>CM062809.1:538209546-538839546 GCA_031772625.1 Pinus tabuliformis | reverse complement strand
ATTAGTACATCCATGTAGTCACATATCACAGGAAGAATTTATCAGATCAAAAAATTCCCATGCAAATATCTTGAAGTGTGCTCGACGACAACTCAATGTGTATGAAGAGGCTCAGTCATGAATTGACTCAGATTCTATGCAAAAAATACGGATGAGTGTTCACATGGAACATCAATGCTTTAATCAACTATCGGCTACCAAGGAAGGTCCAAAAATATCTCTTCATATCATCTTGAAATTTGATTTCCACTTTTCAACAACGCTTCAATAGCTTCATGATGTAGATTTTCTTTTCCAAATTTTAGAAAGTAATCCATCATGCCACGCTTCTTCATTTCGAACTGCAGAGGCCAACTCCCTCTTAATTTGATCATCATAGGCTCATAATCTGTCAATAATAGACCATCAGTATATAAAACTAAAATCAAAGCCATACCTTGGATGACTTTCGATGTATAGGTTTGGATCGACACATCTTCCTGGATTCACAAGGTAACTATCTATGCAGACACACCAGGCTCAGGGAGCTTGCTTTATAAAATTCTCTCTACAAACATAAGACTTGACCAAAACAATATGCTCAGCCTTACACAATGCAAATCAATTAACTAAGACAACTTATCAAGCCTTAGATGTAAGATAAAAACAAATATCAAAATCATAATTTTTTTTTTCCAATATCATTGTAACAAACTCTTTGGACCAGATGATAGGTAGAGCTCATATTCAAATACCAAGTCATGATTTCATCTATTGTCATGTCAACAAATTATTATTAAGCAATATCAAATTCCATCTTGCCATCATAACATGAATTGTCACTAGATGCAAATGAATATACCAAGGATAAGTCACAACTGTTTATACTTCAACCAAAGTGCCAAAGCCAATGAAGTTAATAAAAAATCAATATCAACATCAATCAATAAAAATCACTATGCCCACATAGCATAGTTATCAAGGTAAATCACCACTCATTAAGTACCAAATCAGATCAAAACTCTAACTTGTTATCACTGTGAATTCAAACAATCCATAAGCCAAAAACATATCTATGAACCATCAAGCATCATGTCAAAATTCTAAAGCATCATCAATCATCCAAGCCAAAATGCTCACTAAGTGAATCCCAGAAGCCAATTCTTGTCAAATCCTTGCAAATGTTATAAAATATTGTCATATACTAGCTTCAATGATCAAATCAAAATAACATACTAATATGCATATTCCAGTCCCCCACAAACACAAGTTTAGTCAATACGTTCACGTTCTCTATAGTAAGTTAAACATTCAAACTTCCCTGCTCATAGGACATTCTGATGTCTGCTCCATATCTGTAGACTGTCATACTCCTCGTGCATTCCTAGTTTTCTTCATAAAGCTTCAATTTTTGTTACCTATTGGCATAACCGCACCCATAGGATTTCTTCCGCGCGGTTGGGAAGCTATAACCACATTGACAAGCTTGCTTCCATGCGATTGGGGCTTAGACTATGAGAAACCCTCTTTTTCAAATTAGAACTTGCTACAAACCAACAACATCATAAATTTGTCTATTTATGTCAGAAAAATTCAACAATTAGGAATCTTCTATACATTTAATGAAAATGATAATAGGTGCATGGTTTTATGGAGAGTTTATCCCTCTGAATGGGAAGCAATTTTAATCATCATCATTCAAGACATCAACCTGACTATCATAATACAATCATGCATCAACAAAAATGTTAGATCATGAAATCAAACTATATCAGGTTCTAAGACATATATTCATTATAGTCATAACATGTCAACATCAATTACTTCATCATCATATGAACATGCCATCAAATTTTTCATCAAGGGTTAGAGTCATATGATTAGGAAAAGTGATAGGTGTATCATCAAAGATCATGAACACAATATTACTTACATAGCTTAGTCCATCAAGTCAGGGCATCCATATTTACTACATTATCAAAAGTACTAAGCCAAGGTCAACAAGGGGATCTTGAGCAACAATCTTATTGTTTACACTTCTATCATCATGGTTATCATGCTTGTCATATGTATTAACAATCAAACCAAGCTAACATATATAAAAAACAATGAGCTAGCCTTATTATGAAATCCACCATGTCAAAAATGAAATATGCTTACCAAATATTAATCATGCACCAATATATCAAATATCAATGTTTCTATGTAGCTTTATCATGACTTAATAGAATGTAAGATACTTGTCCAATATTAACTGCACCATCTCATCATGAATCAAACTTTCATATGCATGTGCCATTTGTGAAGGTGACATTCCCATCATACCTTGTCATGCAACATAACATTGAAAGAGAGCACCATACATACCTTGTAGTATTCAAATACTTGTGCACATTCTTATTTGACAAACGCAGTTGTAGCACTTTGTCAACTTTTCATCAAGTGCCTCTTTTCCATTTCCAATGCTAGCTCTTCTCTTCCTGCACTAAACTTGATCCTTAAGAAGGATCCACTTATCGTATCTCATTAAGGAGTTAGAAGTATTCAAATACTCATATATACATGCAAGAAGTATAACCAATAATCAAAAAAATAAATTCAAACAAGAATAGAATCATTAAGAAGTAACATAAATCTAAAAAGTACTTATCTTCAATGAGAGGTGATCATCTCCCTCGCGCTGTGCGGCGGAGTTCCTAGGGTTTCTCGGCCCGGTTAGCTGCCTGTGCCTGCGGCGGCAGGCCTTCTGCTGGTGGGGGTTCTGGTTGCCCTTCCGGCTGCCATCGACTGGTTCACGTGCTGCCAGTCATCGGATGTGGACGGGTCTATCCTCAGCGCTTTGAGCTTCGCGGCGGCGGCGTTCTCCTCTTGATCCCCGGCGGCCCTCTGCGCTCTATCGACCCTCTGCCTTGGGGTTTCAGTTGGGGCTTTGGCCTCTGGTGTTTGTGCTGCGTTTGCTGAGCAGGGCAAAGGGCTTCGGGCTACTGACTTTCTTCATGGGGGCGAGGTGGCTGCCCTAGCCGCCTCTGCCCCCGGAACCGACCCGCCTCAGCTCGGTTCGGGACCTGTTTGGCCTCCCATGCTGATGCTGGTTTCTTTTTTGGTCCTCTGCTAGTTTTACTAATGCAGCTATGGAGAGTGTTGAGGGATCTGAGGTGTGGAGCCTGTCTCTGCATCGATTCGTGCCGCTTTTCTATGGCTGTTGCTGACTAGCTTCTTTTCTGGCTCCTCTGGTTTTATGGGTGGTATCTTCCACTGGCTTCGGGGTTTTTGGTGGAGAGTTGAGGGGATGGGGGTGCTCCATTTCGTGCCTCTCCCCTCTGTCCTTTGGCAGCCATTTTGTATTACTGCTCTTCCACTGGAGCTTTCGTTTTTTTTCTGTTATTTTTCAGCTTGTTAGGGTAGGCGTATACTCCTGTTGGGGTTTACATACCCTGCTTCTGTTATGTTTTTTTACTGGTTTTTTTTTGTATGGGATGGGATGGGGTATCCTCCTGCTGGGGTTTACACACCCATTTACTTGCTACCCTCTCTGAGGGCTTTTCGGCATACTTCTCTTGAAGTCATGCTTTTGTAAGTGGTTTATCCACACTATAGCATATGCGTTCAGCATCTACAACATGTAATTTTCTGACTTAATGAAGATTACGAATTCTATTTCCTCGGAAAAAAAAGGTGATCATCTCCCTCTTGAACCAGATTACAAGTGATCCAGGAGGATCTTGTCAGATCAGTTGCACAAGTTCATCGTCAGTATTCAGTGTCGTCGTCAGCATTCAGTTCGGTGTTGTTCAGTTTCGACAGTGTTGATTATGGTTTTTTATGGCGTTTAGTTGATGTGGTGTTGTACCTGGCTATTGACATGTGGTTGTCATCAGTTCCGCCAGGATTTGGTCGTTGACAAGTATTTGTCGTCCACCTCGCAAGATTTGGTGTCGATATGGGTTGTTGTCAAGTAAGGTTTGGTTTTCGTCATGGTGTTAATGACTAAATGTCATATTGTGACAAAGATATTTGTAATAAGTGGAACTAAACCTAATCTAGGTGGCAAGACCTTTTGTAATGGCCCTAAGCCTAACCTAAGACCTAGCACTACAGCTATTGTGAAGACATGTTTAAAAACCTAATGAAAAGCTAAAACACCTAAACCTAACTCTTTGTATTAAACCTATGCTAAAAGTTCCATGCAACAAACCATGGTGAAAAACCTAAAGTCTAAACCTAAATCCATACTCATTAACCATACAACCTAAGAACTAAAACCATCGGACCTATCGCATTGCAAAACTATGTATAAAAGTCCTAACCCTAGCTCTAAACCCTCTCGGCATATGTTATAAACATGTTAAACATTACAAAATAAACATATATCAGTTAATCGCTGGCCTCTAACCACATTAGAGAAGACCACAATCGTGAGGCATGTGAACAGGCGGAGGTCAATGTTGTAGGTTAATCGTTGGAGTTTACCACAGTTCCTAAACCATCAGATGTAACCGCGGCGGGGATTGTATCCATGTGAACGGTGTTAACAATGATAGAGGTTAAAGGTTACAAGCAATGGAGTTAAACGCACAAGGGAGGCCGACAATGACCGCAAAACATGTGAGAAGCAAGGATGTAACTACAACCATAGCCGTTTCCACAACCGTTGGAGCACCGTCAAGCTTTAACCACGCAAGGAGTCAGTGAACATGTGAACAGTCAGAACGATGGTAGCCAGAACCGCAAGGGGATACCGCAGAGGTGGCAGTTGGTGGTTAGACTGCCACCTATTCACATCGGTGATCAACCTCCCCTGCCTGGTCAGTAAGCTGCCAATAGCTATGACTTTATTATAAAGTTAAAAATGGGTTTTGTTACAAGTTTGTTAAAACAAATTAATTCAATGACCATTAAGCCTATCCTATGTGTCAGTTCACAACTAGACCGAGGCTCCAAATCCACCCAGAATGCAGCTAATTCACCTCAAAGGAGGTTGGAGTGTATTTGCAGGCCTATAAGAGGCAGTTTTGTTTTCAGTGTAACATGAGCATCGAGAGTCAGAATTGGGAACCGTGACAGGCATTGGAAAGATGGTTCAGAGAGCTTCCTTTTGATAGTGATCAAAAGTGCCTGCATACACATTCAATTTGGTCTATTCTCTTTGTAATCGAACTCCTTGGTTTCAATCCTAATAAAGTGGTCACCCATCTTGAAAGCGGACCCGAAGATGTAGTCCATCAGGGACAAACTCCGTAATCCATTTTGCTCTCTGGTATCGCTGTCTTTTTACTATTTTCACTTCTATTATGCATCTTTCTTATGTTTAATCAGCTGTCATAAAGTCTTTCTTCTCAAGCAGTTCTCTCAATTTCCGTAATTTCAGCTAACATTCAATTCATTAATGGCTAATCAATTCTACATTAGTTTTAACTTATGATCATTTCAGATCATATAATTTGGTATCAGAGCAGGTTCCATTTGTAGAATTTGCCATTGAACGTTAACTAGGTCAAAGTCGCAACGAGGAGAAGGAATCATTGAGCAGATTGATCCAGAGATTGGAAAGCGATGAGTCATTCATAAGTCGACCATGACAGGATCTGATGTAGGTGAAAACACTGAAACTAAGATGAGTGATGAATAGTTTCAGCAAGCATTCTTAACTATGCAGCAGATGTTGGGAGAACTTTACCAAGACAAGAAGGCGAGAGATGTAGCTTCTTCATCAAAGAAATCAAAGAAGGACAAAGGTAAAGGCAAGGCTAATAAACCACCTTCACCTCCATCATCTCCATCATCATCATCATCTTCTTCTTCTTCCAGTGCAGAATCTGAAACAGAAAAGAAACCTAAGAAAACATCTCTTTTGAAACTTGATGTAAAATTTGAATTACCTATTTATGATGGTGAAATGAATCTTGAAAAGTTAGATAACTAGATTAAGCAGTTAGAAGTGTATTGTCGTATTCAGAACATTTTTGATGATAAAACGAAAATTCAGTTAGCTACACTTAGAATGGGGGGAACAACTTTAATCTGGTGGGAAAGTAAAACTCAGATAGATGTAAAGCAGAAAGGAAAAGTCATCTCTTCATGGTCTAAGTTTTTAAAAGCTTTTAGGAAACAATTCTATCCTTTAGGATATATGCAACAAGCTGTTATTGATTGGCAGCACTTGAGGAAAGGTAAAGGGCAGCGTGTTTAGGAGTTTACTTAGGAGTTCAGAAAGAAAGCATTGGCACTTGGTATTTCGTTGGACACACGTGAAACTTTATTAAAAGACATCAACAATTTACATTCATATTTGCAGCATACATTGTTGATGTTTAATCCTAATGATTTTGATGAAGTGTGTGTTCAGGCCATACATATTGAATCTGGTGACTATCCAATTCAAGTTTTCATCGCAATCATCCAAAGAGTTGGAAATCAAAGATTCCAATGATAGTAAAGGGAAGAACAATTCGAAGAGAAATAAATCAACGATAGCTCAAAAGGAAAGACCTACTTGTTCTCATTGCCAGAGAATCAGTCATGATGAATCTAAGTGTTGGAAACTTCATCTAGAACTTAAGTCCAAAAAGTTCCTTAAGGAGAAGGATGAAAAGAAGGTAATTGCAGCAGTCTAGCAAGATCTAGGTTAAGATTCAGGTGATGAAAGGAGATAACTGCTATGGTTACGAGAAGTAAAACTTCTGACACTAGTTCAAGTTCGAATACTATTGCGTCTTCATCAAACATAAATCCTTCAAATGAAGATAAAATAGTTGAATTGTTTAACATAAGGATAACTTCTAAGCATACAAAGATAGATACAATGTTTGACAGTGGATCACAGGCCAATCTAATATCTGAATATTTAGTTAAGAGTTTGGGTTTGGAAACACGGAGTCATCCAAGACCTTACCCATTAGGATGGCTAAATAAATCAACGCAGATAAAAGTCACCAAACAATGTCAATTAAGATTTTCCATTACAGCTAATTACATTGATGAAGTGGAATTAGATGTGGTTCCAGTAGACATATATAGAGTTGTCTTAGGAAGTCCTTATCTTTATGATTGTGATGCAGTATTTTACAGGAGAGAGCATAAATATCACCTTAAGAAATATGGGGTTGAATTTATTGTCTGGGAACATCAAAACAAAAATCACTTGAATTTAGTTGTTGCTAATCAGATGAAGTGATTAATAATTTCAAATAAAAGATTTGTAATCATGTGTGTAAAGGAACAACATAAGAGTCACCAGAATGTTTGTTCAAGTTATGAGTCCCAATTTAAAGATAGTTTGATCAAAGAGATAGAAACTTTTCCAGTTCTATTCAAAGAAACCAAACATATTACTCATAAGCATGGAATACAACATGAATTACAGTTTGTGCCTTGTTGGGTTGTGTTATATTCTTTCCATGACTAGCCCACGTAGTAAACTGGGGGTTAGAGGGGGGGAGGTCCCAGGGGGTTTGAGGCATACCCGTAACCCCAATTTATGGGGTCCGGGGCAGCACCCCGGAAAATTTTGGTTTTGGAACCTATGTTAGGTTGGGCTGACCCACCTATGGTTTTGTGCATGATTTTCACACATGTTTTTTGGACGCGGTGGTTTTCGATCCATGGTTTTGGACGCGATGGTTTTTCGGTCCATGTTATTGGATGCTTCGACATGTATAAATATGTATTGTAACATTGAAAGGAATATAATAAAAAATCAAGCTGGTAGTCTCGGTTTTGCGATCCAGGGGAAAATATCTGTGTATATGTGTTTTATGTGTTATGCTCTTGCATTGTTTATTTTCTGTGTTTTAGAATTCGTATGCAGGTAATTTCTGTACGGGGTTAAAACCTACATTTGGTATCAGAGCAGTTTTGGCTTCAAGGGGATGCCTTTGTTGCTGAGGGTTTTCGCTCGGGCCTGTGGTAGACCCTGTTTAGTGGGAGATCTGCGAGATTGATTCTAGTGGTGAAAGAAAATGGCGAGCAATGGAAAGATAGAGATCGAGAAATTTAATGGTCAGAGTTTTGAGTTGTGGAAACTCAAGATGGAGGATCTATTGGTGGATAAATATCAGTGGATCGTGGTAGATCCGGGTACTAAACCAACGGGAGTGTCTGATGAAGAATGGAAGAAGTTGGATCGGAAGGCAAAGAGCACAATACGATTGTGTGTCTCAGATTCAGTATTGTTGAATGTATCAGGGGAAGCTACAACAAAGGCTTTGTGGGAAAAGTTAGGGACTTTGTACCAATCTAAGTCTCTGGTGAATAAACTGTTCCTGCGGAAAAAGCTGTATAACCTGAGGATGAAAGATGGAGACTCGGTGACAGAGCATTTGAACGCATTTAATACTATGGTAAGTCAGTTAGCATTTGTTGATATTAAAATTTCAGATGAAGATAAGTGCATTAGTTTGTTGTGTTCTCTACCAGATTCGTGGGATAGTCTGGTTATTGCAATAGGTAGCAATGCACCTGCCTTGCAGTTTGATGAAAAAGTCTCATCCTTGCTGGCGGAGGAGATGAGATGGAAAAATATGGAGAGCCAAAATGTGATGCCTTGTCTATATGAGGATGGTCCCAGAACAGAAACAAAAATAATTCATCGAGTGGGAGATCTAAATCTAGAGGGAGATCTAAATCTCGAGGAAAACCTGTAAAGGTGGTGTGCTGGAAATGTGGAAAGGAAGGGCACTACAAAAGGGATTGTAAATCTAAAGCTCCTAATAAAGGAAAGGGATCTGGTGATGCTCCTTCTGTAGAGGCAAAATCCACCTCAGATGAAGGTGGGGATGTGTACTTGGCTTCTTCAAGTACACATGTAGATCACGAGGCATGTTTAATTGACTCAGGTGCATCCTTTCACTTCACTCCCCATAGAGAGTGGTTCTGCGAGTATGAGAAATACGATGGTGGTGATGTCTTCTTAGGGGATGGTAGGAAGGCTAGAATCGTTGGTCGTGGAAAAGTAAAGTTGAAGCTGCAAGGTGGAAGGGTTAGAACACTTCCGGGTGTTCTGCATATTCCTGCATTGGCCAGAAATCTGATTTCTGTAAGAAAGTTGGATGATGTAGGTGTAAAAAGTGTTCGAGAAGGATACCTGCAAGATGGTTCGGGGAGCAATGGTATTGATGCGGGGAGTTTGGATTGGAAGTTCGGATTGGAACTCTGTACAAGCTGCAAGTTAGCACTGTTATTGATGGGTGCAATAGTTCTGTGGTTCCTGAAAGTGGAGCAGAAAATCTAGTGGTCTCTGGAGAAAAGACCACACTGTGGCATCAAAGGCTTGGACATAATGGAGAGAAGGGCCTTCGAATACTTCATGGTAAAGTTATGGTAGAAGGTATGAGTAATAGCTCTCTAGATTTTGATTTCTATGAAAATTGTGTATATGGGAAGTAGAATCGGGTGAGTTTCCCCTCTGGTAGTAAGAGGGCGAAACATATATTAGAGCTTGTGCACAGTGATGTGTTTGGACCTATGAAGGTTCCATCGCTGGATAAGTCTGTGTACTATGTATCATTTATAGATGACTTCTCAAGGAATAAATGGATATATTTCCTTAAGAAGAAATCTGAAGTCTTTAACAAGTTTAAAGAATTTAAGGCTCTCGTGGAAAATCAGACAGAGAAGAAGATAAAGGTGCTGAGGACAGATAATGGTGGAGAGTTTTGCAGCAAGGAATTTGAAGAATTCTGTAAGAAATGTGGTATATCACGGCATAAGACTACTCCATATACACCTCAGCAAAATGGAGTTGCAGAAAGAATGAACAAGACGTTGATGGAAAGGGCAAGAAGCATGCACATTGGTGCCGTGTTAGGACAGGAATTCTGGGCAGAGGCGGTGGATACTGCATGTTACCTGGTCAACAGGTCACCTTCATCAGTGTTGGAGGATAAGACTCCACAAGAGGTATGGACTGGTAAGAAACCCTCTCTTTCACTTCTAAGGATATTTGGATGTGATGCATATGTACATGTTCCAAAGGAGAAACGAACCAAGTTGGATAGTAAATCTGAAAAATGCATCTTTATTGGGTATAAGGATGGTTTAAAGGGTTATAAGCTTTAGAACCCGGTAACAAGGAAGGTTGTGTACAGCCGAGATGTGGTGTTCAGAGAGGTGAAAGATGTTATTAAACATGAAGTCCAACCAAAGGAACCTGAGAAGATAGAGTTTGAGCTAAAGGAGGAAGAATGAAACTTTACAACAGAGGAGGAATTAGAAGATGAAGAGTCACAAACTCTATCTGTGAGAAGATCAGTTCGAGAAAGAAGGCAGCCAGAAAGGTATAATCCATCTACTTTCTATTCAAATTTTGCTTTGTCTGTTACTGATGATGATCCTAGAACTGTGAAGGAAGCAGTGGATTCAGAGGATGGAAAACTTTGGAAAGAGGCCATGGTTGATGAAATGGCATATTTGCACAAAAATGAGGCTTGGTATCTAGTGGAGTTTCCGGCTGGAAGAGGAAACCCATTGGCAGGAAATGGGTGTTCAAGAAGAAGACAAATGTAGAAGGAAAAGTGGAGAAATACAAAGCTCGGTTGGTAGCAAAAGGTTATTCCCAGGTGCCGGGAATTAATTTTGGTGATATTTTTTCTCCTGTTGCCAAGGTAACTTCTATTAGATTACTTTTATCTATTGCTGCTGCTTTTGATTTTGAGGTAGAACAGATGAATGTGAAGACAACATTTCCTCACGGGGATCTGGAAAAGGAAATCTACGTGAAGCAATCTGAAGGCTTTGCAGTGAAGGGTAAGAAAGAACTGGTATGTAAGTTAAAGAAGTCTCTGTATGGGTTAAAACAATCACCAAGGATGTGGTATTAGAAATTTGATACATTTATACGGGGACTTGGCTTCACCAGAAGCAAAGCAGATCACTGTGTGTATTCTAAATTAATCGGTGACTGTGTTATTTATTTGGTCTTGTATGTGGATGATATGTTGCTGTTTGGAAATGACAAAGAAATTATCCAGGATTTGAAGACCCAATTGTCCTCCAAATTCGACATGAAAGATCTTGGTGCTGCAAACTATATTTTGGGCATGGAAATTAAAAGAGATTGTACAAAGAGGAAGCTCTGGTTAAACCAGAGGAAGTATGTCGAGACAATACTGCAAAGGTTTAATATGCAGGATAGTAAACCAGTGAAGGTTCCTATTCCTGTAGGTGTGAAGTTATCTGCTGAACAGTGTCCCAAGACATAAGAAGAGGAAGAGGACATGTCTCGTGTTCCATAAGCAAGTGCAGTCGGTAGCCTGATGTATGCAATGGTCTGTACTAGACCAGACATTGCACATGCAGTAGGAGTATTGAGCAGGTTTATGTCAAAACCAGGGAAGGAGCACTGGACATCAGTGAAGCGGGTTTTTAGGTATTTGCGTGGCACTAGTGATTATGTTTTGTGCTACCAAGGAAGAAAAATATTAGACAGCGTGTTGGATATTCGTGGCTTTGTTGATGCAGACTAGGCTGGAGATCTGGATCAGAGAAGATCTACAAGTGGGTATGTGTTTAACCTATTTGGAGGTGCAGTCAGTTGGATGAGTAAGACACAATCTGTAGTAGCACTATCAACTACAGAGGCAGAATACATGGAAACCACTCATGCAAGCAAGGAAGCAGTTTGGTTGTAGAGATTTTGTTCAAGTATGGGGTTAGTATAGGGAGCTATAAGGATAGACTATGATAGACAAAGTGCAATTTTCTTGGAAAAGAACCTTGCATATCATTCAAAGACAAAGCACATTGATGTTCAATAATACTTTGTGAGGGATATGACAGAAGACAAAAAGGTGTTGCTGGTAAAGGTGGAAACTTTGAAGAATACTACAGATGCATTGACAAAATCTGTGAGCTCTGAGAAGTTCTCTTGGTGTAGAGAGACAATGGGCGTTTCAGGATTGGAAAAATGACTAAGCTCTCTTGTGGCCCCCTGTGGAAAGAAAACAACTAGTGGGAGAATGTTGGGTTGTGTTATATTCTTTCCACGACTAGTCCATGTAGTTAACAGGGGGTTAGAGGGGGGGAGGTCACAAGGGGTTTGAGGCGTACCTGTAACCCCACTTTATGGGGTTCAGGGCAGCGCCCCAGAAAATTTTGGTTTTGGAACCTATGTTAGGTTGGGCGGACCCACCTATGGTTTTGTGCATGATTTTCGCACATGTTTGTTGGACACGATGGTTTTCGGTCCATGGTTTTGGATGTGATGGTTTTTTGGTCCACGGTATTGGATGCTTCAGCATGTATAAATATGTATTGTAACATTGAAAGGAATATAATGAAAAATCAAGCTGGTAATCCCAGTTTTGGGATCTAGGGGAAAGCTCTGTGTATATGTGTTTTATGTGTTATGCTCTCGCATTGTTTATTTTCTGTGTTTTAGAATTCGTATGCAGGTAATTTCTATATGGGGTTAAAACCTACGTGCCTAAAGCTCCTCTTCCTAATGTCATAATGAATCAATTCAGTTCAAGTTTGGAAATTAACAGTTACAGGGATACAGGTCAGTATTGGGGAAATTCAGTGTTAAATTTCTCTTATATTGTGTCACCATTTCATGTTTCGAACAGTTTGGAAACCTCTTTTCAAGTGGAGAGGAAACCTATTTGTTTTCATATCCAAGCCTTTTCTAAAGCAGTGTCAAAGTATCTAAGGGAAACTTATGCATCAGGGGAAAGTGCTAATCAATGGAAACATCATTTAATGAATAAGGAAAAAGTGATTCAAACAAATCAACAACTAATTCAATACTTTCAAAGACAAACTAAGTTGCAACAATTTTCACCTTACAGTTTGATGGGTTTATGGCAGCAAGTTCACTTAGTAATTAGGAAGCAGGAAAGTATGTTAAATCAAGTAGCTGGTTTGATGTCAAGAATATCTTTGATTGTCTCTGTCGTTCTGCAAAATAGATTGTTAATACATGTTAATGGTATTGAACAATATCTTGTAGAGACTGTTTTCAAAGATGATTATGAATCACTAACTCATGGTATGTCATGGAAAGAATTCAAATGCCATGTTCATAATAGGTTGTTTGACCATCGTCGCAAGTTGTTCATACTGTAGATGGATGGAACAGGCCACCGACTCAAAATGTGCCATGATCAACATCATTAGCGTCATCACTTGCAAGTGATTGATCGAATGTATTGGTACATCATCAGGGCAAGGTGGAAAGTGAGGGAGTTCTACACTTATTGACTATTTGTTTAGTCAAAATTTTGTGGTCCAAAAGCTTTCAAGTGGAGAGGATTGATCCTGGAGGATCTTGTTAGATCAATTTCACAGGTTCATCGTTAGTATTCAGTTTCGTCGTCATCATTCAGTTCAGTGTCGTTCAGTTTCGACAATGTTGATTATGGTTTTTTATGGTGTTTAGTTGATGTGGTGTTGTACCTAGCTATTGACATGTGGTTGTCACTAGTTCCGCTAGGATTTGGTCGTCGACATGTATTTGTCGTCCACCTTGCAGGATTTGGTGTCGATATGGGTTGTCATCGAGTAAGGTTTGGTTGTCGTCATGGTGTTAATGACTAAATGTCATATTGTGACAAAGAGGTTTGTAATAAGTGGAACTAAACCTAAGCTAGGTGGCAAGACCTTTTGTAATGGCCCTAAGCCTAACCTAAGACCTAGCACTAAAGCTATGGTGAAGACATGTTTAAAAACCTAATGCAAACCTAAAACACCTAAACCTAATTCTTTGTATTAAACCTATGCTAAATGTTCCATGCAACAAAACATGGTGAAAAACCTAAAGTCTAAACCTAATTCTATACACATTAACCATACAACCTAAGCACTAAAACCATTGGACCTATCGCATTGCAAAACTATGTATAAAAGTCCTAACCCTAGCTCTAAACCCTCTCGGCATATGTTATAAACATGTTAAACATTACAAAATAAACATCTATCAGTTAACCGCTGGCCTCTAACCACATCAGAGAAGACCACGGTCATGAGGCATGTGAACAAGCAAAGGTAAATGTCGTAGGTTAATCGCTGGAGTTTACCACAGTTCCTAAACCATCGGATGTAACTGCGTCGGGGATTATATCCATGTGAACGGTGTTAACAATGACAGAGGTTAAATGTTACAAGCGGCAGAGTTAACCGCGCGGGGAGGCAGAACGTTATTGCAGACCATGTGAGCAGCAAGGATGTAACTGTAACCATAGCCATCGCCGCAACCACCGGAGCATCATCAAGCTTTAACCGCGTGGGGAGTGAGCGGACATGTGAACAGCCAGAGTGACGGTAGTCGGAATTGCCGGGGGAGACCGAAGAGGTGGCATTGGTGGTTAGACCGACACCTATTCACATGGGCGGTCAACCTCCTCCACCTGGTCAGTAAGCCGCCAGCGGCTATGACTTTATTATAAAGTTAAAAATGGGTTTTGTTACAAGTTTGTTAAAACAAATTAATTCAATGACCATTAAGCCTATCCTATGTGTCAGTTCACAATTAGACTGAGGCTCTAAATCCACCCAGAATGCAGCTAATTCATCTTGAATTCAGCCAAAGGAGGTTGGAGTGTATTTGCAGGCATATAAGAGGTAGTTTTGTTCATTTAAGAGGGAAGAGAGTGATTTTGGTTTTTGTATACAGATTCTAGAGGTTATAGATAATTTTGTTTTCAGTGTAACAGGAGCATCGAGAGTCAGAATTGGGAACCGTGATAGGAATTAGAAAGCTGGTTCATAGATCTTCCTTTTGATAGTGATCAGAAGTGCATGCATGCACATTCAATCTCGTGTATTCTCTGTGTAATCAAACTCCTTGGTTTCAATCCTAATAAAGCGGTCACCCATCTTGAAAGCAGACCTGGAGACGTAGTCCATCAGGGACAAACTCTATAATCAACTTTGCTGCCTGGTATCACCATGTTTTTACTGTTTTCACTTCTGTTATGCATCTTTCTTATGTTTAATCAACTTTCGTAAAGTCTTTCTTCTTAAGAAATTATCTCGGTTTCTGCACTTTTAGTCAACATTCAATTCATTAATGGCTAATCAATTCTACATCAGTTTTAACTTATGATCATTTCATATCAGAGTCAATTGTCTATTGGCCATATTCATCAAGTCCATTAGCAACCATGCCTAATAGAGACTATCCCATCTAGGGCTTCATCAAATTTGTCACAAGTGCTTGAACATCTTCACATTGATCATGCTAGAATTTCTAGAGTGCATAACTCAAACCTTTGTCATAATCCAGGGTTTCTTGCAAACCCTAACCTCATAATATCCATCAAACCCAAATTCACAAATTACCTAAAGTTTCCTTGAAACCCTAGAATTCTTTTAGGTCTCCCACATCTTCTCTTACTTCCATTAATGGTGTCTTCATAGGGGTGATCTTCAATGACTTTTCTTCAATCGAGCTCTGATACCATGTTGATTGTTTTTCTTAGGGATATATTGTTCTTTGCTTTGATAATTGCATTTAAAAATTTGTATATTAAATTCACCGCATATCAATTGAACATTATTCAGATTTAAAACATTATTCAACAACATATGCAATTATATAGAAAGAACAATCATCAATGCAGCGGAACATAAAGGAACAATAGAAGAAAAGCATTGACACATAGAGACACGAGGATTGGTCAGAGGCCAAGGGAAAACCACTATGGGGAAAACCCTTTCAAATTATTCTTGTTATTAGATTGTCAATGAATGATTCGGCAAAAGAGAGTACAATGATCCATATCAAAACCATAATCCTATCTAACAACATTCATGAGATGAACCCAACAATGTTAATGATCAAAACCCTTCTTTAGAAGCCTGTAATCAAATGTTACTATCTACGGTCAATTGTCGAAACCTGTGGTCAATGAGGGAAATATTCGGTCAACTGAAAAATCAAACCCTAGTTCTCAACTGCACCATAAGAGTGTACATGTGTACGGCTGAAACCCTTCAACCATAACCTTGAGCCAACGTGCGTGTGCTTGACCGTAATTTCCCTATTACAAGCCCACGGTTCTCAACAAAAACCTTAAAGCACAAATGCAAGATTCAGACCCATGCGAGCTAATCTCCGGGAATTGCCTCAAAACTATGCAATCCAAACCAAAGAAAAAAGAATAATTGATGTGTCCAAATGAGTTTGAGGCCACTTGTATTTATAGACTTCCAAGGGTGTCCACTTTTATTTAGGGTTGGCTTGATCAAATGTGCACGTGTGGGATTTAATTCAAAAATACACTTTCCCTTGTTAAAATTAAGTGCTTCAGTGGTCAAAATTGGTCCTCTCGAAAAGAAGAATCTCATCCCATGGTTGGAATTTGTCATTGAGCTGCCAAATTAACATGCGAGAGAAGAGTGAACAAGTGATGATGGAAAAAGGCTAGTAGCCCAAGAAAAAAATCAAAGTTTGGTGAAACATAACCTTGATGAGAAGCCACCGAGGATATCCATAGAAATTATAAGAAATAGGGTAAAAGGACCCAACACCACTCGAAAACTACCCTGAATGAGAAAACAAGATGAACAAAACCAAAATCATAGGGTCATCTCCATAGGACTCTAAGAGGGATTGAAGATGCCTTGTTGCATACCAATTTTGAAACACCATGCCATTATATCACCCCATTCAAATTCAGGACGTGCATAATTGACGTAGGAATTCGTTAGACCAACATTCTCTTCTTGATGACCTTCCTCCGAGCAAGAACCATTTCCTTATGATTTTAGTGATAATGAGATTCCTCTTTGGATAGAAAGAACTGATAGATAAAACTTGGTAAGCCTTCGCCACTCTCTATTTTCCACTGTAGACTCCTACGCTTCTAAGCGATTATTATTAACAATTCCAAAACTTGGGCTTGCAGGGATGTTTGAAGTATCCTCATGTGGCCCATGTTTTCCATTAACAAAATGCATTGGTTTTCTCAGCGATGAAAGGAACAAGAAATAGTGTATAGATATCAAGTGCACCATTAAGATGGGTGAAAACTTCCACAAATATAAAGCATGGAGGGGGCAAACCATGCCACTTCCCTCCTTAATTATCTCAGGAGTCGACGGGACACCCCCCACCCTCATCTTCCCCCTGCCCCCACGAATTCCACCCTTGTGTGTTCCTCCACTCTGATTAGTGTGGTTGGTAGGAATGATAGTTATCTTCCCCACTTATCTTGAATTATTGCAAGTGACATGATGAGCTCATATTAAGCATATTGTTGTAATGCTTTAAGCCTTGAAGAATATCTTACCCTTATGGAGGGTAGGGAACTTTTGTTTGTTTGTTTGTTTTTTAACAATGGAGAATCAATAACTTATTAGAGTAATTTGGGTGAGGCCCAAGTCAAACCTAGTGGCTGTCACTATAACAAGAGTATATCCAACAACCCGTAAGATAGATATATCAGGAATTTATGACTTAGCAAGAGTCCAGACTCCACGAGGGTAGGGGAGACTACTCTTTAAGCCTTATCACAATGGCTAAAAGATGTCTGTATGTGGGATTTGATACTGAGTGGAGGGGATAACATCTCATTGTGCCAACCACTCGGTCGTACCACAAGGAGACTAGGGAGCTTTCTTACATGGAAAGAAAAAATATAATTTTAAAGTCATAATCAAGTCAATCACAAAATTGGTATACCACACTCCCTTGTTTATGGGGCAATGGAATAACCTTTATGCAACAATTTGATTGCTAAATCTATAGAGGTGCACATACTCTACCAGTCTCTAGATTTAACCCATGAACTCATAGGAGGAAACTCTTAACCATTAAGCCCAATTAAGTCATCCTTCAATATAGATAACGTAATTACTTTAACATGTTTTTAGTTGATTAAAAAACACAAATTTCATTTTTCCTAAATTATTCATCCCTATTTAAGAAGTTCAAGTCTTTAATTATCTCTATAACCTTTCCAAATGTATATTTATATAATGGTTTCATTTACTAATATTTTGCACCTTCCAAACACACATGGTGCCTAATGTTAATGAACTATTCACAAAAGGTTGAAATACGAGCATGTTCATTACAAATGTCTACATTATGTTCCTTAATCTTCACTTAAAATAAACATCATATTTCCCTAGTATAATATTTATTACAAGAACATATAACCTAACACTTGTGTGTTAACAATGACTTAAGATATCTTTCACTAACCTTTTCTTTTACTTGTGGTTTCAAGAGGTTGAGACATCTTTCTCCCTTGGAACATCCACAATCATATCACCTTTAATGTAGGGGAGTTAAATTTTATTGATTAAACGCTGGTCATTATGGAGTTGAAGGATTATTAGAGGATTGAAGGCCTCCAAAAATCTATCAAGTGTGGAAACATTCTTACACGCATCATTTACAAGTATCGAGAATTATAATAAATTCATCATTTTAATTATGATTTATTAAGTATAAAGAAGATATAATAAAATAAAATACATATCAACTTCATCTATATATATATATAATTTTTTTTGTTAAAATAAAATATTTTAATGTTTTATATAAAAAAATATTCAATGTGGGTTATCAATAAAATATTGTAAAACATGTTAATATTAACATATACTAAAAAATATATTAATAATAAAAAACCCATTTTAATTTGCTATATAAAATGTCTCCATGTACATGGTATGTAAAACATTTTAATGTCAATTATGTATATATTATATATCATTTAAAAAAAAATGTCTATATCATGAAAAAAATAAGTTTTTATGGTTAAAACATTTATTTGGTCCTATACATACTCTATATAGCATTCAAAAATACAATTTAAACAGTGAAAAATTACACGTATTTTGTACTCTAAAGAAATTTAGAAGAGAAGAAATTCATCCCTCTCGGCTCATGTTAGATTTGTACTTAAGATGGATCTATGAGAAGTGATCACATCCCTCTTGAACCAACCTTCAAGAGTTAATTGTCCACTGACCATATTCATCAAATCCATTAGCAACCAGGCCTAATAGAGACTATCCCATCTGGGGTTTTATCAAATCTGTCACAAGTGCTTGAACGTTTTCACATTGATCATGCTAGGATTTCTAGAGTGCATATCTCAAACCTTTGTCATAATCCAAGGTTTCGTCCAAACCCTAACTTCATAATATCCATCAAACCCAAATGCACAAATTGCCTAGAGTTTCCTTCAAACCCTAGAATTCTTTTAGGTCTCCACCATTTTCTCTTGCTTCCATCAATGGTGTTTTCAAAAGGGTGATCTTCAATGAATTTTATTCAGCCCAGATCTGATATCATGTTGATTTTTTTTTTTAGGGCTATATTGTTCTTTGCTTTGATAATTGCATTTCAACATTTATATATTAAATTCACCCCCATAACAACTTAACATTATTAAGATTTATAACATTATTCAGCATCATATGCAATTATATGGAAATAACAACATCATTATCAATGCAACACAACATAAAGGAACAATAGAATAAAAACATTTACACATAGAGACACCAGGATTGGTCGGAGACCATGGCAAAACCACTACGGGGAAAACCCTTTAAACTTATTCTTCTTATTAGATTATCAATGAATGATTTAACAAAAGAGAGTACACTGATACATATCATCAACCGTAATCTTATCTAGCAAAATCAACTAAACAACATTCATGAGATGAACCCAACAATGCTAATGATCAAAACCCTTCTTTAGAAGCCTGTAATCAACTACCACTATCTACGGTCAACTGCCAAACCCTGCAGTCAACGAGTGAAATCTTCAGTCAAATAAAAAATCAAACCCTAGGTCTCAATCACACCCTGAGAGTGTACATGCATGCAACTAAAACCCTTTAATCAAACCCTTGAGTCCGCGTGCGTGCAATTGAAAAAAATTTCCTTGTTCCAAGCTTGCAGTTGTGAACAAAAACCCTAAAACACACATGCGAGCTTCAGGCCCTGCAATTTCAGACCTGTGCGAGCCAATCTCTGTGAACTGCCTCAAAATTGTGCCAGCCAAACCAAAGAAAGAAGAATAATTGATGTGTCCTAATGAGTTTGAGGCCACTTGTATTTATAGACTTCCAAGGGTGTCCAATTTTCTTTAGGGTTGACTTTATCAAATGTGCACATGTGGGCTTTAATTAAAAAAGACACTTTCCCTTGTCCAAATTGAGTGCTTCAATAGTCAAAATTGGTCCTCTCAAAAAGAGGAATCTTATCCCATGGTTGGAATTTATCATTGGGATGTGTTGTAGTGGCTACAACCACCCTCCAAAATTTTTCCTTAGCCTCATTTTGGAGCTTCCCTTCCAACCTTCATAGTAGCTTGCCTTGCTTCGTCAAGTTCACAAGCTTCAGTGTCTTTCTTGCACAAAGGCAGCTTGTCGGTCACAACTTGATCCATTCCCCTCATTGATCCAGGTGGATGTTGGTGGCCACCCACCTATCCCATTTGGACCCCCACAACTATCTCTTTCAGCTTTTTCAATTTCCTAAATTGTAGCACAGTTTACTATTTTTAGCAGTTTTTCGGGTCCTGAACTTCCGGAGCCGTTTTGAGGCCCTAAACGACGTTTTTTTTGGGAATCAAGGACAACATGGGTCCATGGACCCATGTTGCCTCCCAAAGTGGTAGTACTCGGATAGATCTTTCTAACGAGCTATCGTACGCGTCAAACGGAGATCGTATGCCAAAGTTACGACCCCGGGAAATTGATGTACCAATTTACCCAAACGGGGTCCACAATTTGGCGTTTCATCTTCTAGGGTTAGGTTTTGGGATGTGAAGGGTTTTCCATTGTTTCTCAACAATAAATAGGCCTTCGAGCCTCATTGTGACACAATCCAGAACAGTTCAGAGGCATGTAGCCACCACATCTCTTCTCAGAGATAAGCTACCATCGCCCAAGCTGGTTTATTTCCATTTCTGTTGTAAGCATATTTCAGTATTTTACAGTAATGAAATGAAGTATTATTTCCGCTGCATATCTGTATTTATGGTTATCTCTGTATTTTATTGCGTTCCTGTCTAAATCTGGATCAGTGGTATCAGAGCGGTCTGCTTTTTCTCTGTTTTTCTTTGCATGTCCCCAACGAGGTCGGGATATAAGGAGTTAGGGCTTGAACTGGTCAAACCTTTGCAAGGCCAGCCTCGCAAATCCCGACGGCCTCCCATGGCGGATGAGAAGAAAGACGAGGGGGCAGGAGATCCTATCAAAATCTTGCTCGAAGAAGCGCTCGAGCGGCAAAGGAACGCGATGCTGGATAGCTTTGCGCAGATCCTACAGCGGCTACCCAGAGGCGACGCATCGGCTTCCAACAGCGACTCTGGAAATGCCACACCCTTCAAGGTACAAGTTAATTTTGAAATCCCCATCTTTGAGGGTCAAATAGACGTAGATGCCGTAGATAAATGGTTAAATCTGCTAGATGGGTATTTTTCTGTTCATGAATTTTCAAGTCGAGAAAAGATTGTTTTCGCTCTTCTCAAAGCAGCACCCCACGTCAAGGTCTGGTGGGAAACCTACTGCGAGCAGAAGGATGAAAGTACAGGCCCACTATTTTCAGCCGCACCCACTTGGAATGACTTCCGGGATGCCATCAAGGAGCAGTACTACCCTGTCGGAATCTATGAGGACAAATACATCAAATGGACCACATTGCGGCAGGGACGAGACCAAGATGTGCTGGAGTTCACAAACATTTTTCATACCCTTCGCACACAGTTGGGTATCAAAGATTCTGAGCTGCATCTGGTACTCAAATACCGTGGCTGCCTGCACAAATACATCCAGGAAGAGATGGTGTTCTTGAACATCTCCTCACTCGGCACAGCATACCGATACGCTGTCAAAATCGAGCAAAAGTTCAAACAGAAGAAGCGAGACTTTGGATCTGCAAATCCGAAGCCCAAAGGACAAAGCCAAGGTGGGGTGACCCAAGACAACCCGTCGAAGCCGCAAGAAAAGAACAACACCACGAAGCCAAAGAAGGACACAGGAAAGTGGTGTGAGTTCCACAAGAGTCCCACTCATAACACAAGTGAGTGTCGGACCAAGCAGTCGCTGGTGGCTGAGTTGAAGGCTTCCGAATCAGATGCATGTTCCGATCCTGAGCCAGAACTCGACAAGGGGAATGGCAAAGGGAAGCAGATCATTGATGCAGATCCTAGCGCCACTATTGCCACCGCCAAGATCGAGAAAGATGAGCCCGAAAATCCAGAGGAAGGGGAGCGTCTTTTCCACTCACAGATGTGGGTGAAGGGTTCGCCGCTACAATTCATTGTCGACAGTGGCAGCCAAAAGAACCTCGTTTCAGCAGAGGTCGTGAAGCGGTTGGGCCTACCGACTACACCACACCCACAGCCGTACAGTATCGGGTGGCTTCATGAAGGACGAGATCTCAAAGTTCGCCAGTAGTGCCGCCTTCCCTACAGCATCAAGCCCTTCACAGACGAGGTATTGTGTGATGTTACACCTCTGGATGTTTGTGATGTATTATTAGGCCAACCATACTTGTGGAGGCGACATGCTGTGTATGAGTCAAGGCCTCGTGCTGTCATTATTTCTTTAAATAATTCATTATACAGGATACCGGAGGTAGCCCCACCTACTGCCACATCTTTGATCACTGCTAAGAAAGGCAGCAAGCTCATCTCCCAGACCAGGAAATTCATCTGTCTGGTTCACTCCCAAAGTAAGGGGAAGATTGTCATCACATCCATGACCCCCGCGAAGGGTTCCTCCATGCAGCAGCAGCAGCAAAGGGATACAGTCATGACAAGACACAGGAACAACTTCTCCTCACCCACAGGGGTACCACACAAGTTTCAGGTGGGCGACAAAGTTTGGTTGCATTTGCAGAGAGAACACCTTACCAGAACCCATCAGAAACTCAGACCACTCCGACATGGTCCTTACACCAATACCAAGGCTATGGGCAACAATGCTTTGAAGCACAACATTCCCCCATTCCTTTGCTTGCACCGAGTGTTCAATGCGGACCATTGTCGACCATGCTTCCCACCATTTCTGGACACATCAGAGATTGCAGAACAGCTCACCAGAGACCCAGATCAGCAGAAGCTTCCTCATCTCAGGGATGAACTCAACGCAATGGGGACCATTGCTTCCTAAGGGGGGAGGAATGATCCAGGTGGATGTTGGTGGCCACCCACCTATCCCATTTGGACCCCCACAACTGTCTCTTTCAGCTTTTTCAATTTTCTAAATTGTAGCACAGTTTACTATTTTTAGCAGTTTTTCGGGTCCTGAACTTTCGGAGCCGTTTTGAGGCCCTATACGACGTTTTTTTTGGGAATCTGGGGCAATATGTGCCTCCCAAAGTGGTAGTACTCGGATAGATCTTTCTAACGAGCTATCGTACGCGTCAAACGGAGATCGTATGCCAAAGTTACGACCCCGGGAAATTGATGTACCAATTTACCCAAACGGGGCCCACAATTTGGCGTTTCATCTTCTAGGGTTAGGTTTTGGGATGTGAAGGGTTTTCCATTGTTTCTAAACAATAAATAGGCCTTCGAGCCTCATTGTAACACAGCCCATAACAGTTCAGAGGCATGTAGCCGCCACATCTCTTCTCAGAGATAAGCTACCATCGCCCTAGCTAGTTTATTTCCATTTCTGTTGTAAGCATATTTCAGTATTTTACAATAATGAAATGAAGTATTATTTCCGCTGCATATCTGTCTTTATGGTTATCTCTGTATTTTATTGCGTTCCTGTCTAAATCCGGATCACTCACAGGCTATTCACTCGGACTTGGTCCAGCTATAGGCTGAGCAGCTTCCCCTTGAAATTTTCACATTTTTAGAGGGCAACCAACCTTCCCTCCAGAAATTGCGCAATCCTCTCTGATAGTCTGCTGGGCTCCAGGATTGCGCAATCCTGCCAGCCAACCCTCCCAACAGGTTTCTACAAATTTTCCCAGCAGCAGGTTATTTAGCCCAGAATTTGCACAAATTTGGGTAGCAGTCAGTTGCTTTGCCCAAAATTTGTGCAAATCTCCTGGGCAGCCAGCCCAGATCCTAGACATAAATGCGCATTTTTCTCCAACAGTCGAGCAGTCTCTTGCATGTGTAGTTGAGTTGACCGGTTCCCTCCGGGACTGAGAAAAACAAACTTGCATGCATGGGCTATTTCTCCCAAGGTAGCATGCAAATGCATCCCTTGTTTTGGGGATCTATGTTTAGCAGTTGGAGGTTACATGCAAGGAGAAATTCTGAAACCCCCCCACAAAGCATCGCTTCCCCTAGATTCGTGGCATGCACGTCACAACCTCGATGTTATCAAAACTCATCAACCAGATGTGACAGAGCTCATCCCTCACATCAACCTTGTAGATCTAACATCCCACATCACATCTAGGAGCAATCGACACATTCAACTCAACTGTTTTGGGGTAAGCCCGCTTCCCATGCCTTGTGCTGCATTTCTGTCGCTTTTTGTGTTTTCACTTGTAGGAGTACTGTTTACTTGATTCCTTTGAATGCTTGTTGTCATTTACATATATACTAGCTTGTCCTATAGCTCTATTTCAGTTTTTGTTGCTATCTCACTGTTGTTGCATGCATGAAACTGTTTTGCATGGGTGTTCAGGTTTCGTTGCTGAATCTTTCATTTATGTTTTGCATGCACTGTTAATCACTTTTGCTATCACTTAGTGTCGCCATGCATTCCTTGACTTAATTTCTTTCAGTCGCTCGTCGGAAAGTCGGGCCAACCTTGGCCCGGGCTCTACCTTCACTAAGGCTGCATTGTGCAATCTGGGAAAGGAAGGCTCACCTTCCTCTCCAGATTTGTGCATTCCTACCTGGCATTAGCCTCCAGGACTGTTTTGTGCATTTTTGGAGGACAGTGGCTGCTTGGCTCAAGAAATTGCGCAGATCTTTCCCTAGGCCAACAGTCCTTCCCAGCTGGAATTGCACATTGCGCAATCCCAGTAGTTAGCTGCCAGACTGGACTGTGCATTACGCAGTTCCAACAATCAACCAGTCTCCCAACAACCCAGACTATGCCTTGAGCAGTCTTGGTAGTTGGTCTCCCATCCTCTGGGCCGAAATTGTGCAACCTTCATGCTCATTCACCCAGGTAGTTGCAAGTCAGTTCTCATGTTCATTTTGGTTTTCAACTGACAGATTTCTTGCTATGAGTGTTGCCATGTCTCTAGGTATCGCAGGTGTTCATCTGATTCTCAGCAGTACATGTATAATGGATTCTAGGAGAGCAGAGATGAGGACACTGTTCAGATAATGCTTGGGGATGTAATCGATCAAGTGTCTATGAGCTTGCCTACTCATGAAGGCATCAAGTTGTTCATAGATAAGGACATCAAGCAACAACATCATGAACAATAACTGAAGACAACATACCAAATGAAACAAATTCAAGAGGAGGGTTGTTGACAACATGAAGGCGGAACACGGTTGTAAGCTCAAGCAGGTCCACTGATGATGAAAGAAATTTTGGAGACTCTGGCTATGTAGTGATGATGTGACATGAAGATCGCACAAAGGCAGAAGATGTCACAAAGAAGGAGTTGCATGTGTTGAAGCAACAACTCAGGAAGAACATGAAGTGACGTAGACAGACGAATGAGTTGCAGTAGGATCAGGAACAACAGTGGGCGCAATGTGCGCTTACAGATGAAACTGCGCCCGGACAAATTAAAGATCCATTCCAACAGCTAACATGGAGCATACATGGTGAGTAGTGTGGTTGATTGCATGCAAGGGATTTAGCAGCATGCATGTGATTTTGCACACACATGCAATCCAACCCATTCAACACACTCACCAAGGCGAAGACAAGAAGCAAGTCCAATTGGAGCTGAATGGGTACTTTGGCAAGTTGATGCGCATGACCACAAACACACACTTGAAGATCAACACGGACACTATGCATCAGTGTGTTTCCAATTCATCCATACCCAAGAAGACCATGCGCATGTTAGCAAATGAGTTGGATGAAGGGGCCAAACTAATGCGCCGATTACAACAGAGGCAAGAGTTTGCTTCAGCAAGATGTCACCATGAGGTGCATGCACACCATCACGAACGACCAAGATTGGCATCAGCTCACCAGATTCCCCATCACAAGCATGTCAAAGGGTTGGTCTTACCACAGCGGACCAAGTGTCAGTGATGTCTTGCAAGGCTTTCTTAAGCCATGTTGTCTCACAAGAGTACATGTGAATTGTAATGTTGAGTCATGTCAAGTGTAAGTCAAGTGTCAATAGTGGATGTAACAGTCATAGAGTAGGTGAAGAGTCATGAGGGTAGTTGAATGGTCACAAAGGGGAATGTTAAGGGTCACCCCACCCTTTGCTATAAATAGTCCCTCATAACTCATTGTAAAGGCTTTTGGTCATCCAAGCTTCTACTAAGACTATCTTGAAGAAGGCTTGGATAGTATTGTAGTGCACCTTGGCTTCTCCACTGCACAGAGCTAGTACATCTCTTTGGAGGAGCAGGCAGATGTGGTTGTAACGTTCCACCGTTGGGGCTAGTAGGTTTACATGGATGCATTGTATGATTGAGACTTACACTTGTTTATATATAAGAGCCATCACATTTTCATGCATATGTTGTTATTGTAGTTGGACTGCTCCGGTTGCCTTAATGATATATGTTGTTTAACTTACATACTTGTGTATGAATTGATTCACATGCAATTATATGAATCTTGTTGTTAATGTGTTGTATATGTTGTTAATGCTGTCATCGTCCATGTCGACTGCTCTACCGGACATCAGACAGACCTTTCACATGAACCTTGCTATAACAACTGTCGCACTCATCTCGGACTGATCTGTGAGTGCTGTACATGCTATCTTACCTTATATGATGTGACTGCCGCATCTGAGTGGACTGCTTTGCTGGAAGCTGTGCATGTCCTTTGTGTCGTGTGTTCCTAGCCGAGTTGGGACTGATCCCTTTCAACCTAGAACTCACCTTCACCTCCTTCCCCCTTCGAAGTGTTAGAGCCTATCATACACCTTCCTTCACTCACTGCATCAGTCACATCCTTGATACTGATAGAGTTATCTTACTTACCTCTGTGTGACATCGTGGTCAAGGCATTACCTTATGATCCACTGTTGGGGCTCCTACACCAAACAGTCTGAGGTCTAATTGGGACTTCTTATCGAGGAGATCCCCTTGACATGTTGGTGGGTCCAGCATTGTCAATAGGCTGCCAAATTAACACCCAAGAGAAGAGTGAACAGGTGATTATGGAAAAAGGATAGTAACCTAAGAAAAAATTCAAAGTATGGTGAAACATAACCGTTGATAGCAAAACACCCAGGATATCCATAGAATTGAGAAGAGATAGGATAAAAGGACCCAACAACACTCGAAAAATTCCCTGAATAAGAAACAAGATGAACAAAACCAAAATCGCAGGGTCAGCTTTGTAGGAGTCCAAGAGGGATTGAAGATGCCTTGCTGTAGTCCAGCTTTGAAGCACCATGCCATTATATCACCCCATTCAAATTCAGGACTTGCATAATTGACGTAGGAATTTGTTAGATCAACATTATCTTCTTGTTGACCTTCCTTCGAGCAAGAACCACTTCCTTGTGCTTTTAGTGACAATAAGATTCCACTTTTGATAGAAAGAACTGATAGATAAAACTTGGTAAGCCTTTGCCACTCTCTATTTTCCACTAAAGACTCCTATGCTTCTAGGTGGTTACCATCAACAATTCCAAAACTTGGGCTTGCAGGGATGGCTGAAGAATCCTCATGTGGCCCATGTTTTCCATTCACAAAATGCATTGGTTTTCTAAACAATCAAAGGAACAAGAAAGAGTGTATAAATATCAAGTGCACCATTAATATGGGTGACAACTTACACAAATATAATGCATGGAGGGGGAAAACAATGCCACCCCCTCCTTAATTGTCTCAGAAGTCAACGAGAGGACCCCCACCCTTTCCTCCCCCCTGTCCCCACAAACTCCACCCCCATCAGTGTGGTTGGGAGGAATGATAGTTATCCTCCCCACTCAAGTTAAATTATTGTAGGTGACATGATGATATCATATTACGCATATTATTGTGATGCTTTGAGCCTTGCTATTGAATGACCTTGAGCCTTGAAGAATATCTTACCCGTGGAGGTGTTGTGACCAGCGACAACCCCCCCTTTTTCATTTAAGTGTTGTCCAAAATACTAAATGAATGGGGAACCTTAGTTAAAATTTAGGAAAAGCAAGAGTTTCCTTTTTTCAAAATAAGGTTACCATCGTAAGCTTAGGAAGATCTTTTGAATACTTTAAAACCTAAGTTTATGATGAGAAAAAATTTAAAAAGTTGCATCATAAAATAATAGATAAGCACCTCCATTTGAGTATAATCCTGGTATGTGCAAGATTCTCGTACTCAGCAATATATCGCATCGCAATAAGGTAATGCTAATGAGAAAGACTTCAAGATTTTCCAATTTGCGATAACCCCGAATGCAAGATCACATATCGCAGGGAATGGGCTAACAAAATATGGCATGCATAAAACTTCTGCGATCTGCGATGTTGCGATATCGCGACAAAGCGATGGTTGCGATATTAAGCCAAATCAACTCTGCGATGTTATATTTATGAGTTGGTGCGAGAGCGAGATAGTGCAATAATGCGATGTCGCGATCTGCGACAATTGCGAACCAAATCGCAAAATCACTCCATCACGAATCTTTCGGGCACGCTACTCAAGAAAATCCACTTACCATAATCTGACTCAAGATCATGCGCTTTTAATGATAATAAAGGAATTAGTTGTCATCTATTAAATGTAGATGCGTGCTTTTGCAAATAATTACTTCACGTAAGGTGGCATATTTGATATATCTGTTGCATTTAAGACTCTCCCATCACCTTTCTTGATCAATCATTTCCATTTCGCTTGTGAGCTACAGGAACGAAGAATGAAGGACGATACCAAGCCATACGCAGGAAGAAATGGGAAAGAAAAATAAGGCTCAGGGCTCTGAGGTGAAGGAAATGACACCTTTATATACAGACACAGCTTGTAGCAGAGACGCAGGGATATCGACATGGGAAAGCATGTATAGACTGCTTGAAGAAGAAAACCCCAGAATAATGAAGGTTACCGCTGTCGCAGACTCACAGAGCTCTTCCGAAGCATCCTTAGAAGAACTAGCGTGCTCATTCCTTCATCGGATAGCAGCAAGGCCCAAAATTATCCCATATACGGATATGATCAAGTGGATACTTGACAATGCAGAAATAAACGACAGACAGTTCAAGATTCAAGGACATGGGCTCATCGGGTCATTCGCTGCACAAGACTTAAAGCTCATGTATCATCTTCCTGAACTGCAGGCGACTTACAATGCACAATTCATTAAAAAATTTGTGGCAGAGAACCCAAACCTATCAGAGACCACCAAAGATTGGTCCAGAAAAGATGAACCACTCAAGAAAGATAAAAATGGTATGTACAGCACTGGTTCCCTCACCTCTCCGTATTGTTTTGCTGTGGCCATGCTTTGTAGATTATTTGGGATGCCAGATATCAATAAGTTTTCGTCTGAATGGTTACCATTGATCGATGCTGCCACAAATGCCGTTATTATAGATTGGGCCAAGATCTTTTTTGATAACCTATTCATGGCTATTATCAATTACCGATCTAAAAGATCCATGTCTCAAAGGATTATCCTCCTTTTTACCTATCCGCATATGTTATGGATTCTATTTATTATGTGTCTAAATTTCCCGCTATGGGTTGGAAATGGACAACTTAGGACCCATTACCCATCCATGTTTATCATAAGATATTATGGGATTCTCAGTTCATTCCACATTTCTACCAGATTTGTCACGGGCTTATCTTACCCATGTATAGAATGATGTATGATAAAGAACCCCCGAGGTGCTCACCTGAGGCACAGATAGATATCATCCCCATCGCAAGATGGTTCGGAGAAGAATGGTTCACCTATATTAGAGTATTTGGAAGCACCGTCCCCCCTCATGTCCTGCCTTTGTATATTCCTGACAAACTTCTGGCTCGAGAAATTGCATATCAAACCTGTTCAGAAGGCGGCCTAACTAAAGACCTAAAAGACAAAAAGAAGGCCATATGGCCACAGTTTCCTGTAGCTTGTGGGGCATTTTCATTGTTCGATGTAGGTCACACGTTCACCGAAGTAGAGAATATGACGTGTCTACAATTATTTAAATTCCCGGCAAGGCCATTTGACCCAAATGAGGTTGCCCAGGATTTCACAACGACAGTCAAGATAAAAGTGTTCGTTGGAAAAAAGGATTTATTTGATGATATATTTCAGAGTAAAAGCTCACTTCAGGAAATTTTGTGGGAAGCTCAATCGCGATTGTCTCCAGATGACCTCCAAAGATTCATGGTATATAGGGAAAGAAGACTAGCCAGTGTTCCTCTAGAAAAGCTGCAACTACCTGCCAGAGAACCTACTCCAAGCGTTAGCCTCAGTGGGAATTCAAGCACTTCCGGATCTAAATCTAAGACTAGACAAGAAATGCCTGAGCATTCTAAAAGATCCGAAAACAACCAAGATAGGAGCAAAGAGTCAGCTAAAGACACCGCTCAGTCAATGGAATTTACACGACAACAAGTTATCGCCTCCCCGCCAAGAGATGTCCCCCCTCTCGTCATTGAAGCACCACCCGTCACAACAGAATTAGATAAGGAATGGGAAACCTTCAATGAACTGATCAATCTTGAAGGACAAGCCCCAAAAACACCTGTGAGCAATACACAGGTAGCACAAGAAGTGGGCTCAGCGTTGCTCTTCAACGAGTGGGACGATCAAATCAGGGAGGCAGAACAAGCAGAATGGAAGCAGAAGGCGCAAGAAAAGGGAAAAGCGGTCCAAGCACTAAACAGGTTAAATTGGGAGTGTTATTGGGCGTATTTGGTGAAGCGGCATAGTCAGTGGATGACTGTGAAATGTATCATTAATGCGGCCGAAAAAGTGGTGCTAGCTCTCATAGATTCCGTTTTCTCAGCCCAGCTCAAAGCAGAAGTCAGCTAGCCGACTCTCCTTAAACCAATGATGAATGCATGCAGCTTTAAAGATCAGATTCAGAAATAGCTTAATTTAGAATGTTGTTTTTACTTAAAAAATTAAATTAGAAAAAGGACGGTCATTTGAAAACCGCATCCTAAATTTTGTAAATAAACTATTATTAGAATTAGGAAGTAGTATTTAAACCCTTCTCATGCATTTAGAGAAGGGTCCAGAAATTTGTCAAAAACTTGTCCTCAGAACATGCACTTTTGCACCCTCAGAGGAGGTTTTGATGAATGAATGGATCAAGGTTTATTAATGTTTGCATTTGATATCTGCTACTGATGTTGCACTTCTGTACTCTTGGTAGATATTAGAACAAGGAGAGATAAATCATTGTTGCTTGAAGCTTATGAGTAGGACCAGTCATAAATGGTACTTTTATCTCTTGACCATTTCTGCTTATATTCTTAAAGTGATATACAGTTTTTAGTTGTTTATATGTTATTGCATGAATGTTTGAGTTACCATTTGGCACTTTTGTACGGTGGAGTCATTTATTTATGTTTGATATATGAATAACTTATTATGCGATATGCTGTTCACAACTGTTTTGCCTAACTTTTTATGCAAAGTGGTTCATCTTAATTGATTTCCATTCTTATGATAGCTGAATGATCTTTATTACCAGTTATTATTTGAAATCTCTTTAGATCGCATAATAGAAGAAATACATCCCGGGTTAGCATAGATTAGATGTGCTGTTTTCATTAGATTACAATAGCATAGAATTAGATTAAAGTAGCTTAGATTAGAACCCTTAGATCAACATCATCCAACTCTGCACACACACACCCTTAGATTGGGAAACTGGTCCCATTATCCCCAGTCAGACCCGCTACACCAAACGGATAAGTAGCTGCCAACCAAGGTCCGGACCGGGTGGGTATCCCCCTTGTTGTCGACCCGATTTTCAGGGCTTCAACATATTTGGCGCTAGAAGGAGGGCCTGAAGCATAGTGTCTGTTGGAATGGTTTGAAATCGTAATCATTTGAATTAGGATGGCTGCTCACAAAATTCCCATTTGGAGTTGCATCCATGTTCGTGCCTCTTCCAACACTCCACCTGAAGTGGTAAGACTCTTGTCTCAGGTAAAATTCAATGGTAAGAATAATTCTTCTGCTTTTAATCATGCCCTTCAATTTATTCAAAGTGTTTCATGTTCGAACGTTAAAAGAATTGATGAAGGCATTTTATGTAGAATTTTTACTCTCACATTCACGGAGGAAGCTAGAAAATGCTGTAGAACCCTCCCAGTTGCCTCAATTCACAGCTGGGACCAATTTGTCAAGGCTTTCATTTGTAAATTTGATTGCTATGATTATGATCAGGTATATGATGAAATTGAGTATCTACGAAAAGAAGATGAATCTGTTAGGGATTTTAATATGCGATTTCATCTTGATTGTCTAAAATATGATCTTGAAAATGAACTCATGAATGAAGAATCTTTAGATTATGCTGAGCATTCCCTACCTCCTATGTCTGATCCATCAGAAATTAGTCCAAGTCTTGTTTTATTTTCTTCTAATACGAATGAAAATTCTAATTTGAATGTGCCAATCACTCATGATGAAGAAACTTCCCAAAGCTTAGGAAACATGCCTGCTCTAATGCAAGAAGACAAACGCGAGAATGTTGAAAGAAAGCCTGCCTTGGAACCAGAAAGCAACTTGGAGACAAGGTTAGATAATATCATCACAAGTCAGCAAATGCAGACGCCAACGTTAGAACAACAAATTAATTCTCTTTCAGAAAATACAAACACGCAAAGGTATGATCTAAAGCCCGATGTCTACAATGAATGTGATGAACAAGAATTTTTTCACGATGATATTTTCAAATGCATTGTTTCAGAATCACATTTTTCTCTTTATCCTGATGTATTTAGTGATGATAATTTTTCCCCCTCAGTATTAATGATATCTCAAAAAGTACAGAGGATTATTCAAATGAATCACCATTAAGTTTTCAAGATAAAGAGGCAGCTATAGAACATCCTCTGATCATTTACAAACAAGAACGACTTGACCTTCCTTTTCTGAAAATATTGGATGAAAAAGAAAAATCTAGAGAAACCTGTAAAATCATTTATGATAGCTACTTTGATGATGATGATGTTGATTTATCTCAAGTAACTCAATAGATCTCAGATAATGAGAGATATTCTAATTCAAGAATCATATTAGTCGATTCTCATTCCAGAGTGACGGATCATTTGCATGATTTTACTATCCAAAACAATATCCCGATCTATGATTCGTATCATGAGCAAACCCCCATGCCTGTTCCCAATCATAACTTGTTTTCTGATTCACAAGACGTAATTCGGAATTACTCGTATCCCATAATTCTGGCCAGTTCTTGTGAAAAAGAAGATATTTCAAGTCAATCCTAGTTGTGCTGTAACATTAGTTGTACAGATAATCATTGCATTCTTTTTCGCTTGCACTCATTTTGTATAAAATCAGATTGTATTTTAAATTTTCAGAATTTTGATAGATTACTATGGTATATTGAGCACCTTATCAAAGAACATTCGAAAGATGTATTACCATTTTGGAAAACTAAATTGTGTCAAGGAAATACAAAACTTTTTCAATTCCACGATCAATCAATATCAGCCTTTTAGAAGAAACTTCTATGTCATCCAAAACATCATCAACAAAAAAAAGTATTTTTGGAAACTTGACAGCAATTCGCGTTGATTGATAAATCTCTTTCCAAAAATTTCCATTTATTCTTCATTGATTTATTTAGTGATTATATGTGGAAACTTTCCTTTTACAATAAATTGCTAAAAGCTTGACTTTAACACATAGTAGATTACAGGCCATTAAAACTAAAAAATCATATTCGCAACCTGGCTTGTCATCTTTCCTATTACATGATCACCAATCCATAACAGAAATTCATCCTGATTTTTATGATCCAATAGGTATCCAATTGGAAAGAAGATTTCATAAGAAAGAAATTTCAGGCAGAACTCCGCCTGAAGTTACACTTTCTAATCCTACCTTCAATGTTCACAGTCCAAGAAAAGTTTTATTCTTAACACTGATGTTTGAAAGGTACATATGTGTAGGAATAAAAATGAAAAGATGGTTTCACTGGAAATATCATTTTACCTAGTCAATTTGTCTGTGTATAGTTAGAATAGAAGTAGGGGTAGTTTAGCTAGGTTATTAGGTGAATAATTTAATTTTTAAATGTTGGTAGGCAAAATAAGAGAAGAAATTACCCCTATCATGTACATAATCCAAGGGAATAGTTACCTCTCATTTCTTTAAATATTTTCCTCCCTAATAAAATTTGCTGTGGTTAACAGCATTTGACATTTACTAAAGACACCATTTCTCTATCAGATTTTGAACTCCTGCTTGTATAAATAGTAAATCTTTTGGAAACTTGATCTTTATTATTAATAGATACAGTTAAAAAACTTTAACCCAGATATGATACTAGTTTCAACTTCAAGAAAATTGATGAAAGCAATCTTAGTGAAGAAATTGTTTTATATCAATACAATGAAAAGTATTAATAATAAAATGAGGATTCCCTGTAGAACAGCCATTTCCAAAAACTCTATTATTGTCATCCAGAGCTTTCTTAAGGAAAAAAAATGACTTCCTCCCTGCTAAAGAAAATCGCAGAATTTAGAGAAATGACCCAAGGATACACTACATCTTGAAGAATAAGAGGTATCATCACGAGCCGACTTATCATAATCACAGATATTATAACTTGCTGCCTTTGCCATTACTGTCCACCAAAACAGGGCAACGACTTAAGATTGTTGAGATCAAAAGACAAGGGGTCTCATCACGAGCCAGCTTGTTCAACAAAAGTGTAAATAAAGTGAATGACTGTGTCATAATTTGGCTACCAAACCAAGACATTGTTCTTTAAGAATAAAAAAGGGAAAAAGTGTCAATATGGGTTTTTCTTTGAAATTTGTAGATCACCTTAAGCAGGATAAAGGATCATTACTGGGTAATAGGTAACCCTATTGAGGCTATGAACGCCTGCTGGCAGCAGAGGCTCTACCTACGACAAATGAGCATATTTAAAAAACTGGTACACAGGGAAGACCTTATTTTAACTTTACAAGACCAAGTAATGGCTGATGTAAATGCAAGGACAAGTTGAGGAAGCAAATAATTAAAATAGAAAGAGGTTGGAACACAATGTCATTGACAGTTTGGAGTATAATGCGCTTTATCTTTTTATAATAAAGTTTAATTTTCTAATTTTTGTTTTTTTTTTTGGAAATTTGAAAAGTTCAATAGAAAATCAGAGATAACTGGTTCTCCCAAGTGAATCGCCAATTGTTGTGACCAGCAACAACCCCCCCTTTTTCATTTAAGTGTTGTCCAAAATACTAAATGAATGGGGACCCTTAGTTAAAATTTAGGAAAAGCAAGAGTTTCCTTTCTTCAAAATAAGGTTACCATCGTAAGCTTAGGAAGATCTTTTGAATACTTTAAAACTTAAGTTTATGATGAGAAAAAATTCTTTAAAAAGCTGCATCATAAAATAATAGATAAGCACCTCCATTTGAGTATAATTCTGGTATGTGCAAGATTCTCGTACTAAGCAATATATCGCATCGTAATAAGGTAATGCTAATGAGAAAGACTTCAAGATTTTCCGATTTGCGATAACCCCAATCGCAAGATCGCATATCGCAGGGAATGGGCTAACAAAATATGGCATGCATAAAACTTCTGCGATCTGCGATGTTATATTTGTGAGTTGGTGCGAGATCGCGATAGTGCAATAATGCAATGTCGCGATCTGCGACAATTGCGAACCAAATCGCAAAATCACTCCATCACGACTCTTTCGGGCACGCTACTCAAGAAAAGCCACTTACCATAATCTGACTCAATATCATGCGCTTTTAATGATAATAAAGGAATTAGTTGTCATCTATTAAATGTAGACGCGTGCTTTTGCAAAGAATTACTTCACGTAAGGTGGCATATTTGATATATCTGCTGCATTTAAGACTCTCCCATCACCTTTCTTGATCAATCATTTCCATTTCGCTTGTGAGCTGCAGGAACGAAGAACGAAGGACGATACCAAGCCATACGCAGGAAGAAATGGGAAAGAAAAATAAGGCTCAGGGCTCTGAGGTGAAGGAAATGGCACCTTTATATACAGACACAGCTTGTAGCAGAGACGCAGGGATATCGACGTGGGAAAGCATGTACATACTGCTTGAAGAAGAAAACCCCAGAATAATGAAGGTTACCACTGTCAAAGACTCACAGAGCTCTTCCGAAGCATCCTTAGAAGAACTAGCGTGCTCATTCCTTCATCGGATAGCAGCAAGGCCCAAAATTATCCCATATACAGATATGATCAAGTGGATACTTGACAATGCAGAAATAAACCACAGACAGTTCAAGATTCAAGGACATGGGCTCATCGAGTCATTCGCTGCACAAGACTTAAAGCTCATGTATCATCTTCCTGAACCGCAGGTGACTTACAATGCACAATTCATTAAAAAATTTGTGGCAGAGAACCCAAACCTATCAGAGACCACCAAAGATTGGTCCAAAAAAGATGAACCACTCAAGAAAGATAAAAACGGTATGTACAACACTGGTTCCCTCACCTCTCCGTATTGTTTTGCTGCGGCCATGCTTTGTAGATTATTTGGGATGCCAGATATCAATAAGTTTTCGTCTGAATGGTTACCATTGATCGATGCTGCCACAAATGCCGTTATTATAGATTGGGCCAAGATCTTTTCTGATAACCTATTCACGGCTATTATCAATTATCGGTCTAAAAGATCCATGTCTCAAAGGATCTATCCTCCTTTTTACCTATCCGCATATGTTATGGATTCTATTTATTATGTGTCTAAATTTCCCGCTATGGGTTGGAAATGGACAACTAAGGACCCATTACCCATCAATGTTTATCATAAGATATTATGGGATTCTCAGTTCATTCCACATTTCTACTAGATTTGTCACGGGCTTATCTTACCCAAGTATAGAATGATGTATGATAAAGAACCCCCGAGGTGCTCACCTGAGGCACAGATAGATATCATCCCCATTGCAAGATGGTTCAGAGAAGAATGGTTCACCTATATTAGAGTATTTGGAAGCACCGTCGCCCCTCATGTCCTGCCTTTGTATATTCTTGACAAACTTCTGGCTCGAGAAATTGCATATCAAACCTGTTCAGAAGGCGACCTAACTAAAGACCTAAAAGACAAAAAGAAGGCCATATGGCCACAGTTTCCTGTAGCTTGTGGGGCCTTTTCATTGTTCGATGTAGGTCACGCGTTCACCGAAGTAGAGAATATGATGTGTCTACAATTATTTAAATTCCCGGCAAGGCCATTTGACCCAAATGAGGTTGCTCAGGATTTCACAACGACAGTCAAGATAAAAGTGTTCGTTGGAAAAAAGGATTTATTTGATGATATATTTCAGAGTAAAAGCTCACTTCAGGAAATTTTGCGGGAAGCTCAATCACGATTGTCTCCAGATGACCTCCAAAGATTCATGGTATACATGGAAAGAAGACTAGCCAGTGTTCCTCTAGAAAATCTGCAACTACCTGCCAGAGAACCTACTCCAAGCGTTAGCCTCAGTGGGAAGTCAAGCACTTCCGGATCTAAATCTAAGACTAGACAAGAAATGCCTGAGCATTCTAAAAGATCCGAAAACAACCAAGATAGGAGCAAAGAGTCAGCTAAAGACACTGCTCAATCAATGGAATTTACATGACAACAAGTTATCGCCTCCCCACCAAGAGATGTCCCCCCTCTCGTCATTGAAGCACCACCCGTCACAACAGAATTAGATAAGGAATGGGAAACCTTCAATGAACTGATCAATCTTGAAGGACAAGCCCCAAAAACACCTGTGAGAAATACACAGGTAGCACAAGAAGTGGGCTCAGCGTTGCTCTTCAACGAGTGGGACGGTCAAATCAGGGAGGCAGAACAAGCAGAATGGAAGCAGAAGGCGCAAGAAAAGGGAAAAGCGGTCCAAGCACTAAACAGGTTAAATTGGGAGTGTTATTGGTTATACTTGGTGAAGCCGCATAGTTAGTGGATGACTGTGAAATGTATCATTAATGCGGCCGAAAAAGTGGTGCCAGCTCTCATAGATTCCGTTTTCTCAGCCCAGCTCAAAGCAGAAGTCAGCCAGCCGACTCTCCTTAAACCAATGATGAATGCATGCAGCTTTAAAGATCAGATTCAGAAATAGCTTAATTTAGAATGTTGTTTTTACTTAAAAAATTAAATTAGAAAAAGGACGGTCATTTGAAAACCGCATCCTAAATTTTGTAAATAAACTATTATTAGAATTAGGAAGTAGTATTTAAACCCTTCTCATGCATTTAGAGAAGGGTCCAGAAATTTGTCAAAAACTTGTCCTCAGAACATGCACTTTTGCACCCTCAGAGTCGGTTTTGATGAATGAATGGATCAAGGTTTATTAATGTTTGCATTTGATATCTGCTACTGATGTTGCACTTCTGTACTCTTGGTAGATATTAGAACAAGGAGAGATAAATCATTGTTGCTTGAAGCTTATGAGTAGGACTAGTCATAAATAGTACTTTTATCTCTTGACCATTTCTGCTTATATTCTTAAAGTGATATACAATTTTTAGTTGTTTATATGTTATTGCATGAATGTTTGAGTTACCATTTGGCACTTTTGTACGGTGGAGTCATTTATTTATGTTTGATATATGAATAACTTATTATGCGAGATGTTGTTCACAACTGTTTTGCCTAACTTTTTATGCAAAGTGGTTCATCTTAATTGATTTCCATTCTTATGATAGTTGAATGATCTTTATTACCAGTTATTATTTGAAATCTCTTTAGATCGCATAATAGAAGAAATACATCCCGGGTTAGCATAGATTAGATGTGCTGTTTTCATTAGATTACAATAGAATAGAATTAGATTAAAGTAGCTTAGATTAGAACCCTTAGATCAACATCATCCAACTCTGCACACACACACCCTTAGATTGGGAAACTGGTCCCATTATCCCCAGTTGGACCCGCTACACCAAACGGATAAGGAGCTGTCGACCAAGGTCCAGATCGGGTGGGTATCCCCCTTGTTGTCGACCCGATTTTCGGGGCTTCAACAGGAGGGTAGGGAGCTTTGTTTTTTGTTTTTGTTTTTAACAATGGAGAATCAATAACTTGTTGGAGTAATCTGGGTGAGGCCCAAGATCAAACCTAGTGGCTGCCACTATAACACCAAGAGTATATCCAACAACCCGTAAGCTAGATATACTAGGAATTTATGACTTAGAAAGAGCCGAGACTCCATGAGGGTGGGGGAGCCTACTCCTTAAGCCTTATCACAATGGCCTAAATATGTCCCTCCATGTGATTTGATACTGAGTGAAGGGGATAACATCCCATTGTACCAACCACTCAGTTGTCCCATGAGGTTACTAGGGAGCTTTCTTACATGGAAAGAAAAAATATAATTTTAAAGTCATAACCAAGTCAATCACCAAATTGGTATACCAGACTCCTTTGTTTATGGGGCAAGGGACTGACCTTTGTGCAACAATTTGATCGCTGAAGTCTATAGAGGTGCATATACTCTACTCCTCTCTAGATTTAACTCATGATATCCTAAGAGGAAACTCTTAACCATTAAGCCCACTTAATTCATCCTTCAGTATAGATAACCTAATTACTTTAACATGTTATTAGTTGATTAAAAAACATAATTTTCATTAATACTAAATTATTAATCTCTATTTAAGCAGTTCAAGTATTTAATTATCTCTATAACCTTTCCAAACACACATGGTGCCTAATCTTAATGAAATATTCACAAAGGTTGAAATGCAAGCATGTTCATTACAAATGTCTACATTGTGTTCCTTAATCTTCACTTAAAATAAACATCATGTTTCCCTAGTATAATATTTATTACAAGAACATATTACCTAACACTTGTGTGTTAACAATGACTTATGATATCTTTCACTAACCTTTTCTTTTACTTATGGTTTCAAGAGGTTGAGACATCTTTCTCCCTTGGAACATCCACAATCATATCACCTGTAATGTAGGGGAGTTAAATTTTATTGATTAAAAGCTGGTCATTATGGAGTTGAAGGATTATTAGAGTATTAAAGGCCTCAAAAAACCTATCAAGAGTGGAAACATGCTCACACGTGTCATTTACAAGTATCAAGAATTATAATAAATTCATCATTTTAATTATGATTTATTAAGTATAAATAAGATATAATAAAATAAAATAAATAATATTCAATTTGTCAACGTTTCAAACCCCAAAGGAGGTCCATCATCAGGACTATTTTGTTTTAAATAAAATAAAAATAAAAATAAGATAATTATTAGAAAGGACAATAAAACTAACCTATAATCAAGGGAATAAAAAGGATTAATAATCTACATATTAAAATCAATTAAGTAAAACAATTAAAATAAAAATAAGAATAAAAATTAATTAATTAAACTAAAATTATTATAATATTCATATGTATATATGAGGGTCGGCTTCTTTATATAAAAATTTATCAAGATTTAAGTTTATTTATACTCTGGTCGCATGATTCTTCTCTCAAAGAACTATCAATTATTTTCTAAAAATTAGTCCTGATGATGGACCCCCTTTGGGGTTTGAAACATCGACAGATTGAACATGATACTGTGGATAATCCAGATCATGCTACTCCAAGAAACAACCACAGAAGCTTAAAATCTAACAAAATAAATAATAATTAAAAAATGTATAGAATTGATTGGAGAGTAAGTGATATATATATATATAGATATCTATATATATATATATATATATATATATATATATATATATATATATATATATATATATATATATATATCTATATATATATATCCAATTTTAAGGTCACGACCAAGCCAAACACCAAATTGGTGTATGAGACCACCTTGTTTGTGGGATAAGGGACTGATCTCCGTGCAACGATTTGATTGTTAAGTCTACAAAGGCATACATACTGTACCCCCTCTGGTTTTGAGCTTGTGACCTCTTAGGAGGAAACACACGTTCTTAACCATTAGGCCCACTCAAGCTATATATATATAACACACTCTTAACCATTAGGCCCACTCAAGCTATATATATATATATATATATAGTTTAGATATTAAACAATGAAACAATAATAATAATAAAATCATAATGCAAATAATTTTATATTAAATTCTTTTTATTCTTTTGTTGAGCAACTAAAAGTTTCTCTCAATTTTCACACTCTATTCCTCACCTTTTTGTATCTTTGTGCCTAAAGAACTTCACCCTTCTTTATAGGGCAAACAACACATACCTTGGATCTCAACCTCTTTTGTTGTTAATTTCTCTTAACATTCCTTAACCTCTGTTAAGATAAGACTTTTATTAAAAAAATGTTGTGACCGATTTGTACAACATAACAATATAAACAAAAATAAGTTTTCTAGAAATTAATATTTCGAAAATTTCAAAATTGTTAAAAAAGAATGGTAGGTTTCTAACTATTTCAAAATTATAGTTAAGTGACATACTAGTATAAGTACTATAAAACCAAACTACAATCTAAACTGATTTGAAAGCATGCCCATAGCAAGCTTCTTGCATGTATTTTTTTTGTTTTGTTGGGCTTCTAATCTATATGTTCTCTATCCAACTCTCTCTAGCTATAATAAACTATTTCTTCGCCTCTAACCATATCAAGGATAGACCCACTAAACATCATTTGGGGAAATGCCTTACATTGAGTGCTACTAACCAACAGATCCATCTTAAGTATGGATCTAACAGGAGCCTAGAGGGATCAAATTTCTTCTCGTGTAAATTTCTTTAGAGTGCAAAAATACAATGTGTAATTTTTCACTGTTTAAATTGTATTTTTGAATGCTATATAGAGTATATATAGGACCAAATAAACATTTTAACCATAAAACTTATGTTTCTCATGATATATACATAATTTTTTAAAATGATATATAATATATACATAATTGACATTAAAATATTTTAAATAACATGTACATGGAGACATTTTTTTTTTGTAAGCTTGGTAGGACTACATCTTCATCATGTCCAACTTCTCACCTTGGTCGGGGGGATAACACAAGATTTCAACCCAAGACTTCCTATTCATTGAGACTTCATTTCCACAACCATTGCCAATTGAGCTACCCCAAGCGAACATACATGGGGACATTTTCCATAGCAAATTAAAATGGTTTTTTTATTATTAATATATTTTCAAGTATATGTCAATATTAATATGTATTAAAATATTTTATTGATAACCCACATTGAATATTTTTTATATACAACGTTAAAATATTTTACTTTAACAATTTTTTTTCTATATATATAGATATATATGAAGTTGATATTGACATAAATTACTTAACATAGATCTTCAAATAATTTATTTAAATCTCCTGTTGAAATATTTTTAAAAATTATAAGGTTTAAATATCTTACTTACACATTTTTTTCACTTCTAATTACAACATATTCATTTTTTTAATTTATTATAACATACATTATTTTACTATTTAGAGCATAATTTATTTATATTTTAAAGGGGCACGTGTCAACTTGATGGACAGATGGATGAACATGCTTACACATCTCCTCATACTAGGTTGTAGAATGAGCCTCTCGACCCAACTGGCCCTAGTGTAACATCCCTCACTTTGCCTCTGTTTGTGTAATATGATATTATGATTGTAATACCAATGTGGAGAGCCATTGTTGGCTGATACACTGACTAAGATTTTAAAAATTAATTATTTAAAATTAATTAACAATTGATGAAGGAAGAACTGCCTTACGATTGATTGTCTGAGGGAAGCTCACTTTCCTACTTACGTGCCTTGATGACCATGAAATAGCGTAAATTTAATAATTGGAGTCACTTGCAGTCTAAGAAAGCTAATTCCTAACATTTTTTTTTAAGGGATGTGATTGGAGGAAAACTAGTTGCGTGTTATGAACAACCATAGTTGGTCGCATTAAATTCCCAATTTTCTTGTTGATCCAACCACCCACTTGCAACGGTAGAAAATTTAAGAGATAGGATTGGGCGTTATGGGTGGAAAACTATGCCCATATCCATCTCCCTCATGGATCAAGGTGGGGACAACTGCCTCAGGTAAAAGGAGGTTCACACAAAGGAGAAGACAATGAATGGGTAAAGAGCAAGCAGAAAAAAGAGCAGAGAGCACTTTCTTAGTCACCGGGACAACATAATATAAAGGAGGGGAGTATTGGGTTTTGGGAGACGTAGAAGAACACATAGTGGGAGAGGAAGAGATGACGGGCATCCTCCCCAAGGTGGATAATCCCTTGGGTACTAGAAGCAAAGGGTAAGGAAGTCCTGTGAATGAACTCAGAGAAGTAAATGAGTCACTATGGGGTTTATTATTAAAGGGTAGCTAATAAACCACCTAAATAACGGTCTCCATCTCCTGAGAGTTTACGAAGCCTTGAAGTGAAATTCCTTGAGAAAGCATCCCCTTAGACCTTGGATTAGGTTTGAGGGTGGTCAACTACAAGAAAGTTGCAGTGTAGTTGGCCTATGGTTGGGTGGAGAGTGGAAGTCCCTCCTTTAGTTTCCAACCACCTTAACATGCACAGATAAGTATAATTGTTTATACATGTTGGATTATAGACTATGACATTCCTTGTTGTGCTTATGATTAATGCATAATCCTGTATGTCCATGAGCGAATACTTAAAACTTACGGTTATTCTAATAATTGACCAACCGTCTTAAGTTTTTATGAATATAGACTATTTTCTTGAACTAAGTATTTCACTATCATATGCATGATTGAAATATGCCTTAAATATTACAATTTATTGCATGAATTTCACTATTAAATTCAAGATTAACAAGTTTCCTTACAGGTTTGTAGTTGTATTAAATACTTGAATTATGAAGGTTTTTTCCATACTTGTGAATTGCAGCTATCTTGTCCATTTATAGTGGAATTAAAGTTATGGGTTATGCTGGTTAATGTTAAGTTCATGGTGGAAGTCATAAACTAGTTGTTCATGCTCTCTCTTTATTTACTTGACAATCTCGACTTATAAATAATAGTTCAACCTGCTAAAGAGGGTTTCTAATGCTTGATAGTCTTTTTTTAGCTTTCTATTAGCAATATGTCATTAGACCTTGGGTCATGAGCCTCAATACATGAAGGATATGGCTTGGGGAAACCGTCCTTCATTTCCTTGGGTGAACACCCTATCTTGACACTTATTATGTTTTCCAGGACCAATGGGAAGGAATGTTTGCCAGTATAGACATATTAGCTAAGCCCAACACCAAGGGCTTGAGGTGGAACTAGGAGTATCAAAACAATACCATCAGGTTGTTGGACCTTGGACCTCAATGTTTGCCATTACGATTGGAACAAAGGAGAAACCATAATACCAAAGCCTTGAGATGATGCAGATATCCGGGCTCCAACTCGGGCACAAAGTGCATGAGATTAACACCACAAGTTTCATACCTTGGACCTTGGTATTTTCCATTGAGATTGGAAAGGATGCAAGGCAAGGAAACCCCAAGACCAAGATGTTAAGCTGAAATGGATGGGATGATGTGGCCTAAGATGACATGGTCGAGATGGTGTGGCCTGAGATGACCTAGCCAAGGTGGCGTGGCTTTGGGGTGATGTGGTCAAGATGAAGTGGTCTGGTGGTGGACCCTACTCGTAGGTCTTTGACCTTTGCATTTGCAATTTAATTTGAAATGAAAGAGAGGTAAGGAGAGCCTAATGTTGATGAACCAACCTAATGAAAGTTCCAACTCATTGAACCATGTGGTTGGGCCACCACCCACGAGGTTATCGAGAAATCTAGTGTTTATGTAGAGCTGCTAGTCCCACTAAGGCTGGTAGCTACCTTAGAAACAAACAAACTAAAACCACTTTCGTTTTCCTTTTTGAGAGGTAGATAAGAGGGGAAAGAAGGAGACCAACCTCTGTCTTGCGCTTGGTCCCTTGCTTGATTCCTCTCCCTTCTGATAGATCTTTGCCACTTGATTCCTTGTTTACCCAGCTTCAAAGAGTACATGTAGAATCAAAGCAGCATAACACTATCCAAGAACAGAGATCTACTATCATAAACAATATAGGAACAAATATATATTGACCACACAAATGCATATATCATCAATCATACAAGAATGTGGAGGAAAACTCGAATAGCTTTATTAATAATCAAGAATAGCAAAGAGGATTACAACCAATTGTTCTGACCCAGCGTCATCCTCTCAGTAAGAAATCCCTTCTTCACCTCATGAAAAGCTTAGATCACCCAACACTAGATGTTACACCAAGAAACCAGCAGTACTTCCTTACAAGATACAAAATTCCAGCCTCTGGATCTCTGGGATGAGGGATCCATATACAGATGTTTGCAAGGGGGGTGAGTCAGCTTTTGATATTTGATTAGTGTCCTCTCTCTGATAGTTCTTGATTCCACTTGGAGATTGGTGATCTCTTACTCATCTCTAGGCGAATGCAGAGAGGCAAGTGTCACAGGAGAAGTTTTTGGAAGATTCCATGATCCTCCACCTCACAGATTGACCTTGCCATTTGTCCACTCTCGCCCATCACACCCCATAGAAGGGCTTTTCAATATGCATCGCACCTCCCGTGTGCATTTAGGTGGGATGCAGCGCACTTTGACCATGGAGCAGGTGAGATGGTCCAGTTTTGACTAGTTCTGAGTAGTTTTTCATGGAGAACTTCTGGGAGATGATGTAATCAGCTGACCTTGTTCTTTTAGGGGTTGGAACAACACTTTTAGGGACTTAAGAGCCCTTGGTTTATGGACATTTATGATTGGGGTTGCAGTGCCCAAAAATGTCTATAACAGTTGCCCCCTAAAGCATGAGGTCATTAATCTTTTTTGATGTCGGGTGAAATGCTTTATCATGAGGATCCGAAGTTTTTTCGAGCTGGAAGGCGACCTGTAATAAGATACAATACAACACATTATCTTCATAACATTTTCATGATCTAGCTGAGGCGGGCATTCCCATGCTCAGCTTTATAAATTCATTTTCATGTACATAAGATAGACAATCGTCTGTGTGTAGACTGACGATTCTGGTAGAGCCATCATCCCCTGGATTGGATGATTATCTGTGCAACAATGATGTACATTTGATGTCTTTATTTTCCTGAATATATATCGCAGCCCAGATGGATGAAACTAGATCCGAGGTCTTCAATCTCGTTCGATCTTCACTCAAAGTACAAGTCGATCCATGTGAGAGATGTTCTGGAGTCGAACATGGAAAGACATCGCCTGATTACTAGCCAATGATGTAAGCTGTTAACAGGCGCAAGAGGAATCACCGATAATGATGATGACCCTCAAGGTACTACAGTACAATTCACGTGGTATGAATAAGGGAATTGGCGTCGAACACCACACAAAATCTTTTGGTCGAAGGCCATTGATGTAAACCTGTCGCCGGAAGTGAGAAACTTGCCATTGAGGCATCCAAGCTTCAAGTACTGAAAGGGTTGTTCCTAGATCGACTTCTTGGATAATGAGCTAATGTCAACAAGAAGCGATCCATCATAGGAGGGCCTTAGTGAATCCCACATCAATGACATGGAACGGAGAAAATGATTTTAATGGAGGTGAAAACGATCTGATGACATAAGGTTCAGGGTGGCGGTCATGAAAGAATGGAGCGTAAATGTATTGCAGTGGATGAGACACAGGTGAATTCTCTGAGCGACTTCTCTTGAACATATCAGCGACACTGACATGATGGATTGGTAGCCTTAACCCCAAATATGGATGGTGTGATGGACCAATGGTGATATGATAACTGAATGGAACAACCCAACCCGACTTGGATGCGGAGTGAAAGTGTCATGTTCAAGAGCGACTTGCTACCAATAAAGTTTCTTCAAGTTTTCTTCCCAATTTTTCCCAGTCATTGCTGACCAATACCTCTTTATTTTTGTCAAGCTTGAGGAGGATAACATATGATTTTTCTATAATTTGCCCTTCGGGCAAACCCATCGCTATGTTTTAACGAGCCTAGCGATAGTGAAACTCGTTCTTGTCTGTATGGACAAGTTTGTCGCTATTCGGTTTTAACGAGCTTAACGACAAAGATAACTCGGTCCTTTTCAATTTTAGAGAGTCTGAAAAGGGACGTAAAGAAAACTTCGACAATCCTTTTTCGTCATATAATCCCTTAAGTCCGAAAAAGTATAAAATAATACAGAAGGGATGAATTTTCGGTAATTTTAACGAGCCGAAAAAAACAAGCGCTTGATCTTTTTGTGTAATAATCCATTAGGTCCAAAAAGATTAAAATCTAAAGGAGGGATAACACTTCCGGTCACTTTAACGAGCTGGAGAGGCCAATTGCTTGGCAATCCTTTCATATTTTACGAGTCAGATGAAAAGAGCTTAAGGGAGACTCGTTTTTTGAGGAATGAGTGATAAATTTGGGTAGTAGTGAATTCCAGGTAAGGTTTGGAATTTTCCAATCACGGTAGTGTCACAAGGATGGCTAACAGGATCACTCTTCGTAGATGTTCCTCAAAAAGGGTAAACAATCAAATGGAGGTGAATTATCGGCCAATACTGAGTGGAGGTGATGATGAGAACACGACCAAGGCTTCAAAGGCTGATGATAATACATTCACGATGCTTATTTACCGGAAATTGGTTCATTTTTTAATGAGCTTAAACTCTGGGGGAACATTTGCTCATTGCTTATGTTTATTTTTTAACGAGCTTGAATTCCGCGTTAAAACTGCTCGATCCAGTTGTATAATAAGGATGTCTCATTTAAAATGGCATTTTTCAAAGCTTTTCCCCGCATCCTTTCTTTATGAAAGTTAGGAAACGACCAATCCTACGAGTTTAAAGGGTTAGAGGACCTACAAATTTAAAAAATAAATGGTCGCTCTTCGCTTGCACGCCAAAAGGTTCGCATGCCCCCGGGTATAGTGAAAAATTTCTGGGTTACCAAAGATTGTTTTATCCATACTTCAGACAAAACACTTCCTTGGCGATGTCTACTGAAATAAACAAAGGTGAGTGGCACAACTGGCTCCACTCACATAACTTTGACGAAGGAATCTTATTCCAGTCTAATTTCATAAACTAGTCATATATCCTTCGTGGAAACCTACCCTATACCCAAGGTTTTCCTGTCGAAACAGACCAGGGTGCATGCCCCCTGGGTTTTAGTCATGTCCTCCGAATCACTCGTGCTCATCAGGTGGACGGACTAGGGATTGATGAGACATTCCTTGCGTGAAAAGACCATTCAGGGATGGTATTTGACTATTTGCTATGTGTGAACTGGGGAATGAAAGTTGGTCTACGAGCTTGACCACTCTTCCTTCATGCGGAAAACACATTACTCTAAAGAGTGAGGAGACACTGGCTCCCATGCAATAAATATAGCCGCATCCAAGGAGTAGATTATAATCCAGGGGTCCTTGGACTACCATTACGTTCATGTGAATGGTTTTCCTTCTCAATGTTATGGGCACATTAGGAAGGATCCCTAACGGTCGACTGGTTCCTTTGTCAAAGCTTGTTAGATTTCTCATTTCAGGCAAAAGCGATGGCGAACCAAGCGCTTTCAAAGAAGTTGAGGAAAGGATACTCACAGAAGCCCCTTCATCTATGATGGTACCAGCCATGACCATTCTATATATTTGAGTAATGATTCGAAATGGTACACTAGCCGGTAAACGGGGTCTGCCTAGCAGATTCCAATCGAAGGAAACAACTAGGTTGCTTGGAGGTGGGACCGAATAGACGGCCGGATACGACTCTGACGAACTTCCTTCCTGCGGTAAAGGAACGGGTAGACTGCCCCCATGTTCATCGGAGTCTGTGCTTACGAAGAGAATTTGAACGGTGTCGTTCTTGTTCTCTCTGGTGACTGTATCATCCGAAGATGGACCTTCTGAAGGCAAGACCGGGTCAACTACCACCTCGACCTTTTGACTTTCGTCTGGTGTGGATTCAGAGGGTTCGTCTTCAATGATAGATGCTTCAGCCGACCACAATGGTGTGTCAGCCGGATTTTCAACTAGTGACGGACTCGGCAAGAGTTTCTTATATCCAGGAGGAAGCCGTAACGGTGAAACCGGATGGTCATCCAAAACTCTTTTAGCTTCGTCTAAGAAGGGACAACAGTGGATGGCGTGATCGCCTTCACACAGTTTACAAGGAAATTTACATTTTCCTTTTTGTCCAGGGGCTTCACTTTCACTAGTTGACGGTGTATTCTCAACATGATCATCAGAGGTTGATGACACCGGATTGTGAAAACGAGGAGACCAGTCCCTTAGGATCCGAGGGATGCAAGGACAATCTCGATGATAGTGATCTCCTTTGCAAATGACACATGGCGATTTAGGCCTGGACGGTGCAGTGTGTGGATTTTCGCTAGATGATGCCTAGTTGCCCCTTTTCGCCTTTGGCTCCTTCTTCTTCTTATCTTTCTTCTTCTTCTCCTTCTTCTTCTCAGTTACTTGATTTTTGGCTTTACCAGCTTCATCAAGCGAAGAGGAAGGAGGAGAGGGAGAATTGGACGAAGTAGAAGGTTTGGGGGTAACTCTGGTATCATTTAGTTGCTGACTTGATTGTTCAGGAATCACGGTGTTCTGAACGACAGAGGTCGAGAAGAGCCATACGGGCAAGCCGATTGTCAATCCTGGAAGCGACAATGTGGCCATATGGGGTGCACCAACATCTCCCCAAGAGGAGAAAGGACTAGGATTTCCTCCAAGGGGGAATCCTTGGTTGGTGGACTCCATTTTTCTCAACCTAAGACCAACGTAGGAAAGGTGATATTTATTCCAATTAAAATAAATTTTAGACGCTTTGACACAACTTGTTTTTTCAATTTTTAAGAGTCGAGAAAAAACAAAAAATGACTCTAGTCGCCTTCGATTTTTAATGAGCTTGAAGTGACAAGTGCTCAAATGGACCTTTTCCTTTAAGGAGTCTGAAAAGGAACGAAAGAGACTACTCTGGAAATCTAGACGGAGGGATTACCAAACCAATCGCAAAACTGCAGAATACTTTTTACGGTACGGCAGTCAATCTTCCCGAATGTTGTGTTCAATGCATTGCGATCGATAGGGCGGAAGACATGGATTCCTATGGATAAAGGATAAAGCCTATTGTGGTCTCCCAGTATATACTCGACGGTACGTGGGATCACAATTCCGTACTGGCACTTATCGTCTCAAAGTGGAGGAATCACCCAACCAGCAATGAAAACAACAATTACCAAGCTTTACGACGCCGGAATACATCTCTAGCCTAGACTTCTAAATGTTGTGCTTTAGATTCCAAAGCGTTTTTAGATTCATTAAATTTGTTTTACAGTTGATCTTGCTTAAGAAATTTGCCTTTCAAGTTCACCGCGTGATGTAGATATACAATTCCTAAAATGCAATCTAAGATGATAAACAATCGTTTAATCTTCTTTTTGCAATGAAAATCCTAGCTACTAAGGAAAGAGAGACGATATTCTTTCAACATAGAGCAGAGAGCACACACTATATGCATTGTCCTAAATCAAACCAACAAATAGTCTAAATGCAAATGCACATGCATGTATTTTTTTTCAGCCTTCTTAATGTGTGAATGATAAAAAGAAAGCTAAGCGCAAATCTGAATTATTTTTCAAAGCGACATTACTAACAAGTTTCTTTTCAAGACAAAATGAAGACAATGACGACACTTTGTTATTTGGAATTGAAAACTTGCTTTCTACACTTGAAAAAATATTAATTAAAATCAAATATAAGAGTAACAACGTAATCAACTATCAAGAACAATCGGATTCTCTTCTATGACTGAAAACGACACTTCCAGATCAAGAAACGACAGTTCAATTATGCTACTTCTTTGTAAAAGAGAACTGAAAATGGATCACAATACATAAAAACATTTACAGTTCTTTGCACAATAGAGGCAGAATAATGGCAAGGAAGGGGGTTTCCAATAGAGGTATACTGACTACAGACAACAAAACTCCTGAATAGAGCTGAAAAGAGTGAAAAAACCAAAGTCTGAAGGCAAAATTAGCCCTTTCTGATCAGCGCACCTGTTACACAGGGATTCCAGTATGCATCCCACCTACAACACATGGGAAGTGCGATGCATACTAATATCCTTGAAGGGAGGGTGCGATGGTACAGTGCGAGACTTTTGATCCAGTTCTTGATCATAGTTTGCAGCACAGTCAGGGGATTTTGGTCGAGAAAGTGGTAATCAGTAAATAAATCACAGGGGTAGATCTAAGGAGGTTACTAGAGCCACCACAAGGGCAATTAGAGAGCTTGTAAATCGATTTTTCAGTTTATAAACAAAACCCGGAGATAGACTGAAGCAACATTGATCTACTTTGCACTTGCATAGCAAATGCATTTCGAAGGCTAGCTGGCTTGACTTCAGGCTCAGTCTGTAAGTTTATAAAGAAAACAAATATAGACAAACAAACAATCTATTCTCTCCCCAGTGGAGTCGCCATTTTGTTATCGAGAAATCTAGTGTCTATGTACAGCTGCTAGTCCCACTAAGGCTGGTAGCTACCTTAGAAACAAATAAACTAAAACCACTTTCGTTTTCCTTTATGAGAGGTAGATAAGAGGGGAAAGAAGGAGACCAACCTCTGTCTTGCACTTGGTCCCTTGCTTGATTCCTCTCCCTTCTGATAGATCTTTGCCACTTGCTTCCTTGTTTACCCAGCTTCAAAGAGTACCTGTAGAATCAAAGCAGCATAACACTATCCAAGAACAGAGATCTACTATCATAAACAATATAGGACCAGATATATATTGACCACACAAATGCATATATCATCAATCATACAAGAATGTGGAGGAAAACTCGAATAGCTTTATTAATAATCAAGAATAGCAAAGAGGATTACAACCAATTGTTCTGACCCAGCGTCATCCTCTCAGCAAGAAATCCCTTCTTCACCTCATGAAAAGCTTAGATCACCCAACACTATGATGTTACACCAAGAAACCAACAACACTTCCTTACAAGATACAAAATTCCAGCCTCTGGATCTTTGGGATGAGGGATCCATATATAGATGTTTGCAAGGGGGGTGAGTCAGCTTTTGATATTTGATTAGTGTCCTCTCTTTGATAGTTCTTGATTCCACTTGGAGATTGGTGATCTCTTACTCATCTCTGGGCGAATGCAGAGAGGCAAGTGTCACAGGAGAAGTTTCTCGAAGATTCCATGATCCTCCACCTCACATATTGAGCTTGCCATTTGTCCACTCTCACCCATCGCACCCCATAGAAGGGCTTTTCAGTATGCATCGCACCTCCCATGTGCATTTAGGTGGGATGCAGCGCACTTTGACCATGGAGCAGGTGAGATGGTCCAGTTTTGATTAGTTCTGAGTAGTTTTTCATGGAGAACTTCTGGGAGATGATGTAATCAGCTGACCTTGTTCTTTTAGGGGCTGGAAAAACACTTTTAGGGACTTAAGAGCCCTTGGTTTATGGACATTTATGATTGGGGTTGCAGTGTCCAAAAATGTCTATAACACACGACCATGATCCAATTGTTGTAAACTCATAGTGGGTGATGCAAAAAATGAGAGGGATGATTCGACTGAGGTTTCAATGTGGGAACCCCGCCGATCGAGATATTTCCCACCACCATTTCTTGTTGCTTGTTACATGTTGTTGGTGAGAATGCAAGAAAGTGGTTGTGCCAACATAATGTCGACTAGGTATCATGGGCCTTTTAGGGATGGCATGTCAGGGTCACACTAGATTGATGGAGTCCACGTGGGTGCCACATGGATGATTTGATGACATGGTCATTTTTAACAGGTCAAACTTCTAACATGCATAACTTTTGATTTAGAACTCAGATTGAGCTAAAATTTATATTGTGGGAAATATCTTGACAAGTTGATCATAGCGGTGGCATCAAAATTCATTTTTACAACGTTTAAAAAATGAAGTCATGTGACCCCACCTTCATAGAAAACCTTAAAGGTTATGTCAAAACAAATAGGTAACTATTGTCACTGCTACAACACCCTCCAAAATTTCACTACATTCGAATTTTGGAGCCTACTTCATTGTTGTACCAAGTGTCACCTCAGTCGTCAAGTGTTGTTTCATGTTTCTCTATATGTTTTAAGTGTTCTTGAATGTTATCAAGTGTCGTCACATTGATTAGAACATCTCTAGATGCATTTTATGGTCGTAACATCTTTGTTGTGGTAAAACGACACTTTTTGGTCGTAGTCGCACACACTTCACTCGTAATACTTAGGGAATGTGTATAAAGTGAGCTTTGATGTATATTCATTGTTGATCAAGCTTGTCTAAGTTTTCTTGATGATTTGTTATGTGTCACACATGTTTTTATGAATAGAACTCATGCTTATCATCTCTTGTCCTTTCATCCATACTTAGACAAATTTTGGTTTCAAAGTACACCCATTAATACCAAGAGTGCACAAGCACACTCTTAAGCCTTGATGGGAGACCTTTTGTTGTTTGAAAGTGTGCCCTGCGCCCTCCTTGAGAGTTGTATGCACTCCCAAAGCATGAATCCCCTTCCTTGTTCCAAAATATGTCCTCCAAAATGAATAAGTCTTCCTTGAGCGCACTCCTTCGACTCGAAGAAGTGCACCCTCCTTGAGCACACTGGCGCATCTTGAAGACGTGAAGCTCAATCCTTCAGCCTTCCCCAATGCGCCATGTGCCATTGTGAACTTCTTGAGCGCACTGGCACACTTCGAAGGCACGAATCCCCAACCTTCAGGCTTTAAGAGTGCGCCTTGTGCCTATCTTGAGGCCTATTGAATGCATGAGTGCACTCTAAAGGCACGAAGCCTCAAATTTCAGGCTTTGGGAGTGTGCCTTGCACCCTCCCTCTCTCTCTTGAGCACACAATGCTCTTGAGAAGCCCGAGTCCCTCCCCTTCATCCTTTAAACTTGCGCCATGCACCTTGCCTTGACTGTTTTCTTCTTTTGGGCACATGAGCGCATGATGAAGCCCCGAAGCCTCTCTTCTTTAGCCTTTCAACCTTTCAAAGTGTGCCCTTGCATCTGGTAGCCCCTTTGACCCTATTTGATCACATCAGAAAGGAGTGTATAGAATATATGCATGGATCATGGTAGAATAGGAGATTTCCAGGCTGATAGTTTCTCATCAGGAGTGGTTGTAGATGAAATTAGTTCAAAAAACACCATGGAAAGCACACAAGAGGAAGATCAAGTAAGGAGAACAAGAAAAGGAAGCATGGAAAGAACGAAGATACACTTAAATATTAATGATCGAAGAACCCCAAAGACTCCAAGACTTAAGACACTTTAGAGGGTGGAAGCGCCATGATTAGTAGAACAATAAATAATGAAGACACAACTAACAACCATGTCACCACCAAAGAAAGTCCATGTAATCAGTCACTATTAGTCCCAGTCATAAAAATAGTGACATGTTAAGTATCATCACATGATGATGTGGAAGTCATGATGTATTATTGTGATCATTATAAAAGACAAATAAGTGGAAGTCCAAGAGTCATGGAAGTCCAATATACATGTAATATCAAAAGTTATATTGTAATTCCAAAATTCATTTGGAATCCAAAAGGTTGTAGAAGTCCAAAGGTCACAAGAAGTTAGGAAGTCAAGGATCATGAGCATGTGAAAGGTCATTCCTCAAGTTATAAATAGATCCTTATTTCTCATGAAAATGATTTTTAACCTTGGATTCTCCCACAAGGCATTAGAGAGATAGAGTTAGTAGTTTTTGTGAGCAAGTAGTGGCTTTAACTCTCCACTATTGGAGCTAGTGGTGTTCACTGGATTTATATACCTTGGTACTTTTTCTTAATATTGTAGCCTTGCAGGCCAACATGTTTTCACACATGGATTGTGAATGTTTCTAAGACTATTATTTTAATGTTTATGGTTCATGTTTGTTTTCATTAGTATTGTATTAATTGAACTATTTCGGTTACTCGAGTGCTCCTTGTTGGAAATGTTTTGTTATTTTTATAATGATCATTGCATCCTTGTGAACTATTTCGCTTGATGTTATACGAGCCTTTCTCTTTCACGTGTGTCTCCATTAGGGTAGTACTATTACTTCACTCTTAGAGGCTCACTTAATTTTACCCTGCAGTAGAAAAAACTTGATACATCGGTAATTGAACATCCATAAGACATACTATCTTTCTCATTCGAAAGGAAAATTACGCTTCTCTATTGTGCTGATAGCTAAAGCCAAGGCACATCTTTAAGTAAACAAAAATTGGGCTATATTCTAGACGGGAATCCTACACCAAACAACGTGAGGTCTAGTTGGGACCTTATATTGGGGAGATCCCCTATATGTTGGTGGTATCGAACGTCATCAACATTTTGGCGCTAGAAGGAGGGTTGCTAGTTTTTTTTTGGCCGATCACTCCACACACCCTCATCATTCTCCTTCAGGTGAAGGTAGCAACATTCTAAGCACTACTTCGATTCTTGAAGTTGGAGTATCTTCTTAGGCTGACCCAGAATCAATTTGTGAATTTAATTACGAACAAATCTTGGAAATTCAGCCTATAACCTATCAATTCGTGAAGGTTACCAGATTAATTCCTGGAGCTTAGAATCTTCCACATTTTCCAAAGAAGAAAGAGACAACTAGTACCGGTATATTGGTTTCTATAGTGGAATATTTTTTTTCCACTCTTTAGTAGTTGGCAGAATCCGCAGACAATATCGAACATCAAGAAAAAATTCCACCTCCTATTGAAGGATACAAAGATGATACAATTGTTCTTTCTGACGACCTCTTCAACGGATTAGATAGTGAAGACTCCTCAGATTATGACAAGGAGGAAGAATGTAGAGATGAGAACATGGCAGGCCAGGATTTGGATTGGATGGCCTAAGGGCCTCTAGCTCTTCTGAATAATTTGCATAAGATGCTGAGACATTTGGAAAAGATGCTCTCAAAGTATGATTCGGATAAGAAGATGAAGGCAGAAGACCATCTCGATGATTTCTACTTGCATTTATGAATGATGGAGGTGAGGTATGATGATGTGGCCTACAAGATATTCCCTTATACATTAGAAGGTAGAGCAACATCATGGTACCATAGTTTGCCCGTCAATTCGATCCACACCTGGAGGGAGTTTAAAAAGTTTTTTCTTGAGAAGTTTGCTGATGACAAAACTCCCACCATGCTACTCAAAGAGATCGAAAGCATGAAAATGGGGGAAAAGGAGAAAGTGAAAGATTTTAATCATATATTCAACTGCATATTTAATAAGTTTCCCCCAGACACACAACTGCATGATTCGATTACTATCTATTATTACACAAATTTCTTGCCTACCAGTGTTTTCCAATTCGTAAAGAGAGTGAAAAAGGCAACATTGGCACTAAATTTTGCAGAAGTAGTCACCGTTGAGAAGGATTTGCACGCAATTGGGGTCATTACGAACAATGAAGAATCAAAAGAATCCAAAAAGACTAGTAGGAAGTTGTAACCTTATTCTAGTAAGTCTAAAGAGAAGGAATCATCTGATATCGAAAGCTTGACCAGGATGGTGAAGATGCTCACCAATGAAATTTCAGAACTAAATAAAAGGTCAAGTGAGACTTCCACCAACAGCAAGCCTCCCAAGTCCTTCCCTTTTCAAAGGAATAGTAATAACAACAACAATTAGCCCACCAAGTCTACACAAAGTTCGAATGTTGTGATGAACATAGAAAGAATTGACATGGATAATTATTGTTCTTTCCATTAGGAATATCATTCAGAAAAAAAAACCCTTAGTGGAATAAAAACACGAACGCTCTGGCTGCACACATTATAGATACACTATTAGTAGATGAGAAGATAGAACATGCATAAGAATTATAGGAACTTGTAGCGACTGAGGAAAGAAAAAGTGTTGGACATGTAGTGAATACATATCATTGTATTTACAATGTTGATAAGAATGGTGCTGAAGAACCACCATAAAATATGTCCCCTCCTTAGAAGAAAAATGGTCGATATAGTCTAAGGAGTAAAGGGCCCATCTTTGAATAGGAAATAAAAATACATAAGCTAAAAGAGCAGTTGCTAAGAAGAATTTCACCACCGGTCAATCTTGCTCAGAATACACAGAGTAAGCCTAGAGACACAACCAAGTCCATTCCAAAGGTAAGTGTAGCATTCCAAAGGTGTCAAGCAAAGCCACTCCTCAAGACACTTCAACATTTCATGCTATTGGTGAAACAATTGATTATAATATTGTGGAAGATATGAAGAAAATGTGAGCCAACATCTCCATCTATGAGCTTGCAAATATTGTAGGCCAACGTGAACTCATTGTCCAGACCTTTTCACAACCTTCGACAGGCGGTAAAGCTTCCTCCCCTCAAAGGGTGTCAGGTAACTCTTCTAGTCCCCTTAAATATGTATTAAATGCTTTAACACTAGAAACTAACACTCTCTGCCCACCGTTTTTGTTAATGTTTGAAATTTTTAATTATAATGTCCATAATTGTTTAGTAGACTCTGGTGCATCCATAAATGTAATGCCTTTATCAATAGCAAATAAAATAAATGAAAAATGGGAGAAAACTAATAGGTCTCTTTTCCAAGCTATTGGTGAGCTTAGGAATGTGCTTATTAGATTATCGAAAGATGCTCAAGTTCACAAATTTATAAATATTGTAATTATGGACATAACAAAAGCCTATGGTGTATTACTTAACAAATACTAGTCTAGTAAATTACAAGGATATTTTGCAACAAACTGGTCACATTTGTGGATTCCATATAAGGGCAGGAATAATCAGATTCAAGTGAACACTGAGCTGTACATGAAGCACACTGTGACACCACTCAAGGGCCACAACGAGCCTCTCGCTTTTGCTTGTTTGATTTTTGGGAATTTCTTTCTTGAAACTGACCTCAAGTGTTATCAGGTGCAACCATCACCCATTCCACCAAATACACAACTGGAACTCCTTCCTTGTTCTCTAGTTGGTGCAAATGAAACTTGTAATATAGATGTACATAATAGTAGTAATAGTAATAATAGTTGTATAGGAAGTAGCTTGGTAGCTCATAATATTTGGTCTTTATATTTTGATGGTTCAAAGACATAGGATGGTTCTAGAGCAGGTTGTGTTCTTACAGACCCAAGCAATAAGAAGCATATCCTTGCATGTCGTTTGGAGTTTGAGTGCACCAATAACACTACAAAATATGAAGCGCTTGTACTTGGATTAAAGAAAGCTATTGACCTGAAGGTAGAGTTTCTAAAGGTAATCGGTGACTCAGAGGTGGTCACTCATCAGGTATGAGATACTATACACTGTGTTTCACCACATCTCAAAAACTACCAGCAGGAGGTATGGCGTTTGATAAATCATTTTAAAGATTTCAATATTTTCTCTATTCCTAGAGTTATAAATGCGGCAACAAATGCATTAGCAAATGCAGCCGCTAGGATGTCTGCGTTGAAAAATGTTTTTTCTATTGAAATTTTATATAAACCATTTGTGCCAAACAACGTTACTAATTTACATGTTTTCAATGACGACCAACATATACTACACTTTATGGCTAATGCTGATATATTCAAAGATGCTGCCATAGAGGAGGATGAGCATGATCGGGCTCTACAGGAAGCATCCAATGCAATGAAAGGAAACATTATGCCAAAAGGTGTGGTGTCCCTGGAGAAATTATATGATCTACAAAACTGGTTTAGAGGACCAACCAATACGAAGACTTAGAGTTCAAAGCTAGCATCTGAACAAGTCAACCTAGGAATCCCACAAGATCCAAAGTATGTGAACCTTGGTACCTATTGTTCTCCATAGGAACGAAAAGCATTTATCCACTTATTCAAGCATTATTCAGACATGTTTGCATGAACATACAAAGAATTAAACACTTATGACACTCGTATCATCTAGCATGTAATTCCTATAAAATAAGGGGTGAAGTTGTTCAAGAGAAAACTACAAAAAGTTCATCCAACACTGGAACCCTTTATTTAGAAGGAATTAAGAAAGCTGCTGGATGCCCAGATCATCTTCAAAGTTATACATTCCACATGGGTTTCCAACTTTGTCTTCGTTAGAAAGAAGTCTGTGAAATACGTCTATGTGTTGATTTTTAGAATCTCGGTCGAGCTGCTGATAAAGATAACTATCTGGTGCCGTTCATGGAGCAGATACTCTAGATAGTATTTGGGTCTGAAATGTTTTGATTACTAGATGGATTTTCAGGTTATAATCAAGTGCTAGTAGCGGAACCTGACCAATTAAAGACTACCTTCCAGACTAAATGGGGAGCATTCGATTTCAAGAGGATGCCATTTGGACTAATAAATGCTGGTGCAACTTTCCAAAGAGCGATGGACATCACCTTTCATGGCCTTATAGGTCAAAATGTTGTTTATTTAGATGATGTTACTGTGTTTTCCAAGAAATGATCAGATCATGTACATCATCTGAAGCAGATATTCGAGTAGTGCCGAAAGTATGGGATTTATCTTAATCCCAAGAAGAGCATCTTTGGTGTGTCCGAAGGGATTTTAATAGGGCACATCATAGTAAAGAGTGGAATCAAAATTGATCTTGAAAGGGTCAAGGCTATCACACAGATCCCATTTCCGGTGAATAAGAAAGCCATGCAATATTTCTTAGGGAAAATCAATTTCCTGAGAAAATTCATCTTTGATTACGCTCAGATAGTTAAACCTATACAAGAGATGATTAAGAAAGATGCTGTATACAAATGGGACAAATAGGAGAAAGACGCTTTCGCTAAGATCAAGCAGGCTATCACTGATGCACCCACACTCTTCAATCCAAATTATGGAATGCATTTCCTGCTCTATACATTTGCTTCAGATTTTTCAATTGTGACCATGTTGACTCAGAAAGATAATGAAGGAAATGAGCAGACTATCTCTTTTATGAGTGCTAGCCTACAAGGGCCCGAATCAAATTATCCTGCCATCGATAAACAAGTGTATGCAGTATACAAGGCAGTTAAGTATTTCATGCCCTACATATTGAAATCTCACACAATCGTATTTGTACCTCATCCAACAGTAAGAACACTGTTCGTGCAACAAGATTTGGGTGAGAAGAGGGCCAACTCGATGACTTGTCTTCAAGTAAATGACCTGGAATTTAAACCAATTCATACCATAAAGGGTCATGGCCTTTTTAAGCTAGCTGCCGAAGTAAGAAATGCTCTTGAAAAAGATCTTTTAGGGTAGGAGTAGGAGATCGAAATATACAATATTGAATATGTTCCTCAGTTGACATCTACAATGCTTTGGTATGCATATCTACGACAATTTTTGGAGCATAACACCTTGCCCTCACACTTATCGAATAAATAAAAAATAGAAATCCATTTAAAAGCATTATCTTACCAATTGGTTCATGGAATGTTTTTTTAGAAGCACCACAAGGTGTCCTACTGAGGTTCCTTGAGCCGCAGGATACAAATAAGGTCTCAAAGGGTTTACAAAATGGACTGATAGGTGGTCACTATGCGTGCGACACTACAATGCATAAGATCATGAGGGCTGGTTATTATTGGTCCGCTCTATTTAAGGATGCTCACGTTTACGTCCACAAGTGCCAAGCATGTCAGAGATAAGCTGACCACGATCAGAGGCCAGCCGCCCCACTACTACAAGTAGCAGTTGAAGAGTCGTTCCAATTTTTTCCTCATTCATCAAAGCAACACTGGTATATCTTAACAACAATATATCACTTTATCCAGTGGTCAGAAGCAGTTACACTAAGATAAGTAAATGGCCAGGAAGTCATCCACTTTTTACAATAAAACATCATAACCAGGTTTGGTGTTCCTATGTCACTTGTCTTTGATAATGCAACATATTTTCATCATTAAAACTTTATGAATTTGCATTAGAGAATGGGATTGTTTTAAAGCATGCATTTAATTATTATCCCTAGGGAAATGGTCTAGCTGAATAAACAAATAAGAATCTTATCCGTATAATCAAGAAGACCATTTTATTTGAACAAAGGAACTGGCATAAGGCTTTTACCAATGCTCTTTGGGTTGACCGTGTTACCCCGAAACCTTCCTTGAAAACATTGCCCTACTTCCTAATTTATGATAAAGAAGCTATCTTGCCTCCAAACTTGTATCAAGAGTCATAAGGTAAACCTTGCCTCCTAGTTCAGAGCAGGATAGATACACTACTTAAACTTGAGGAAGAAAGGCACAAGGCCAAAGAATGTTTTGTCGTACATCAAAACTGTGTAAAGCGCTAGTTTGACAGAAAATTCATAGGGGAAAAGAGCTTTGATGTGGGTGACCTAGTTCTGAAATGGGATAAACCCCATGAAGACAAAGGTAAACACACAAAGTTCCAACCTTTGTGGATTGGACCATCTGTTGTTGATGAAAATCTCAACCATAATTCCTTTAAGTTAAAATCATTAGATGGGAGGATTGACCCCCTTCTCGTAAATGGTCGATATTTAAAACATTATTTCCAATAGCAACTACAAGATTCACTTCCTGCACAATTGATTTGTTTCCTTTTCTTTCGTTTGTGTTCATCGTTTGTATGTTATGTAGTCATGCCCCATTGTGTCTTGTTAGTTTGTCAGTGTACATAAATAATACCCTTGTGTAAAGTGCATGGCTCAAGAGTCTTTGTAGTGTAATAAAAGAGAAATGTGACAACCACAACGCTTGGATTTATGTTGTTCTCCTTCTTCTTTTGGGAAATTCCATAGGTTGAGCTAAGTCCAGATGGAAAATACAATTCATCCAATAGGAGAACCTTGAGGGAATCTAAAAGACCTGTAATTATGCTAGTATCTGAACTGCTCAATTTGGTGTAAGTCTACTTGTGTGTTAATGCTTGTCCAATTGAGTAAAGATGGGATAAGGGGAAACGCTGAAGCGATAAAACCAGTATCAGAGGTCTCAAAATACTTCTCTGAAGGGGAAACCTCCTCTTCTCTCAATAAGTTGGGATCCCTTTTCCACCTGTTGAAAATAATAAGTTCCAAGGCACAATTCTATTAAAATAAATGAATAAAGGGTGAAAGAAGAGAAATGATTCTTGCACAGGGAGGTGAAGCAAGCAACTTCGTTGGGGTACTATCCAGGCTCATTGCCAACAAAATAATGTTTGTGCTCCTGCAGTGACTTCGTTGGGATACTATCCAGGCCTGCTAGCAACGAAGCAACACCAGAGATGAAAACCAAGTACTATGAAAATCATAAACTTTCCATGCACATTACCCTTTCCTATATTGAAATAATTGTGATATAGTGTATCTTCTGTATGTGTTTCGACCAATCAGAGAAAAGTAAGATGCTATGTATAAAAAAAGGTCGAAAGGGGAACTCGGGGAAATCAATACTTCCTGAAGGTATGACCCTCAATTGAAAGCTATTACTAGATAGTTGAAATCTACCCAATGTGTCGCCAAGTGTTGTCACTACTACAACACCCTCCAAAATTTCACGGCATTCAAATTTTTGGAGCATACTTCACTTGTGTCATCAAGTGTCATTTCATGTTGCTCTATATGTTTTAAGTGATTTTGAATGTTCTCACGTGTTGTCACATTGATTAGAACATATATTGATGCATTTTATGGTTGTGACATCTTTGTTGTGGTAAAATGACACTTTTGGGTCGCAGTTGCACACACTTCATTCATAATACTTGGGGAATGTGTATGTGGAATTTTGATGTATATTCATTGTTGATCAAGATTTTATAAGTTTTCACGATGAATTGGTATGTGTCACATATGGTTGTATGACTAGAACTCATGCTGCTCACCTGTTGTCCTATCATCCAAACTTAGAGTAATTTTGGTTTCAAAGTAAACAAATTAAGACCAAGAGTGCATAAGTGAAATTCAAAGCCTTTATGGGAAACCTTTCATTGTTTGGAAGTGTGCCATGCGCTCTCCTTGAGATATGGGCGCACTCGCAAAGGACGAATCCCCTTCCTTGTTCCAAATTGCACCTTCCAAAATGACTAAGTCTTCATTGAGCACACTCCTTCGACTCGAATAAGTGCACCCTCATTGAGAACACTGGTGCACCCTAAATATAATAAGCTCAATCCTTCAACCTTCCCCATTGTGCCATGTGCCTTCTTGAACTTCTTGACTGCACTAGCGCACTCTGAAGGCACAAAGGCCCAACCTTTAGCCTTCATGTGTGGACCTTGTGCCCTTGCTGAGGCCTCTTGAGTGCATGAGCACACTCTGAAGGCATGAAGCCTCAGGCTTTAGCCTTCAGGAGTGTTATAGGGAAAAGTGTCTACTCAGAACTGCTTAACCCACTAAGGTGTGACAACTGCCTTAGAAACAAACAGAGTAAAGCTACTTTCATTTTTCCTTTATGAAGTATAGATAGAGAGGAACAGAAAGACCAACCTCTGTCTTGCGCTAATCTCTTGATTTGATTCCTCTCTTCCTTGATAGTCTTTCACTACTTGCTCCCTTGCACGCCCAGCTTCACAAAGTACCTATAAGATCACAGTAGCATAGCACTATACAAAGACATGGATCTATAATCATAAACAATCTAGGATCAGATGTAAATTGACCATACAAATGCAGCAAACATAAATGACACAAAAGTATGGAGGAAAATTTGAATAGCTTTTATTGATAAACATGAAAGAGCCAAGAGGAGTTACAACCAGTTGTTCTGACCCAGCATCAACCTCTCAGCAAGGAAGCCCCTCTTCACCTCATACAAAGCTTAGATCACCCAACTATCTGATGTTTGTCTCAAGAAACCAACAGCGATTCCTTACAATATGCAAAATTCTAGCCTCTGGATCTCTGGGATGAGGGATCCATATATAGATATTTGTAATGGAGATGAGTCAGCTTATGATTTGATTAGTGTCTCTGATAGTTCTTGCTTCCACTTGGAGATTGATGATCTCTTACTCATCCTTGGTCGAATTCAGAGAGGCAAGTGTCACAGGAGAAGTTTCTGGAAGCTTCCATTTCCTCTCCACCTCGCGGAATGACACTGCCATTTGTCATTTCTCGCCCATCGCACCCCATAGAAGGGCTTTCTGAAATGCAACGCACCCACACAATGTACTTAGGTGAGATGCAACGCACTTGGCCAGTGGAGCAGCTGAAATGATCTTGTTTTGACTAATTCTGAGCAGTTTTTCATGGAGAACTTCTGGGAGAAGCTGTAATCTGTTGACCTTGTTCCTTTAGGGGTTAGAACAACACTTTTAGGGACTTAGGATCCCTTGTTTTATGGACATTTCATGCTTTGGGTTGTAGTGCCCAAAAATGTCTATAACAGTTGCCCCCTAAAGCATGAGGTCGTTAATCTTTTGATGTCGGGTGAAATGCTTTATTATGAGGATCCGAAGTTCTTTCAAGCTAGGAGGAGACCTGTAATAAGATACAATACAATACATTATCTTCATAATATTTTCATGATCTAGCTGAGGCGGGCATTCCCATGCTCAACTTTATAAATTCATTTTCATGTACATAGGACAGACAATCGTCTGAGTGTAGACTGATGATTCTGGTAGAGCCATCATCCCTTTGATTGGATGATTGTCTGTGCAGCAATGATGTACATTTGATGTCTTTATTTCCCTGAATATATATCGCAGCTCGGATGGATGAAACTAGATCCGGGGTCTTCAATCCTGTTCGATCTTCACTCGAAGTACAAGTCGATCCATGTGAAAGATGTTCTGGAGTCGAACATGGAAAGACATCGCCTGATTACTAGCCAGTGATGTAAGCTGTTAATAGGTGCGAGAGGAATCACCGATAATGATAATGACCCTCAAGGTACTGCAGTACAATTCACGTGGTGTGAATAAAGGACTTGGCGTCGAACACCACGCAAAATCTTTCGGTCGAAGGCTATTGATGTAAACCTCTCGCCGGAAGTGAGAAACTTTCCATTGAGGCATGCAAGCTTCAAAGTACTGAATGGGGTGTTCCTAGATTGACTTCTTGGATAATGAGTTGATGTCGACAAGAAGCGATCCGTCACAGGAGGGCCTTAATGAATCCCACATCAATGACGCGGAACGGAGCAAATGATTTTAATGGAGGTGAAAATGATCTGGTGATATAAGGTTCAGGGTGGTGGTCATGAAAGAATGGAGTATAAATGTATAGTAGTGGGTGAGACACAGGTGAATTCTCTGAATGACTTCTCTTGAACATATCGGCGACACTGACGTGATGGATTGGTAGCACTAACCCCAAATGTGGATGGTATGATGGGACCATGGTGATGTGACCGGTGAATGAAACAACCCAACCCGACTTGGATGCGGAGTGAAAGTGTCATGTTCAAGAGCGACTTGCTACCAACAAAGTTTATTCAAGTTTTCTTCCCAATTTTTCCCCAGTCATTGCTGACCAGTACCTCTTTATTTTTGTCAAGCTTGAGGAGGATAACATATGCTTGTTCTATAATTTGCCCTTCGGGCAAACCCATCGCTATGTTTTAACGAGCCTAGCGATAGTGAAACTCGTTCTCGTCTATAGACAAGTTGTTATGAAACCAGCTCAAGAAAAGATAGAAAAGATAGATCAACGACTTAGAATTCAGCCTCTTCGAGGGGGCAACCTCCTTTACATTACATAAATGAAAAATTCTTGGATGATCAAATGACAAAACCTCCTTTCTATATATAGGAGTCTAGGAGTCACAATATAATCTAGCCGACCTAACAATAATAATATAAAGCCACAAAAATAACAATAGAGGGATTCTATGGGGCACAGAAATAACAATATGGGGGTAATAGGGGCACAACAATATAAATAAGGGGTATAACTACAATAGTAATGGGGTAATCACTAGTATTATAGGGACCCAACATGCCACTCTCCTTCAAAAAAGTGTTTCCTCAACGCTTGAGTAGTTCTGGATACTTCTGCATAAAATTCTCATCCTCCCATGTGGAATCTTCAGCGGATAAGTTCTTCCACTTGATAAGATACTCTGAAATTGATCGATTTCGTAGCTGTCGAGTTCTTGTTTCTGTGACTGCTTCCGGTTCCAATATAATTTTTCCTTCCTCGTCAAGTTCTGGCAATATTGTTTGAATTGGGAGCTTGTCACCTATAACCTTCTTTAAACATGAAACATGGAAAACTGGGTGCAATCGAGAAGCTGCAGGAAGCTCCAATTTGTATGCCATAGTACCAATCTTTTGCAACACCTTGTACGGACCATAATACTTTGGTGATAATTTATTATCCTTCTTAGCTTGCTTTAGGGACATTTGCTTATATGGTTGTAGCCGTAGGAATACCCAATCACCTACATCAAAACTTCTTTCACTGCGATGTTGATCTGCCTGTTGTTTCATTCTATTTTGTGCCAACACGAGGTTATCCTTTAAGAGTTGGAGGACTTGTTGTTGATGTTCGATGTGATGTTCCACTGCCTGAACCTTAGAATTTTCTCTTAAATATGATGTGATGGATGGTGGTTGATACCCATAAAGTGCCATAAATGGGGTCATTTTTGTTGCTGTATGGAAGGAAGTGTTATACCACCATTCAGCCAGAGGCAACCATTTGACCCATTGTGTCTGTTTATCAGATACAAAGCAACGAAGATATCCTTCCAAACATTTGTTTACTATCTCAGTTTGCCCATCAGATTGAGGATGATAAGATGAGCTATGAGCTAACTGAGTACCAAGACAAGAAAATAATTCTGTCCAAAAATTTCCAGTGAAAATGGGATCTCTGTCACTTACAATAATCTTTGGGTTTCCATGTAGCTTTTGAACTGTTTCCATAAATGCAGTAGAAACTGTACTGGCTTTAAATGGATGTGATAATGCACAAAAGTGTGCATACTTGGTAAGTCTGTCAACTACCACCATGATGACACTCTTTCCCTCAGACTTGGGTAAACCTGTGATAAAATCCATTGAAACCTCCTCCCAACGTTGGCTTGGAATGGATAAAGGTTGTAATAGACCCGGTGTCTTAATTGTTTCAACTTTATTTTGCTGGCAAACCAAACATTCCGCCACAAACTTTTGAATATCTGATTTAAGGCCATCCCAAAAAAATTCCTTCTTAACCCTGTGGTAAGTTTTTAAAAATCTGAGTGCCCTCCTAAGGGAGAAGTGTGCAATTCCATAAGAATCTTTTGTTTTAGCTGGGAATTCTTACAGAGGTATAAGCGATCTTTGTACCATAACGAATCATTTTGCCAGCTAAATGTATCAGAAGTACTGGAATCTTGTTGTAGCTTTCGAATAAGTGCCCACACTTCTTCGTCATTCTTCCATTCCTCCCTTGCTTCGTTTATCCAATCTGGTTGGATAATAGAAATGGCACACAACAATGCTTCCACATCCTCATCCTTTCTTGAGAGTGCATCTGCCACCACATTTTGCTTCCCTTTTTTGTAGATGATTTCAAAGTCATAACCCAACATCTTTGTGACCCACTTTTGTTGCTCTTCAGAGGATAATCTTTGTTCTAAAAAGTATTTAAGGCTATCATGATCCGTTTTTACCTTGAAGTGTCTTCCCATTAGGTAGGGTCGCCATTTCTTAAGTGCATGGAGTATTGCCAACATTTCCTTCTCATAAATAGCTTTGCTTAAAAACTTTCCCTTGATTGGACGACTTTCAAAAGCAATGGGTCTTTCATCTTGCATTAGAACAACACCAATTCCATTTCCTGAAGCATCACATTCCACAATAAAGGTTTTTGTGAAGTCCGGTGTAGCTAAGACCCGTGCTTGGCACATTGCCTCTTTAAGATGTTCAAAGGCCTTTGTTGCTTCCGGAGTCCATGAAAATGAATCTTTCTTCAATAATGTTGTTAGAGGTGCTGCTATTCTCCCATAATTCTTAACAAACTTGCGATAATACCCTGTCAACCCAAGAAATCCTCGCAGATGCTTTATGGATGTGGGGATTTTCCATTCCTTAATGGCTTTAATTTTGCTAGGGTCTACCTTAACTCCTTCATGAGATACAATATGACCCAAATATTCCACCTCCTGGACTCCAAAGAAACATTTGGATCTTTTTGCATATAATTGTTTCTCCTCCAATAGTTGTAGCACCCTGTCAACATGTTCAACATGATCCTTCCAAGACTTGCTGTAGATTAGTATATCATCAAAAAATACTAACACAAATTTTCTAAGGAATGGTTTGAAAATTGAATTCATCAAACCTTGAAATGTTGAAGGTGCATTGGTAAGGCCAAAAGGCATGACCAAAAATTCATAATGACCCTCATGAGTTCTAAATGCCGTTTTCGGAATGTCTTCAATCTTCATTCTGATTTGATGATATCCCGAACGAAGATCCAACTTGGTGAAGTAAATTGATCCATGCAATTCATCCAGTAATTCATCAATAACAGGAATGGGGAACTTATCTTTAATAGTGAGCTTGTTGAGCTCCCTATAATCCGGACACATGCGCCATGATCCATCCTTCTTGTGCACCAATACTACTGGAGCTGAGAAAGAACTTTGACTCGGTTGAATTATACCAGCCTCTAGCATTTCTGCAACCATACGTTCAATTTCACTTTTTTGGACATAGGGATATCTGTACGGCCTGATGTTTGGAGGAACACTTCCTGGAATCAGATGAATAGCATGATCATGATCACGCATAGGTGGGAGACCTTTGGGAGTCTCAAATACCTTGGAATGATTGTCCAGGACTTTTTGGAGATCTGGAGAAATAGATGATTCCAATGTGGAAACATCTAGCGAACATAATTGTGCAATTACACCTCTTTGCTCCTTTTTTAGAAGCTTTGTCATACCATTAGAGCTGATTATCTTTCCTGGTTTCCCTGCAATACCCCTTAATTCAACTTCCTTTCCTTCCGTAGAAAATTTGATGAAAAGTTCTTGAAAATTAAAAGCTATTGTACCCAAGGATTGTAGCCATTGGACTCCTAGTACAACATCAGCACCTCCCATTGGAATGGAAAGCATTGGGCTAGTCAATACATATTCTCCCATGGATAGCTTGATATTATGGCACTTTCCAGAGCAATTTATTGTTCCTCCATTTGCAATCATCACTTGACACTCTGGTGCTGGATATAGGAAGCAATTCAATTCTTTTGCTACCCTACAATGAATAAAATTGTGGGTGCTTCCTGAATCAATCAACACTATTACCTTTTTCTTCTTGATTTGTCCTTCTATCTTGATGGTTTGAGGAGTGGTAATTCCCGCCAATGCATTACAAGATATGGTCGGATTTATTTGTTCTTCATCTAGGCTTTGTTCCTGGAGTATATCTTCTTCTTTTGACCTTTCTTGCTCCTTTTCTTCTTCCTCTTCACAATCTATGTAGAATAATTTCTTCTCAGCACACTTATGACCTTTAGTGTATTTGCTATCACAAATGTAACAAAGCCCTTTTGCTCTTTTTTTTTCCAATTGTTGTGGTGTCAACCTTATAGGTTGTGGAAGACTAGGGGCAACAACACTTTCGTCTTTATAGTTGTGAGTGGTATGCTTCCTGGTTGCCATAATTTTGCTTTCCATTTTTCTTGCTAACCTGAATGCCTTCTCTAATGAATCAGGTTCCCAAAGGCGAACATCATGTTGGATATTATCCTTTAAAGACCCTATGAACACATCAATCCTATGCTCCTCTGGAATATCTTTTACCCTTATGTTCAATTTTTGGAACTCCTCAATGTGCTCCATTACTGAACCCTTTTGTTTGAGACTTATCAATTGGCTAAAAAAGTGTTGCTTTTTGTATCTTCATAATGTGCTATCAATTCTTCCGTAAAAATTGCCCAAGTGATAAATTGTTTACGAGAGCAAAGCCATTGATACCATACAAACTGATTTGGTTCCAAATATACAGTTGCCATACGTACCTTTTGTGCATTTTGCACATTATTGAGATCGAAGAATTGCTCCATCTGTAATATCCATGTGGCGGGATCCTTGCCATCAAACTTCCTCATATCGATTTTTGGAATATGGTGATTCTTCGATCCAACATTAGCGTCTATGGAATCATGATTAACATTTCTTTTGTTCTCATCATGAGTTTCCTTTACTACCTTTTCACCATTAGTGACCCTTTCTTGTAGCAACTTCTTCAATTCTTCTATGTCTGTCTTCAAATCTATCTTCAAATTTGCCATGTCTCTCTTCAAATATGTCTTCGAATCATCCATCTTAGCTTCCATGCCCTTTATCTTAGATTCCACGCCACTTATCTTAGCTTCTGTTAGCTTTTGTGAGTGTGACATTTGTTGCACTTGTTCTTGTAATTTTGATATATCATGTAGCATTTCTTCCTCTTCTTCATGAGTCATGCTAGAGCTTTCAGGTTCCTTACTAGGTGTTTGCATTTTCTTTCCTCGGGGCATCAGTTACCGATAATAATGCTTTACTATTCCCTTTGAATTCTGTTAAACCAAGCTTACACAAAAATTAAAAAAAAAAACTACACACCTTTTTTCACTTTATAGAAGCCTGATATTGAATCTGATGTATCTCTGTAATTTCAGATCATCCAGTTCTAAAATTGCTACTTGTAGTAGCCTACTGCATCCTCTTTCCAATGCCACAAGTCTGAGCCAAATTGGATTCTCCAAGGAAGAGTTATGTGAAATCTCCCACAGTGACTTGCTTTTAGACTGGTTCAGTAGAGCGAACTTGTACGACGTGCCACGAGTCACTGTTTCCACCTTTGAATCTGAAACATGCATACCATAAACTACAGTCCGTCCTCTTTCTGTACCTTCTTACGAAATTTCAATCCGATCCCCAGAGAGAAAGTTATGACGATTTTCCCCAGGTCACCTGTTTTGAATGTAATTCAGGAGTCTGCAAAAAGACCAACTTCCTCAGATCATATCTCCGCAAATATCGTGCGAAAAGCTCTGAAATTTGGACCCAAGGTTCAACGCGATTTCTTCTAAAATGGTTTTTTTTGTGACTTCTGAAACATCACAGAAAAAATTTTATAGCGAAAATGCCACGATGACCTGTTTGGAGTAGCGAAACCCTAGAATCCAAAGCTCTGATACCAAATGTTATGAAACCAGCTCAAGAAAAGATAGAAAAGATAGATCAACGCCTTAGAATTCAGCCTCTTCGAGGGGGCAACCTCCTTTGCATTACATAAATGAACAATTCTTGGATGATCAAATGACAAAACCTCCTTTCTATTTATAGGAGTCTAGAGAGTCACAATATAATTCAGCCGACCTAACAATAATAATATAAAGCCACAAAAATAACAATAGAGGGATTCTATGGGGCACAGAAATAACAATATGGGGGTAATAGCGGCACAACAATATAAATAAGGGGTATAACTACAATAGTAATGGGGTAATCACTAGTATTATAGGGACACAACACAAGTTTGTCGCTATTAAAATTTTAACGAGTTTAACGACAAAGATAACTCGGTCCTTTTCAATTTTAGAGAGTCTGAAAAGGAACGTAAAGGTAACTCCAAAATTCCTTTTCCGTCATCTAATCCCTTAAGTCCGAAAAATTATAAAACAATACAGAAGGGATGAATTTTCGATACTTTTAACGAGCCGAACAAAACAAGCGCTCGATCTTTTTGTGTAATAATCCCTCAGGTACAAAAAGATTAAAATTTAGAGGAGGGATAGCACTTCCGGTCCCTTTAACGAGCTGGAGAGGCCAATGGCTCGGCAATCTTTTCATATTTTACGAGTAAGTTGAAAAGAGTTTAAAGGAGACTCGTCTTTTGAGGAACGAGTGATGAAATAGGTAGCAACTGATTCCAGGTAAGGTTTAGAATTTTCCAATCACGGCAGTGTTACAAGGATGGCTAGTGAGATCACTCTTCGCAACTGTTCCTCAAAATGGGTAAACAATCAAATGGAGGTGAATGATCGACCAATGCAAAAGTGGAGGTGATGGTGCAAACACGACCAAGGCTTTAATGGCTGAAGTACTACATTGACGATGGTTATTTACCCGGGAATAGTTCATTTTTTAATGAGCATAAACGCGGGGGGAAACATTTGCTCATGTCTTATGTTTATTTTTTAACGAGCTTGAACTATGCGCTAAAACTGCTCGATTAATCTAGTAGTATAATAAGAATGTCTCATTTAAAATCAACAATTTTTAGAGTTTTGCCCCACATCCTTTCTTTATGCAAGTTAGGAAACGACCAATCCAAAAAACAGATAAATGATCGCTCTTTGCTTGCACTCCAAAAGGTTTGCATGCCCCCAGGTATAAAATAGAGTTTCAAGGTTACCTCTTCTTCTTTCCTTTAAAACATTTGTTTTACCGGGAGAGGCCTACCTCTTACAGGTTACCAAAGATTGTTCTATTCACGGTGTAAACAAAACACTTCTTCAGCGATGTCTACCAAAATAGACAAAGGTGAGTGGAGGAGGCTACTTCACTCACATAACTTTGACAAGAGAATCTTATTCCAGTCAAACTCCCTCTTCCAATCACGGACGGGAGTACGGAGGTCATATACTCCCGCGGAAGCCTACCCTATACTTGAAGTTTTCCTGCCGAAGCAGACCAGGGTGCATGCCCCCTGGGTTTCAGTCATGTCCCCCGAATCACTCGCGCTCATCGGGCGGACGGACTGGAGATTGAGACATTTCTTGCGTGAAAAGACCATTCAGGGATGGTATATGACTATTTGCTATGCGTGAACCGGGGAATGAAAGCTGGTCTACGAGCTTGACCACTCTTCCTTCGTGCGGAAAACACATTACTCTAAAGAGTGAGGAGACAATGGCTCCCATACAATAAATATAGTCTCGTCCAAGGAGTAGATTATAATCCAGTTGTCCTTGAACTACCATTACGTTCATTTGAACAATTTTTCCTCTCAATGTTATGGGCACATTGGGAAGTATCCCTAACGGTCGACTGGTTCCTTTATCAAAGCCTGTTAGATTTCTCATCTCAGGCAGAAGCGATGGCGAACCAAGCGCTTTCCAAGCAGTCAAGGAAAGGATACTCACAAAAGCCCCTTCATCTATGATGGTACCAGCCATAATCATTCTATATATTTGAACAATGATTTGGAATGGTATACTAGCTGGTAAACGGGGTCTGCCTAGTTGATTCCAGTCGAAGGAGACAACTAGGTTGCTTGAAGGTGGGACCGAATAGACTGTCGGGTATGACTTTGACGAACTTCCTTCCTGCGGTAAAGGAACGGGTAAATTGCCCCCATGTTCATTGGAGTCTGTGCTTATGAAAAGAATTTGGACAGTGTCATCCTTGTTCTCTTCGGTGACTTTATCATCTGAAGATGGAACCTCTGATGGTAAGACCGGGTCAACTGCCGCCTCGACCTTTTGACTTTCGTCTGGTATGGGTTTAGATGGTTTGTCTTCAATGATAGATGCTTCAGCCGACCACCTGAGCGGGCTAGCCGGATTTTCAACTAGTGACGGACTCGGCAAGGGTTTTTTATATCCAGGAGGAAGTCGTAACGGTGAAATCGGACGATCGTCCAAAACTCTTTTAGCCTCGTCTAAGAAGGGACAACGGTGGACGACATGATCGCCTTCGCACAGTTTACAAGGAAATCTATATTTTCCTTTTTGTCCTGGGGCTTCACTTTCACTAGTTGACAATGTGTTTTCAACATGATCATCAGAGGTTGACGACACCGGGTTGTGCAAATGAGGAGACCAGTCCCTTAAGATCCGAGGGATACAAGGAAAATCTCTATGATAGTGGTCTCCTTTGCAAATGACACATGGCGATTTAGGGCTGGTCAGTGCAGTGTGTGGATTTTCGCTAGACGACACTCGTTTGCCCCCATTCGCTTTTGGCTCCTTCTTCTTCTTCTCTTTCTTCTTCTTTTCCTTCTTCTTCTCAAGTACTTGATTTTTGGCTTTACCAGCCCCATCAAGCGAAGAGGAGGGAGGAGAGGAAGAATTAGAGGAAGTAGAAGGTTGGTGGGTAACTCTGGACTCGTCTAGTTGCTGATTCGATTGTTTAGGAATTGCGGTGTTCTGAACGACAGAGGTTGAGAAGAGCCATACAGGCAAGCCGATTGTCAGTCCTGGAAGCGACAATGTGGCCATATGGGGTGCACCAACATCTCCCTAAGAGGAGAAGGGACTAGGATTTCCTCCGAGGGGAATTCCTTGGTTGGTGGATTCCATTTTCTCAACCCAAGATCAACGTAGAAAAGGGTAATGAATATTCCGTTTAAAATAAATTTTAAACGCTTTGACACAACTTGTTTTCTCAATTTTTAAGAGTCGAGAAAAAACAAAAGATGACTCTAGTCTCCTTCGATTTTTAATGAGCCTGAAGTGACAAGTGCTCAGATGGGCCTTTTCTATTAAAGAGTCTGAAAAGGAACAAAAGGGATTGCTCTGGAAATCTAGGTAGAGGGATTACCAAACCAACCGCAAAACTGCAGAATACTTTTTACGGTACGGCAGTCAATCTTCCCGAATGCTGTGTTCAGTGCATTGCGATTGATAGTGCGGCAGACACGGCTTCCTATGGATAAAGGATTAAGCCTATTGGGGTCTCCCAAAATATACTCGATGGTACGTGGGAGCACAAGTCCATACTGGCACTTATTGTCTCAAAGTGGAGGAATCACCCAACCATCAGTGAGAACAACAGTTACCAGGCTTTACGACGCCGGAATACGTCTCTAGCCTAGACTTCTAAATGTTGTGCGTTAAGTTCCAAAGCGTTGTTAGATTCATTGAATTTATTTTATAGTTGATCTTGTTTATGAAGTTTGCCTTTCAGGTTCACCACGAGATGTAGATGTAATTCCTAAAATGCAATCTAAGATGATAAAGAAACTTTTATCTTCTTTGTGCAATGAAAATCCTAGCTACTAAGGAAAGAAAGAATCTTTTCACAAAGAGCAAAGAGCACACTCTAAATGCACTTTCCTAAATCAAGCCAATCAGACTGTCTATATGCAAATGCACATGCATGTATTTGTTTTCGACTTTCTTAGTATATGAATGATAAAAAGAAAGTTGATGCACAAATCTGAATTTCTTTTCAAGCGACAAATATCAGTAAGTTTCTTTTCGAAATAAAAAATGGAGACGATCACAACACCTTACGATTTTGAAATGAATACTTGTTTTCGACACTAGAAAAATTTACAAATTCAGACCAAAAACAATAGTAACAGGATAATCGACCATCAACCGCAATCAAACTCTTTCCTATGATCGAAATCGACACTTGCGACAATTTCAAATCAAAGGACGACAATACGATTATGCTACTTTTGCCAAGGAGAACTGAAAATGACTCAACAAACACACAAAAACATTTACAGTTCTTTTGTACAAAGGAGGCGGAATAACAGCAAGGAAAAGGGGTTTCAAACAGACATATACTGATCATAGGCAGCGAAATTCAGGAATAGAACTGGAAAGAATGAATCACGGAAACCAACACTGCACAAAGCCTAGTCTGATTAGCGCACCTGTAACACAGGGAATTTGAAATGCAGCGCACTTTCTCCACTCGGGAAGTGCGCTGAAGTTCAGATCCTCTGAACAGTACCTGCGCTGGGCCAGAAACGAGACTCTGTTTGGGTTCCGGGTCATAGTTTGCAGTTCAGTTCATGGGTTTTGGCCGAGCAAAGGTAATCAGTAATGCAACAATTAGGGGTAGATCTAAGGAGGATCTAAGAGCTATCACAAGGGCAATCAAAGAGTTTGTGAATCAGTTGTTTAAATCATAAACAGATCCCGTAGATGGACTGAAGTAGCATTTATCTACTTTGCATTTGCTAGCAAATGCAGTTCGAATGCTACCTGTAAGTTTATGAAATAGACAACAAGGAATGATAAACAAACAAACTAATTCGTCCCCAGCGGAGTCGCCATTTTGTTACACGGAAAAGTGTCTACTCAGAACTGCTTAACCCACTAAGGTGTGACAGCTGCCTTAGAAACAAACAGAGTAAAGCTACTTTCGTTTTTCCTTTATGAAGTATAGATAGAGAGGAACAGAAAGACCAACCTCTGTCTTGCGCTAATCTCCTGATTTGATTCCTCTCTTCCTTGATAGTCTTTCACTACTTGTTCCCTTGCACGCCCAGCTTCACAAAGTACCTGTAAGATCATAGTAGCATAGCACTATACAAAGACATGGATCTATAATCATAAACAATCTAGGATCAGATGTAAATTGACCATACAAATGCAGCAAACATAAATGACACAAAAGTATGGAGGAAAACTTGAATAGCTTTTATTGATAAACAAGAAAGAGCCAAGAGGAGTTACAACCAGTTGTTCTGACCCAGCATCAACCTCTCAGCAAGGAATCCCCTCTTCACCTCATACAAAGCTTAGATCACCCAACTATCTGATGTTTGTCTCAAGAAACCAACAACAATTCCTTACAATATGCAAAATTCCAGCCTCTGGATCTCTGGGATGAGGGATCTGTTAGTGTCAGTCTTTCCAGCCTTCCTCCAGTGATCAAATATGCTCTTACAAAGTGGTCTCAGAGTGTCAAGGTCAAATTTTGTCATTTCAAAGAGTTTTCAAGCAAAATTTGGTCACTAGGCATTAGGTCTAGGGTTTGCTTTAACTCCTTCTAAACTTGTCCAAATGTTGGTCCATGTCACCATTCAGCTGAGTCTATCATCATTCATAGGGTTGTCACTATCATGTCAATGTCTAATGAGTCATTTTACATCTTGTTCATGCTTCAGTTGCGCCTAGGCAAGGTCATTTCCCTCTCCTAGGGTTTTGAAAGCTAATTTCTCTTGAATGGTCAAATCATTAGCAAAACTTGTATCCAGATGTTCATACACCTTCCCCTATCCTTCATGTACCTTATCAAACACTTTCCATCACTGAGATCCCCCAAATTCCTCATTTTTGCACAAACCCTAGTTTCTAGCTACAACCTGGCAATTTTCTAGGTTGGGCCTGTGTTTTGCCCTTTTGGACCCCTTCCCCTCACTCGATATCTGCAATTCCACTTTCCCCTACTTCCTAACATCCCTCCCTACTTCCAAAAATTTCCCCAAGAATTTAGAAGCCCCTTATCCCCTTCATTTCGCTTCATTTCGACAAAATTCCTTGTTTCACACATCGGGATAAGTTTCACTCAAAAGATGTTTCAGAGAAATAAAAGATGAATTTTGGGAAACTGAGAGATTTTTTTGTCCACAACATGCCAAAGAAGAAAAACCTCCTTCACTTTTTGCACAGGTGTCATGGTTTGAGAGAAATGTCAAGAATACCGTTTCCTCAGGAGAATCAAAGACACCTCTGAAGTGACCTTGGGAAAATCAATTTTTCTCCTAGCTTGGTTGGCCAAATGATTTTCTTGATGGGTAAAATGATAACTAGACACAAAGAGCTTTCAAATGAGCTATCATGAGCTCAATTTGGGGTTGATGAAGGCATTCAAAAGTTGATTGCAACAGGACTCTTCCTTGAGGCAGCCTCATTTGGCACTTTTTGACCAGTCTTGGGAGATTTGATTTTTGACATGGAAATGAACTCAAAATTGAAAAATTCTAGTTGGGTTGGAAAGTAGACTCAAATACCTTTCCAACGCGCTATCCTGCACCCAATGCTGACACTGGGAAGGCCTCCAAAAGCCTCCTGAAAAAGCGCGCGACCTGTTGGGCAAGCGCGACCTGTCAGAGGGGTCTTACCAGTTGGGAAAAAACACTGGCGCGACGTGTTGGGCGCGCGCGACCTGTTGGGAAATCATCCACAAAAAATTGCTTATAAACTGCAAATTGACCCCAAATCTCTTCAAGGTTGCAGGTAGGCCTCTAATCATCAAGGTTTATTGCTTGCTAAAGCTTGCATGAGCATGAAAATGTGTTTTAATGCCATCAATTTGAAAGGAGAAGTTCATGTGTATTTTGTTTAAAAATGTCAAAGTGCAAGTAAAGCTAGGGTTTTGTTTTGCTGCTATCAAGGTCATCCCTTTCACTCCCATTTTTTCCCCACATCCCAACCATCTCCCTTGTCATTTACACCTAATCTCCTTACCAAAAATATCAAAGTCCCTAAACCCTACCTCCTATGAAACCCCTACAAAATATGATTATGTGATGGTATATGTTTCATAATTGCTTCCCTAAATTCCCCTTTCATATGTATTTTCCCTAAATCTTTTCAAAATTCACCCTCCCTAACATCTCCCTTGTGTTTTTGTCCCCTTGGAGCAGCATTTAAACAGTCAAAACAGCAGGGTATCCCATGGGAGGATTTTATCTCTCGAGAGGCTATGCTTCTCCAGGTCAATGCTCATTTGGAGAGGTTGCTGGCCAAAGCACTAAAACGAAGGAAAAGGCCCAATCCCCTCCACATCTTGGCTGAGGCTTCCTTGAAGGAGCATGATACTAAATGACTTAACTTCAGCACAAATTTCAAAAAATTTTGAGCATTTTTGGTCACTTGTGAATTTTTGGGCAAAAAACAGGTTTTCTCCACCAACGGGTCGCGCGCCGCGCGCGACCTTTTCGTTGGGCAACTCCTTTTTGGGAAAACTCAGCATTTTTGGATTTTTCATGCAAAGATACACTTGCTCAGCAATTTCCAAGAAATTTCACCAAGTTTTGGGCCTCCAGAAAGTAAAAAAAAAAAGCAAAAAATGACTTTCTGCCACCTTTTTGACACACAGGAAGCAGTCTTGGGAGATTGCAATTTTGGAGAGGAAAATGGCCACCAAATTCAGAAATTCCACTTGGGTTGGAAAGTAGACATCCAGACCTTTCCAACAAGCCCACGTTTTCCTCATTTGGACACCCGGAAGTACCTAAACATCAGCTCCAAAGTAGCGCGACCCGTTCAGAAATAGGTCGCGACCCGTTGGGCAGTTTTCACAGGAATTCATCTACAGCTCAGGAATTCGCCCAGCTTTGACCAGTTTTGACTTGTGATGGGGATTTTCACCCTCTTTGATGTAATTAATGTATTTTCATGATGACATGACACTTATTTACCTACTCTAGAAGATTCATTCATGAAATAGCAAACATTTAATGAATGAATTGGTTTCCTATCTTATAGAGGCAAGTTGTTTTGACTGCCTAGATTTTAGTGCTCAGTTTAGAATTGGTTGAAACAGCTCCTAGGATAGTGAGCTCGACCCCTAGAGGCAAGGAAAGATGTTAGATTGCCTATATTATGTACTTTCTGGGTCATTTTCATGGTTGGACTCTTGAGGGAGAAAGCTTCTATTGTATTACTCAATGTATCTCTGTAATTTTGGCAAAGGAAGAAAGACCAGGGTTTTGCAGTCCTTTTTGGGATTCCTGTGGTTACATGTATTGATGGTGTGTTTCTCTTTGTACTTGTAAGTTTGTTATGTGATTCATCCTCTCACTTTTCCTTCTGCAAATTAGGCAAATGAAGTGTTAAAGTAGAATTCATGATTGCCATGCTTTGCTTTTAAATTTGCTTAATATTTATGTTTTCATCTGTCTAAAGAGAACTCTTGAAGGTTTCTTGCTCTCTTTAGCTCCTCACCGATCATTCCTATCCATTCACTTAATTCAAAGGCATCAGTACAGTCTCCTACCTTGCCCCAAAGAACCCCCTGCAAAAACTGTGTCCAATCCCCGCACCCAGAATCTCCTTTCCCTAATTTTCCACCAAAATCTTAAAACTTCCCAATTCAAACCTTTTATCAGTTTACTAGCCTAAAATCAGTGTTTCCTTATTGGTTATCTCGCCCGTTGAAGATCTTTACCGAGATAGACCGGAGAGAGCCCTCTCCTGCCCCGTAGGGCTAGCTACGAGGCTAAGTGGTTTGATGTTGCCTTGGAGTTTACCTTTTTCAGCCTGAGGTGAAATTTCAAGCGCTAACAGGATCCATATATAGATATTTGTAATGGAGATGAGTCAGCTTATGATTTGATTAGTGTCTTCCCTCTGATAGTTCTTGCTTCCACTTGGAGATTGATGATCTCTTACTCATCCTTGGTCGAATTTAGAGAGGCAAGTGTCACAGGAGAAGTTTCTGGAAGCTTCCATTGCCTCTCCACCTCGTGGAATGACACTGCCATTTGTCATTTCTCGCCCATCGCACCCCATAGAAGGGCTTTCTGAAATGCAACGCACCCACACAGTGTACTTAGGTGAGATGCAACGCACTTGGCCAGTGGAGCAGCTGAAATGATCCTGTTTTGACTAATTCTGAGCAGTTTTTCATGGAGAACTTCTGGGAGAAGCTGTAATCTGTTGACCTTGTTCCTTTAGGGGTTAGAGCAACACTTTTAGGGACTTAGGATCCCTTGGTTTATGGACATTTCATGCTTGGGGTTGTAGTGCCCAAAAATGTCTATAACAAGGAGTGCATCCTGTGCCCTCTCTCTCTCTCTCCCTTGAGTGCATAACACACTTGGGAAACCCGAAGCCTTCCCCTTCTTCCTTCGGACTTGATCCATGCGCCATGCCTTTAGATTGTTTTCTTCTTTTGGGTGCATGAGCACATACCAAAGACCTAAAGCCTATCCTCTTCATCCCTTCAGCATTTAAAAGTGTGCTCTTGCGCCATGTAGCCCCTTTGACCCTCTTTGAGTGCATCATAAATGATATGCAACCAGCTCATTGAAAAGATAGATCAATGACATAAAAATTATCGTCTTTGATGGGGAAACCTCCTTTACATTACATAAATGAGCAATTCTTGGATTATTCAAATGATAAGACCTCCTTGGTATATATAAGAGTATAAGGGGTCACAATATAATCAGAACCTACATAACAATAATAAGGTAAGGACACAAAAATAATAATAGTAAGATTATATGGGGCACAATAATAACAACATGGGGGATACATGGGCACAACAATAACAATATAGGGCTACACTAATAACAATAAGGGGAAAACACTAGTATTATAGGGACCTAACATGCCCGTCTCCTTCAAAAAATTGTTGTCCTTAATGCTTGAGTAATTATGGATGCTTCTGTATAAAATTATCATCCTCCCATGGAATCTTCAGCGGGTAGGTTCTTCCACTTAATGAGATACTTTGAAATTAATCGATTCCGTAGCTGTTGGATTCTTGATTCTGTGACTGCTTCAGGCTCAAATATGATTTTTACTTCTTCGTCAAGTTCTGGAAACATTGTTTGAACTGGGAGCTTGTCATCAATAACCTTCTTTAAGCATGAGACATGGAAAACTGGGTGTATTTGGGAAGATGCATGCAACTCCAATTTGTATGCCATAGTACAAATCTTTTGCAACACCTTGTAAGGACCATAGTACTTTGGTGATAATTTATTATCCTTCTTAGCTTTCTTGAGGGGCATTTGTTTGTATGGTTTTGGCCTTAAAAATACATAGTCGACTACATCAAAACTTCTTTCACTTTTATGCTGATCTACATGTTGTTTCATTTGATTCTATGCCAGAGTGAGGTTATCCTTTAAGAATTGGATAAATTGTTGTTGATGCTTGATGTGATCTTCCACCTCTTTAACCTTAGAATTTTCTCTTAGATATGATGTGATGGGTGGTGGATGATATCCATAAAGTGCCATAAATGGGGTCATTTTTGCTGCAATATGGAAGGAAGTGTTGTACCACCATTCAGCTAGAGGTAATTGCTTGACCCATTGTGATTGTTTATCCAATACAAAGCAATGAAGATATCCTTCCAAACATTTGTTCACTATCCGAGTTCAGCCTTTAGATTGAGGATGATAAAATGAGCTATGAGCTAGTTAAGTACCAAGACAAGAAAATAATTTTGTCCAAAAATTTGCAGTGAAAATGGGACCTCTATCACTTACAATAATATTTGCGTTTCCATGTAGCTTTTGAATTGTTTCCATAAATGAAGTAGCAATTATACTGGCTTTAAAAGGACGAGATAATGCACAAAAGTGTGCATACTTGGTAAGTATATTAACTACCACCATGACGTCACTCTTTCTTTTAGACTTGGGTAAACCTGTCATAAAATCCATTCAGACCTCCTCCCAATGCTGACTTGGGATGGCTAAAGGTTGTAACATACCCGAGGTCTTAATTGTCTCAACTTTGTTTTGTTGGAAAGCTAAACATTCTACCACAAAATTTTGAATATCATATTTAAGGCCATCCCAAAAAAATTCCTTCTTGACCCCGTGGTAAGTTTTCAAAAATCCTGAGTGCCCTCTTAAGGGAGAGGTGTGCAATTCCAAAAGAATTCTTTTTCTTGAGTTGAGAATTCTTACAAAGATATAAGCGATCTTTGTACCATAATGAATCATTTTTCCAGCTAAATGTATCAGATGTAGTTGAATCTTGCTGCAAATTTTTAGAACGAGTTCCCACACCTCTTCGTCATTCTTCCATTCATCCCTTGCTTTGGTTATACAATCAGATTGGATAATAGAGATGACACAAAGAAATTCTTCCACATCTTGATTCTTTCTTGAGAATGCATCTGCAACAACATTTTGCTTCCCTTTTTTGTAGATGATTTCAAAGTCATATCCCAACATCTTTGTTACCCATTTTTGCTGCTCTTCTGAAGATAATCTTTTTTCCAAAAAGTATTTAAGAATATCACGATCCGTTTTTACCTTGAAGTGTCTTCCCATTGGGTAAGGTCTCCATTTCTTTAGTGCATGTAGTATTGCCAACATTTCCTTCTCATAAATAGGGTTTTGTAAATACTTTCCTTTGATTGGATGAATTTCAAATGGGTCTTCCTTATTTCATTAAAAAAACACCAATTCCATTTCCTGAGGCATCACATTCCACAATAAAGGTTTTTGTGGAGTCAGGCGTAGCTAAGACCGATGCTTGACACATTACCTCTTTAAGATGTTCAAAGGCCTTAGTTTCTTCTGGAGTCCAAGAAAATGCATATTTATTGACTAGTGTTGTTAGAGGTGCTGCTATTCTCCCATAATTCTTAAAAAACTTGTGATAATACCCTATTAACCTGATAAATCCTCGAAGATGGTTTATGGTTGTGGAGTTTTTCCATTCCTCAATGGATTTACTTTTGTTAGGGTCTACCTTAACACCCTCATGAGATACAATATGACCCCAATATTCCACCTTCTGTACTCCAAAGAAACATTTGGAGGTTTTTGCATATAATTATTTCTCCTCCAATAATTTGAGCACCTTGTCAACATGTTGAACATGATCCTTCCAAGGTTTGTTGTAGATTAGTATATCACCAAAAAATACTAACACACATTTTCTAAGGAAGGGTTTGAAAATGGAATTCATCAAACCTTGAAATGTCGAAGGTGAATTAGTAAGGCCAAAAGGCATGACCAAAAATTCATAATGACCCTCATGAGTTCTGAATGTTGTTTTCAGAATATCTTCAGTCTTCATTCTAATTTGATGATATCTTGAATGAAGATCCAACTTGGTGAAGTAAATTGCTCCATGTAATTCATCCAATAATTCATCAATGACATGAATGGGAAATTTATCTTTAATAGTGAGCTTGTTGAGCTCCCTATAATCCAGACACATATGCCATGATCCATATTTCTTGTGCACTAATACTACTAGAGCAGAGAAGGAACTTTGACTAGGTTGAATTATACCAGCCTCTAGCATTTCTGCAATCATACGTTCAAATTCACTCTTTTGTGCATAGGGATATTTGTAAGGTCTGATGTTTGGAGGAACAATTCCTGGAATCAAATGAATAACATGATCATGATCACAAATAGGTGGGAGGCCTTACAAAGTCTCAAATACCTTGGAATGATTGTCTAAGACTTTTTGGAGATCTGGAGAAATAGATGATTTTGTTGTTTGAACCTCTAGTGAGCATAATTATGCAATTACGCCCTGTTGTTCTTTCCTTATAAGTTTCGTCATGCCATTAGAATTAGTTATCTTTCCTGGTTTCCTTGCAATAACCCTTAATTCAACTTCCTTTCCTTCCCAAAAAATTTCAAGAAAAGTTCTTAAAAATTAAAAGCTGTCGTCCCCAAAGATTGTAACTATTAGACTCTTAGTACAACATCAACATCACCCATTGGATTGGAAAGCATTGGGCTATTCAATACATTTCCCCCCATGGTTAGCTTGATATTATGGCACTTTCTAGAGAAATTTATAGTTCCTCCATTTGCAACCATCAGTTGACACTCTGGTGTTGGATATAGTAATCAATTCAATTCCTTGGCTATCTACAATGAATAAAATTATGAGTGCTACCTGAATCAATCAACACTATTACCTTTTTCTTCTTGATATATCCTTCTATCTTGAGCATTGGAGGAATGGTAATTCCCACCAATGCATTGCAAGATATGGTTGGCTTAATTTATTTTTTCTCAGGGGTTGGTTCATGGTGTATATCCTCCTCTTTTGATGTTTCTTTTTCCTTTTCTTCCTCCTCTTCACAATCTAGGTAGAATAAGTTATTCTCAACACAATTATGACCTTTAGTGTATTTTCTATCATAACTATAACAAAGCCCTTTCACTCTTTTTTCCTCCAATTGTTGTGGCATCAACCTTTTAGGTTGTGGAAGGTTAGAAGCAACAACACTTCCATCTTTATAGTTGTGAGTGGTAGACTTCCTTGTTGCCATAATTTTTCTTTCAACTTTTAGTACCTTCCTGAATTCCTTCTCCAATGAATTAGTTTCCCAAAGGCAAACCTCATGTTAGATGTTATCCTTCAAAGTCCTTATGAAGACATTAATCATATGCTCCTCTAGAATATCAGTTACCCTGATATTCAATTTTTGGAAGTCCTCAATTCGAAGGAAGGAAACATAAGATAGCTGGAGTGAGGAAGCAGGATCATCACCAAGCAGAATAATGTTCTAAGAGGTAGGCCCTCTTAATTGATTCTACCTTAAGGAGATTTGCTATAGATTTTTTGTTTGTGGCTAGACTCGCTCTCTCGGGCTGGAGGAATTGTTTGTGTCTACATTGAGAATTTACCTGCACCACAAATTGGAGACTCTGTTGGGGAGCCAATCCTTCTATTTGATTGATTGTCATTTTATGGTTTTGTGTGAACTTTTCTAGTATCACCATTTCCCTTTAGTGTTCTCTGCTTTGCCTGGTTTACTACTTTGAGCTTGAAATTTACAGTGGCAAGTTTGGTTTTAGCCTTTGAAAACTTTTATTTTTTCCTTGAATCCTCAGTCAGCGCATTTGTTTTTCTGACAGTCATGTCGATCAGTGTGAGTTTCTCACAAACAGTCATGCCGATCCCTTTTGGCACTTGTTGTCAGTTAGGCAGTCACGCTGATTCTTGTAGGTGAAAATCAGGGTTTAACTTAGATCATAGTTAGTGTGTCTTTCCTTCTGGTTTCTGTCTCTCAGCTTATTTGAATATGTTCTTCCTGGCTGGAAAGCTCTTTTAGCTTGGTTTATATGCTTGTTTGGTTTGAATTTTCTTCACTTGGTTTCTTGAGTTCTTGGATGGTTTCTAACCCTAGGTCATCTAGGTCGTCATCTATTCACCTGTTTGCATGCTTAGCAAGTCAAGTCGATAGTCAAGTTGCTCCTTGCATTTCATTTGTTAGTCCTTTTGTTGTTTTGATTTCCATTTAACAAGTTTGAAAAGTTTCATTTGTTGATTGAGCGTCTCTTTTCGAGCATAGATCACATTGCTCATCTTGTTATTGGTTGAGTTTTGCTTCACTGGTTTGAAAGGAATTCTCTTTTGTGCTTTGCATTTGATTGATGTTGATTGTTTTGAAAACTTTTCATTGAAGTGTTTGTGAAAGATTCATGTTATCATTCCATTGAAAATACATAATTCTAGTTTGCTAAATCAATATGTTACATTAGCTAGCATCATTGAAGACTAGAGTTGCATCATCATTTGTATTAAAAAAGAAATGAATTCTCTTTACTGTTAAAAGGACTAGTTGAAGTGCATACGATAGGAAGATTCAGTGCATTTTGGAGATTTATTAGTAAAATATTTTATTCTTTGATTGTTGCATTGATTGTGTGCTCTCTATATCTCAATTAGTGTGAAATTTCATCGAAGACAAAGATTTCCTTTCTCATATGGCTGCATGTAGGAGTTTTTTTTCAAATGAAAGTGGTAAGGCCAAGAGATAATTTCAAGATAAACTCCAAAATGTATTCAATTAACTTAAGGTGTATTTGAAACATAATGATCACATTAGAAGGTCTAGGTTAGAGACGTGTGCCAACGTCTTTAAACCTAGCAGTTGTCGTTCACTTCGGCACTAGACAACGCTAGTACGGACTTGTGCTCCCTATACCGTCGCGTATATAAAGGGAGACCTTGCTAGGTTGCAATCCTTTATCCATAGGAAGCTAAGTCTGCTGCCTTGTAAACATGATACACTGAACACATCATTCAGGGAGATTTCCTCCTCGTACTTCGCGTTTTGCCGGGAGGTATTCTGCAGTTCACGGTTACCTGGTAATCCTTTTTCCTAGATTATCTTAAGCAATCATTTTGGTCTTTTTGACTCTTTAAATTTAAAAGATCATCGAGAAATTGTCCTTTCGGGCTCGTTAACTCTGAAAGTGACTAGAGTCACCTTTTGTCCTTTTCTCGACTCTTAAAATATGAAAAGGCAAAGTTTTGTTTCAGTGTCTAAAAATTAACTACCCATGAAATATTCCTAGTTAAACTTATCTTCCTTAGTGTAGGGTTGATTCCAATGGCAACATTCCCAGAGTCTACCAGTCAAGGATTCCCCTCAGATGGGAATCCTAGTCCTTTTCCTTCTTTTGGAAATGCTGGTGCTCCTTATATGGCAACGTTGTCCCTCCCTGGTTAACCATTGGTTTACCTATCTGGTTATTTTCGACCTCGGTGGTCCCGAGTGTCCCAACCCCTGCCCAGCCATCTCCTTCATTTGAACCACATCATGTTGATTCTAAGGTTGACCTCTCACCTTATTCCCCTATTTCTTCACCCTCCTCTTCTACTTCGCCTGGTGAAAGTTTGAAATCCAGTAACCAGGAGGCTAAGAAGAAGAAGAAGAAGACAAAGAAGAAGAAGATAGATAAGCAAGAGGCCAACCGTGCAGTTGTTACTCCAAATTCACCTCCTGTCAACAAGCCTTTTGATCCTCCATGGAAGGTCAGATTCCCTTGCAAGCTGTGTAAGGGTGACCATCCCCTTCGAGACTGTCATGGCATTCATAGAGTCTTAGAGGTATGGTCTCAAAATCTAGATTGACCATCCCCATTGACCTCTAGAGATCATGTCGATGCTGCACCCTCGGTTAGTGATGGTAAGAAGAAAGGGAAGATTAGATTCCCCTATAGGTTATGTGAAGGAGAGCATCTTCTTCACCTTTGTCCTCTTATGGATAAAGCTTCCAAAGTTTTGGAAAACCTTGCAGCTCCTCAACCCCAACTTCCTGTTGGTTATAAAAGATTTCTTCTGACCCTCTCCTGGTTGGTAAAGAGATTGAATTGGATTCATCTCTTTCCCATCCTTCTCTTCCTAAGCATGAATCTCTTCTGTCTATTCCCAACCAACCGTTGGTCGAAAAGAGTGTCGACTTGGCTCCGCCTTCAATTGATCACTCTGTTCCTGAAGAGAGTGGTGATCATACTGCTCATGTTCTTCTCGTCTCCTCAGATTCTCATGAATCAAAGAGTGACCCTCCCATCCTAGTTGTTCAGGAGAGTCTTTCTTCTATTCCTGCAGAGCATGGGGGAAATCATATGATACCCCCACCAAGTAGTTATGTCATTTCTTTTGATTAGAGTAAATTGACTACTTTCCGCCTCCCATCTTATGTGCCTTTCCAGATCACAATACAAGCCTATAATATGGTAGTACATGGCACTATATTAGATGAAGGCACATCTGTTAGCATCATGTCTTCTACTACTTGGCAAGCTTTGGGTTCCCCACAACTTGTGCCTGTCACCCAGAATCTGTTGGCTTTCAACGAAGGAACCAGTCAACCCTTAGGGATCCTTCTGAAGTTCCCTATTACTTTGGGAGGAAAGACCATCTATATAGACGTGATGGTAGTCCAAGGTCCCTTAGATTTCAATCTTCTCCTTGGACGTGACTATGTTTATGTCATGGGAGCTCTTGTTTCTTCACTTTTCCGTGTGGTTTGTTTTCCACACGAAGGGAGAATTGTGACCATTGATCAATTGTCGTTCATTGGTCACCAGGTGCCTCCTTTGCAACCATCGTCCCCTATCAGCTCTTGTTTTCAAGCAGTACCTTCCCCGCCATAGGTCAATTATGTGGCTACCCATTCCATCTCCACATCTATTGATGATCACACAAATGGTATTGTACATTATGTATTGGGGGCATTGGAACCCGATCTATCTTTGGTACCAAATGACATGTATTCCTCCCAGAGCATGGTTCTTCCGTCTAGTGAAGACCTCTTGGGAGCCATGTTCTCTTATGGGTCATGAATAGATGTCATGAGGATAGTTCCTGGTCTTGTGTCAACCTCGTTAAAAAATGAAACAAGGAGTCATGAGGATGGTTCCTTGTCTTGTGACAACCTCGTTAAAAAATGAATCAAGGTGTGCGAACATTGTTCCTTGTCTTGTGTCAACCTCGTTAAAAAATGAAATAAGGAGTCGTGAGGATAGTTCCTGGTCTTGTGTCAACCTCGTTAAAAAAATGAAACAAGAAGTAATGAGGATAGTCCTTTATTGTGTCAACCTCATTAAAAAATGAAGAACCTCCCTTTTCCAAATCGAGTCTTTGATTAAGATCTCATAAAATCCCAGTCGAGTCTTTCTTGGATCTCGAAAGTGAACCTTCATTCCATTCACCTAGTTGAATGAAATGAAGCTTGGGGGGCATGTACCTCGAATTGAGTCATTATGCCAGGGGCATGCAAACTTATCTCAAGCATAGTTTTTCATTTCAAGCTTGTGTAAACATGAAACTAAATCCAAGCAGAGTTCTCCATGGTTCAAGCTTGTGTAAAAATGGACCCATTCTTGCTTTACATCTCGTGATTTCTGTTTTAATCAGCTGATTTCTATTAGATGAGCCTTGGGTGTTTTATTCCATCGCCACCATCTCTTTGGCCAATCATATGCTTTCACTTGGTTGTTTTTTTCCTTTCTAGAGGAACTGCAACAATGAGTGGTCTTATTAGCCATCCTCTTGACCATTACATGTTTTGAGCCGTTCCTCAATTTTTGGAACCAGTTGCTACCCTTTATACCAGTTGTTCCTCTAGGACGAGCCACCTTTAAGCTCTTTTCTGACTCGTAAAATATGAAAAGATTGCCAAGTATTTTTTTTCCCTTTTTTGACTCGTTAAAGAGAATAAAAATAGGGGGTCTGCTTTAAGCTCTTTTTCGACCCTTTAAACATGAAAAGGTTGCTGAGCTCTTGTTGCTTTGAACTCTTTAAAGGCTGCGAAATGTCATTTACCTAGTATACGTTTACCTCTTTTTCATGCTGGGATGAACTATTTACGAAAAAGGTACTCCTTGACTGAAATGGTCGAGTGGTTCTCTCAAGTATCGTTTTCTACCTTTTCGGGCTCAAGAGACACAAATGTACGAAAAGGGATCATATGGAGTTTTATTTTCTATGTCTTTTTCAAACTCTCTAAACATGAAAAAGGTATTGAGTTACACCTTTTTCAGACTCGTTAAAATATTAAACAACATTGGATTCATCATTGTGACGAATGTGAGCTTCTCCTTCCTAAGGCTCATTAAACTTACTAGGTCAGATTCGTCCAAAGGATGAACTTATAATGCAAGAACATGATATCCCCTTCAAGATTCTGAGAACAAATAATTGGGGTACTTTCCAGAAATGGTGGGGGAAAATTGGAAATTCTATCAGTCGTGTCGGCAACTCGCTCTTGAACATGACACTTTCTGCTTCGTGTCAGGTTGGGATATCCTTCTTTTCATCATTTGACCTTCCTGGGTTGGGCCATTCATTTTTTCCTTCCATTTGATCTCTGCCACGTCATCATGACCACTGATCCTATGGATCCAAAAGTTTCCAAACTCCAGAGTAGTGTCGCTGAAATGTTTAAGAGTTAGTCCTTCTGCAGTTACACTTACTCTTGTTTCTCTGTATCATTTGAAATTTTTTCATCCCTTTGTCTCGTGTCGATGATGTGGGATACATCATGGCCCTCCTTCAACACGGTCACTTCCTGTTGACTTTAGCTCATTATCCAGGAAGCTGGCCAAGAGACTCCCTTCCAGTACCTTAGAGCTTGCATGCCCTAATGGCAAGTTCTTCACACTCAATGATAAGTTCACATCATTGACTTTCGATCGGGTGATTTCACGGGTGTTCAACTTTAGTTCCTTTATTCACATTCTGTGAACTGTGCTGCTAGTACCTTGAGAGCCATTGTCATTATTGGTGGTTTCTCTCGCGCTTGTTAACGGTTCACATCATTGACTGGTAATCAAGTGACTTTCTAGCATGTTCGACTTCAACACATTCATTCACATGTTAGGATTTGTACTTTGATCAGCTCGTTTGGAGTGCAAGAACCTAGGCTCCGATTTCACCAGTCTAGGTTGCGAGGCAATGTGACATGATCACGTTGATATACATGTCTCTTTTAGATGGATGGATGTGACCATACCATGAGTTGTTATATGTGATCCTTCTCATTATTGGATGGCTGCGACCATACCTTAGTTTTTTTATGATCCTCTCTATTGGATGGCTGTGCCCCTGCCTTGGATCCATTTCCATGATCATTCTTTGGATGGTTGCATCCATACCACGATTCATGTATCACTTGTTAGAGTTTTCAGTTATGTATATGTATCTATGCTTACTTGCAGGTTTTCCGATGACGAACTATGGTTCCTCGCATCCACTTGTAAGGCATTTCACCCCTCACTCTAGTTCGGCCTTCACGCTTTAGGGGGGCATCTGTTACACAACATTTTGTCACTGTCCTTGTACTCCCCATCCATGATCTTGGAGGACATCTATAGTGAACCTGACATGCTTTCCCATCATGAAGAAACTCCCAGTATGTCCCTCTTCATGAGCAGAATAATTCCCCTTTGCATCATTTCCCAAGAATCTTCCTTTTACCCTAGTTTACAAGACCGGTGCTACTGACTAGTTTCCTCCTCGCACTGATTTGTAGAGATTAAAACTAGCACTAGCACCATATGGAGCGACTGAGCCCTTTTTTAGTCACGTCGACCCTATTTTGGTAAGGTTTTTTAAATATGGAGTCGAAGCTTCCAGGTCTAGAAGCTTCATAATGGAAGTTTGGTAAATGGTTGGCTGGATGGAGCCAAAGAAGTCAGTTTGGGTTCCTTTCCCTTATTAGGATGGAACAAACCCAAGAGATAAGGCCTTCTCCCATGATGAGTAGAACCATATCCCCTCCATCCAAGCTATATAAACCTCTCTTTTCCTAAGCTAAACTAGTTTTGGAGTGAGTTTGAATGATCAACAAGACATCTATAGCTTGTAGCTTTTTAGTGTATGTTTGAGAGAGAATAGTGTGTTTTGGTTTGGTTTGGGACTAGAGGGAAGAGGCCTTAAACCTTCCATTGTTGGGACTATCCATGAAGTGCTAGTAGAAGTGTGGGAACCCGGATACATTGGAGGAGGCCAGCAACGTCAAGACATTGGTTGTAATCTCTTTCTGATTTATATGAATACAACTATTGATTGATTTCCTACATGAAGTGTTATGTTACATCGTTATGGCTTAATGTTCCTTGACCTATTAAGTAGGCTGAATACAATATGGTATGCTATCACGTTTGTTGTTGTTGTTTGTTTGCTTGTTTCAGGTATTCAAAGGAAGGAAACATAAGATAGCTAGAGTGAGGAAGCAGGATCATCACCAAGCAGAATAGCATTCTAAGAGGTAGGACCTCTTAATTGATTCTAGCTTAAGGAGATTTTCCATAGATTGTTTGTTTGTGGCTATACCTTCTCTATTGGGCTAGAGGAATTGTTTGTGTTCACACTTAGAATTTACCTGCACCACAACCATCTATCTTAACATTCATCATGGCTTCTAATTCATTTTTTGTTACTTTTTGTGAGAGAGAAATTTGTTGCACTTGGATTCGTAAATTTGATATATCATGCTACATTTCTTCTTCTTCTTCATGCATCATAGAAGAGATTTCTGGTTGCTTACTAGGTGTGTCCTTTTTATTACTTCACTATGCCCCTCAAATCACTTCAAACCATTTTTTGCTTGTTTTTTGGAGCTAGATATTGGAACTATTGTATCTCTGTAATTTCGGATCTCCAAGATCTGAAATTCATTCTTGTGGTAGTCCTTCGAGTATTCTTTCCAATGCCACAAGTTAAACCAAATTTGGATTCTTGAATATAAAGTTATTCCCAATCTCCCATAATGATTTGATTATGGACTTATTCAGTAGAGCAAACTTGTATGGAGTGCCACATGTCAATGTTAACCTTCGACCCTGAAAAAGATACAAAAAGTACTATAGTCCATAGGATTTCATTCAATTTTTACTAAATTCAAATCCAATTCTCGTAGAGTACGTTATGACATTTTCCCCAAAGTCACCTATTTGAGACTGAATTCTAGAGCATGCAAAAACCCTAACTTATTTGGACCATATATCCGAAAATATAGCGAACCAAGATTTGAAATTTTTACAAGAAGTTCATTAGGATTTCAACGCCACTTGGTAAAAATTTCAACATATTAACCTTCGTAAATTTTTTTTTTTTATAGTGAAAATTCCAAGATGACCTTTTTGCAACAACGAAACCCTAGAATCCAAAGCTTTGCTACCAAATGTTATGAAACTAGTTCACACAAAATATAGATCAATGACCTAAAAAATATATTCTTCAAGGGGGAAACCTCCTTTACATTACATAAATGAACAATTCTTGGATGATTCAAATGAGAATACCTCCTTGATATATATAGGAGTCTAAGGGGTCACAATATAATCAAAGCCTACATAACAATAATAATCTAAGGGCAGAAGAATAACAATAGTGGGCTTCTAAGGGGCACAACAATAACAACATGGGGGATACATGGGCACAACAATAAAAATACGGGGCTACACTAATAACAATAAGGGGAATGCACTAGTTTTATAGGGACCTAACAAGAAAGGACTAAACATAAAATATGCATGGATCATGGTAGAATAGGAGATTTTCAGGTTGATAGTTGCTCGTCATGAGTGGTTTCAAATATTGGTATTTAAAAAGACACCACGACAAAAACACATGAGGAAGATCAAGCAAGGAGAACAAGCAAAGGAAGCATGGAAATAATGAAGAACACACTTAAATCTTGATGATCGAAGCACCCTAAAGACTCCAAGATTGAAGACCCTTTAGAGGGTGAAAGCGCCATGATTAGAAGAATAATAAAGAATGAAGACACAACTAGTAGCCATGTCATTGCCAAAGAAAGTCCATGTCATCAATCACTATTAGTCCCAATCATCAAAATAGTGACATGTCAAGTATCATCACATGATGATGTGGAAGTCATGATGTATTATTGTAATCATTGTAAAAGACAAATAAGTGGAAGTCCAAGAGTCATGTATGAACTAAAGAGTCATGGAATTCGAAAAGACATGTAATATCAAAATTTATATGTAATTTCAAAAGTCATTTGGAACCCCAAAGGTTGTATAAGTCCAAAGGTACAAGAATTTAGAAAGTCAAGAGTCATGAGGATGTGAAAGGTCATTCCTCAAGTTATAAATAGATCCTAATTTCTCATGAAAATGATTTTTAACCTTGGCTTCTCCCACAAGGCATTAAATAGATAAATTTAGTACTTTTGAGGAGCAAGTAGTAGCTCTAACACTCCACTATTGGAGCTAGTGGTGTTCATTGCATTTATGTATCTTGGGACTTTTGCTTAATATTGAAGCCTTCCAGGCAAGCACATTTTCACAATGGATTGTGAATGTTTCTAAGACTATTATTTGAATGTTTATGGTTCATGTTTGTTTTCATTGGTACTGTATTATTTGAACTATTTTGGTTACTCCAATGCTCCTTATTGGAATTGTGTTGTTATTTTTATAATGATCATCGCATCCTTGTGAACTATTTCACTTGATGTTAGACAAGCCTTTCTCTTTCACACGTGTCTCCATTAGGGTATTCCTATTACTTCTCTCTTAGGGGCTCAATTAATTTTCCCTTGTAGTAGAAGAACCTTGATACATCGACAGGTGAACATTCACAAGGCATACTAGCTTGCTCATTCGAAAGGACAATTGCACTTCTCTCTCATGTTGGCAGCTAAAGCCAAGACATATCTTTAAGTAAATGGCTGCCGATTGTATTTCAGATGAGACTCCTACACCAAATGGCGTGAGGTCTAGTTGGGACTTTATTTCAGGGAGATCCCCTGTATGTTGGCAGTATCCAACACCGTCAACAATAACAATTGTAGTCACTTGTAGTCAGATTGCCTTATGTATCCATTGCCTGAGGGAAGCTTGCTTTCCTACTTGCATGCCTTGATGGCCATGAATACCTAAATTTAATAATTATAGTCACTTGCAGACCGAAAATCCAATGCATAACAAATTTTTTATGGGATGAAATTGGAGGAAAACTTGTCAGATGTTGTGAATAACCATAGTTGAGTGCATTAAATTCCTATATTTCTTGCTAATCCAACCACCCATCCACATTGAAAAAAAAATTAAGAGAAGGGATTGGGTGGTATGGGAAGAGGATCACACCCCTCTCAACATCCCTCGTGTATTGAAGTTGGGATGATTGCATCGAGTAAAAGGAGGCTCATGGAGAGGAGAAGATAATGAATAGGTAGAGAGTGAGTAGACAAAAGAGTAGAGAGCACTTTCTCAGTCACCAGGACTATGTAGTAGAAAGGAGGGGAAGAGCGTTGGGTTTTCGGAGACACAAAAAAACACACAATGGGAGAGGATGAGATGAGGAGCTCCCTCCCCAAAGTGGAGAATCCCATGATTACTAGTAATAGAGGGTATTGAACCCTTGTGAATGAACTTAGAGAAGTAAGTGAGTCATTGTGGGGTTTATTACCAAAGGGTAGCTGATAAACCACCTAGAAATGGAATCCATATCCCAAGTGTTTACCAAGTGTTGAAGTGAAATTACCCAAGCAACTATCCCCTCAGACCTTGGATTTGGCTTAGGGGTTGTTAGTTGCAACAAAGTTGTAGTGTGTGTTAGGGTCCTATAATAATAGGATTCATAACTTTGAATTGGCTATGATTAATCTTGTAATATTGAACATACTTTCACCGCTCACTCTAGTTCGGACTTCATGCTTTAGGGGGGCATCTGTTACACAACATTTTGTCAATGTCCTTGTACTCCCCATCCATGATCTTGGAGGACATCTATAGTGAACCTGACATGCTTTCCCATCATGAAGAAACTCCTAGTATGTCCCTCTTCATGAGCAGAATAATTCCCCTTTGCATCATTTCCCAAGAATCTTCCTTTTACCCTAGTTTACAAGACTGCTGCTACTGACTAGTTTCCTCCTCGCACTGATTTGTAGAGATTAAAACTAGCACTAGCCCCATATGGAGTGACTGAGCCCTTTTTTAGTCACATCGACCCTATTTTGGTAAATTTTTTTAAATATGGAGTCGAAGCTTCCAGGTCTAGAAGCTTCATAACGGAAGTTTGGTAAATGGTTGGCTGGATGGAGCCAAGGAAGTCAGTTTGGGTTCCTTTCCCTTATTAGGATGGAACAAACCCAAGAGATAAGGCCTTCTCCCATGATGAGTAGAACCATATCCCCTCCATCCAAGCTATATAAACCTCTCTTTTCCCAAGCTAAACTAGTTTTGGAGTGAGTTTGAATGATCAACAAGACATCTATAGCTTGTAGCTTTTTAGTGTATGTTTGAGGGAGAATAGTGTGTTTTGGTTTGGTTTGGGACTAGAGGGAAGAGGCCTTAAAACTTCCATTGTTGGGGCTATCCATGAAGTGCTAGTAGAAGTGTGGGAACCCGGATACATTGGAGGAGACCAGCAACGTCAAGGCATTGGTTGTAATCTCTTTCTGATTTATATGAATACAACTATTGATTGATTTCCTACATGAAGTGTTATTTTACATCTTTATGGCTTAATGTTCCTTGACCTATTAAGTAGGCTGAATACAATATTGTATGCTATCACGTTTGTTGTTGTTGTTTGTTTGCTTGTTTCAGGTATTCAAAGGAAGGAAACAGAAGATAGCTAGAGTGAGGAAGCAGGATCATCACCAAGCAGAATAACATTCTAAGAGGTAGGCCCTCTTAATTGATTCTAGCTTAAGGAGATTTTCCATAGATTGTTTGTTTGTGGCTATACCTTCTCTATTGGGCTAGAGGAATTGTTTGTGTTCACACTTAGAATTTACCTGCACCACAACCATCTATCTTAACATTCATCATGGCTTCTAATTCATTTTTTGTTACTTTTTGTGAGAGAGAAATTTGTTGCACTTGGATTCGTAAATTTGATATATCATGCTACATTTCTTCTTCTTCTTCATGCATCATAGAAGCGGTTTCTGGTTGCTTACTAGGTGTGTCCTTTTTATTACTTCACTATGCCCCTTAAATCACTTCAAACCATTTTTTGCTTGTTTTTTGGAGCTAGATATTGGAACTATCGTATCTCTGTAATTTCGGATCTCCAAGATCTGAAATTCATTCTTGTGGTAGTCCTTCGAGTATTCTTTCCAATGCAACAAGTTAAACCAAATTTGGATTCTTGAATATAAAGTTATTCCCAATCTCCCATAATGATTTGATTATGGACTTATTCAGTAGAGCAAACTTGTATGGAGTGCCACATGTCAATGTTTTAACCTTCGACCCTGAAAAAGATACAAAAAGTACTATAGTCCATATGATTTCATTCAATTTTTACTAAATTCAAATCCAATTCTCGTAGAGTACATTATGAAATTTTCCCCAAAGTCACCTATTTGAGACTGAATTCTAGAGCATGCAAAAACCCTAACTTATTTGGACCATATATCTGAAAATATAGCGAACCAAGATTTGAAATTTTTACAGGAAGTTCATTAGGATTTCAGTGCCACTTGGTAAAAATTTCAACATATTAACCTTTGTAATTTTTTTTTTTATAGTGAAAATTCCAAGATGACCTTTTTGCAACAACGAAACCCTAGAATCCAAAGCTTTGCTACCAAATGTTATGAAACTAGTTCACACAAAATATAGATCAATGATCTAAAAAATATATTCTTCAAGGGGGAAACCTCCTTTACAATACATAAATGAACAATTCTTGGATGATTCAAATGATAAGACCTCCTTGATATATATAGGAGTCTAAGGGGTCACAATATAATCAAAGCCTACATAACAATAATAATCTAAGGGCAGAAGAATAACAATAGTGGGCTTCTAAGGGGCACAATAATAACAACATGGGGGATACATGGGCACAACAATAAAAATACGGGGCTACACTAATAACAATAAGGGGAATGCACTAGTTTTATAGGGACCTAACAAGAAAGGACTAAACATAAAATATGCATGGATCATGGTAGAATAGGAGATTTTCAGGTTGATAGTTGCTCGTCATGAGTGGTTTCAAATATTGGTATTTAAAAAGACACCACGACAAACACACACAAGGAAGATCAAGCAAGGAGAACAAGCAAAGGAAGCATGGAAATAACGAAGAGCACACTTAAATCTTGATGATCGAAGCACCCTAAAGACTCCAAGATTGAAGACCATTTAGAGGGTAAAAGCGCCATGATTATAAAAATAATAAAGAATGAAGACACAACTATTAGCCATGTCATTGCCAAAGAAAGTCCATGTCATCAATCACTATTAGTCCCAATCATCAAAATAGTGACATGTCAAGTATCATCACAAGATGATGTGGAAGTCATGATGTATTATTGTGATCATTGTAAAAGACAAATAAGTGGAAGTCCAAGAATCACATATGAACTAAAGAGTCATGGAATTCGAAAAGACATGTAATATCAAAATTTATATGTAATTCCAAAAGTCATTTGGAACCCCAAAGGTTGTATAAGTCCAAAGGTCACAAGAATTTAGAAAGTCAAGAGTCATGAGGATGTGAAAGGTCATTCCTCAAGTTATAAATAGATCCTAATTTCTCATGAAAATGATTTTTAACCTTGGCTTCTCCCACAAGGCATTAAATAGATAAATTTAGTACTTTTGAGGAGCAAGTAGTAGCTCTAACACTCCACTATTGGAGCTAGTGGTGTTCATTGCATTTATGTATCTTGGGACTTTTGCTTAATATTGAAGCCTTCCAGGCAAGCACATTTTCACACATGGATTGTGAATGTTTCTAAGACTATTATTTGAATGTTTATGGTTCATGTTTGTTTTCATTAGTACTGTATTAGTTGAACTATTTTGGTTACTCCAATGCTCCTTATTGGAAATGTGTTGTTATGTTTATAATGATCGTCACATCCTTGTGAACTATTTCACTTGATGTTAGACAAGCCTTTCTCTTTCACACGTGTCTCCATTAGGGTATTCCTATTACTTCTCTCTTAGGGGCTCAATTAATTTTCCCTTGTAGTAGAAGAACCTTGATACATCGATAGGTGAACATTCACAAGGCATACTAGCTTGCTCATTCGAAAGGACAATTGCACTTCTCTCTCATGTTGGCAGCTAAAGCCAAGACATATCTTTAAGTAAATGGCTGCCGATTGTATTTCAGATGAGACTCCTACACCAAATGGCGTGAGGTCTAGTTGGGACTTTATTTCAGGGAGATCCCCTGTATGTTGGTGGTATCCAACACCGTCAACAATAACAATTATAGTCACTTGTAGTCAGATTTCCTTATGTATCCATTGCCTGAGGGAAGCTTGCTTTCCTACTTGCATGCCTTGATGGCCATGAATCAACCTAAATTTAATAATTATAGTCACTTGCAGACCGAAAATCCAATGCATAACAGATTGTTTATGGGATGAAATTGGAGGAAAACCTGTCAGATGTTGTGAATAACCATAGTTGAGTGCATTAAATTCCTATATTTCTTACTAATCCAACCACCCATCCACATTGAAAAAAAATTTAAGAGAAGGGATTGGGTGGTATGGGAAGAGGATCACACCCCTCTCAACATCCCTCGTGTATTGAAGTTGGGATGATTGCATCGAGTAAAAGGAGGCTCATGGAGAGGAGAAGATAATGAATAGGCAAAGAGTGAGTAGACAAAAGAGTAGAGAGCACTTTCTCAGTCACCAGGACTATGTAGTAGAAAGGAGGGGAAGAGCGTTGGGTTTTCGGAGACACAAAAAAACACACAATGGGAGAGGATGAGATGAGGAGCTCCCTCCCCAAAGTGGAGAATCCCATGATTACTAGTAATAGAGGGTATTGAACCTTGTGAATGAACTTAGAGAAGTAAGTGAGTCATTGTGGGGTTTATTACCAAATGATAGCTGATGAAAATGGAATCCATATCCCAAGTGTTTACCAAGTGTTGAAGTGAAATTACCCAAGCAACTATCCCCTCAGACCTTGGATTTGGCTTAGGGGTTGTTAGTTGCAACAAAGTTGTAGTGTGTGTTAGGGTCCTATGATAATAGGATTCATAATTTTGAATTGGCTATGATTAATCTTGTAATATTGAACATACTTTTGCTTTTTGTAAAATGTTTTCCCATATTAAAAATAAAAAATGTAAAGAGGGTAAGTCCTAAAAGAAAAATCAAAGGACTAAAAGAAAAGGATAAAAATGAAAAGAAAATAAAATATGAACCCCACCAAAAGAGATAAAAAATAGATTCTGAAAGTGATGCAAATTCAAATGCCACTACTTTTTACTTTGCTTTGCAAAAATAAGATTGTGTGTAACTTGTCAAAAATGCCACAATCCATGATGGTCAAATAGTTAAATCTTGATTCATTCATGCTTTAAATTTCAAGTTGGTAGATAGAGAATAAAGATCTAGCTAAACTGTTTAATCTTGGCAGATCAGTAGTTAGGTAGAGAATAATAATGAGCTCAATAGTTTAATCTAAGCCATTGGAAGTTATAAGATTAGAATTAGATAGTTTACTTATCAAAGAAAAAGAAATAAAGGGTCAACAAGCTCAAATGCACCCAATTAATGAAGAGAAAATGCTAGGGTAAATAAAGGGTAGGTAAAAGAGGTTTTGGAATGCATAAGGTTGCAAGCTCAAATGCAGCTTCATTCTGCTTAATCCTATATTTCATGTGCAGGAGGAATTATCAAAGAAAAAGGACATTCAAAAAATTCATATATTACTTTGGGTATTTACCCTAAAAGTTCTATATAATTTTGGGCCTGAATACTAAAGCGTATTCATTAATTTCCCCTCATTTCACTAAAACCTTGTCTAGTTTATTAATTTCACTTCATTACCCCTTCATTACTTTTCATTCCCTAATAATTTTTCCCCTTCTTGATTCCAAAGAACCCTTCCCTCTTCTTTTCCCCTTGTAAAAATATCCTTTCCCCTTCATTTTAACCCTTTTCCCCTTTATTTCACTCCTTTCCCTAGACATTTCCCTTTAAAAATCATTCTCCCCTTCTCGATTTCCTTTTGCCATTTAAACCCACTAAAGCCCCCTTAACCTAAGTTTAAATAATGTATCAGGCCCCATTAAAAAACCCTCCCTGATACCCTTTAAACTCATATCCCTAGTATATTTCTTCCCGCGTCCCACATTTTATTAACCCATCGCATATATTAAATCCTGTTAAATTTTAATTAAACCCGACTCCACACCTCGACTCACCCCTCGCAAATCTGCCACGCGATAACCCTCTTATCACCCACCTCCAGATCCAACAGCCCACATCCCATATCGCGCGCTCCCAAATCCGATCTTTAGCATCCCAAAAGCACGCGAGATTCACGGTTTTGCCCGATTGCTCTTTTGCTACGTGGCAGCCCCACGTTATATCGCGTCCTTTGAAAAAATACCACCCTACACTCAAAAGTGGTGCGATAAGCCATAATACTGCCTCCCCGCATAAGAGGAAACCACCTACTATTCAAACATTAACCCCATGCCCAAAGATTAACCAGTGTTGGTTAAAAACAAAAAAAACCACCCTTTCCACTCTTTTCACTGTTATTTTGTTGCAAAGAACCTCTGTCAATCAATTCTAATGCCCGGAAACTCTACTCAACCATTTTAACCCATTTACAACAAGTAGACGCCGCAGACTACGATTTGAAGTAGCATAAAGACCATTCAAGCCTCAGAAAGCCTCTGCTACTCCCACAGAACCCTGTCTGCACATCAAATCTTCATTTTCTAGGTATTCCTGAAAGTACCAGAAAGGCCCTGTACTTAAGCTCTGCACAATGTTTATAAAAGGTTAATCAATTGAACTAATTAAAAGCATTTCCAAACTAGAGAAAGCCACTGTGCATCCAAAAAACTCATTTTTGCAGACTGTATTCACCTTTCACACTATTCCAGAGGTCCTAAAGCTTACTCCTTAAGCTAAATAAAGATTAATTCAATAAAATAAACAAAACTATGGCTTCCCAAAGCATTCTGAATGAAAAACCCCTGCAAACCCCTCACCTGGATATTGACCACCTCCCATTAGCTGACAGAGATTTCCAAATCCAAGACACAGTTTCCCTTAGCCATCTATTGAAACTACAATGTTGGAGTAAAGACAAATTCCTAAACCAGAATGATAACATTCATCTATGGGAATCATATTTACCCAAATACTTGTTCCAACAGGTATACCAGTTCCCTGAAATCATCTACCTATGCCAACTCTGCTATATCCCCAGTCAAAGAGCCATATTCTCTCCTAACCAGCAAATTTTATTCACAGTTACTCCAGAGTCAATAAATGAAATGTTGTAGATCCAGCCAAAGCCAAATGAAACCCCATTTTCTATTGAAAACCTACTTGAACTGTACTTAAAGCTGGACCTTCCCAAGAGATCTCAAAATTTTCAGACTTTCATCCTAGAAGAGGCTCATATTCCTACAGACAGTCCTCCATACTCTGCCACCATTTTCTCTGAGAGGTCCAGACCAATTGTAACCACGTTGTCTTGTATTCTAGGATATACCACTAATGAGCATGTAGATGAGCCTATACTTGCTTTCCTTTCTATTTTTTGCCCAGGCAAGCTTCTAGCTATAATTTTCAAATTTTCCCAGTTCTTAGTAGACAGAATCCATGATCAATTGATCAGATTGCCAAATGAAAGAGTATTCAAATACTCTTCAGTATTGTTCCATATGTTCCTATATTTCCAATTAGACAGGTTTCTAGTCAACATCCAAAAGCTGGACACTAAGGGCCATCCTAGATCTGTTATCTTTTGGACACTCTTAATCTAAAAATATTCCACTGTTTTCAGCTACAAGGAGTTCATTGATTCCTTTTTTCACCCATTTGTTAATATGCTAAGCAGTAGCAATCAACCCAAGATCAGTGATGAGATAAAGAGAGTTTTACAGTTGCCTAAAAATAGTAGAATAGGAGACTGATATTTATACCAGGACCACACTAAAATTAGGGTGTATGGATGCCAACTCACTCCCTATAAGTTGCCCAAATATCTCCCCACGACGATATTTGCATTTGAGTATATAAGGCAGATCATAAATTCAGATGATGTAAATTTTCTATCAACCAGGAAGAAAACACAGTTCAAAATAAAAAACTAGCTTGGTCCTTTTATATGCAATAATAGGAAAGCTGGAGAAGAAGCAGAAAAATGTTACAGGAAATGAAGTTCGCCAATAGCTTCAAATGGCAGTATGATCCTTTAGGAATCATAAACAAACTAAGACTCAAGTTTAAATTCAGCCCTTTTATGCATGTGTCTAGGCTAGAAATTGAAAAATATGCCAACCAGTCAAAGTGGTTGGAAAATACCTTAATAGATATGGAGAAACAGATGGATACTAGTTCCATTCTACATACTTCAGCCCTGCAGGACAAAAATGCAAAAAGGACCAGGGAAGAAGGTTCTTGCTCAAACATAGATACAACACATGACAGATTTGAAATTATGTACAGGAAGAAGCCCAAGTTAAATCCTGTAAATGAGCAAGAAGAGACGGTTGAGAGAGTTGAAATCATTGATACTGATACAGTGGTTAAAGAGAATACAACTCCAACAGTTTTAGAGGAAACTCATCATCCATCAACATCTAATACTCAGATGATTCAAAAGCATCCTAGTATTAAAGTCTCTTCATCCAACAAACCAGTGGATAAAGAAAAAGATATAAAGGAGAAGTATAAATAAATCAAGTTGAGAAATGAAGTATTGAGGGCTGAAACCTATGCCCATTATTTTAAACAGACTCCTACTAATCAGAATAGATTACTTTCACCTTTTGACCATAAGACAGGGAAAATGCAGAGGACCTTTTTGCAGCCAACAATACAACAACCTAATTCATCAGCAGATTACAAGAGGACAAAATTTGAAGTTTTGGCCAAGAATGTTCATCCTATAGATAAAATTGAGTTTCATAAGAAAGCAAGAGAAATGATATACTCAATAATGACCAACAAGGCTATGAGTGTACAAAAACTTCAAAATTCTCTAGAGAATATCACAACACAACTTAAACTAGAGAAGGCATCCTCACAAGAAAAGGATAATAGAATTAAATCATTAGAAGAATTGGTTATTGAGATTGGATATAATCCAATTGACATCAAGGCAACAGAAAAGCTCACAAAAAAGAAGAATGAAGACATTGCTACATTGAAAAGGAAGCTAAAATTGCCTCCTTCGGAACATGCATGGACCAAGGAAGTTTGGAGAATCAAAGCCAAAAAGATGAGATGATGGACCTCATTCTTCAGTTAAATGCTCAATTAAAAGAAATGGAGAATGAAATTGATAAGTTAGTGCAGGAGAAGCAGGCCAGCATGGAAGCAGCTACTCTCACTGCTATTTATACAGTTACTACATCAGTTCCTTCTACTTTGGCAGCTTCATTAGCCATAACAGCTCCTATAGCTACAACACTTCCAACTGCATCAGCAACAAGTTCAACAACAGCAGTAACTCATCCTAGTGATGAAGCAAGTAAACTAATCAAAGCCATGGACGATATGTCCATCCAAACAAATGAAATAAATAGACTTAAAGAACAAATAAAAAGTCTAGAAGTCAAACAGATTGAATGAAAGGATACAGAAGTTAGAGAAAGAATTGACACTGAAAGAGCCACTAGCCCAAGAAAAACAACTTCTATGGGCTAATATCATTGACTCAGTCAATGATATTTGGCCTTCTATACAGGTTCTATTTGAGCAGAATGATTTAGTCAAAGAGGATGGTGAGGCAATTCAAAGGGTTAGAGCCGAACTTGGGAATAAGCTAGAAGAAGCCTCAAGAATAATCCAGTTCCTTAACTCAAAGAACAAGTATGAATTGCAGGAGCTTGGAATAGCTGATAGAATTGAGACCATACTAGAGGTAAAGAAGGTAATCACCAAGAGGAGCCTGATGATACAGCTTGAGGAGAAGTGCCAAATAATGGAGCTTGCAATAGCCAGGTTCATGGTCAAATTTGATGCTTTGAGGCAAAAAGGTGTACCTAATCCACTGATGATTAATGACAGGTTGATGCCACATGAAGACTATGATAAGAGAATCAGAGAAGTGGCAAAGGAACAAGCCAACAATTCCTTCATGAAGGGGATTCCTACAAGAAAAGTGCTTTATTAGACTTTTGAGAACCTCTTTTACCTCCAGCATGAGGTAAAACATCTCTTCATAAACAAGCCTACTTTTGCAAAATACAATGAAACTGATGAAATATACAGAAGAATGGTAAATATTAAATTACCAGATGCAGAGTCTTGGGAAAAGTTGAATGATTTACTATGAAGATGAAAGGTAAAACAGAGCAGTCAAGGGCAACCAAGGTAAAACAACAGAGACTAACAGATCAGCTAAGTCAAAGAGTATCAGGTAAAAGACAGAGTTTAAAAGTCAAAGGCAGAGTAAAGGGACAACCAACGTAGAGCAACAGCCAAAGAGAGAAAGCAACAAAAGATCAAAACAACAAACAATAAAAGAGGGACAACTTGCATCAGTTACATATCTGTCTCTATCTTCTTGCATGAAGATATTTCTTTTTCCTTGAATAATTCCTAAAACAGTTTAGGATATTTTGTAATAAGTTTTTTGTATAAATACTTCATAATTTGAAGTATTAGGTGTGGATTGCTGAACATTTCTATAGTTATATTGATCTAAAACTTGAGGTTTTATTATAACATTTGTTGGCATTATGGCTCAAGTGTTGTCCTTGATGGCAACTCACACAGATGTCAGATAATAGTGCAGCAGGTCAGTAGCAAAGAGTTGATGATCAGATTACAAAGAATGAAGAAAAGACATATACGCAGGTTCACCTAGACTAAGGCGCGTATACACGCGACTTAGACGTTACAAAGGCGTGTATGCGTATACACGCACTTTCACGCAAGGAAAAGCACGCATATGTTGGATAACTTACTTTTGGTCCATGGTAGTTAGTCCTTGGTATTTGAACCTATGGTTTTGGACCATAGTATCTCGTCAGATGTGTTGATCCCAAGTATTGGGTCCATGGTATTGGATTATTATGGTTTTGGACCATGGTATTGAGCAAGGCCTAAGACTATAAAAGGAGAAGAAGATCATTAGGCAAGGGCATTGAAAAAGTCTTTAATATATGATGAATGATGAGATCCAGTATGCAGGTTACGGGTTGATGATGCATTGCTTGATCTGAGCTAAGGAGGGATCTCACCGGTTGATGGAGAACAAGATCTAAGGATAGATCGGGATCAAATGGTTTGAAATGAACTATCTCTATATGATTGATTGTGTTTATTCTAGATCTGTATACTGACGCATGTAATGATCTGAACTGGGTATAACTTAAGTTTGAAATCGTTGCAAGTCATGATTGAATATTTATAGATCTGTACGCGGGTTGGCTTTGGTATAAGCACGTATGTACGCGGGTTTGGTTCATTGTAGTAGCATATACCATTTGAGCTATGATGTTTGAAGTTACAGGTGGTTCTGGTTGTTGATGAGTTCTGATGACAGTTTAATGGTGTCAGTATTCTGCATATCCTGTTTGGTTGATTGTGTTTAGCTTCAGTTTTGATGGATGAGAACTAGTATTGGATCAGGATCATAATGACTCATATTTATGTGATCTGATGGACTAGATCTGGGTGCTAACACACATATTATCCTTGTATATGTAATACTATGGATATGTCTGAAGTCAGGAAGTGCATCAAGTTATAAGTAAGTAATTGATGACATATACGCTGGGTCACCTTGGTGAAGTTGCGTATACACGTTGGTTCAGCACTTCCAAGTAGCGTATGCAATCTGATGCATGATTTTGATGATACAGTTGGTTCTGAATATTATTGCAGAGTTCAATGTTCTGCTCTGTGTTCTGGTGACTGTGTTGTTGACAGGGTTTCAGTGTTTCAGTGATTCAGAAATTGATGATGCTAGTATTGATTGTTTGTGCTTTAACGATATTTATGGGTCCAGTATGAAAATTTGATGAAACGTGGCCTTCAGATTATAGTGTTGTGCTTTAGGAGTATCCAGTCTGAAAATTTATGAAATGTGGTCCCTGGAGGATGAAAGGAGATTGTAGGCCGATGCCTACGTACTAGTACATAAGCTAGTACAAGAGCAAAGGGGGTAGTAGCTCCGTTCCAGTAGTAGCTGGAGAACGAGTGAATATTGGAGCATTTAGTAGGCAGGCACCTACGTACTAGTAAATGGATCAGCTAGTACAAGAGCTAAGGGGGTTGTAGCTCCCATCCAGGAGAGTCTGGAAAACGAGGGAGGGTTGTAGCCCTCTGCATGTTGCAGCCTGCATACTGGTAAAGGATTGCACCAGTACAAAATATTGTAAAATGAAGTATCTTATTAAAAGAAGATAGAGACGACTTGCAGCAGGTGGTTTTCACCCACATTGGGTTTCCACCTTATATCATGGTGTTCATGTGTGCTTCTTGTGTGATGATCTATTCTGTTGTACTGCACCTGCTTACTGTTCATATGGTTAATAAAGTTCTGATGCACTAACTAAAGATCAACATTTAATGGATTAACTGAATCATAAGTATTCTGGATATATGCTAGTTCAATTAGACATAGTTGCGTATACACGCGGGTTCCATGAACTGAAGTAGTGTATGTGTATCTAAGTATGGAAATGAAAAAGTTTTATTGATTTAATAATACTGATTCACCCCCGCGCGCCCCCCCCCCCCCCCCTTCTTAGTATTATTTCCAACAATTGGTATCAGAGCAGGTCCTTTGGTAGAAGCTTGATCACTTGAAGGAGATCCATGGAACTATGGGAAAGAAGCTTAAGAAGAAAGCACCTAAGAAGAAGAAGACATATCAGAAGGTCTATGAGAGTGGGTGTATTGATTTGGGAATATGTGGAAGGAGCAAATTAGATTCAAAATCACTTCAGAATGAAGATGAACAAGATCTATCAGGTATGAATTTGTTATCATCTCGTGATACATCTATTTATCCTCTTAAAGATGATGAATGTGATAGCGAAACAACTGAATTTGCACTTATGGGTGAGCAAGAAAGATATCAAATAGAGGCAGAATTTAAAAGGCTTACAGACAAAATCAGAGATCAACAAGATCTATTGAACACAAAGGAATGTGCTTTCAAAGAAGAAGCTACCAAACTAAAAGCTCAACTAGAGGAAGGAAACAAGGTAAGGAAGTTATTCAAGAACAAGGAAGATCAATGTCAAAAGTTGCAGGATGAAGTGACATCATTAAGAAATGAAGTCAATGAAAGGAGCACAATCATCAAGAAACTCAGAGATAGATCCAGTTATTATGAAAGACTTGAAGCTACGATCCGCTCGCTAAAGGAAGATCTTGAAGAATCAAAGAAGCAGAATAAATATCTACTCCAAGCTCTTGAAAAACAAGAAAACGAAGTTCTTGAATTAAGGCATCAGTTGGAAGAAGGAAGGAAAGTTGAAGAAGACATGAAGAAGCACTATCGTGAAAAGGAAGAGCATCTTCAGGTTGAGGTAAATATTCTAAATGATAAATTAGAAGAAAAGGATAAGCTCTTACGATTTCAAGATAGTACTAAGATCTTGGATGATATTCTTAGTAGTCAAAGGTCTCCTGCTATCAAAACTGGTCTTGGTTTTTATGAATCCACTGAAAGTGAATCTAGCTCACAAGGAGAGGCAAGAAACTCTAATGAGAAATCTGAAATGCACAACGAAGAGATGAGAAGAAAACCCCATCAACAGCCAAGGAAAGAAATTCTTCAAAGGAAATATTTTACTCCTCCAATGCATAATGTTGAATGTTATGTATGTCATAATCTTGGACATGTTGCAGCTAGATGTAGAAGAAGAATGGTTCAAGATCATCACACAGAAAGATCATCACATTCCAGGTACTTTCAGGGATATTGTTTTTCTTGCAATATGTTTGGTCACAAAGCTGTTGATTGCTATAGGAGGAATATGAAACATATGAGATGTTATGCATGTAACAAGCTTGGACATATAGCAAAGGAATGCAGGAAGAAGGTTCGGGCACCACACCAAAAGGAGAAAACATCATCACACTTGAAGATATGGAAGAAGAAGGAAGTACAGTCAGAAAGATGTGGCACAACACAATATACTCAGACACAGCACAACACAGACATAACAGACTCAGGGGGAGCTGAAAGTGTAAAACTTCAGTGTCCTAAATCTCATACGCAAGTTTCATAAAGTGAAGTCACGTATATACGCGAGTTAGACACTGCAAAGTCGCATATATGTCAGTTTGAGGAAAAGCAGTGGGGACAGGCTCAGAAAAAGGGTCTGATATGACTCAGTCCATTATATGCTCTATTGGTTAAATAGTTACAGTCTGCTGAGGATGTGTGGAAATGTCTTGATACTTGTAAGATGTCTAGAAGTGTTTTGATCCTAACTTGATGATGATGATGTCTTGATACTTATTGCTGAGATATGCATGATCAGATCTAACAGTAAGCAGATGGCACAGGTTGAGGGGGAGCATATGCCTTTAATAATGCATTGTTGGCATTATGGTTAATAGTCCTTGGTGATGATGCTTATATGGCTAAATGATATATCTTGCTATGATGTGGTTATGAGTTGTCCATGATAAAATCTCATATGATTCTTGGGGTTACATAGTTGATGTTCAGATCATATTTGTGGATTGATTCTCAGATGGTGCATATATGATGCTTACATGGTGATCTTCATAAGGATAAGGAAAAGTACAAAGCTTGAATACACAACTTCATTACTTGATGATGAGTCTCTCATATGCTGCTGTCGTCATGTGCATAAAGATCATCTAATACAGTTCCGATGCAGGATTCCTATAGTTCTTGGTGCTCATGTGGATGAGGATTGTTGATGTTGATGATATTGACAAAAGATCTTGAGCTCAAGATACATAGTGATGGATACATGAATGATTACTCTAAGTTGCATTGTTGGAGACATGATGAGATGAGTTCTTACCTACATGTTGATAGGTTGATACTTACATATGTTGATTGATGCAGATATTCCCAAGTGATGATACATGGATGATCTTGTTGATAAGACGGCTATGGTGTTTTACGCATATGATATAATGTGAATGATTTTATGATGATGAGTTGATATTGTTATAGACATTTTTGGGCACTGCAACCCCAAGCATAAAATGTCCATAAACCAAGGGCTCGTAAGTCCCTAAAGGTGTTGTTCCAACCCCTAAAAGAACAAGGTCAACTGATTATAGCTTCTCCCAAAAGTTCTCCATGAAAAACTACTCAGAACTGGTCAAAACTGGACCATTTCACCTGCTCCATAGGCAAAGTGCGTTGCATCTCACCTAAATACACACAGTAGGTGCATTGCATTTCAAAAAGCCCTTCTATGGGGTGCGATGGGCAAGAAGGGACAAATGGCAGTGTCAATCTGCGAGGTGGAGAAGCATGGAATCTTCCAGAAACTTCTCCTATGACACTTGCCTCTCTGAATTCGACCAGGGATGAGTAAGAGATCATCAATCTCCAAGTGGAAGAAAGAACTATCAGAGGGAAGACACTAATCAAATCACAAGCTGACTCATCTCCCTTGCAGACATCTATATATGGATCCCTCATCCCAGAGATCTAGAGGCTGGAATTTTGCATCTTGTAAGGAATTGCTGTTGGCTTCTTGAGGCAACATCATAGTGTTGGGTGATCTAAGATTTTCATGAGGTGAAGAAGGGCTTACTTGCTGAGAGGATGATGCTGGGTCAGAAAAACTGGTTGTAACTCTCTTGGCTCTTTCTTGATTATCAATAAAGCTATTCAAGTTTTCCTCCATACTCTTGTGTGATTTATGTTTTATGCATTTGTATGGTCAATTTACATCTGATCCTAGATTGTTTATGATAATAGATCCATGTTCTCGTATAGTGTTATGCTGCTTTGATTCTACAGGTACTCTGTGAAGCTGGGTATACAAGAAAGCAAGTAGCAAAGGACTATCGGAAGAGAGAGGAATCGAGCAAGGAACCAAGCGCAAGACAGAGGTTGGTCTCCTTTATTATTCTCTCATCTATCTTTCATAAAGGGAAATGAAAGTAGTTTTACTTTGTTTGTTTCTAAGGTAGCTACCAGCCTTAGTGGGATTAGCAGTTCTGCATAGACACTTTTCCCTGTAACAAAATGGCGACTCCATTGGGGAGCGAATAGATTGATTGTTTATCTACATTTGTTTACTTTATAAACTTACAGACGGAGCCTAAAGTCAAGCCAGCTAGCCTTTGAACTGCATTTTATATGCAAGTGCAAAGTAGATCAACGCTGCTTCAGTCAATCTCCGGGTTTTGTTTATGAATTAAACAATTGATTTACAAGCTTTCTAATTGCCCTCGTGGTGGCTCTAGTAACCTCCTTAGATCTACCCCTGTGATTGATTTACTGATTACCACTTGCTCGGAAAAAATCCCTGAACTGAACTGCAAACTGTGACTCAGAACCCAACCAAAGTCTCGTCCCTGGTCCAGCGCACTGTCTGTTCTGTGAACTTCAAATGCAGCGCACTTCCCGAGTGTAGTAGGTGCGTTGCATTTCAGTTTCACTGTGTTACAGGTGCGCTGATCAAACAAGGCCTTGTTCCTGAATTTTGGTTTCTGTGTTCACTCTTTTCAGATCTATTCAGGAGTTTTGCTGCCTGTAGTCAGTACACCTCTGTTTTAAACCCCTTTCCTTGCTAATATTCCGCCTCCATTGTGCAAAGAACTGTAAATGTTTTTATGTATTTTTTGAGTAATTTTCAGTTCTCCTTTACAAAGAAGTAACGTAATTGTACTGTCGTTTCTTGATTTGAAAGTGTCGCAAGTGTCATTTTCAGTCATAGAAGAGAATCTGATTGTTCTTGATAGTCGATTACCCTGTTACTATTGTATTTGATCTGAATTAGTAGTTTTTCTAGTGTCGAAAGCAAGTTTTCAATTCCGAATCGCAAAGTGTTGCCATTGTCCTCATTTTGTTTTGAAAAGAAACTTGTTAGTAATTGTCGCTTTGAAAAATAATTCAGATTTGCGCATTAGCTTTCTTTTTATCATTCACACATTAAGAAGGCTGAAAACAAATACATGCATGTGCATTTGCATTTAGACTGTTTGATTGGTTTGATTTAGGACAGTGCATATAGTGTGTGCTCTTTGCTCTTTGTTGAAAGAATGCTATCTCTCTTTCCTTAGTAGCTAGGATTTTCATTGCACAAAGAAGATAAAATGACTGTTTATCATCTTAGATTGCATTTTAGGAATTGTACATCTACATCACGCGGTGAACCTGAAAGGCAAATTTATTAAGCAAGATCAACTATAAAATAAATTTAATGAATCTAACAATGCTTTGGAACCTAACACACAACATCTAGAAGTCTAGGCTAGAGACGTATTCTGGCGTCATAAAGCCTGGTAACTGTTGTTTTCACTGTTGGTTGGGTGATTCCTCCACTTTGAGATGATAAGTGCCAGTACGGACTTGTGCTCCCATGTACCGTCGAGTATATTTTGGGAGACCACAATAGGCTTAATCCTTTATCCATAGGAAGCCGTGTCTGCCGCCCTATCAATTGCAATGCACTGAACACAACATTCGGGAAGATTGACTGCCGTACCGTAAAAAGTATTCTACAGTTTTGCGATTGGTTTGGTAATCCCTCTATCTATATTTCCACAGCAGTCCCTTTCGTTCCTTTTCAGACTCCTTAACGGAAAAGGTCCATCTGAGCACTTGTCACTTCAGGCTCATTAAAAATTGAAGGCGACTAGAGTCATCTTTTGTTTTTTCTCGACTCTTAAAAATTGAAAAAACAAGTTGTGTCAAAGCGTCTAAAATTTATTTTAATCGGAATAACGTCACTGTTCCCTCGTTGGTCTTAGAAGTTAGTCTCCCTTCATCTCAAGTTCTTGTAGAATCACTAGGAAATATTTTGGATAGACTAGATATGTCTGAACAACTGTCGACATCCAAGACTGTGTCATCTGACGCAACAGTGACAGAGCCTCATGCTACTACTCCAACGATGTTCGCTGGTATACCATCTGTCCCGGCAAGTTATCAACAACAAGCTGGAGTCCAATCAGGGATTGTTTCGACGACATGGTCAGTTCCTATTTCTTCATCCGGATTATCATCTGGTATTTCTTATGTTGAAACTCAACAAATTGATCCAATGTGTCTTCAAAGGCCAATCTACCCTTTAAGTACTGGATTGCCACCATATGGAGGGCAACATGCCTTTTCATTGTTCCCTCCTGGAGAACAACCATATGAGAGTTTACAACAATGTTCAGGTCAAACTGGAATTACATCTAGCGGTTGGGTACCAATACTGCCTCAGCAACCAAGGGTTGTATATTCAATGCAACTAGTCCACCCTGTGTCAAATATTCCCACTATACCTGCTGTAGTGACTGCATCGCAAGTACAAGCGCTACCTGTTGTATGTCAACCCCAAGTTTCTCAGGTTGCAATACAACAACCTCTTGTCTCAACAACTCAATCACAACCTCAAGTTAGTGCCTCCTTATCTGGAGCGACTCAGGCTCAAACAAGTACTATGAATCCTCATCTTGGTCAATCATCCAGTATTGGACAACAACAAATGGTCCAACAACCATGGCTGGTTCAATCTCAACAATCGCCATTCCAGCAATCATATCAAGGACCTGAGCAACAAGTCTTTGTAAGTAATGGGCAACCGCATTTCCAAAGCGGTTATCAACAACCATATTATAATGGTTATGCCCATCAACCTTATCAAAGTTACCAACATAAAATACATTATGATGGTATGCAAAGACCCACTGCTCAGGCGATTCCATCTTATCCTGGGTATGCTTTGCCTAACCTGAATCAACAGTTGCCCTTTGTAGCAACTCTAGAATTACCAAATCTAAACCAGCTGACGAATGATCCAATTGCTTACGCCCCTTGGTGGCTGGCGATTCCACATAAACTTCCGTCAGATATTCCTAAATTTAATGGAAATCCAGGTGAAGACCCGTCAAATCATGTGATGACCTTTCATCTGTGGTGTTCATCTAACACTCTAAACGATGATTCGATTAGGCTTCGCCTTTTTCAACGAACGTTAACTGGTCCGGCAGTAAAATGGTATATCGAATTGCCTAGAGCTTCATTTGATAACTTTAGCACCCTAGCCACAACCTTTTTAACCCATTTTTAGTTACCAATAAGGTACGGAATAGGAACAAAGCTTCTTACCAATTTCAAACAGACAACGACCACTCACATATCTGATCATATTCATGAGTGGCGACGTCGTCACAGAATGGTAAAAACATATGTTCCTGATCAGCTTTTAGCTGAATGGTTTATTAAGTCATTATTACCTTCTATCACAGAAGATGTGGCAAAGGGAGGAGTCATCACTGAAGAGCAAGTTATTTCTCGTGCACAATATCTAGACTTGATCTATACTCAGTCTGGCACGCTCTACGATAAAATACCTGATGCTCCTAGACCGGAATTTTCCGTTCCTCCCCCTCCTAAATCAAACAAATACTCTCATGCCGGTGATGGCATGATAGGTACGACAAGGACGAAATCGACAAAGGCTACATCTATGAAAGCCCATAAGATTTCTGATCAAAATTCAAATGAAGAACTTCTCGCCTCGGAGGTAAATGCCATGTCGACCGACAAGGGCAAACAACTGAAGCAACCAGGGGGCAAGAAGAAAAAGAAAGGGAGAAAAAATAAGCAGGATGAATCATCTCCTGAAAAAGCTTCTGCAAACCCTTATGGGCAAAGGAAACCCCCTGCGGGGTGTCAGATATGCGATGAGGATCATCGAACGAGAGATTGTCCACATAAAGTTGAAGTTAAGAAACTCTTTAAGAGTTCAAAAACCTCAGCAGTATTGACTGATCCGTTTCCAAACCCGGGAACCAAACTGGTTGCTAATCAAAATGCTTCCCGATCCTAAGTGATTATGTTGTCTATCTCAAAGCAGCAAAATGATGCTTTGACAAGGAATAAAGATTACGAGAATCCACAGCTGTCGAATAACAAGGCTAATGAACAACCTAGTATTTCGACAACAACTTTGACCGAAGTTGTGCCACCCATCATTCCTGAACCAATGATAAAGTCGCCAAAGGGAGTAGTACACAAATCGACATTTAATCCTTGTGCAAAAGTAGCACATAATTATAATATAGTAGAGGACCTGGCCCAATCGCCGTTCGCTATGTCGAAACTTGAGGTACCGCAAAATTTCCTCTCCCAAAAGCAGGATCTATTATCAGTAATAGGTGGGATTGACCCAACAGATTCCAGTCTTGTATCCTTTAATCACAAAGGATATGACCCTCAGTTACCAGCTCAACTAGCTTTCCTTATTCAAGTGAAAGCCCTCAACAAAACTATTCATCGAACAATTATTGATGAGGGGGCATCTACATGTATTATGTCGATGAGTTGCTGGAAAAATTTAGGCTCACCACCCTTGTCGTGATCATCAACAATGTTAAAATCATTTGATGGACGATCATACACTCCATACGGGATTTTAAGTAACTTGCAAGTTGAACTAGGGGGAAAAACAGTAGAAATTGATGTTGAAGTAATCGACGAAAACCTCGATTACAACATCCTACTAGGAAGGCCCTGGATATATGCCATGGTCACAGTTGTGTCGACCTACTTCAGGAAGATTGCATTTCCCTTTCAAGGAGGAATTACAATCGTCGACCAACAAACATTTCTCTCTAACAGTTCACAAGTTACGGGAAGCATTCCAATGATCCATAGAAGCAATCATTCACTTCAAAATATCAGAGTAGGTCTCCTAAAAGACCCTGCCTTAATGGGTACTTTTTCCCTATCGCCTCCGAGTAATCTGGCGGAAGTGGCCACAGTGGAAACCTGCAATATGAAATCTTCTATATCTAATGGATTCGGAAGATTCCTAAACATTTTGTCGGCATGGATCATCGCCATTTTAGAAATATTGTAGCAATCATTTTTCCTGGCCTGGGGGGAAAAACCAAATCAACGCTCATCGAGTGTTTGGATAGATAGGTCTAAGGAATATGGCACCTCTTCAGATCCTTGGTCGCATGTACATTCTACAGACGAAGGAATCATTCAATCGATGATGATAGGAGAGGCACCATGGGAAGATTACCACCATCGCTCCCATCTTCTGAATTACCACGAAGATCATTCCAGCACCCTTAATCATCCTTCAGTTTTTGATTTTCTATCAAATACTGTAAATATGGTGGATTCCGAGGACGGTTCTTATCTTGTGTCGACCTCGTTAAGAAATGAAACAAGGAGTCATGAGGATAGTTCTTTTACTGTGTCAACCTCATTAAAAAGTGAAAGGACTCCCTTTCCAAATCAAGTCTTTGATTACGATCTCGTAAAATCAAAGTCGAGTCTTTCGAAGATCTTGAAGGTAAACCTTCATTCCAACCACTGAGATGAATGCAATGAAGCTTGGGGGGCATGCACCTCGATTTGTGTTATTATGCTGGGGGCATGCAAACTTATCATGAGCAGTGTTACCGCAGGGTTCAAGCTCGTTAAAAAATAAACCCGCCTCGAGCAGTTTTAATGCGGAATTCAAGCTCGTTAAAAAATAAACATAAGCAATGAGAAAATGTTCCCCTAGAGTTTAAGCTCATTAAAAAATGAACCAATTTCTGGTAAATAACCATCGTGGATGTATTATCATCAGCCTTTGAAGCCTTGGTCATGTTCTCATCATCACCTCCACTCTATTTTGGCCGATCATTCACCTCCACTTGATTGTTTACCCCTTTTGAGGAACAGCTGCGAAGAGTGATCCTGTCAGCCATCCTTGTAACACTGTCGTGATTGGAAAATTCCAAACCTTACCTGGAATCAGCTGCTACCCGAATTTATCACTCGTTCCTCAAAGACGAGTCTCCTTTAAGCTCTTTTCAACTGACTCGTAAAATATGAAAAGATTGCTGAGCCATTGGCCTCCCCAGCTCGTTAAAGTGATCGGAAGTGCTATCCCTCCTTTAGATTTTAATCTTTTTGGACTTGAGGGATTATTACACAAAAAGATCGAGCGCTTGTTTTGTTCGGCTCGTTAAAAGTACCGAAAATTCATCCCTTCTGTATTATTTTATACTTTTTCGGACTTAAGGGATTAGATGACGAAAAAGGATTTTTGGAGTTTCCTTTACGTCCCTTTTCAGACTCTCTAAAATTGAAAAGGACCGAGTTATCTTTGTCGTTAAACTCGTTAAAACATAATAGCGACAAACTTGTCCATAACAGACAAGAACGAGTTTCACTATCGCTAGGCTTGTTAAAACATAGCGATGGGTTTGCCCGAAGGGAAAATTATAGAACAAGCATATGTTATCCTCCTCAAGCTTGACAAAAATAAAGAGGTACTGGTTAGCAATGACTGGGGAAAAATTGGGAAGAAAACTTGAAGAAACTTTGTTGGTAGCAAGTCGCTCTTGAACATGACACTTTCACTCCGCATCCAAGTCGGGTTGGGTTGTTTCATTCACCGGTCACATCACCATGGTCACATCACACCATCCACATTTGGGGTTAATGCTACCAATCCATCATGTCAGTGTCACCGATATGTTCAAGAGAAGTCACTCAGAGAATTCACCTGTGTCTCACCCGCTGCAATACATTTACGCTCCATTCTTTCATGACCGCCACCCTGAACCTTATATCACCAGATCGTTTTCACCTCCATTAAAATCATTTGCTCCGTTCTGTGTCATTGATGTGGGATTCATTAAGGCCCTCCTATGACGGATCGCTTCTTGTCGACATCAGCTCATTATCCAAGAAGTCGATCTAGGAACACCCCTTTTAGTACTTTGAAGCTTGCATGCCTCAATGGCAAGTTTCTCACTTCCGGCGACAGGTTCACATCAATGGCCTTCGACCGAAAGATTTTGCGTGGTGTTTGATGCCAAGTCCTTTATTCACACCACGTGAATTGTACTACAGTACCTTGAGGATCATTATCATTATCAGTGATTCCTCTCGTGCCTGTTAACAGCTTACATCATTGGCTGGTAATCAGGCGATGTCTTTCCATGTTCGACTCTAGAACATCTGTCACATGGATCGACTTGTACTTTGAGTGAAGATCGAACGAGATTAAAGACCCTGGATCTAGTTTCATCCATCCGGGCTGTGATATATATTCAGGAAAATAAAGACATCAAATGTACATCATTGCTGCACAGATAATCATCCAATCTAAGGGATGATGGCTCTACCAGAATCATCAGTCTACACTCAGATGATTGTCTGTCTTATGTACATGAAAATGAATTTATAAAGCTGAGCATGGGAATGCCCGCCTCAGCTAGATCATGAAAATATTATGAAGATAATGTATTGTATTGTATCTTATTACAGGTCTCCTTCCAGCTTGAAAGAACTTCAGATCCTCATGATAAAGCATTTCACCCGACATCAAAAAAGATTAACGACCTCATGCTTTAGGGGGCAACTGTTATAGACATTTTTGGGCACTGCAACCCCAAGCATAAAATGTCCATAAAACAAGGGCTCCTAAGTCCCTAAAGGTGTTGTTCAAACTCCTAAAAGAACAAGGTCAACTGATTACAACTTCTCCCAGAAGTTCTCCATGAAAAACTACTCAGAACTAGTCAAAACTAGACCATTTCACCTGCTCCATAGGCAAAGTGCATTGCATCTCACCTAAATACACACAGTAGGTGCGTTGCATTTTAAAAACACCTTCTATGGGGTGCGATGGGCGAGAAGGGACAAATGGCAGTGTCAATCCGCGAGGTGGAGAAGCATGGAATCTTCCAAAAACTTCTCCTGTGACACTTGCCTCTCCGAATTCGACTAGGGATGAGTAAGAGATCATTAATCTCCAAGTGGAAGCAAGAACTATCAGAGGGAAGACACTAATCAAATCACAAGCTGACTCATCTCCCTTGCAGACATCTATATATGGATCCCTCATCCCAGAGATCCAGAGGCTGGAATTTTGCATCTTGTAAGGAATTGCTGTTGGTTTCTTGAGGCAACATCATAGTGTTGGGTGATCTAAGCTTTTCATGAGGTGAAGAAGGGCTTACTTGCTGAGAGGATGATGCTGGGTCAGAACAACTGGTTGTAACTCTCTTGGCTCTTTCTTGATTATCAATAAAGCTATTCAAGTTTTCCTCCATACTCTTGTGTGATTTATGTTTTATGCATTTGTATGGTCAATTTACATCTGATCCTAGATTGTTTATGATAATAGATCCATGTTCTCGTATAGTGTTATGCTGCTTTGATTCTACAGGTACTCTGTGAAGCTGGGTATACAAGAATGCAAGTAGCAAAGGACTATCGGAAGAGAGAGGAATCGAGCAAGGAACCAAGCGCAAGACAGAGGTTGGTCTCTTTTATTCTTCTCTCATCTATCTTTCATAAAGGGAAACGAAAGTAGTTTTACTTTGTTTGTTTCTAAGGTAGCTACCAGCCTTAGTGGGATTAGCAGTTCTGCATAGACACTTTTCCCTGTAACAGATATCTATATGCAGACATACCTTGTCATAGGACATTTACAGGTTGCTGATTTGGAAATGGTTGTACGCGAGTTTCATAAGGAGTATCCGCGTATATACACTTGTTTCTGTGGATACAGTCGCGTATATTTTAATTTGAAGGAAATCAGTGGGCCAAACTCAGAATGAGAAGAGTCTGATATGGGCCTGATAGAAACCATCTGGCACAGGTACAGAGGGAGAACATGATTGCTGGTCTAGATGTTGTTGACAGATGCTTATGGAGCAGATCATACATTGTGTATGATAGTTGCTAATGACTATCATAGTCTTATCTAGATGTTTGGTCTCATATAAAGGTCATATCAAGACTCATGATGTAATAATGTGTCTCTATCTATTGTAGTCACTTGATGAAATCTCTTCTGGTCACATGATGTAATGATGAAATATTTCAGTCATGTATTTCTTTTATTATCAAGGTCATGTAACGGCCTATGTTGGTTTCCCCACTATGCCTGGGATGGATGATGTAATGTTCTTGTTTTATCATGTGTAAACTTTTGATGTATCCCCACTTGGTTGGGTGGATGAATTAATATTGGTATATCCCCACTAGGATGGGAGATGGATGTATGTATGAGTCTTTGGTGATAGGAAGGTCATTTATGATAGATTCATGTTATTTCCCGTAGAACATCTTTTTGCAGACCTTGATTACAGTCAGGGGGAGCATGAACATCACATTTCAGCAGAGCAGATACTTCAGCATGTACTCAAAGGGAGCATGGATAGATATGTACACCTTGGCATATACAAAGGGGGAGCTCATTCAGAGATTTTAGCAGATACTCAGGGGGAGTATGGACAGCAGAATGTTTATCAAGGAAAGAGAATATCTTGGTCCACCCTTTGCCCTTGATGTCAAAGGGGGAGAGTGAGTTGGTGTTGTTGCCATCAAGTCCAAAGGGGGATATTGTTGGCATTATGGCTCAAGTGTTGTCCTTGATGACAACTCACACAGATGTCAGATAATAGTGTAGTAGTTCAGTAGCAAAGAGTTGATGATCAGATTACAAAGAATGAAGAAAAGACATATACGCAGGTTCACCTAGACTAAGGCGCGTATACACACAGGTTAGACGTTACAAAGGCGCGTATGTGTATACACACACTTTCACGCAAGGAAAAGCGCGTATATGTTGGAGAACTTACTTTTGGTCCATGGTAGTTAGTCCTTGGTATTTGAACCTATGGTTTTGGACCATAGTATCTCGTCAGATGTGTTGATCCCAAGTATTGGGTCCATGGTATTGGTTTGTTATGGTTTTGGACCATGGTATTGAGCAAGGCCTAAGACTATAAAAGGAGAAGAAGATCATTAGGCAAGGGCATTGAAAAAGTCTTGAATATCTGATGAATGATGAGATCCAGTATGCAGGTTATGGGTTGATGATGCATTGCTTGATCTGAGCTAAGGAGGGATCTCACTGGTTGATGGAGAACAAGATCTAAGGATAGATCGGGATCAAATGGTTTGAAATGAACTATCTCTATATGATTGATTGTGTTTATTCTAGATCTGTATACTGACGCATGTAATGATCTGAACTGTGTATAACTTAAGTTTGAAATCGCTGCAAGTCATGATTGAATATTTATAGATCTGTACGCGGGTTGGCTTTGGTGTAAGCACGTATGTACGCGGGTTTGGTTCATTGTAGTAGCATATACCAATTGAGCTATGATGTCTGAAGTTACAGGTGGTTCTAGTTGTTGATGAGTTCTGATGACAGTTTAATGGTGTCAGTATTCTGCATATCCTGTTTGGTTGATTGTGTTTAGCTTCAGTTTTGATGGATGAGAACTAGTATTGGATCAGGATCATAATGACTCATATTTATGTGATCTGATCGAATAAATCTGGGTGCTAACACACATATTATCCTTGTATATGTAATACTCTGGATATGTCTGAAGTCAGGAAGTGCATCAAGTTATAAGTAAGTAATTGATGACATATACGCTGGTTCACCTTGGTGAAGTTGCGTATACACGCTGGTTCAGCACTTCCAAGTAGCGTATGCACTCTGATGCATGATTTTGATGATACAGTTGGTTTTGAATATTATTGCAGAGTTCAGTGTTCTGCTCTGTGTTCTGGTGACTGTGTTGTTGACAGGGTTTCAGTGTTTCAGTGATTCAGAAATTGATGATGCTAGTATTGATTGTTTGTGCTTTAATGATATTTATGGGTCCAGTATGAAAATTTGATGAAACGTGGCCTTCAGATTATAGTGTTGTGCTTCAGGAGTATCCAGTCTGAAAATTTATGAAATGTGGTCCCTGGAGGATGAAAGGAGATTGTAGGCCGACGCCTACGTACTAGTACATCAGCTAGTACAAGAGCAAAGGGGGTAGTAGCTCCCTTCTAGTAGCAGCTAGAGAACGAGTGAAGATTGGATCATTCAGTAGGCAGGCACCTACGTACTAGTAAATGGATCAGCTAGTAAAAGAGCTAAGGGGGTTGTAGCTCCCATCCAGGAGAGTCTGGAAAACGAGGGAGGGTTGTAGCCTTCTGCAGGTTGTAGCCTGCATACTGGTAAAGGACTACACAAGTACAAAATATTGTAAAATGAAGTATCTTATTAAAAGAAGATAGAGACGACTTGCAACAGGTGGTTTTCACCCACATTGGGTTTCCACCTTATATCATGGTGTTCATGTGTGCTTCTTGTGTGATGATCTGTTCTGTTTTATTGCACCTGCTTACTGTTCATATGGTTAATAAAGTTCTGATGCACTAACTAAAGATCAACATTTAATGGATTAACTGAATCATAAGTATTCTGGATATACGCTAGTTGCATTAGACACAGTTGTATATACACACAGGTTCCATGAACTGAAGTAGCGTATATGTATCTAAGTATGGAAATGAAAAAGTTTTATTGATTTAATAATACTGATTCACCCCCCCTCTCAGTATTATTTCCAACAATATTTTCAAGTCAGCAGACTAGACTGAGTAATAAAGGCATTGCATTATAGGATTCAAGTGTTGGGCCATTTTAGTGAAGTATCTTTCACTTGTTAAATTGTTATTTTCTTAAGTATTTCACAAACATACATGTTTTCCAATTTGAATGAAATAACTGGAATGTTACTTCAAAATTTGTTTAAGTACACTCTCTCTTGAACAATTATTCATTTTGATGTTTTCTTCTGATATCTAGAGTAGGGAATTCTTCATTTCACCCTAGTTTTTATTGATCTCTTTGATTCCCTTCATTATCCGGTTTGAGGAATCCTTATCTGCTTCTTGACCCCGATTGAAAAACCACTTCACCATCTAGCCTAAAAGATCTGAATTTACTCAGCTACCTTGCCCTATGAACACTATCTTTAGAACTTGATTCAGTCATGTTTTCTTGACATTTGGACGCCATGGCCTAATGGTAAAAAGGCACTTATCTATCCATTTAAATCAGTGATTCCACCACCAAATCAAATCAAAAACCAACCAAGCTTAGATAACTAGCCTAAAATCAATTAATCCAACAAACTTAAATCATTAAGAGAGATCCCTCTCTGAGCATTAGGAAGGCTAGATCTTGATCTCAAAAGTAGGTTTGTGGTTACCTCTATTATTTCTTTAAACACAACATGAAAACCCTAGGGAAATTTTAGCATGATAACATAGTGGCGACCATATTGGGGAACAAGTCCTAAGTTTAATAAACCTTAAAGTAAATCCCAAATCTCATCTTTGCACCTTAAGGCAATTTTAGGGTTGTCAAAGGTTTCATTAAAAAATTAAAAAATTAAATTCTGGCTTCCAAAAGAACATACTATACCAGGGCACATTCAAATCCAAACCTTGCTGTAATTGTTGATAATCCAGACAAAATCTTGAGAAAAAACAATAAAGTAGAAAGTCAAGAAAGCATTAGTTAGCTAACTAAAGAAAATTCACTTCCTAAAGAGTTATCAAACTTAGAGGATCTTCAATTTGATTTATCATTTGAGCATTCATTGTTTCGTACCAAGTCTGAAGCTTCAGTCCATGATACTGTAATAGACCCTGATTTTATTCAATTTATTGAATGAAAGAAACATACTATACATCCTGATTTAGATTAGCATGTTCTAGACACTTTTGACAAACTTGATGCTTTAACCTCAAATTTGATAAGACACATAGACGAAGCCTATTTTCAACAGCCAGTTGAATTAGCTGCCCTAATTGCTGCTACTCCTAAGCCTTCTACCATTCCTTTAGAGTATGTAAATTAATCTTTATTTAGTACTACTTCATCTATTATTTCCACTACACTTCATTCCACAAAATCATTCATCCCCAAGCTTCCTCTTCAACCCAGAGTTTTATTTCCATCTCCCAATGCTTCAACTTCATCTTCTAGCACTTCTGCCACATTTTCTATCACTTCAAGCTCATCTCTAAGCCCTTCAAGTTCATCTTCAAGCACTACCACTTTACGTCCTAGCCAAGCTGGAATTTTAGCCATGGTTGCCAGATATGCTCCTTTGACCTTACAAGCTCAAGTACATGCCATGCCCCAAGACTACTAGAGTAAAATCTTTCAGTTTGATGGTACTGGTCAATATATTGCACAACAACATGTAAATAAAATGAGTGATTATTTTGAATTACATGAAATTAATGAAGGTGTACATATGAGATTATTTGCATAAACACTAGCAAGAGATGTCAAGAAATGGTTTAAATCTTTACCTGCTGGTCATATCGTTGATTTACCTACTTTCCATAGATTGTTTATCAATAGATGGGAAAGGAAGAAAAAATGCTTTACAAATATTATCTGAGTATGAAAACATTAGAAGAGCTCCTAATGATTATGTTCAGGACTATTATACTAGGTTTAACAGTATTTATAATGTAATCCCTACAAATATCAAACCTCTACCAGACTTGACACTAATCAAATTTGCTGATGGTTTTGACACTGATATGTCTTACCAATTGAGAGAAAGAAACCATCCAATTTTAGAACAAATGCAGAGTGATGAAGTTAGTGTAGAAGCTAACTTGTTGGCTAAAAGAGCTAGATTGAGGAATGAAAGGAGAGTTACCATTAAGGAAGAATGATCCACTTCAGATGTTAAGAAAGATACATTGGCTAAAAGTTTAGAAAAGTTAGTGGATAGATTAGAAATTATGGAAAGAAAACCACAATGGGATAATCAACAACAAGGTCCTCAAATAAGAAATCCAAACTTTAGGAAGAATCCCAGGACTGTAAAGCTCGAGAAGGGCCACCTGATCAACAGATTAGACCACCTTTCCAAGGAAACTATGTTGAAATTTCTCACCAAAATGAAGAAGATCAAGACACTCAGATTAACTTAATGGGAATAAATGATGGTAATACTATTTTTCTTACCCAAGAAGAACATGAATTATGCATGTTACAACAATTACAGTTACAATCTAGAGATTCCTTTGATTATAAACAAGGTTATGAATTTCCCATTAATGAAATTTTAAGCAATATAACCTTAGGAGTAAGAAAAACACAGAAGCCCCTACTAATAAAACTGTCCAAATTCAGACTAAGAAAATAGTGGGAGCTCTTGCAACCAAAGTGTTGCAAATTCCCTATAGGGAAACCCAAAAAAATTTCACTCCAAAGATTGCAGCTAGTCCAAAAATTGTAGACATTACAGATACTGCGGTTAAAACTTCAGCTGATATTCAAAAATCAGCTGCTGTTAAAACTTCAAAAGATGTCCAAAAATCAACTAATACTCAAGCTTCAAATATTATTCAGATTTTAACTGCTTCCCAAACTATTCCAAATCAAAAAATTGAAAATAGTAAAACAGTGGATACCCAAACAGAAACTGAATTACCAACCGAAGATAAGAAAGGAAAAACTACACAAACTCCAATTGCCCAGGAGGAAATCATCCAGTTAGGAAAAACACAGACTCCATTTAATATCCAAAATGAAATTGCCAAATTGAAAATATCAGTTCCTTTAACATAATTGATAAAAAAATGATTCCTACAAAGCCCAAATCACTGAAACACTGAATATAGATGAAGGAGAAGACTCTGTTAATCTAAATGATGACCAACCAGAATTAATCTTTGGTCCTGAGGTAAATGGCAAACATGAACAAAGTGGTGTTCCTCCATTCTACATTAGCTTGACTATTCATGATCAAATATTACACAATGCTATGTTAGATTTAGGAGCATCTCACAATTTAATGCCTAAAGGAATTGTGGAAACATTAGATTTAGATATAACCAGGCCATACAAAGATCTTTTCTCTTTTGATTCTAGTAAAGTTAAATGCCTGGGCATAATAAAAGACTTGTGTGTCACTCTAGTTCAATACCCAGGTAAGAGTATTGTCATGGATATTGTAGTTGCTGATATCCCTCCAAAGTATGGAATGCTATTATCTCGCTCATGGGGAGAAAAATTACAGGGATCTCTACAGTTAGACATGTCTTATGCCACAATTTTAGTATTTTGTCAGCCCAAAAAGATTTATAGAGAAACTTTAATGAAATACATGGTCAGTAGTACAAATAAACCACATAACTATCCTATTTATTATGTACATTCTGATATGGATTCTTTCATTTTATGTAATTCAGACACTGGAAAAGACAATAACACAATTGTAAAACAAGAACATAAAGAACCTGACAGTGATAATATATTTCATGAATCTAGGTGGCACCTAGACTTTGATGGTTTAGTGAACAGATTAGGAGCAGGTGCAGGAGTTTGGATTCATAACATGGAAAGTAATCATTCTGAAGGTAATGCCTTTAGATTAAACTTTAAAAGCATAAACAACATGGCAGACTATGAAGCTTTAAACTTAGGATTTCAAATTGTAAGAAACCTTGGAGCCAAGAGAGATTCTATCATGGGAGACTCGGAATTAATCATAAAACAAATTAAAGGAGAGTATTCTGTGAATAATCCTAGACTTAGCCAATATAAAGAAACTGTTCTAGATCTGATTAAAGAACTTCTTAAAATTGATTTTGCTATTATTCCTAGGAAACAAAACATGCAAGCTCACAGTTTGGCTACTTTTGCTAGCACTTGCAAGTTACCTTTTCAGCCTAATCACTAGTACACTACAGAGGTAAGACACAGGCCTATTATGCCTGATAATCTGAAATATTGGTATATTTTTTCACAAGATTCTCAAATCTATGATTCTATGAACGCCGAAGGAGAATTCCAAAACTGTAACATAGATACTTATTTTACAGTAGAAGACATCATAGATAGTGAGATAGATATAAGTGTTGTAGATGTAAATAAATCCACTAAATTCACTAAAGTAGAAATAGATAACTTAGAAAAAGTAGAAATAGAAGAAACAATCAATGATGATTCTGAGATTTTAGACCTTAAAAATAACTTTTTGCCTAAGGGATTAGTCCCATTAGAATATTTATTTGATTCAAATGATGTAGCTAGAAAACCAAAAATGGAGTCTTTAAGATCAGACATAGAAGAATGAAACATAGGAACGAAAGAAAAAACTAAGCTTATTAAATTATCCAAAGCATTACCTCTAGCTGAAAAGTTGAAATACATAAGTCTGTTTAAAGAATTTCAAGATGTCTTTGCCTGGAGTTATGAAGACCTCAAGTCTTATGACACTAACATTATTCAACATAAAATACCCATCAAAGAAGATCATAAACCCTTTAAACAAAAGCTTAGGAGAATTAATCTAGTTCTTATGCCATTGATTGAAAAAGAAGTAAAAAGGATGTATGAGGCACAAATCATAGCACCAATTAGATATTCAGATTGGGTCTCTAATTTAGTCACCACTAGAAAGAAAACATGAGAAATCAGACTCTGTGTTGATTTCAGAAACTTGAACAAAGTATCACTAAAGGATAACTATCCCCTCCCTAAAATGGACCACATTCTCCAGAGTGTAGTAGGGTCATCCAAAATTTCATTACTTGATGGATTCTCTGGATATAACCAAATCTTAGTTCAACCAGAAGATCAAGAAAAGACCATTTACCACTCCACGGGGTACTTTCATGTATTTAAAAATGTCTTTTGGATTAATGAATGTTGGAGCAACATTCCAAAGAGTAATGGACATAGCTTTTGCAAAATAAATCCATGACTTTTTAGTTGTTTACCAAGATGATATCACAGTGTTTTCCAAATTAGATAATGAACATCTAGATCATTTGAGAAGAGTTTTTATTAAATGTAGAAAATTTGGCATATCCTTAAATCCCAAAAAGACACTCTTTGGATTAGAAGAAGGTAAACTCTTATGACACATAATTTAAAAAGAGGGGATTAGAATTGATCCAGCTAGAATAGAGGCAATCCTAAACATCAGTCACCCTAGAAACATTAAAGAATTGCAATCATTCTTAGGTAAAATAAATTTTCTTAGAAGATTCATTTCTAACTTAGCAAAACTAATCAGAGAATTGAATAACATGTTAAAGAAAGATTCAACACTTAAGTGGACAGTAGAGGCTAAACCATCTTTTGAGGAAATCAAAGAAGCCCTTACTAAAACACTGTCCTCATAAGTCCTGATTTCAAAAAAGATTTTATAATTTTTTCTTTTGCTTTAGAACATATTATTGCAGCAGTCTTGTTGCAAAGGAATGATCAGGGTTATGAGCAGCCTATTGCATTTTTCAACAAATCTTTGAGAGATGCTACACTAAAGTATAATATAATGGAAAAACAAGCTCTTGCTTTAGTAAAATCCATAAAGGATTTCAGAGTGTACATTTTATACTCACACATCATTGCATATGTTCCAAATTCAATAGTAAAGGACATTCTAACACAGAATGGGCCTGAGGGAAAGAGAGGCAAATGGATTGCCACTATTTTGGAATATGATATTGAAATAAAGCCCACAAAACTAATCAAAGGCCAAGGTTTAGCCAAACTCATGGCTGAATCGAACTGTCAGGCCTTAGATATAAATTTCATTGGTGCTCTAGATGATCAGGAAGAGATGGCGACTCCACAGATCAATGAAGCTTTTTTAGATTCACCTTGGTATACAAATATCATATTTGTTTTACAAAATATACAAGCTCCTCCTGGGTTATCCATAACTAAGGGTAGATTCTTGAAAATTAAATCAATGAAATATTGTATCATAGACAATGCTTTATTTTGGAAATATAATGGTGGCATTTTGTTAAATTGTTTATTAAAAGATGAAGCTGACAAAGTCATGCAATAATTTCATGCAGGAGATTGTGGAGGACACCTATACTGGAAAAAAACTACTGATAAGATTTTAAGGGCAGGTTTTTACTGGCCCACCCTTTTTGTAGATATCAGAAAATATGTGACCTCCTGTCACAAGTGCCAAATATTTGAAGGCAAGAATAAACTCTTACCATTACCCCTCAAACCCATCTCCATAGAAATGCCATTTCAACAATGGGGTCTAGACTTCATTGGTGAAATTCACCCATCCTCCTCAGCCCAACATAAATGGATTTTGACAGCCATTAATTGCTTTACTAAATGGATAGAAGCCATCCCTTCTAGACAAGCCACTGATTTTGTCATCATCTCATTCCTTGAAAACAATATCCTTTCAAGATTTGGATGCCCACAAAAGCTCATTACTGATAATGCAGCTACCTTCAAATCCAAGAAAATGGTAGACTTTTGTAACCAATACCACATTACCCTTGGCCATTCCACAACCTATTACCCTCAAGGTAATGGACTTGCAAAATCCTCAAACAAAAGCCTTGTTAATATCATCAAGAAACTGTTAGAAGACAATAAGAAGACCTGGAACAAAAAGTTGGTTAATGCCTTATGGGAAGACAAACTAACTACAAAAAAGTCCATTGGTACATCTCCTTATCAACTAGTATATGGAATGGATGCTATTTTTCCATCCTCTTTAGGAGTACCAGTGATGAAGATGATCCAAGAACTACAGGTAGAATCCAATGATATCCAAAGGAGGATAAATCAGACAATACATTTGCAGCAAACCAGGGAAGAAGTCTATGTCAAATCCTAAGTGATCCAAGATAAAATCAAAAAGATTTTTGACAAGAAAACCAAAGCTGATGATTTTTACATAGGTGACAAAATGCTCAAATAGGATTCCATAAGAGAAGGAAAGGGTAAACATGGTGAATTTGATTTCTCATTGCAGGGCCCTTATATCATTTATGGTTACAGAGGTAACAATGAATTTTTATTGAAGCAGTTAGATGGAACAAATCTACTAGGTGGACCAATCAATGGTAGAATGCCGAAGCATTACTTGTCCCCAAATTAACATTAGTTTTGTTGTTTACTTTTCTCATTGTACATAACATTGCAAAGTTTATATTGGATTGGATTATTATTTTTTGAGGTTGAAGCCCGAAGAGAAGGCCCTAAGTTTTGAAAGGTGTAGCATCATATGTATGAATAAAACAGATCATAGAAAACCAGTTACAAGGCAACCACAATCAAAGATTCAAAGGCTACTGATCTTAAAGTTCTTGACATTTCACCAGGAAATGCCATCCCCATGTGGAGCCACTGTTAGGGTCCTATAATAATAGGATTCATAATTTTGAATTGGCTATGATTAGTCTTGTAATATTGTACATACTTTTTCTTTCTGAAAAATGTTTTCCCATATTAAAAATAAAAAATGTAAAGAGGGTAAGTCCTAAAATAAAAATCAAAGGGCTAAAAGAAAAGGATAAAAAAGAAGAAGAAAAGAAAATATGAACCCCACCAAAAGAGATAAAAAATAGATTCTGAAAGTGATGCAAATTCAAATGCCACTACTTTTTACTTTGCCTTGCAAAGATTAGATTTTGTGCAGCTTATCAAAAATGCCACAATCCATGATGGTCAAATAGTTTAATATTGATTCATTCATGCTTTAAATTTCAAGTTGGTAGATAGAGAATAAAGATCTAGCCAAACTGTTTAATCTTGGCAGATCAATAGTTATGTAGATAATAATAATGAGCTCAACAATTTAATCTGAGCCATTGGAAGTCATAAGATTAAAATTATATAGTTTAATTATCAAAGAAAAATAAATAAAGGGTCAACAAGCTCAAATGCACCCAATGAATGAAGAGAAAATGCTAGGGTAAATAAAGGGTAGGTAAAAGAGGTTTTGGAATGCACAAGGTTGCAAGCTCAAATGCACCTTCATTATGCTTAATCCTATGTTTCATGTGCAGGAGGAATTATCAAAGAAAAATGACATTCACAAAATTCATATATTACTTTGGGTATTTACCCTAAAAGTTCTATATAATTTTGGGCCTGAATACTAAAGCTTATTCACTAATTTCCCCTCATTTCACTAAACCCCTACATGTCTAGTTTATTAATTTCCCTTCATTACCCCTTCATTACTTTTCATTCCCTAATATTTCTTCCCCTTCTTGATTCCAAAGAACCCTTCCCTCTTCTTTTCCCCTTGTAAAAATATCCTTTCCCCTTCATTTTAACCCTTTTTCCCTTTATTTCACTCCTTTCCGTAGACATTTTGCTCTAAAAATCATTCTCCCCTTATCAATTTCCGTTTTCCATTTAAACCCACTAAATCCCCCTTATCCTAAGTTTAAATAATGTATCGGGCCCCATTGAAAAACCCTCCCCAATACCCTTTAAACTCATATCCCTAGTATATTTCTTCCTGTGTCCCACATTTTATTAACCCATCGCATATATTAAATCTCGTTACATTTTAATTAAACCTGACCCCACACCTCGACTCACCCCTCACAACTCTGCCACACGATAACCCTCCGATCACCCACCTCCAGATCCAACGGCCCGCATCCCATATCGCGTGCTCCCAAATCCGATCTTTAGCATCCCAAAAGCACACGAGATTCGCGGTTTTTCTCGATCGCCCTTTTGCTACGTGGCAGCCCCACGTTATATTGCGTCCTTTGAAAAAATACCACCCTACACTCAAAAGCGGTGTGATAATCCATAATACCACCTCCCCATGTAAGAGGAAACCACTTACTCTTCAAACATTAACCCCACGCCCAAATATTAACTGCCATTGGTTAAAAACCAAAAAAAGCCACCCTTTCCACTCTTTTCACTGTTATTTTGTTGCAAAGAACCTCTGTCAACCAATTCTAATGCCCATAAACTCTGCTCAACCATTTTAACCCATTTACAACCAAAATATGCTGCACACTCTGATTTGAAGCAACATAAAGACCATTCAAGCCTCAGAAAGCCTCCGCTACTCCCACAGAACCCTGACTACACACCAAATCTTCATTTTCCAGGTATTCTTGAAAGTACCAAAAAGGCTTTGTACTTAAGCTCTACACAATGTTTATAAAAGGTTAATTAATTGAACTAATTAAAAGCCTTTCCAAACTAGAGAAAGCCACTATGCATCCAAAAAACCCTTTTTTGTAGATTGTATTCACCTTTCGCACTATTCCAGAGGTCCTAAAGCTTACTCCTTAAGCCATATAAAGATTAATTCAATAAAATAAACAAAACTATGGCTTCCCAAAGCATTCTAAATGAAAAACCCCTGCAAACCCCTCACCTGGATATTGACCACCTCCCATTGGCTGACAGAGATTTCCAGATCAAAGACACAGTTTCCCCTAACCATCTATTGAAACTCCACTGTTGGAGTAAAGACAAATTCCTAAACCAGAATGATGAAATTCATTTATGGGAATCAAATTTATCCAAATACTTGTTCCCAGAGGTATACCAGTTCCTTGAAATCATCCACCTATGCCAACTCTGCTATATCCCCAGTCAAAGAGCCATAGTCTCTCCTAACTAGCAGATTTTATTAAGAATTACTCCAGAGTCAATAAATGAAATGTTGCAGTTCTAGCCAAAGCCAAATGAAACCCCATTTTCTATTGAAAACCTACTTGAACTTTACTTAAATATGGACCTTCCCAAGAGATCTCAAAATTTTCAGACTTTCATCCTAGAAGAGGCTCATATTCCTATAGACAATCCACCATACTCTACCACCATTTTATTTGAGAGGGCCAGACAGATTGTAACCATGTTGTCTTGTATTCTAGGATATACCACTTATGAGCATGTAGATGAGCCTATACTTGCTTTCCTTTCTATTTTTTGCCCAGTTAAGCTTCCAACTAGAATTTTCAATTTTGCCCAGTTCTTAGCAGACAGAATCCATTATCAATTGATTATATTACCAAATGAAAGAGTATTCAAATACTCTTCAGTATTGTTCCATATGTTCCTATATTTCCAATCAGACAGGTTTCCAATCAACATCCAAAAGCTGGACACTAAGGGCCATCCTAGATCTGTTATCTTTTGGACACCCTTAATCCAAAAATATTCCACTGTTTTCAGCTACAAGGAATTCATTGATTCCTTTGTTCACCCAGTTGTTAATATGCTAAGCAATAGCAATCAATCCAGGATCAATGATGAGATAAAGAGAGTTTTACAGTTGTCTAAAAACAATAGAATAGGAGACTGGTATTTATACCAGGACCACACTGAAATTAGGGTGTATGGATGCTAGCTCACTCCCTATAAGCTGCCCAAATATCTCCCCATGAGGATATTTTCATTAGAGTATATCAGGAAGATCATAAATTCAGATGATGTAAATTTTCTATCAGCCAGGAAGAAAACATAATTCAAAATAAAAAACCAGCTTGGTCCTTTTATCTGCAATAATAGGGAAGCTGGAGAAGAAGCAGAAAAATGTTTACAGGAAATGAAGTTCACTAATAGCTTCAAATGGCAGTATGATCCTTTAGGAGTCATAAACAAACTAAGACTCAAGTTTAAATTGAGCCCTTTTATGCATGAGTCCAAGCCAAAAATTGAAAAATATGCCAACCAGTTAGAGTGGTTGGAAAATATGTTAATAGATATGGAGAAACAGATGGATACTAGTTCCATTCTGCATACTCCAGCTCTGCAGGTCAAAAATGCAAAAAGGACCAGGGAAGAAGGTTCTTGTTCAAACATAGATACACCACATGAAAGATTCGAAATTACGTACAGGAAGAAGCCCAAGCTAAATCCTGTAAATGAGCAAGAAGAGACAGTTGAGACAGTTGAAATCATTGATATTGACATAGTGGTTAAAGAGAATACAACTCCAACAGTTTTAGAGGAAACTCATCAACCATCAACCTCTAATACTTAGATTATTTAGAAGCAGCTTGGTATTGAAGTCTCTTCATCTAGCAAACTAGTGGATAAAGAAAAAGATACAAAGGAGAGTATAAATAAATCAAGTTGAGAGATGAAGCATCAAAAGTTGAAACCTATGCCCAGTATTTCAAACAGACTCCTACTAATTAGAATAGATTACTTTCAGCTTTTGACCTTAAGACAGGGAAAATGCAGATGACCTTTTTGCAGCCAACAGTATAGCAGCCTAAGTCATCAACAGATTACAAGAAGACATAATTTGAAGTTTTGGCCAAGAATGTTCATCCTATAGATCAAATTGAGTTTCATAAGCAAGCAGGAGAAATGATATACTCAATAATGACCAACAAAGATATGAGTGTACAAAAACTTCAAAATTCTCTAGAGAATATCACATCACAGTTTAAACTAGAGAAGGCATCCTCACAAGCAAAGGATAACATAATTAAATCACTAGAATAATTGGTTATTGAGATTGGATATAATCCAAATGACATCAAGGCAACAGAAAAGCTCATAAAAAAGAAGAATGAAGACATTGCTGCATTGAAAAAGCAGCTAAAATTGCCTCCTTCTGAACATCCACAGACCAAGGAAGTTCTGGAGAATCAAAGAAAAAAGGATGAGATGATGGACCTCATTCTTCAGTTAAATGCTCAATTAAAAGAAATGGAGAATGAAATGGATAAGTTAGTGCAGGAGAAACAGGTTAGCATGGAAGCAGCTACTGTCACTGCTATTCCTACAGTTACTACAACAGTTCCTTCTACTTTGGCAGCTTCATTGGCCACAACAGCTCCAGTAGCTACAACACTTCCAACTACATTAGCAACAGGTTCAACAACAACAACAACTCATCCTAGTGATGAAGCAAGTAAACTGATCAAAGCCATGGAAGATATGTCCATCCAAACAAATGAAATAAATAGACTTAAAGAACAAATAAAAATTCTAGAGGATGAAAAGAAACTGGCTCAAATCATGCATAAGAATGAAGCTCAAAAGTCAAATAGATTGAATGAAAGGATACAGAAGTTAGAGAAATAATTGACACTAAAAGAGCCACTAGCCCAAGCAAAACAACTTTTATGGGCCAATATCATTGACTCAGTTAATGATACTTGGCCTTCTATATAGGTGATATTTGAATAGAATGATTTGGTCAAAGAGGCTGGTGAGGCAATTCAAAGGGTTAGAGCCGAAATTGGGAATAAGCTAGAAGAAGCCTCAAGAATAATCTAGTTCCTTAACTCAAAGAAAAAGTATGAATTGCAGGAGCTTGGAATAGCTGACAAAACTAAGACCATACTAGAGGTAAAGAAGGCAATCACCAAGAGCAACCTGATGATACAGCTTGAGGAGAAGTGCCAAACAATGGAGCTAGCAATAGTCAAGTTCATGGTCAAATTTGATGCTTTGAGGCAAAAAGGTCTACCTAATCCATTAGTGATTAATAATAGGTTGATGCCACATGAAGACTTTGATAAGAAAATCAGAGAAGTGGTAAAGGAACAAGCCAACAATTCCTCCATGAAGGGGAGTCCTACAGGAAAAGTGCTTTATCAGACTTTTGAGAACCTCTTTTACCTCCAGCATGAGGTAAAACATCTCTTCATAAACAAGCCTACTTTTGCAAAATACACTAAAACCGATGAAATGTACAGAAGAATGGTAAATATTAAATTACCAGATGCAGAGTCTTGGGAAAAGTTGAATGATTTACTATGAAGATGAAAGGTAAAATAGGGAGGACAAGGGCAGCCAAGGTAAAACAATAGAGACTAACAGATCAGCTAAGTCAAAGAGTATCAGGTAAAAGATAGAGTTTAGAAGTAAAAGGTAGAGTAAAGGGACAACCAGCGTAGAGCAACAAATGAAGAGAGAATACAACAAAAGATCAAAATAGTAAACAATAAAAGAGGGACAACTTGCATTAGTTACATATCTGTCTCTATCTTCTTGCATGAAGATATTTATTTTTCCTTGAATAATTCCTAAAACACTTTAGGATATTTTGTAATAAGTTTTTTGTATAAATACTTCATAATTTGAAGTATTAGGTGTGGATTACTGAACATTTTTATAGTTACATTCATCTAAAACCTGAGGGTTTATTGTAACCTTTTCAAGTCAGCAGATTGGACTGAGTAATAAAGGCATTGCATTACAGGATTCAAGTGTTGGGCCACTTCACTGAAGTATCTTTCACTTGTTAAATTGTTATTTTCCTAAGTATTTCACATACATACATGTTTTCCAATTTGAATGAAATAACTGGAATGTTACTTCAAAATTTGTTCAAGTACACTCTCTTTTGAACAATTATTCATTTTGATGTTTTCTTATGATATCCAAAGTAGGGAATTCTTCATTGCTCCCTAGTTTCGATTGACCTCTTTCATTTCCTTCATTATCTGGTTTGAGGAATCCTTAACTGCTCCTTGACCCCGATTGAAAAACCACTTCACCATCCAGCCTAAAAGATTTGAATTTACTCAGCTACCTTGCCCTGTGAACACTATCTTTAGAACTTGATTCAATCATGTTTTCTTGACATTTGGACTCCATGGCCCAATGGTAAAAAGACACTTATCTATCCATCTAAATTAGTGATTCCACCACCAAATCAAATCAAAAACCAACCAAGCTTAAATAACTAGCCTAAAATCAATTAATCCAACAAAGTTAAATCATTAAGAGAGAGCCCTCTTTGAGCATTAGGAAGTCTAGATCCTGATCTCAAAAGTAGGTTTGTGGTTACCTCTATTATTTATTTAAACACAACATGACAACCCTAGGGAAATTTTAGAGTGATAACAGTGTGGATGGCCTATGGTTGGGTGGAAAGTGGAAGGCCCTTCTTCACTTTCCAACCACCTTAACACACACATATAAGTATAATTGTTTATACATGTTGGATTGTAGACTTTGAGTTTCCTTATTGTGCTTATGATTAATGTATAATCTTGTATGTCCATGAGCGGATGCCTGAAACTTATGATTATGCTAATAACTAAGCATATGTATTAAGTGTTTATGAATATAAATTGTTTCCTTGAACTAAGTAGTCCACTATCATATGTATGATTGCAAGATGCCTTAAAATATTACAATTGATTGCTTAAATTTCATTGTTAAACTGAGGATTGACAAGTTACCTTACAGATCTATAGTTATATTAAATTCTTGAATTATGAAGGTTTATTCCATACTTGTTAATTGCATCTATCTTATCTATTTATAGTGGAATTAAAGTTTTGGGTTGTGTTGGTTAATTTTAAGTTCATGGTGGAAGTCATAAACTAGGTCTTCATGCTCTCTCTTTCTTCACTTGATAGTCTATATTTATAAATAATAGTTCAACATGATCAAAAGGGTTTACAATGCTTAACAGTTAGGCTATATCTTTTTATCAGTATTATGTCATCATACCTTAGGATCTTTATCCTCAATACACAAAGGATATGGCTTAGGGAAACCACCCTTCCTTGTCTTGGGTGGACACCCCAACTCGGGGCTTATTTTGTTCACCGTGACCAATGAGGAGGAATGATCGTTGGTATGGACATATTAGCTTATGGGAGAAGATTGATAACGAGGAGTCGAGGTGGAACTAGGAGTTCTTGAAAGTTTCCATTCGACCATTAGAACTTAGACCTCAACGTTTGCCATTGATATTGGAATGAAGGGGAAACACCAATTCTAGAACCTCAAGATTACATTGATATGTGGGCTCCACCTCGAGCACTGAGTGCACAAGATTGATGTCGTGAGTTTTTGACCTCAAACCTTGATGTTTTCCTTTGAGATTAGAAAGGATGGGAGGCAAGGAAACCTTGAGACTAATATGCTAAGATGATGTGGCTTGAGATGACATACCTTGAGATGATGGGAACAAGGTGATGTGGCTTTGGGTGAAATGGCCTAGGGGTGGAACTTAATCACGAATATTGGACCTTAGACCTCAACATTTGCAATTGAATTTGAAATAAAATCAAGGTAAGGAGAACCCAATGCCAAAGAGTCGATTCGATGGTAGTTCTAGCTTGTAGAGCCATACAATTAGGAATGTTGTAAAATCATAACGGGCAATGCCAAATATGAGAGGCTCAATGCGACTAAGGTTTTGGTGTGGGAACCTTGCCCACCGAGAGAACACCCACCTATGTTTCTTATTACTTGTTATGTGCTATGAGTGAGAATGTAGGAGACAAGTTGTGCCAACATAACAAGGACTAGATACTATGGGCCCTATAGGGATGACATGCCAAGTCACTCTATCTTGAAGGAATCTGCGTGGGTGATGTGATGACATGGCCTCTTTTAATAGGTGAAAATTCCAACGGCTATAACTTTTGATCTGAAACTCAAATTAAGGTACAATTTATACCATCAGAAAGCTCTCGACAAGCTGATCACAATGTTAACATCAAAATTAATTTATGAAAAGTTTGAAAAATGAGGTTGTGTGACCCACCTTCATAAAATACCTTGGAGGTTGGGTCAAAATAAATAGGTAACAACTCCCACAACCCAAGAAAATACAAGGCCCTGTGGGATGGAGTGTTACACCTAGTATCATTTAATAAAGAATGCCATAGTTGGCCTCCAACTTCTCAATATATCTTTTCTTTTTGGTCACAATCTCTGATATCTCTAAATGTCCTAAATCATGAGCTCCATCTTGATTAGAAACATTATTATTCAAATTGGTGTTTGTTATCTAATTATCATTAAGAAGCCTACTATGCCTCCTCAAAATTCATCTCAACTCTAAGGCTTCACAAGAAAAACAATGTTTAGAGTGGATGTGGCTAACCACCCTCCTATTCTTCCAATTATTGAATGGGAATGCTCTCAATCCAATGTTGGTCAAAACCTATAAAAGACTAATAATTGCGTAGACCTTAGAAAATATCATGATAATTCAAATAATGTAAAGGAATAAAACCTTGTCCACAAATTTGCTAAAGGATTGTTTTCGAGGGTGTTTTTCTAAGCTCCAACACAACCCTCAAATGCATGCAATAGAAGAGAAGAATAAGAAATAGAGGCCATTGTATTCTCTTACCCCATTCCAAACCCAATTGAGAATCAAAATTTTCCCATGCCTAATCAGATTAATGTCTCTACACTTAGTAACATGAGTTGTCATCAAGGATGATATGTGAGAAGGTACCCAAAGTTTAGATAATGTTAATGCCCATCTATTCATTGTTAATGCAATATGTTGCTTTCCTCATGTTGCATTTTCTCTTATATCCTTATTCTATGAATATTTTAACTTATATCTGGGGATGTTGAAAAAGAATACAAATCCCCCTCTTTTCCTAAGAACTCGTGTGTTCATTCCAGTTGTTCCATTAGTTAGAGATTTTACTTGTTTGTTGTTTTCCCTTAGTACATGGTAGTACTCTATCATCTCAAGCTACTTTGCTTGTTATTGTAGTCTAAAGATAAACCTTAATATGTTATGATGTTTGAAAAGAGAGAGGTGGTGCACAAACCTTATAATAATTGATAAAATAAAAAAATAAATCATAAGATATAAAACTAGGTTTGAATCTAATATTTTAAGAAATAAAGGTCAAATTATAAGATATGAAACTTGCAAAGCATAAAGTAAATTTTCTATGATTGAAGTTCAGAGTTTGAGTTGTGACATACTTATTTTGTTTTTTTTTTTTAATAATCAAGAAATTATGAATTATTATGCCAAAGGAATTTCTTTAAGGGCAGAGACCTTTATAATATTTCGTCGTCTGCTAATAACATATTAGATACTACCATATGTATCATACTATATGTATTTGGATTTTATCCTTTATTGTCATTAAATGAAAAATATATATTATGATTGAAAGAGAGAGAGAGAGAGCATCGATAAGTGAATTTCAAAGTTTCATATGTTCGATACCTTTGATCTTCACCTTTGTAAGTTGGATGAATTTAATTTCGATACCTAAGGATGCCATATTCTCCATGTAAGTATCCATTAGGCAATGGTAAACATCCATAAGAGAGAGTCCATGGCAGTTGTAGAGGCAGATCACAAGCTTGGTGATAGGGGTGAGATGTCCAATTATTGCGTAGGAAAAGATGACCACATTAGTGAGATAATCATTCATAGTATATATTTTTATTTTACCCACTAAACATGTTAATGAAACGTGTAGTGCCATACACTCCATTCTCAACTCAGTGTCATGATCAAGTTAAGAATTAAAGTGTTATGAACTGCAAGCTAATGGATTCCATAAGCTTTTCTTGAAGAAGAGCCATGTGGCCTTCATAGCAAGCTAAATGTATCAAAATTTCTAAGTGATACTTTCCAATATTTTTTTTAGCTAGAAGGAAAAAGGGTAAAGCTCTAAAATACATTCTCAAGGGAACTTAGAAATGTGCATTGAGTGTTTTCTTTCAAAATTTGTGTTAACTAATCCATGTCCACTCAATTGTTAAATCAAGTCCTATTATCTTTATCTATATCCACTCAAATTCTCTGCCTTCTTTCTAAGTGACTAGACAAACAAATTTCTGTCATCTTTATCTATGTAGACTCTAATTCTCTCATGTGTTTATAAATAACTTCACCTCTCTCCTTTAGATCAATATCCACTCAAACCCTACCTTGTGTTTCTAGGTTTATATGACTAATATCAAGACAATATTATATTGTAGATTATATATAAACTAAAATTTCCATGCCTTTTCATTTATTTTTTGTTTATCATTTGTTTGTCCAATAATGCACATTATATTCTCATGTCAATTTGATTAGCACAAGCATATTGATTGAATGGATTTATACGTTTGAGTTTTGGTAATTAGGTAATTTTGCAAGTTTCTACAGTAAAGATTGATGATTGAAGTTGTTATTCTCCTTGATGATGCATGTAAAGGGTGTGCGAAAAAGAAAGACTCGGAGAGAAAATATTTAAAGGAACTCATCCAGAGTGACCTACATTCCCTAAACAAGCTATCACTACCATTTTCAATGTAACTTACATTGACGTTTTTTCTAGGTATACTTGTTAGTATTTCTAGAAAAAATAAACATAGTGTCTTTAAAAAAAAATCAAGTGATTAAGGGTATCAAGGTTGAAAAATAATGTGATAAATATCTAAAATGTAAATATTATAATATGGAGGATAATATGTGGGAAAGGCCTTTGAAAGTTACTTGTTACATAATGATATCTCTTCATATAGATATGTAAGTTATACACATCAATAGAATGGTTTTGCTAAAAGGAATAATTGGCCCTTTGTGTGATTTGGCCCATAGGTGACCAAAATTCCTATAGAAAAACACATCTTTCCAACATTTACAAATTCTCTATAAAAGAAAAATGAAATCGACGGGCAACCATGCCAATAGATATTCTACCAAATGTTGATGTAGTTCAAAATAGACTACTTCATCTCCAACCAAATCTTCTAAATCTGTAAGAATTCTAGTATCTTTGGATCCACGATTTCATGCCTATGAAGAACTTAGTAGAATCAATTTGGACCTAAAATTATACTAAGTAGTCCTAATTCCCAACCTTTGTGTTGATAGCTTCCATCTTGTTTTTCAATCCTTGTTGGTGTAATCATGATTTTTTAGCTTGAGTGTGGCCTTTAGTTTACTTGATAGTTTGATTTTCTCTTAAGATGAGTTACTTCTACAACCTTGACACATTTTTTAACTTGGGAATAATTTTTGACATTTCATTATAGTATCCTAATTAATAAGACAAAATGATAATCTAGGCATTGAAAAAATAATTATTATGAAGTCTTGTCAAGCTATCTGAATTATGGTATTACCCCAAATAAATTTGTGTATTGGTCAATTGAGTTATAATCTCTTTGAATACTTACAATTTTCTAGGCTCAAGCATAAATGAAATTCTGGTCTTAGATTATCGAATTCACTATCCTAGTATCAAGATATATACTTTAGTGGTTGAAGAAATTGGTTTGTTGATCTCCTATTATGATTTTTGTTGAAATGGATTGATTTCCAAGCCTATTCCTTTGAATGTTATTATGGAAAATTTATGTTATGGTGATATAAGTACGACTTGTTTCCAAATTACAAAATGGATAAGAGAAAACAATACAATTGATTATTTATGTATTTTTTTCCTTTTTATGAAATATGAATGGTGTATGGATAACAAAATGGTTCTAAACCATAATATATAATATCATTGTTTAAAGAGTTATGGAACCCTTTGCAATAAGAGAAACATGGATAAAGGACAATTGTCTCAGTTATATTTTTGTTATATGATTCATAATTATTTTTTGGGTTTATAGAGCATCTCATCATAAATTACACTTTAATTGCCACTAAATTTTATTTTCCATTTTATTTTAAATATCCTCATTCAACATGTAAACATCGATGTCACTTAACTAGATTTTGGCATGAAAATTTGTTATATACATGATTTTTGAGATCTAGGTTTTCTAAATTCCCAAATTCAATTTCTTTTGGAGCTCCTAGGCATTAGAAAGGATGTTTGTTTTAATGGAAGCTAGACGTGAAATATTAAAAAGCATAATAATTTTTTAGTTGTTATTGTAAAATCTTGAGGAATTTGTCTTGCCATGAAGGTGTCTTGTCCAACTTTCTAGCTAAGTTTCACAACAAAGAAACTAGAATATAGATATGTTAGTCTTAGGTTACTTATTCTCCTTCTACATGTATTTTTAACTCAATCAAAATCTATTCTAGTCTCCTAGTTATAAAAAAATTGACTCTTTGTTCGATTTAATGAGAAACTAAAATTTGGTTGATTCTAATTGTGAAACAAGTGCTGCATGCAGCCGGTAGTCCCTGCCTATATAATCGAAAAATTAGCAAGTTATCTGAAAAGAAATTCTCGTGGGGTTACAATTGTTGCAAGTGTGTGACAATTGTTGCCGTTGGCAAGCACTAACTGGAACGAATTGTTCACTCCATTACTGGCCGATGCCAACGCCGTTGCAAGTGTGTGACAATTGTTGCCGTTGGCAAGCACTAATTGGAACGAATTGTCCACTCCATTACTCGCGGATGCCAATTCTCCATTTCATTTCTTCTGTTACCAGACAAGGGCATATGGCCGCCTTGCACTTTGGACGAATAAACTGCTTTCTAAAATTTGTATTATTAAATTTATTTTATAAGTATGAAAAAAACAATTATGAAGAAATGTATTTAACAATAATATATATATTAAAAAAAATTATGTAAATTTTTATTGTGTATGATTAAAAGAATTTAAAATGAATATAAATTTAATAAAATTAATGTAAATTGTTCACGTGGTTTTTGATAGATGATTATTGCATGTGTTAAGGTACTCTTTGATGTGAAGTTATTGGTTCAATTCCCCTTGGATGTGATGATATGTTGGATATTATGAAGATATAGTCCTGCGAAACCTGAAAAAGAAAATTAATATAAATTAAAATAAAATAATTGTGTTTCAAATTAGTGCAAATTAAAATAGAATAATTATGTCTTTTAGCCTACTTCAATCGGTCATTGCGATTCAAATTTCTCTATTTAGGATTTCACTTCAATTCCCCCTCAATCTAAGTGATATATTGAACTATTGGAATCCTATTGAATACTCAAGAAAAAAAAATTATAATATAATTAAAATTACTTAAACCCACATTGATGTTCATATTAAATATTTTTATAATATAATTATATGAATGATTTGTCGATATAATTTTTTTTATCATGATAATATAAGTTTAACTAGTGATATAAATCTTTTAACAATAAATTAATTAATTGGAAATCAACCTAGATTTAACAGATTCTTATTGATTACAACGGGACTCCCGATGGAATCAATAATCATACATAAAACATCTCAGAATTATATATGAACCCATATAACTAGCACCCCAAAAAACAATATAGCAGAAAGCATTTAAACCTTATAATATAAACAAGTGAAATTAATGAAGATTGAACTTCATACAACGATCTACATAAAAGTGTATTTAAATTTGTTCTTAGAGAGTAACACATGTTTATATCGTTAACTTTAGCGATTACAACCAATCCATAAACTATACTAGACCTACTAGACCTTCTGTATTACAAATGGAAATAAATAAATAAATAGGTATTTTAAGACTCCAAGAAAGAAAAACTGAACAGATAAGTATAATATTAAAAACAGAACAGCACGACACCCAATTATTCCATTGCAGAAACATTTCTTATTAACTGTGACCAACACCAAAACTAGATCCAGATAACAAGCAGATAACAGCACTCTAGTTGCCCTGATTTATAACGGAAACCATTTCAGCCTTATAATATAAACGAGGAAAATGAATGAAAATTGTACTTCATGCAAGGATCCATATAAAATTGTACTTCATACAACGATCTATATAAATGTATGTATTTAAAATTATTTGAAGTGTAATGTATAGGTCATATGGATTGTTATACTACACAGGTTTATATACTATATAAATTGAAAATTGTAAACGATCTATATAAATGTATGTATTTAAAATTATTTGAAGTGTAATGTATAGGTCATATGGATTGTTATACTACACAGGTTTATATACTATATAAATCGTTGGTTTAAAGCGAATTATAACCAGTCCATAAAGTATACCAATCTTTCTCTGTGTTTGTATTTTAGGAAACTTATTTAAATCCTTTAGAAACAATTACCATATTATGAAATAAAAGGCAGCGATGATGACGGGAAGCCGTAAATAACTATCTAAAACTCAAAGAAAGAAAAGCGGGAAAGCCATGCAAGTATAATATTAAAAACAGTATGACGCCCGATTATTACATTGCAGAAACGTTTCTTATTGACCCTGACCAAGAAAGAAGATTCACAGTGAATTTATATAAATATTTATAATTCAGTAACATAGATGCACAAAAGAATGTTATTCTAGCCCTCCTTTTTTCTGTAAAATTACAGCTTCTGTAATTTTATACACTTAAAAAAATTATAATATTCTATTTTTACAGACTTAAATCTATTTTAATAAATTAAAAATTAAAACACAACTAAATGAATCAACGGCAATGGCACTGTAATTTCAATCTAAATTAAAAATAATATACATTTTAATTTAAATTAACAGTACTAAACCAACAATGCGGTAAATGCCTCCAACAACCACACATAAAATAAGTAAACACATATGAAAACTGGTTAAAAATCACACATTAACAGCATACCACAATAAACTGGTTAAAACTGGTTTTATTTTCATTTTCACAGGAGTCCTCAATACACAATAAAAACCCAACACTCATAAGTGAATCTTACTGAGCAGAAGAATTGGAACATACAAATATTTTATAAAAAGGGTTTTCTCAGCTACCTTTTCAACTACTCCGTGCATTGGGAATCAACCATGAAAATCTCTTAATATTACTCAGGGAAATCTCAATAAGAATCTCAATATGAACGAGCGCCACCGCCAAATATTTAAAGGGGGTTTACTCCTCTCTGCAATGCGAGTCAACAACAAAAAGCCTGTCAATATAAACCTGACAAATTCTAATTGCATGTTAAAATTTTTAACAGACTTATGATTTGAAAAGAATCAAACGAAAATAAAACAATACCTGGCCAGAAAGGTAATGCACTCCATTGTTGCTTATGTAGGACATCTCACTGAATAACATCACCTGGGATTATAACCTGCATGCATATAGCTGAAAATGGGAAGCGCTACAACAAACTGTAACAAACCAAAAAACTAAAGGTTATACCCTTATGGTCAAAAATAAAAGCACATAACCAGCGTTGTATATCATGTGTAACAAACCAAAAAACTAAAAAACTAAAGGTTATACCCTTATGGCCAAAAATAAAAGCATATAACCAGCGTTGTATATCATGTGAAATTAATTAATATTTTTACAGGGTGGTATATCATGTGAAATTAATTAATATTTTTACAAATACATCATTAATTAATACTGTATTATAACAATTTATATTAATGAGATTCATAACCAGCAATTGAGGATGTCAAACTAAGAAAATGGGCATATATTTCTGCAATTCCTTTTTTCTACTAAAACTTTCTCCCAAAGCTTTTTTTAGCCTAACCTAATTTGGAATCTAATTTTAATACTAAAACTTTCTAATTTTAATACTAAAACTTTCTCCCAAAGCTTTTTTTAGCCTAACCTAATTTGGAATCTAATTTTAATAACTGAAAAAACTAGCAGCAGATATATGGAACCTGGAAACTAATACATCTGAAACTAATATGGCACCAATAGTAGTAAACAACAGGGAAAATAAGCGGTAACAGCAATAAGTTCAGTAATAACAGCAGTAATTGAAACAATATTTCAGCAATAAGTTCAGTAATAACAGCAGTAATTGAAACAATATTTCAGCACTGGCACTGATATAAGATATCAGTGAACAGATCCAGCTTTATTTTTCAAATTGTCACCCACTCAGGATCGTACTTGGCCAACAATAGTTTCTTACAGACTACCTATAATAACACATTCCCAAAATGACTACTCTAATACCTAAAAGCCTGTTTATAGGTAATGGTCCCCCTTTGGCTTCTGTCTTTTGCATGTGGGATAACTAGGACTTTACGTAAATATCCATTAACTAACATAAAAGCACAACTGACTGACATAAACTTGATCTTAATATAAAGTCTGTCAACTAACAGAAAATTATAAATGAGTAATAAACTTCTAGTCACCCATAAATAACACCAATAACCAATGCTGAAGCGAGTTACCTTTAGACATTGTAAGAGTAAATAGGTGACAAAATCCTTACCAAATCAAAAAAAATCTCTCAATTGAGGATGTAAACTTGGAAAATGAGGAAATATTTTCGTTTCTTTTACAAAGATTTCTCTCCCAAAGCATGTGGTAGGAATTTGGGTTTGGCGTAACCCTTCAAAAGGTTTAGCAAGGAGAACAAAATAGTATGGCAATTTAAGTTTGTCGACATTCACGTTTGTCTAAGATTAGAGTGAGGCAAGTTTTAGTCAGAATGCATTTTACATGTTAAATAATCACCTCCAGAAAGAGTACGTCCCACTTTTGGAATGCCTTTTGTAAATATATGGCTCTTAAAGATTTCAGGACAACTGTTGAAATTCCAACAGTCCAAACCTTAGAATTTTAACTCTCGGATTCCAAAAATGGACCTCTGTATATTCAAGTTTGGTACCACTCAGGGAAATATGAATGAATTATGAAATTTGATTTCTCTTGAATAACAATGTTTCTCCATTGCATTTCATCGACACATGAAATATGAGTCTTAAACACACAAGAATGGATTTGGAAGGTATAAATTTGATTTCTCTTGAATAACACTGCTGCTCTGTTTCATTTCATTCACCCAGATAATATGGAAGTCTTACCAACAAGAGAATCGATTTAGAAGGTGGTTCGTTTACAGATACAAAGTTTCCAAGGTTCTAGAAATTGTATGTAATATGTAGCTCTTTGGAGCTAAAATTCTTATAGTAATCATGTAGCTATTTTCATGGGTCACCGTTAATTGATCTAAATAGTGACTAGAGATCTCTACTAGCTGTTTTTTTGCAGCTTGTGGCACAGACAGTTTTTCAACAATTGATGAACACAAAATTAGACTCTCAAATTTAGAAAATGTATGCTCTGATTGAGGGAATACTCTTAATCATCATGCGCAGATTGCAAAAACTCAAAAAAACAGTAGGTACTCTTGATCATCATGCGCAGATTGCAAAAACTCAAAAAAACAGTAGGTACCTGCAAGTATTGCAGGATTGTGTCCAAAAACAAAGCTGTTATCTAGAAAACATGAGGGAAGATTACATACCTGCATTTACTCCAAAGAATGTATTGTGAACTGAATTTGACCACCACTGACACCACACCAGTGAGACTGCCATGTTTTTTCAATCACAATTTCTAAAGTAAATGTTCACGCTTAATCAGCATACAGATTGCAAAAACACTCACAGTAGGTGCGCCTACAAATAGTTGCAGGACTACCTCAATTTATCAAGAAAACATACAAGGGCATATTACAAATCTGCGTGATTGAGCACCATTGACAAAGCAGCAGTAATAATGCCATACAATTTCCGGGGAAAATAAAGGAAAAGAACATTTCTGCACCTCTAGAAAGATCAATCAGAAATTGGGAACAAACCATGATTAAAAAAACAGCCACAATCCAACTCTAGCAATTGCGAGAAAACTCAGAACACAGTCTTGGCCTCATGGTCGAAACCCTGGTCCAGAACCTAGAGATTATATGTCATATTATCGAAGTACCTCGCTTATAAAAGAAACCAGTTCCGCGAAACCAGTTCCAAAAAAAAGGGCGCGGCCTACCTGAGAACAATGACTCATAATGAGAAATCAACTTGCTCGCCTACAGATAGCACCAGAGCTGCCGCATGCAGAAAGCCCACTAGAGCTTCCGCATGCAGATAGCCATGTGGCAAAGTTCGTGTCAGTGAATTATATGTAGTTTGGATATAAAAATCTTCAGTGAATTATATTTAGTTTGGATATACAAATCTTTTGCATCAGAATATTTAGTTTGGATATAAAAATCTTTTGCATGAGAAAACCTTGGATAGCAGAAAAGTTGAATATCTTTTGCACCTGAAAACTTTGGATATCAGAAAAGTTTGCCGCAAGGACATGCAGAAGAGCTACCAAAAACTTAGGATATCTTACTTTTACCCGTCTTGAAACCTGCGAAGCCCGCAATAAGACCCTCAATTTTGTTGGCCAATCAACAATTACATAATAAATTTTATATTATTTTTTAACATGAAAACTTTGGTTAAAATTGTGATGCACATCAATATTTTTGGTCAAACAAAAAATTAATACGCCGTCAACGCTGAATCGATCGCTATTAGTCCCAGGCCTAATAAGATTTTTTTAAAAATTGAAACTATTTGTTTGATGTTGCTTTTGGATTTTTTAAAAGATATTTTATTGGAAATAATCATCCCCCACTCATGTTTGAGGTCAACACTTTGGTAGGAAAAAAATAATGTAAGGAGAGGTGGACACATGAAAATGATTAGAATTTCAATGCATTTGGATATTGACATTGAAGAATTTTCATAGTTGGCTCAAATATGCCATTTGCATTTGCATATTGGTAATAATGCTAATTTTCAACCAACCCATGCAATTTTTTATCCTAATATGAATGTTCACTTATCTCTAAAGTGAATTAATTTGTCCAAAATGTTCCAGTCTAAAATTAAAATCTAGGTAGTTTAACTCGCCTCCTCATGTGTAAAATGATGTATGGGATCCAATGTTTCCTTCTTCACCTCCTTGGTAACATTGTTGGAGTGATAACACTAGTGGATCATATTCTAATTCTAATGTTGTTACACCTAATTGTTGCTAACTTATTAGCTATCTAGTTAAATATCTAGATCATTTTCTTTATTGGTCGATCAAAGGAAGAAACTTTTCATTCTCCTTAAAACATCCAACTCTATTTAAGTTGTTAAAGTATTTAATTATCTCTTTTGACTCTCCAAATATGTGTTTATAGTAGTGGTTTTCCTTTGCAATAAATTTTGCACCTTTTAGGCACACATGGTGCTTAGTCTTAAGGGAATATTTTGCAAAGTTTGAGGTATGAGCACATTCATAAAAATGCCTAAATTATTTTCCTTAATATTCACACAAAACATGCACTAATTTTCACCAATATCATATTTTCAACAAGAACACGTAACTTATCACCCTTGTGCTAACAATGAATAATGATGTCTTTAACTAACCTCTCCTTTTGCCTTGTGATTTCAATAAGTTTAAATGAGGTTAAGACCCTTGTCTCTCCTATAATCTTCACAATCCTATCCATGAAACCTTTAATGTAGGGGAGATAAACTTTATTTATAAAAATTTTATCATTATAGAGTTGAAGAATTATTGGAGGATTAAAGGCCTCCAAACATCTAGCAAAAGTGGAAACATGTTTGAATATCATTGAAAAGTATCAAGGATTATCAAGTATAGTGTAGATTCATTACCTTAATTATGGATATATATATATATATATATATATATATATATATATATATATATATATATATACATGTATATATACATGTATATACATGTATATATACATATATATATATACATGTATATATACATGTATATACATGTATATATACATATATAGATGTATATATACATACATACATACATACATATATATATATATATATATATATATATATATATATATATATATATATATATATATATATATATATAACCACAATTTTTATGAAACAAAATATGTGCTTGGAGGCACAAGAAAACAAATAGCTCTTAAAAGAGATAAGCTAGTAGAATCAAACAAAACTATGTCTTGGTTTAAAGCTAAACTTTCCAAACTATATTTCAATTGGGCTACATCAAAACCGAGGGTATGAGAAAGTGTACAACCTATAAAACGCCCCCGAAAACATATAAAATTTGACCTACATTGACAATTTAACTTGAATTTTGCTTCCAAGTTCAAGTATGGAAGTAAGAGCCTTTGAGGCATGATCAAATTAGCTGAAATACAAGGATTGCATAAACAACTTGCATTTGAAGGAGGCATAATTTACCCTTTTCCAATGTTGAATTTCTTCCAATTAAAACTATAGAATTCCCCCTTCATCCTTCGTGCCTTGGAGCTAGATATGTTGATCAATTAGGATATCCATCACGGTGGCTGATTGAGATGTCAACTAATCTGTCATGACTTGGAGATGACATATACACTCTTACATGTCTACAATCACATTCGTGGAGACTAGGGGCTCCTTACTCCAATGATAGTTGATACCTTGTGTCTTTACATTCAACAAGGTGGAAACAAAGTCTTGTTTCATTGACTATATGAAGAATCTAGAGTGGACAAAATCCATAAGAGGAAAGGCCCATGCATAGTAGGATGCCTTGAACAATTTAAATATATCCTTCCACAATGTCCCCATTACATCAATCTATAGGTCTTCATTCTTGTTACCATGGGAACTAGATATGCTTTTACATACTATGATGGCAAAATTAAACTCCCATAGGATAGTACTTGTCCACTAAGGCAACAATGTGACTAATAAGGTTGCTAGGTGATGCAACTTATGTAATCCTTATGTCATCATTAAAACTTAAGGAATGGGTAGGAGAAAAACCCTAGAATTGATCCTAGGAGTTCTAGAGAGGAGTTCTGATGCTTTGGAGGCTAGAGATTTTGATAAGGAGTTGTTAGCCCTTAAAACATGAAAAAAATTTACCTCAAGGAGAGAGTCCAGTCTTGAGCGAATTCGTTGGAAAATTGATTTTGACTTTGGGTCAAGAGGGGAGGTGTTGATTCTAGCTAACCCCAGTTTCATTGGAAAAGCATACCACTATTTCCCTCCAAATTCTCAATATGTCTTTCCTTTTGCATCACAATATATTATACCTCTACATGCCCTAAATTATGAGCTTCATCTTGATTAGAGAACCAATAGTTCAAATTTCTACTAGATTATCATCAAGAAGCTTACTATGTCACCTCTAAAAATATATAAACTCCAAGGCTTCATAAGAAAAACAACATTTAAGGTGGATGTGGTCCACCATCCTCTTATTCTTCCAACCAATGAATGGTAATGCTCTCAATTTAATGTCAGTCCAAACCTAAAGAAGACTATTGATTACCTAAACACTAGATGACATCATGACAACTATAATCTAGAGGAAGAAACCCTATCCACAAATTTGTTAAATCATTTAACTTAGGCGTGATTTATAGAACTCAAACAAAACCCATGAATGTATGCAATATAAGAGAAGGATAAGAAACATAGGCCATTTTATTCTCTTACCCTTTTCTAGACTAGGTTGAGAACCAAAATTATCCCACCATTCCAAACCACATTCATGTCTCTCCACTAAATAACATGAGATAATAATTAGGAAATATATCTAAGAAGGCTCTAAAAGTTTGGTTGATCTTAATGCATATCTATCCATTGTTAATGCAACGTGGCACCTGTGTCATGTTATATTTTCCATTATAACACCACTCTATGAATATTGCAGCTTACACTAGGGCGTGTGGGAAAAATATATAAATCCCTCTTTTGTCCCAAGAACTCTTGGGTTCAATATGGTTGGTCATTTTTATTATGTTTCATTAGCACATGGTAATACTCTACCATCACAAATTTCTTTTATCCTTGTTATATTTTTATGATAAGCCTTTCTTGTTGCAATTCTTTAAAGGAGAGGAATGGTGTATGGACCTTATGATAATTGATGAATCACTTGTAAATAGAAGGATATCCTATGGGCATATAGGATCCCAAGGCCTTTGAAGAGAGTTAGTTCCTCAACTTTATTATTAGAAGCTTCTCCTAATTTCCCATTACTTCTTGATTTCCTTCAGGATCATAAATAATTAGCCTCACACTTGCCACTCCCTAAATGCAAGCTTACCAATGTTTAAGAGACCTAATTTATTCTTGTTGTTTTTTTTGTTTATTATACTTAATTATTTTTATTTTTATTATTTAATTTATTATTGTTATGGGCATACATTAAGTTACATATTTTGTCCATACTAGGTTGTAAATGCACATATCTGTTATCTATGTAGTAAATATGTTTTTTCTTCGTAAGCAAGTCTACTCATATATTAAGAATGCACAAGAAATATTACAGAGAGACATGCAAAGGAAATATCAATGTCCACCCACATAGGGAAGGAGCATAGCTAGAATGTATGAGACAAAGAATAATAGGGGAGACAAGGGGAAACAAAAGAAATAATAACAAAAAAATCACCCAACTTGGGGATGGTCCTTAAGGCAACCTTTCTTTCCTTTCTTTTTCAAAACCTTGATCCAACCTACTAGAGGTGGGTTGGCCAAAGATAATTGCAAATTATCATTAAGAACTAAAGGAGAGTCCTTATCAGAGTCTGAAGATGTCAATTCATGAGCTCGCTTCAAAGCACCCAAAGAAACATCTTTATTCACCAACTGCATATTTGTTGGGGGAATTAGGTTCATTGCTAAATCCTCATGAGTCTAATGAGGAGCGAAAGTCTAAGCATGATCCCCCAAAATAATATCATCATCAGATCCCTCATCCTCTTGGCAAAAAATAGAATAAGTCTCACCCTCCATAGGGGGCAGGTCACAAGGCTTCCAACTCTTATATTTATGAATTCTATGATGCCATTTATTGTTAGAATTTAACAAAGGGAAAGAATTATAAAAATGAGTTGTTTGAAGAAAAGAGTAGCAATAAAAATCAATATTCTCATAATTCAGAGATTGGGTCTAATGATAATCACCAATGTTTAAATATATTTGATTCAAAAACCCTTTTCTTATGTCAATTTCCACACAAATTCTACCATAGGTATAAAGGCCAAGCTACCCACAAGAGGAATCAATGGCTAGAAAACATCCAAGGGCTTCTCCTATGATCTAAGAAACTAAAAATTTCCATAGGTGAGTAGGTATATTAGGAAGTCCAAACTAGATTGGTAGTTTGGTAATGACTACTATAGAATGGTCAAAATTGAGAAACCAAGGGGTTATGACCATGCAAACTTTACCCCAGAACCAAGGCCCACCATTTAGGCGCTTCTGATAATATTCCAATTTAGCGAAAATAACTATGAAGGAACCTTTTGAGAAAAAAATAACCTCACACTTCTTAGTCCAGGACAAGTGGATCCACTTATAAAGATCGATAGAACGTGGGCATAAGCCATTGAAATGTAAAAGGCATGAATAAGTGGAGAGCTAATGGATGTCCTCCACTTCAGGGTGCCAGATTTTAATAAAGGGCACTTCCTCAGATTTGTTGACCTAAAATTGTTTAGGAGCCACCTGAGGCTGAGCGACTCTTTGGGGGTACTTGTTGCAAACATCATATTTTTAAGAGAAATCATGGCAAGAGGGATTTCCAATTTCTCCCCCATGGAAGCAAAGGACCATAACCAAATTAAAATCTCTATAGATATTGTAAACTTAAATATGGGAAGAATCATATAGATGCTTACCTCTGAAGAGACAGAACTGCATTCCCAAAGGTACCCCCAATTTGAGCTCCAAATAAATCTTGAGGTATTTCACTAAATCATAGATTTGACCCATAAAAAGTAGGGAGTGCACGAATATCATTTTTATCAAGATCCAGAAAGAGGTTTTGGGAGTTTGGGGCCAAAGGCACATGCCTCTGAGAGAGAAAGGTGGCAAGCAACCAAGACCATTGCCAATGTCGAAAACCACGTTTCTAGAAACAAGACGGTCAAGATCATAATCATTGGCATGAAAAGGAAGACACAAAGGAGTTAGAACTTAAAGAGCTAATTTTGTAGCCTCAATTGTAGGATTTGACAAGTGCTTGGAATGACATGCAACATTCACCTTCTTTAACAATAGTAGACTTGTGCTCACTTTGTGGAAAGCCCATTTTTAGTCTTCCACTTATGTCAAGTGAAAAAATAAATGAGTTTCCTTGGTTGCAGGGAAAATGATGAATCCTTTGATTCCACGAGTATGGGGGCCATCAATTTCCTACCATTAAATAGGAAATGGGAACGATGGGGAACAAGGAGGAAGATTGCATTGAAATCAATTGACGCCATTGATAAATCGTGCCCTGAATGCTTGTTAGAAAAATATATATTACAGAGCAATGGAACACATAAAATATATTGCAGAAATATAAACACAAAAAACACATAAAACAAGAGAGACACAGATATACGTGGTTCACCCAATTTGGGCTACATCCACAGAGAAACAACTAGTCCTTCCTTTTATATTATCCAACAAACTGAAGAGATACGACCTACTACAGAGCCACTGTAATTCCCTCTTCTCTCTCGCTCAATCTCCTCTCTCTTTCTCTCTTAGAATAGAGATCTACATAGACGCAATACAATTCCCTCATATATAGAAAGGGGTTGCCTTCTAGGGCAAAAAACCCTAAATTAAACATAACTTCTACCATCAGATCTCCACATAATGAATGGCCCAAATTGACTACGAAATTACAACACTTTACAAGGCAATTTTACATTTATTTTTAGCTTCGAGGGCATTGCCCCCAATCCCCCACCAGGGGGGGGGGGGGGGGGGGGGGCGCTCCCAAAGATCGCAACAGCCCCCACAGACCCTCCTTGCAGTGCAAATATTACGGGCAGTGTTGCCTCCACATTGCGAATTGGGGTCCAATGTGGTGATACCTCTGAATAAAGAAGATAATCAAGCTCCACACCCAACAATGGCTCAATCTATCAATTATTCTAAAAGATGTTTGAGGAATTTCTTCTTTTATTTATGCAACAAAGATGTTAGAAGTGAAGCCAAAAACTTAAAAGAAACTCTATACTTATTATTGACCTATGTTCTCACCATATCTTGAGAGGTCCATACAAGGTTTCTATGAAATTTCAATCATTAGAATTTTTCTTAAGTAAAGTTAATGGGGATATATCTTAAAACCATAACAACCACTATACAAATATGCATTTCTTAAATATTAGTGAAATTCCCTATAACAAATTCACGTCGTAGCATAATTGTTGTATTTGGACACAATTTATAAACTATGAATATATAACATATTGTTGTAGGTTTTACTTTGAATAAAGGCAAGTCATAGCATTATGTTTGATGGAAAGGGTCTTTTAATTTTTTTTTTTGCAATAATAATAATAATAAACCTACTTGATGAAAATACTTGGATCTAAGTCATTGGTAAGTGACTCTAAGTATATATCTAAATTCACAAGCAACTAAAACTTAAATGAATAATCCCACCCTACCCACTAATGAGAAAAATGCACTTAAACCCTGAAAATGAATTAAAGTAATATCCTTTCACTTTGTTGGTGTTTTTTGAGTCATCTTTCTATTCTTACTATTGAAAAGAAAACGTTTTTAATCTTTTGATACAATCAAGATACATAACTAATAAGACAAAACTTAAAACTTGAGTGGGCCTGATGGTTAAGAACGTGTATTTCCTTATAAGAGGTCATAGGTTCCAGTCACACATGCATGTTTATTTTCCCAACCTACAAAATTGATCTTCAATTTATTCAAGTATTCTATCAGCCCTTGAGCTCTATTTCAATTCACAAGTCAGTCTCTCTCCTCTTTGTGGTTCCTTGTGTTGGAAATAATACTGAGAGGGGGGGTGAATCAGTATTATCAAGTTCTTTTAATAAATCTTCCTTATTTATACTTCGAATTATTTTTGCATGTCAGTACCATAAAAATAATGAGCATGAACAAGAAAAACAGATAGTCACACCAAAGAACACCAGATATAAGGTGGAAACCCAATGTGGGTGAAAACCACCTGCTGCAATATGTCTCTATCTTCTTTCAAATTAGAAACTCCTTTTACAATGGTTTTGTACTGGTGCAGTCCTTTACCAGTACGCAGGCTGCAACTTGCAGAGAGCTACAACTCTCTCTCGTTTTCCAGTCTCTCCTGGAAGGGAGCTACAACCCCCCTACTTCTTTTCTTTCAAGGACCACTTTTCATAAATTTTCAAACTGGATCCATGAACATCAAATGATCATCAAGTACAAGTAAATCACCCAGTCAACTGCAGTAACCAGATCAATAGTAACAGTAAACTAAACCCAGAACACCTTATCAACAGAGAAAAGTCAGTCAAATAAATGCCTTAATACAGATACGCAGTTTTTCTTTCTCTGGCCTGCGTGGCTACACACTTCACCTTCTGCTCCCCTGCGTATACCCGCAGAGAGCCTTCTGCTGCACCGCGTACCCACGCACTGTTCCTTCAATCACACCGCGTACTGCTACTGTAGCCACGCACCCACAGATGCTATCGCGCCGCGTACTGCTACTGTAGCCACGCACCCACAGATGCTATCGCGTTACGTATCTACGCACCTGCGGCTTTTGAAGGGCCGCGTACTTTCACTGTGCCTACGCACCTGAACCTCTGTCGCGCTGCGTACTTACACACTGAGCCTTCTTCTGTTCAGCGTACCCACACACTGCTCCTTCTTCTGCTCTGCGTACCCATGCACTTGCACCGTTAATCACCTGCGTACCTCTGATTAGGGCCGAATTGGCAGTCCATCAGTGTGCCACAGATAGTCAGATGCCCAGATCTGATTATGCGCCCGCGAGATCACACTTCATAGATTCACTTTCAACTTCACTCTTATATAGATCAAGCTTTTAAACCGATAACCCAATATTTCAGATCTTAAGATATTCAATTTGCAAAAAGGTGCTTTAGCCAAGTGATCTCCTTCCCTATTTATAGTTAAGCCCTTATTCACACCATGGGACAAAACCATCAATAACCAATACAAGGGATCCAAACTGGGGCTAAAATAGATCCTATACCACGGGCCAAAACCATAGAATCAAGAACGGCGGGCTAAATACCACGGGCCAAACATAAGAAACCCCACGTGAGCGCGCTTCTCTGCCTTGAAGTGAGTGAACTGGGGGTACGCACCTCATGAATGGGTAACCTGCGTGTATGAACGCACTTCCTGGTCGGCGTACCTGCGGGTACGCACCTTTTGAACTATTCTCCTGCGTACCTCTTAATTTCCAACATTTTGAGAGCCTGATCAGAGCATTGCCACCTGTATGAGTTGCCATCAAGTACAACACATGAATCATAGAGCCATACCAGAAACATAATGCCAACAATCTCCCCCTTTGGACTTGATGGCAACCTCAAAATCTTCAACGTCATTCTCCCCCTTTGACATCAAGGGAAAAGGGTTATGCTCCCCCTAAGAACATGCTCCCCCTGAATATAAACCAGATCTGCAAAGAAGAACCATAATCCACCAAACACCATAAATGACCATGAAAGAGATAGAGACATATTGCAGCAATATTCAGACCAGCATCCATGATGTACTTCCTCCATAATGCCAACAATGCATTATATGCTCCCCCTGAACCTGTGCCATTCGATCTTCGACCAATCCGCAACCCAGCAAGTGTACGCATATACCCCAGATGAACCTTGCGTACAACCGTCAATCAAAAGAGATTCAACAACATGATGATGCATCAACAACCCCCAGCTTTTGCCTGAGGTATTCAAAGGTCTCCCTGGGCAATGGTTTGGTGAGTATATCAGCAACTTGTTCCTTAGAAGGAACATACTCCAACTTGACCTTTTGTTCAAGTACTTGTTCCCGGAGAAAATGATACTTGATCGGTATGTGCTTGGTCTTTGAATGCATGACTGGGTTCTTTGAAATGCTGATTGCACTTGTATTATCACATAAGATGGAGATGGGTGGTATACAAGTGATTTGAAAATCCTACAAGGTCTGCATCATCCAAAGGAGTTGAGTGATGCAAGATGCAGTAGCAACATATTTCGCTTCAACTGTAGACAAGGCAATCGAACTCTGTTTCTTGCTGAACCAAGATACTAATCTGGAACCCATAAAGAATGCACCACCACTTGTGCTCTTCCTATCATCCACGCTTCCGGCCCAATCTGCATCTGTATAAGCATGAAGTGTGAGATCTGTATCTCTAGGATACCATAAGCCATAGTTTTGAGTTCCTTGAAGATATTTGAAGATTCTCTTTACTGCCTGAAGATGAGTTTCCTTTGGATTTGCCTGAAATCTTCCAACTATTCCTACTGCATGCATTATGTCTGGTCGGGTACCTGTCAAATAAAGTAGACTTCCAATCATAGATCTGTAGGTTGGTTGATGCACTGCTGCTGATTCATCATTTGCACTGAGGCTACATCCTGTGACCATGGGTGTACATACTGGTTTTGCATCTTCCATGCCATATTTCTTCAAAATCTGCTTGAGATACTTGGTTTGAGACAAAAAGATCCCTCCTTCTTTTTGTTGGATTTGCAAACCAAGAAAATATGTCAGTTCTCCCAGCAAGGACATTTCGAATTCTTTCTGCATTACCAAAGCAAAGCTTTGACTCATAGCTTCTTCATTGCTCCCAAAGATAATGTCATCTACATACACAACAAGTATTAGCAATTTGTCATTTTCAACTTTTATATAAAGATTGCTATCTGCTGATCCTTTTGAAAAACCTTGTTGATGAAGATATTTGTCCAAGCGATAGTACCAAGCCCTTGGAGCTTGTTTGAGACCATAGAGAGCCTTTTTCAATCTGCATACAAGATTTGGATCATTTCCAAGAATGAAACCATCTGGCTGCTCAATGTATACTTCTTCTTCCAAGTCTCCATTCAGAAAGGCTGATTTCACGTCCATTTGAAATACTTTGAAGTTTTGAAAGCTTGAGAGAGCAAGGAACATTCGGATGGCCTCAAGTCTTGCAACAGGAGCAAAGGTTTCTTCAAAATCTATTCCTTCTTGCTGTGCATACCATTTACAAACAAGTCTGGCCTTGTTTCTAATTACTTCTCCATTTTCATTCAATTTATTTTTGAAGACCCATTTTGTCCCTATAACATTCTTATCCTTTGGTCTAGGAACCAACTCCCAAGTGTTGTTCTTTTCGATCTGCTCAAGTTCTTCATCCATTGCTTTGACCCAACATTCATCTTTGCATGCCTCTTTCACATTTTGTGGTTCAGTGGAAGAGAGTAATGCCAAATAGCTTGAAGCTTCTGCAACTGTTCTTCTTGTTTGTACACCTGCTTCTTTCTGCCCCAAAATCTGAGATTCTGGATGATTCTTCTGAACATATATGGATGGAGTCTTCTCTTCTATCCTTATCTGCTCCTCTGGTTCTTCTTGAGGTTCTTCTTCTTCATCATTCTGTCTTTGAGGGTAGTCTTCATCTTCTTCGATATCTTCATGATTTACTTGCCTAGGAATGTATCCCTTCTCATCAACCACTACATCAATGCTGTCAACAATTCTTCCAAGTCTTTTATTGTAGCACTTGTATGCTTTGTTGTGTGGAGAATAACCAAGAAGAATGCCTTCATCTGCTCTAGGTTCAAGTTTGCCAAGTTTCTCATCAGTATTCTTAATATAGCATTTGCTCCCAAATATTTTGAAGTGCTTTACCGAAGGAGTCTCACCATACCAGAGCTCATGAGGAGTTTGAGTGCTGTTCACCCGGACATTTGTTTTGTTGAGAATAACAACCGCAGCATATGCAGCTTCACCCCAGAAAGTTGTGGGAGTTCCAGACTCATCAAGCATAGCACGAGCCATTTGTTGGACTGTTCTGTTCATTCTTTCCACTACTCCATTTTGCTGAGGAGTTCTAGCTGTAGAGAATTCTCTTCTTATCCCATGTTCTTCACAGAAATCGAAAAATTCATTTGAGGTAAACTCTCCACCTCTGTCGGATCTGAGGCACTTAATTTTGTATCCTGATTCATTTTCAACCAAGGCTTTAAAGGATTTGAATTTTTCGAATGCTTCATCTTTTTGCTTCATAAGTCCTAACCAGACAAACCTGGAGAAATCGTCAATGAATAATATCAAGTATTCTTCTCCTCGAGGTGTCCTTTTCCTGAATGGTCCACATACATCTGTATGTACAAGCTCAAGAGGCATGCTAGCTGATCCTTCCTTCTCTGGAAAGTTAGTTCTGGTTTGCTTTCCAAACTGACATGACTTGCATATGGTGTTGTCTGGAATTTTGATATCTGGAAGACCGCGAACTGCCTGATATTTGCATGCTTTCCTTATTTGTGAAAAGATTAGATGCCCCAACCTCCGGTGCCATAACCAGTGTTCATCATCCTTGCTTAGATAGCATTGTTGTTGTCCTTCTTCAAATATGTATAGATTATTTGGAGTTCTTTTACCTTTGATCACCGTTTTACCTGTATCAAGATCACGAACAAGACATCCATTTGTTCTAAATATCACCTCGGTTCCTTGATCACACATCTGGCTGACACTCAGAAGATTATGCTTCAATCCATCAACATACAAAACATTTCCAGCTTTGACCTTTTATTTTAACTGAGCAGTGCCTTTTCCTTTTATAGCTGCAGGAGTATCATTTCCAAAAGAAACTTTCTTTCCCTTTTCTAAAGCAGAATATGATTCAAGTTTTTCTTTATCACCTGTCATATGCTTCAAACATCCACTGTCAATGTACCATAGATTTTCCTGTCCCTCTGCATAAAATGCTATCCCACATCTTTCTGTTTGTGGTTCCTTTATTCTCCATGTTTTGGTGCTTGAGGCTTGTTCCTTTGTCTGCTGAAACCTGCTCCTGCATTCAGAATCTTCATGACCAAAGTTATTGCAAATAGAACATTCAACTTCATTTTCAAGAACCGAAAAGTTGTTATAGGTCCTTTTTGTAATCCCGGTCATACTTCTTTGTTTTTGAGCTTCTCTAGTCATGATCGTTTTATATGCAACACATTGAGCTGCTTTGTGACCAAAGTTATGGCAAGAGAAGCATTGTCCATTGAAGAAACTTCTGCGGTTATCAAATCTTCCGGCCAAACGATTGTAATTTCTATTGTCATTCATTCTTGAAGCAAATTGAGAGGATTTTACCTGTGGCTGGTTGTAGCTTTTGTTCATCCTTAAGACGAGGACCCTTTAGGGGGCTCGACTGATAAGGATGCATAAGCAGGCTCGACCATAGGGAGAGGACCTTTAGGTGCTCGACCATAAGGACCTTTAGGTACTCGACTGTTAAGGAGAGGGAGAGGAGAGGAGAGGTCCGGCAGGGTGAGGGCGGATTGCCCCTGGTTTACCTGATAGTCTTTGTTTGTAATTGGTCCCTGCTTTACCTGGTGATCTCCATTGTGCTTTTGCTCATTCCTTCTTGCTGCATCAAGATAACTCTTTGAGGTGGATGCTTAAGAAGTTTCTCCATTATACCCCAGACCTGTCTTGTTTAGTGGAGAACGTTGTACATTGATGATCTCATCCAGAGTTTCAGATCCTTTGACAAACTTAAGATTAATAGCCTTTGTTTTCTCAATCTCTTTTCTAAGACCAACAATTTCACCTTCTAACTTTTCAAGATATTTTTCTTTTTCATCAATCTGAAATTGTAGAGTATCAATGATCATATTCTTTTCTTCTATACATGTCTTGAGTCTAGAAATTTCTTCATGAAAGCTATCCACATCTATAGCATCCATGTAATCATCATCTTCAAATGCCATTAAAAGTTTATAGTCATTACCTCGTTCATCTTCATCACTATTTGATAGACCATCACTATCTTCATGAGTGTAGTAGCTTTTCTTATTTGCATTCTGTTTCTTGCTCCATCTAGCAGGTTCCTTTCCTTTGTCAATCTTATCCTTATGAGGACATTTCGTAGCATAATGACCTACTCTTCCACAAGCAAAACATTTAAAAGGTAACTTACCTCTGAACCTTCCAGTACCCCGTTGAAGATTTCTGACAAAATTTGATTCTTCTTCTTCTTATGGCACGTGACTTGCTTCATAGTAGTCTCCTTTGCCTGAAGCCTTGAAAGCAGCTTCTCTCCTGTCTGATGGACCTCCCTTTCTCATTTCATAAGCAGTTAGAATTCCGTGTAGCTGAGACATAGTAAGAATTCGTAGATTTTCCTTTTCTTCTATTGCAGACACTTTAGATTCAAACTTGGGGGACAATGATCTTAAAACTTTTTCAACCACAATAGCCTCTTTTATTTCTTCACCCAAGTTTTTCATGCAATTAACAATCTCGTCTACCCGAAGAAAATAGTTAGCCACACTTTCATCATTATACATTTTGAGATTCTCATACTGAATCCTGAGGGTTTGAAGTTTAGCACGCTTTACCTGTTCATCTCCTTCGTAGCTCAAGACAATCTTGTCCCATATTTCCTTTGCGGATTTATATTGCATAACCTTTACGAATTCTGTTTGAGATAAGCATCCTAGCAGAGTATTGACTGCTTTAGCATTTGTTTCATATTTCTTCTTCTCGGCCAAATCTGTAGGAGTATCTGAAGGAAAAGTGTAGTCTGTATCTATGATATCCCAAACTTCTGTACCAAGAGATTGAAGATAGGCAGTAACTCTTACCTTCCAATAATTGAAGTTTGTCCCATCAAAGATTGGTGGCCTGATTGATGCTTCCCTCTCGTAGTTGCTCATGATGAATGATCTTCCTTCAAGCGATCAAGCTTCTCTGAAGGACCTGCTCTGATACCAATTGTTGGAAATAATACTGAGAGGGGGGGTGAATCAGTATTATCAAGTTCTTTTAATAAATCTTCCTTATTTATACTTTGAATTATTTTTGCATGTCAGTACCATAAAAATAATGAGCATGAACAAGAAAAATAGATAGTCACACCAAAGAACACCAGATATAAGGTGGAAACCCAATGTGGGTGAAAACCACCTGCTGCAATATGTCTCTATCTTCTTTCAAATTAGAAACTCCTTTTACAATGGTTTTGTACTGGTGCAGTCCTTTACCAGTACGCAGGCTGCAACCTGCAGAGAGCTACAACTCTCTCTCGTTTTCCAGTCTCTCCTGGAAGGGAGCTACAACCCCACTACTTCTTTTCTTTCAAGGACCACTTTTCATAAATTTTCAAACTGGATCCATGAACATCAAATGATCATCAAGTACAAGTAAATCACCCAGTCAACTGCAGTAACCAGATCAATAGTAACAGTAAACTAAACCCAGAACACCTTATCAACAGAGAAAAGTCAGTCAAATAAATGCCTTAATACAGATACGCAGTTTTTCTTTCTCTGGCCTGCGTGGCTACACACTTCACCTTCTGCTCCCCTGCGTATACCCGCAGAGAGCCTTTTGCTGCACCGCGTACCCACGCACTGTTCCTTCAATCACGCCGTGTACTGCTACTGTAGCCACGCACCCACAGATGCTATCGCGCCGCGTACTGCTACTGTAGCCACGCACCCATAGATGCTATCGCGCTGCGTATCTACGCACCTGTGGCTTTTGAAGGGCCGCGTACTTTCACTGTGCCTACGCACCTGAACCTCTGTCGCGCTGCGTACCCACGCACTGAGCCTTCTTCTGTTCAGCGTACCCACGCACTGCTCCTTCTTCTGCTCTGCGTACCCACGCACTTGCACCGTTAATCACCTGCGTACCTTTGATTAGGGCCGAATTGACAGTCCATCAGTGTGCCACAGATAGCCAGATGCCCAGATCTGATTATGCGCCCGCGAGATCACACTTCATAGATTCACTTTCAACTTCACTCTTATATAGATCAAGCTTTTAAACCGATAACCCAATATTTCAGATCTTAAGATATTCAATTTGCAAAAAGGTGCTTTAGCCAAGTGATCTCCTTCCCTATTTATAGTTAAGCCCTTATTCACACCATGGGACAAAACCATCAATAACCAATACAAGGGATCCAAACTGGGGCTAAAATAGATCCTATACCACGGGCCAAAACCATAGAATCAAGAACGGCGGGCTAAATACCACGGGCCAAACATAAGAAACCCCACGTGAGCGCGCTTCTCTGCCTTGAAGTGAGTGAACTGGGGGTACGCACCTCATGAACGGGTAACCTGCGTGTATGAACGCACTTCCTGGTCGGCGTACCTGCGGGTACGCACCTTTTGAACTATTCTCCTGCGTACCTCTTAATTTCCAACATTTTGAGAGCCTGATCAGAGCATTGCCCCCTGTATGAGTTGCCATCAAGTACAACACATGAATCATAGATCCATACCAGAAACATAATGCCAACAATCTCCCCCTTTGGACTTGATGGCAACCTCAAAATCTTCAACGTCATTCTCCCCCTTTGACATCAAGGGCAAAGGGTTATGCTCCCCCTAAGAACATGCTCCCCCTGAATATAAACCGGATCTGCAAAGAAGAACCATAATCCACCAAACACCATAAATGACCATGAAAGAGATAGAGACATATTGCAGCAATATTCAGACCAGCATCCATGATGCATTTCCTCCATAATGCCAACAATGCATTATATGCTCCCCCTGAACCTGTGCCATTCGATCTTCGACCAATCCGCAACCCAGCAAGTGTACACATGTACCCCAGATGAACCTTGCGTACAACCATCAATCAAAAGAGATTCAACAACATGATGATGCATCAACAACCCCCAGCTTTTGCCTGAGGTATTCAAAGGTCTCCCTGGGCAATGGTTTGGTGAGTATATCAGCAACTTGTTCCTTAGAAGGAACATACTCCAACTTGACCTTTTGTTCAAGTACTTGTTCCTGGAGAAAATGATACTTGATCGGTATGTGCTTGGTCTTTGAATGCATGACTGGGTTCTTTGAAATGCTGATTGCACTTGTATTATCACATAAGATGGAGATGGGTGGTATACAAGTGATTTGAAAATCCTGCAAGGTCTGCATCATCCAAAGGAGTTGAGTGATGTAAGATGCAGTAGCAACATATTCCGCTTCAGCTGTAGACAAGGCAATCGAACTCTGTTTCTTGCTGAACCAAGATACTAATCTGGAACCCATAAAGAATGCACCACCACTTGTGCTCTTCCTATCATCCATGCTTCTGGCCCAATCTGCATCTGTATAAGCATGAAGTGTGAGATCTGTATCTCTAGGATACCATAAGCCATAGTTTTGAGTTCCTTGAAGATATTTGAAGATTCTCTTTACTGCCTGAAGATGAGTTTCCTTTGGATTTGCCTGAAATCTTCCAACTATTCCTACTGCATGCATTATGTCTGGTCGGGTACCTGTCAAATAAAGTAGACTTCCAATCATAGATCTGTAGGTTGGTTGATGCACTGCTGTTGATTCATCATTTGCACTGAGGCTACATCCTGTGACCATGGGTGTACATACTGGTTTTGCATCTTCCATGCCATATTTCTTCAAAATCTGCTTGAGATACTTGGTTTGAGACAAAAAGATCCCTCCTTCTTTTTGTTGGATTTGCAAACCAAGAAAATATGTCAGTTCTCCCAGCAAGGACATTTCGAATTCTTTCTGCATTACCAAGGCAAAGTTTTGACTCATAGCTTCTTCATTGCTCCCAAAGATAATGTCATCTACATACACAACAAGTATTAGCAATTTGTCGTTTTCAACTTTTATATAAAGATTGCTATCTGCTGATCCTTTTGAAAAACCTTGTTGATGAAGATATTTGTCCAAGTGATAGTACCAAGCCCTTGGAGCTTGTTTGAGACCATAGAGAGCCTTTTTCAATCTGCATACAAGATTTGGATCATTTCCAAGAATGAAACCATCTGGCTGCTCAATGTATACTTCTTCTTCCAAGTCTCCATTCAGAAAGGCTGATTTCACGTCCATTTGAAATACTTTGAAGTTTTGAAAGCTTGAGAGAGCAAGGAACATTCGGATGGCCTCAAGTCTTGCAACAGGAGCAAAGGTTTCTTCAAAATCTATTCCTTCTTGCTGCGCATACCATTTACAAACAAGTCTGGCCTTGTTTCTAATTACTTCTCCATTTTCATTCAATTTATTTTTGAAGACCCATTTTGTCCCTATAACATTCTTATCCTTTGGTCTAGGAACCAGCTCCCAAGTGTTGTTCTTTTCAATCTTCTCAAGTTCTTCATCCATTGCTTTGACCCAACATTCATCTTTGCATGCCTCTTTCACATTTTGTGGTTCAGTGGAAGAGAGTAATGCCAAATAGCTTGAAGCTTCTGCAACTGTTCTTCTTGTTTGTACACCTGCTTCTTTCTGCCCCAAAATCTGAGATTCTGGATGATTCTTCTGAACATATATGGATGGAGTCTTCTCTTCTATCCTTATCTGCTCCTCTGGTTCTTCTTGAGGTTCTTCTTCTTCATCATTCTGTCTTTGAGGGTAGTCTTCATCTTCTTCGATATCTTCATGATTTACTTGCCTAGGAATGTATCCCTTCTCATCAACCACTACATCAATGCTGTCAACAATTCTTCCAAGTCTTTTATTGTAGCACTTGTATGTTTTGCTGTGTGGAGAATAACCAAGAAGAATGCCTGCGTGGCTACGCACTTCACCTTCTGCTCCCCTGCGTATACCCACAGAGAGCCTTCTGCTGCATCGCGTACCCACGCACTGTTCCTTCAATCACGCCGCGTACTGCTACTGTAGCCACGCACCCATAGATGCTATCGCGCCGCATACTGCTACTGTAGCCACGCACCCACAGATGCTATCGCGCTACATATCTACGCACCTGCAGCTTCTGAAGGGCCGCGTACTTTCACTGTGCCTACGCACCTGAACCTCTGTCGCGTTGCGTACCCACGCACTGAGCCTTCTTCTGTTCTGCGTACCCACGCACTGCTCCTTCTTCTGATCTGCGTACCCACGCACTTGCATCGTTAATCACCTGCATACCTCTGATTAGGGCCGAATTGGCAGTCCATTAGTGTGTCACAGATAGTCAGATGCCCAGATCTGATCATGCGCCCGCGAGATCACACTTCATAGATTCACTTTCAACTTCACTCTTATATAGATCAAGCTTTTAAACCGATAACCCAATATTTCAGATCTTAAGATATTCAATTTGCAAAAAGGTGCTTTAGCCAAGTGATCTCCTTCCCTATTTATAGTTAAGCCCTTATTCACACCATGGGACAAAACCATCAATAACCAATACAAGGGATCCAAACCGGGGCTAAAATAGATCCTATACCACGGGCCAAAACCATAGAATCAAGAACGACGGGCTAAATACCACGGGCCAAACATAAGAAACCCCACGTGATCGTGCTTCTCTGCCTTGAAGTGAGTGAACTGGGGGTACGCACGTCATGAACGGGTAACCTACATGTATGAACGCACTTCCTTGTCGGCGTACCTGCGGGTACGCACCTTTTGAACTATTCTCCTGCGTACCTCTTAATTTCCAACATTTTGAGAGCCTGATCAGAGCATTGCCACCTGTATGAGTTGCCATCAAGTACAACACATGAATCATAGAGCCATACCAGAAACATAATGCCAACACCTTGTCCCTCTGGAAATCTATATGATTTAATTGGGTTTTGGCCTTGGCCCTTTAGCATTCGAGTTTCTCTCATTCCATATAATTCTCATAATTTTGGTGGGTCCCCCGGGCCCTTGTATCTGTATCCCACTGGTAATCCGTAAGTTTCTATTGGTTCCCCACCTCTATGCATATCGATTGTGTTCCCATTCCTCCTTAAAACGAGCAATATTTTGAGTGCTCATCTCCTTTCCTGGAATATAGTTGACCCGAAATTATGGACTTTGTGTTGTGTGAATTCAAAATTTCAGTCCCTATTACCTTCGTCAAGTGGCAATGAATATCCACAGAGATTCCCACTCAGGTTCTGGGGGTCACCCCAAATGTCAGCAGTGCTCCCACCAAGATGAATCCTTGACCTTGGAGATCATGGAAACTAAAGTGAAATTGCAGGAACAGATGAGCATCATCATCAAATTAATGGAAGAAATCCAAGAGCTTAAATTCAACATGGCTTGCTAGGTAGATGAAGTTGACACACTCTGCCAACAGATAGACTCCCTTCAAATCCATAACACTACCATGACAAGAATCAATGCTGAATCTAGTGCCTAACAAGTATGAAGAAAGCTACATTCTAGACCTCAACAAGACTTTAGTTGAGGATCCCAACACTCCTAATATGCATTAAATTCAATTGTGTCTTCCTTCTTGGGCACTTTTTAAAAATGTTCTCATATCAACACTCTATTTATGTATGTTTATTAGTTACAATTTTGGTGGTAGTAGAAATTTCATCCCTCGAAAATCAATTTGTAAGAGAAATCATGTACTCCATTCTTGCATATTTGATGTGTCTAGACACAAACTTTAATAAGATATTACTCATTTTTTTGTAAAAAAATAAAAATAAATTATATATCTATATATATATAATTTTTGTTTTTGTTTTTTGTTTTTTATGTAAATAAATAAATTTATTATATATTTATTTATTTTATCTATTATTATATGACTATTTTTTTATACTTTGTCAGTGTTATTATTCCATTGTATCTAGTTTATCATTTTTAATTAATATTCTATTGTGTTTTAACTCTTTAATATAATATATTAATATTAACACACACACACACATATATATATATATATATATATATATATATATATATTGTAAGCTTGGTAGGACCTTTCTTTTCATTATCATTCAAAAAACAGGCAGGTTACATCCATATACTGAATGGTTAGGTGGCCTCAACCTGCCTAGAGGGAAACTAGGTCTGTTGGCCACCTAACAACATGATAAGCCATCCAAAAACAAAATAGAATAAGTCTATCCATCCATGCTAAAAATGTCTGATTGTCCTTAAACTGCCTAGCATCTAGATATCTGTAAACATACTGAAAGTACTGAAAAGATAAAAATTGTTGCATACACTAATAAGTAGAATAGAGGTGATACGCCAGACTACTCATCATATGCTGAGTCAACCAAATTTGGGTCCTTTGCACTTGACTCAGGGATTTTAGATTGCAGAATGCATGGGATATGCCTCTCGATGCGACTAAGAGCACCATTTTTCTACTGTAACTGAAATTTGATTTGCTAAAAATCTTTGCTATAGTCTGGGAAAGCCTGAGCAGTCATGGCCAAGCCTGAAGGAATGTGTTCCAGGGCTTTAACAATAGGATTTTCAATATCCAATACAAGTGAACAATCTTCTTATACTGAGAAATACGACCTTGAGAATGCCCTAGATCAAGCACTAGGGTCTACCATTCATCTAAGTCAAGGTCTAACAGTCCCACTATCTCATTTAACTCCGTTTCCCATTTAGCGATGAGATGATGACCTGGGGACTAGCCCACATGATACGTTGTAGCTGCTTCATCAATGGTCCTAGAGGTGGACTTGCGCCCATGATATTTACTAGTGGATTTGCTAGGAGTGTTGGTGGCTGGGCCATTTTGGCATTCCTTCTGAGTCCATGAGAACCACGGGTGGTCTAGTCTCTTCCCGAAGAAACAAAGGCCATGATGCTGGGCTGGTGACACAAAAAAAAAAAAACTGAAACCCACAAATTGACACCCAGAATTCCGACCAAGAACGAACCAAAATCCAAGAGCAGAGTGCTGCCAGGGGTCGCACCTAATAGGACCTGTTAGGTAATTGATTGTGAGAACATTAAAGGGCATAATTAAAAACCAAACCACAAGTTTGCAGAGACCTTGGGACATCAAGGTTGTAGCCACAAAATTCCAAAGAAAAACCAGGGTTGGGGCACCAATGACAGAGCCATAGAGACCATGAGCAGCCCATCGGCCTAATCAACAGAATACCCATATGAGCCAACCAAACTCCATAGACCACAAACACAAGAATAATGAGACAACCTTCAAGGAACTCATAGACAACAATAGCCATTTCCAGAGAATACTTCTCCCAGACCATTTTATGCAGAGCATATCCCTTCTCCCATGAAACTGTTAGACAGGAAGAACGAGTCATGATAGATAAACATGTGATACGATTGAGCACATACCCGAGACTGATGACTTGAACCCACTGTGAATGAACCAGAGCCCTGCGAGATACCTCCACGAAATTCTACCACGGGTTACAGGGTTGCTTGACTCCAAACTTATGCCAAACCCATACACAGACATAGGACTTACTAGATTGAACACCTAAAAGGTCGGGAGCATGTCGCATTAAAGAAACCTTTCCACCTTTGTTAATTACATTGAATGCATCCATACGTTTTGCCACCACTCCATGTGATATGAGCATGTGGAGGGCGGCCAGGGATCACCTTGGGATCCATAGAATGTCCATCATACATTGATATGACCGATATTTGCCCACTCGCACCCAGATCGGGGAATAGTTTAAATTTTAAAATATTAAGTATTAATTTAATAAATATATTGTTATTAACTATTAGATTTAGTTATTACAACAAGGCAACATAGCTCGTCTTCCCTGCCTCCTAGTTTAATTATTGAACATTGAATGGTATGAATTAACTCTAGGTATTAATTATTAGTTTGAATCTTTATCAAACCGGTAAACAACCCAATTAATCATTCTAGATCAATGCATATTGCAACACAACATCAATTTGTTTGAAAAAATTCAGTCAAAGGAGATTGTTTTGATCTATTGTGATACAAATAATAATTTGGCAAACATCTTTACTAATCCTCTAGGAAAATATAAGTTCACATTATGTAAAGACAAGTTAAGTGTGGTAAATAATTCATTTCTCAATTAAGGGGGAATGTTAGAAATAATAGAGAAATGCAATTTCTAGATTGTTAGAGTTTCAATGTCATATTCTAGAATGTGTGGTTTTCCAATGTAAGAGTGAGTTGAAGCTTAGTAAGAATCATTATCTTCTAGGTTGTTGTGCTTATCCAGTGTATAATGAGACTCTATTATGTATTCAGAGTATGTGAGCTTGAATATGTTAGTGCCTAAATCTACCTCAAGCTGAAGGAAGGCAGGTCTAGGGTAACATCAAACCATGCTTAACCTGGTAGCTAGCCCTACCAGGTCGGGAGAGGGCTCTCTTCTTGTCAATCTCAATTAAGATATGTGAAACTAGGGCTTGAGATCACTGAAATGAAATGCTGATTTTAGGCTAGGTATATTAGGTCAAAGGATTTTGTTTGATTTTGATGGTTGGTTGTTGGATCAAATGAAGAAGGCAGCTTTGGGTCCAGGAAATCAACTCAGATTTGCAGGAGGTTCTGTGGGGCGAGGTAGGTAGGTGTTTTGGCACTTTGAATTGAGTGTGATGGTAAGTCTAAGACTAGTGAGGAGTTGGAGAGGGCATGCAAGGTTCATGAGTCCTCTTCAAACAACATAAAACATTAAAAACTAAATGTATCCTCAAGGCAGAGCACTGAATATCAATGGATTCCACCTATTTATCTTGATTCATTTAGTTATGAAGAAAGAAATAGATGCTAGAACATATACACATAAGAGAAACTAAATAACAAAGGAAGAAACAATTCCAAAACACATTACCACAAGAATCCCACAAAATGCTGCAAAACCCTAGTTCATTTCCTTGCCAAACTGTAGAAGTGATTTACAATGAAGGCTCAAAGCATCCATAAGAGTCCAACCTTGACAAATGAATCTGAAAGTACATAATATAGGCATCAAACCATCTATGCTAGCCATTAGGGGTCGAATCCATGAGTCAAGGAGATGTTTCAACAACATCTAAACTAGGAACTAGAAAATAGGCAGTGGAACAACTTGCCTCTAAAACTATGGAAACTGATTCATTCATCCTCAATTTACCTCTAACTGATGTATCTACCCCCTCAAGTCATTTTTTCATCAAATTTACATCATATTACATCATTTACCATCACAAATTTACCAAGGAGAAAAGAAAAAGTCAACTGATAGTCAAACTGGGTGAAATTCTGGAAAATCAGGCAAAACTGGCAAATTTCCTCCTATACATAGCGCCACTGATCCTATGCGCAGTGATTTTTATAGGCCACTTTTGGAAGACTTCCTGAAGTCCAAATCAGGTGTAGGATAGCTCGTTGGAAATCTTGGTGAGTCTACTTTCTGGAACAACTTGAATTATTGAATTTGGAGTCCATTTGCCCCTCCACAAATTGATTCTCCCAAGACTGCTTCCTATGTGACAAAAAAGTGGCAGAGAGGGCACTTTTTGGGCGTTTTTTGCCCTTTTGGAGACCTAGAACTTGTCAAAAATTCTCAGCCATTTCTGAGCATGCATATTTTTCCCTGTTGATTCCAAAAATATAAACTTTTTTTCCAATGGATGCCCCCAACAAAAGTGCAGCGCCACCTATTGGAAAACCCTATTTTTCACATTAAAAATTTCAAAAATGACAAAAATTGCTCCAAATTTATTGAAATTTGGCATGAGTGATCCTTGTTAGGTGCTTTGATGGGAAAATTATGCTTCAGCTAATATATTTGAGTTTATCATGCTCTTTTTGCTTTCTTAAGGCCCTTTTTCAACTTAGCCTTAACCCTCTTCATTATATTGTCAACATATTGTCCTTTGTTCCACTATTCACCAACATTCGGAATGCCTGTTGCTTCTGAGATAGTGGTAGGTGACAAGGTGAAGGAAACACCAGCAAGGTTCACTTGGCAATTATTGAGATGGGTGACAAACAACAGGGCAAGCTCATAGCAAGAATGATGTCTAAAACAAGATATAGCAAGAGGACAAGCAAGCAACTCTGTGAGACTGATAATTTCCTCCTGGATGATCTTTCCCCGTTTGTGTGGCTTTCTTGGTACATGAGCTTCTTTGGAAGAATCATTGGGATTTTCCTCTTTCCTCTCATAATCTGAATCTTTCTCCATGCTTTTGGTAATATGATGGGTGATGAAGTTTGTAGTGAAAACAGATGAGTATGAAGAGATTTGAAATATAAAGTAAGTGAAATGTAAGGTGAGGGTGAATGCTTGAAGGAATTAGGGTAAAGGATTTATGAAGGAATGGGGGAAATGAGGGAGGGAGTAGTGTTTTCAAATGTGAGATTAGGGTTTGTTAATGAAGTAGGTGTAATGAATATGTAGGATTTGGGAGTTAGGGTTTGGGAATAGGAAATTAGGGCTAGGGTTTGATGTAGAAATTAGGGTTTAATGGAATGAAGTTTGATGAGTGATGGATAGTGAGGAAGAGTTGATAAACCAAGTGTAAATGGAGGAGAAAGGAATCCAATGACCCTTAGTGGCTTATGAGAGGTAGGTTAGCTTATTTAGGTTTATGAGAGAAATCTCAATGCTAATAGGGTTTGCTATGAAATGATGCCAAACACACTCAGGAAATCAAGCACACTTCTTTCTTAGCAAGGAGAAATGGTAAACTTACTTGGCATCAGCATTAAATAGCTTTGGAGGTGTTTTGATAGCAATTTTGAGGTGTTTTCAACAGGTGTGTAGCGCCAGTGTAATTTTACACTGGAAACCTGCCATAGGTGCGCAATGCCAATTCTATGCGCAACACCTTTTTGGAGACCAATTTTGGAGGCCTTATCGGAGTCCAAATTGTGCATTTGATGGCTCGTTGGAAAGCTTATTGAGTCTAATTTCCAAAACATCTTGAATTTTTCAATTTGGAGTTCATTTTCCCTATAAAAGGTCAAATCTCCCAAGACTGGTCAAAATGTGCAAAATGAGGCTGCCTAAATGCAGAGTGCTATTGCAGTCAACTTTTGAAGGTCTTCCTCAACTCAAAATTGATCTCATGATATCTCATTGGAAATATCTCTCTTTCTATATATCATTTAAATCATTAATCAAGTCATTTGGTCAACCAGGCTAGGAGAAATATTGATTTTCCCAAGGCCACTCCAAAGGTGCAGCAACCCTCTTGAGGCAACTTTATTTTTGACATTTCTCTAAAACCATGATAGCTGTGTAAAAAGCGAAAGAGGCTTTTCTTCTTGGGGCACTGAGGGACAAAAACTCTCTCACTTTTTCCAAATTCATCTTTTCTTCCTCAGAAACATCATTTGAGTAAAACCTATCCCGATGTGTGGAACAGGGGATTTGTCGAAGTGAAGTGAAATGAAGGGGATAAGGGGCTTCTAAATTCTTGAGAAAATTTCGGGAAGTAGGGAGGGATGTTAGGAAGTAGGGGAAGGTGAAATTTCAAATATTGAGTGAGGGGAAGGGGTCCAAAATGGAAAAACACAGGCTTAGCTTAGAAAATTGTCAGATGGTAGCAATAAACTAGGGTTTGTGGGAAAATGAGGAATTTGAGGGATATCAGTGATGGGAAGTGTTTAATAAGGTATATTAAGGATAGGGGAAGGTGTATGAGCATCAGGATGCAAGATTTGTTGATGATTTTACCATACAAGAGAAATTACCTTCAAAACCCTAGGAGAGGGAAATGAGTCTTACCCAAGCACAACTGAAACACGAACAAGGTGTAAAATGACCCATTGGAACCTGAAATGATGATGACAACTCTCTGAATGATGGTACACTCATCTGAATGGTGACATGGACTGACATTTGGACAACTTTGAAAGAAGTGAAAACAAATCCTAAACCTAATACCTAATGACCAAATTTTACTTGAAGACTCACTGAAATGACAAAATTTGACTTTGACACCTTAAAATCATTTTGTAAGAGCATGTTTGATCACTGGAGGAAGGCTTCAAATACTAACACTAATATAATCAATATAAAAGTCTCATTGAGACAGTTCTTCTCTGCTATCTTTGTTTTCTATATTTAGCTATCATACTCTACTACATAAGAATAAACCCCAAAATTATAATAGAAAAAAATTCACGTTAAAAAAATTGCAATTCTAAAAAACACATATTTCATTAAAGTTGGAAAATTTTTATTACAAGGACTTTAAACACGAAAACATTTCATTAAATTTGGTGTTATTTAGTTGATCTTGAATTTAGAACTTTAACTAGATTAAGTTTAAAAATCAATTAGTTCACTACTTTTAATGTATCTATTCACTTTTTTTTTGCGATAAAATTATCATGATAAACTACATAAAACAAATTTATATGAATTTTCATAGGCAAATCTTTAATGTCTTAATCTTGGACTCCTTACATTATTTATTCTAATATTATTTATGGTTCCTATTAAAAGTTTGATTAATATTATTTGATGACATTGAGAGTATTATGTATATTAGTATTAACCAATTTAATTATACTTTGATCTAGTAAATACCACATTGGCTACGTTGAGATACTATTCTAGTAGAAGGTTGGCACAATTTTAAAGGGAGTCATCTAACGAGGTAGAGGAATTGCCCGAATGGTCAAAAGTGGCCGAAATCCGGGCAAAAAAATTCAAAAAATCTTGTAGAGGCAGTGTTTGAATCGTGTTTTTGATGGTGGAAATGGATTCAACACCATCAAAAACGTCTAGGACACCTAAGTTTTGAAGTTTAACAACTATAACTTGGATTTACAAAAATCCTTGCCGGATTTTCTCTAAATATGACGAGAATTTCCATAACTTTCCAGGCAACTCCACCTCGTTAGACTACGCGATTTTAAAGTGCCCATAAAATTTATTTAATGATAGAATTATACTAGTATGTTTGTTACCTTAGAAATTTTAATTTAAAGTACTATTAGTAATTACTTTGTGTTAAGTATGATATTTTATTATATAATTTAGGAGGTTGATAACATTTTATAATCAACATCAATACCATAGACTCACATATTTTTTTTTTTTTTTTTTTTTTTTTTTTTTTTATAACAATCAAAACCAACACATTAACATTAATTATTTTGTAAACTAGCATAGATCCATCTTATATCCAGATCTACCAAGTGCCAAGAGGGATTAATTCTAGAGTTAATATGGATCTAAGCTAGTACTCTTACATTCCATATTAATGGATTTCTTCAAGCCTTTAAATAGGATTCATCATAACAAATACCATAGACAAGTACCATGGGCTATGCAATGCCATGAGATTGTAAACCACCATGGTAAACCCATCAAATGACTAACTCAAACTTATCTTAACTAGTCTATGACTTAAAAATTTAATGGAGACCTCCCCATATCCTAGTAAACATTGACATTTATAGGTGTAAATGTTTACACAGGGTCCTGCCATACTAGGATTTATAACACCTCTTGACACAATCACCATATTAACTTAAGATATGATAAGATAAAATATTTTTAGTAATGTCAAACTAATTAGTGACCATGAATAGGTCAAACATGGGACTGTTAGGCACAAAAATATCAATACATAGTAAGGGTGTGAAAGCAACTCTTAGTAGGAATCAATTAAATCATATTAGTATGTCTAACATCAAAAAAAGATAATATTATAGTTATGGATAATAGACTAGATTCCTTGATGTCTAATTTTTGTGCCTAACAGATCTCACCCCTAAGTTTCCCATTGAGAAATGGCAACAAGAGAGTCCAGTTTAATTTATCATTGAATTAAATTGGAAATTAAATTCAAAGTCTATTCTCATAGCAACTTAACATTAGTTAATTAAGTTTATTAAACTTAACTTAGGAAATTTGAGTTGGAAGTCTTTCAATCGTCATGTGTATGTTCTCCCTACTTTGTAGGAGTCCAGTGTGAGTTGTAAATAGAAGACTCAGTTTCATGAGTCAGTTTAGTTTAATTAGTTCTCAAACTGATTGACAGAACTAATAGCGAGTTAACAATCAATGGTGTCACTAATGAACTCCACTAGTGCTACTCTAGTTAACTGAATATTTACTCATCAGAAACTCATGCATGTTGATTTTGAGAAAGACCTAGTTGAGATTAGAGTGCAGGGACAATGCACTATTTGTTTTAGATTTTTCTGAGTTGTGCTGATAGTGCATGCATTCAGGAACTGATCCTTGAGGGATTGCACAGTTTTTAGAGGCTTTATTTCCCTTTAAATGCAAGCTATTCTCCATAGGAATTATGCATTGGAATAGAGATTTGGAGAGCTTGTGAAGAGGCTAAGCTTTGGCCTTGAGCTTTCTTATGAGTTGGAGATTGAATTCGCTGAGTGTTGGGATTGTTCTAGAGAGAACAAGCATTGTAATTTCATCTTGATTTTCCGGATTAATACAAAACATATAATGGGGTTTTGAGTTGTGGCTTTCCCCAGATATTTATTATGTTATGTGTATTTGATTCTCTTCCTCTATTGCTTATTGTTTGTTCGATGTTTATGGGATTCCACTATAAAGAGTAGATTCTTGTCTCTTTCTTTAGAAAATTGCATTAGCTTGTGAATCTACAAGATTTTCTACATGGTATCAGAGCTGAGAACAATACACTAGAGGAGATAATTTCGAATTTTTTAATTTTTGGGTCACAGGTGAAAGTCAAATTTTCAATACATACATCAGGATCGGAAGATGGCATTCTATGGGTTGAGGCTTGAATTTCATAGCCTGGAGGGATAGGATGGAGGTTTTGTTGGAGGATGCTTGAAGGAATTTTTTGAACAGGAAGTTCCTAAGCCAGTAACTACTGATGCACAGAACTTGGCCGAGTGGAAGAAGTGTGTGGCGAAGGTAAGGCAGATAATCCTTGAGGGAGTTCGAGATCAATTGTCTCGAGTCTCCATGGAAAGGAAACCCCACATTCTATGTGGAAAATATTGATGGACTTGTATCAAAATAGCAGTGATCAAAGGAAGTTGGAACTGAAGGATAAACTTCATAAAATTAAGATGGAGAAAGGCGAATCGATTCTGAAATATTGACCAAGTTCACTCAATGTCGGGATGAACTTGGAAGTGTTGGAATCATGGTTGCCGAGGAGGATATGGTGAGCCTTGCTCTTCTTGGACTCCCAAAGAGTTGGCATATTTATTAGGACTTTGTCAATGGTTAGGAGAAGCTTCCATATTGGGAACGACTATGGTCAGATTTGATGCAGGATGAGATTAGGAGGAACACCAGGGATGGCTCTTCATCAAAGACTGATGATGAAGAGAATTGTGCCTTAGCGATTAAGGCGAGGAAGGGGAAAGGTAAAATTTCCCATTCCAAATCAGATTCTTATCATGGAGGTAAGAAGAAGGACATGATGAAAGTTAAATTCTTTCATTGTCACAAGATGGGACACTTTGCTACAAATTGTCCATTGAAGAAGTCCAAGGAGAAGTCCTCAAGAGGAGCGACAGGTGAGGCTTTGGCCTCCCAATTCAAATTAGACTTTTCCCTCATTGCATGCATGGTGTCTTCAATGATGGGAAGTGTCTGGTACTTAGACAGTGGAGCTTCTTTCCACATGACTGGTGACAAAGAGTTATTCAGTGAATTGGAGGAGAAAGATCTCAAGATGCATATCGAGATGGGTGATGATGGTAAGTATAGTGTTACTGGTGTGGGCACTATTACTTTTTAGAGCGAGCATGTGACTCCACTCACCTTGAAGAATGTTATGCATGAACCTGGACTAACGAAGAACTTGGTATCCGTTTCCATGCTTGAGGATAGAGGCTATGATGTGATCTTTTTGAAAGTAAAGGTGTTCCTTCGACACATGGCCATGGGTCAAGTAAAGAAGATAGGGATTTGAGTAACGAATCTCTATAAGATAGAGGTAAAGGATTGTGCTGCTTTGAGTTCAAAAGCAGAAAATATGTTGAGACGAGATGTCGGTGAGTTGTGGCACATGCGATTGGGCCACTTGCATCATGGGGATTTGAAGATATTGCAGCAAATCTCTACCAGTCTTCCCAAAGTTACGCTTAAGAAAGTTGATACATGCAAGGATTATACTTTGGGAAAATACACCAAGTCTTCCTCTAGATACAGAGACAGTCGAGCAGAGTTTATTCTCTAGAGAGTCCATTCAGATGTGTGTGGACCATTCTCGACAGCATCCACGGCCAAACATAGGTATTACATTATATTTGTTGATGACTATTCTTGTAAATGATGGGTATTTTTTATGTAGAAAAATGATCAAACTTTCACATAGTTTTGTGAGTTCAAAGAATTTGTAGAGAAAGAGTCTCGCAAGAAGATTAAATCTCTATGGAGTGATAACAGTGGTGAGTATTTCTCCAATGAGTTTAAGAAATTCTGTGTAGAGGAAGTGATTAAACGAGAGTTGACGACACCCCATAATGCTCAACAAAATGCAGTTGCCAAGAGGAAGAATAATAACATAGTAGGGGAAGAAAGGGCGATGTTGCATGATCAAGGCTGATCACTACACTTGTGAGATGAGGCATGCAACACAACGGTTTATGTTTAGAACCATATCCCACATTGGATACTTGAGAAGAAGACACCTGAGGAGGCTTATTCTGGTAAGAGGCCAGATGTTGGTCACTTCAGGATTTTTGGGTCATCGGTTTATTTCCATGTTACTAAAGATGCACGAAAGAATCTTGAGCCAACAACAGAGTTGGGGATCTTTATGGGGTACATTGATACACCCCACAACTATCGGTACATGCTGACCAGTCGGATGACAATGGTTCACATGGATATTGGGTTCGATGAGGAGAAGGCCTGTGGTGCAGGGAAATTCTTAGTGCAGACACAAACAATTCCTCACGCCCGAGAGAGTGGGTTTAGCTACAAACAAACAATCTATGGAAAAATTCCTTAAGCTAGAATCAAATAAGAGGTCCTACCTCTTAGAATTCTATTACACTTGGTGATGATCCTGCTTCCTTACTCCAACTACTTTTCATTTCCTTCCTTCGAATACCTGAAACAAGTAAACAAACAACAACAACAAATGTGATAGCATACAAATTGCATTCAACCTACTTAATTGGTCAAGGAACATTAAGCCATAAAATGTAAGATAACACTTTAATGTAATAAATCAATCAATAGTTGTATTCATATAAGTTCAGAAAGAGATTACAACCAATGCCTTGACGTTGCTAGTCTCCTCCGACGTATTCGGGTTCCCACATTTCTGCTAGCATCTCATGGATAGCCCCAAAAATGGAAGTTTTAAGGCTTCTTCCCTTTAGTCTCAAACCAAACCAAGCAAACTATTCTCCCTCAAACATAAACTAGAGAGATACAAGCTATGGATGTCTTGCTGATTATTCATGCTCCAAAAATACTAAGATTGAAACTACATCCAAAAACTAGTTCAACTTGGGAAAGGAGGGGCTTATATAGCTTTGATGGAGGGGATATGGTTCCTATCATCATGGGAGAGGCCTTATCTCTTGAGTTTGTTCCATCCTAATAGGGGAAAGGAACCCAAACTAATTTCCTCAGCTCCATCCAGCCCAACCATTTACCCAAATTCTGTTACAAAGCTTCTAGACCTGGAAGCTTCGACTCCATATTTAAAAAACTTGCCAAAAGAGGATCGATGTGACTGAGACAAGGCTTAGTAGCATTGATCAGCGCTAATCCCAGTGTTAAAATCTACATATTGGCATGGGGTATGAACTGGTCATTAGCGCTGGTCTTGTAAATTGGGGTAAAAGGAAGATTCTTGGGAAATGATGCAAAAGGGAAATGTTTTGCTCATGAAGAGGGACATAATGGGAGTTTCTTTATGATGGGAAAACACACGAGGGTAATTGTAGAGGTCCTCCGGCATCATGGAATGGGAAGTACAGGGACAGTGACAAAATGTTGTGTAATAGATGCCCCCTAAAGCGTGAAGGCCGAACTAGAGTGAGGGGTGAAATGATTTACAAATAGATGCAGGGAACCAGAGTCCGTCGTTGGAAAACCTGTAAGAAAGCATACATGTACATATCTGAAATCTGATAGTCATGCTTGATAAACATGAGAGGCATATAACAATACATGAATCCATGGTATAGGTGCAACTATCCATCAAGAAAAAGATCATGTGCATGGATCCTCAGCATGGATGCAACCATCCGACTGGAGGGATCATATGAAATAGATCTACGACATGGGTGCAGCCATCCATCTAAGAATCATGTATATAATCATGAATCACTCATTACTCCTCGCAACTTGGACTTTTGTAATTTAAGCCCAGGGTCTTGCGCTCCAACACGACCTTATCAAAGTGAAAATTCTAACATGTGAATAAATGTGTTGAAGTCGAACATGTTAGAAAGTCACTTGATTACCAGTAAATGATGTGAACCATTAGCACGAGAGAAACCACCAATAATGATAATGGCTCTCAAGGTACCAGCAGCACAATTCATGGGGTGTGAATAAGGAACTGAAGTCAAACACCCGTGAAATCATTCGATCGAAGGCCAATGATGAGAACCTATCATTGAGTGTGAAGAAATTGCCATTGAGGCATGCAAGCTCTAAGGTACTGAAAAGGAGTATCTTGGCCAGCCTCCTGGATAATGAGCTGAAGTTGACAAGAAGCGACCATGTCGAAGGAGGGCCATGATGTATCCTGCATCATCAAAACGAGACAAAGGGATGCAATTATTTCAGATGAAACAAAGAATTAGGAGTAAGTGTAACTGTAGAGGGACTAACTCTTGAACATATTGGTGACACGACTCTGGAGTTTGGTAGCTTTTGGATCCATAGGATCAGTGGTCATGATGACGTGGCAGAGATAAAATGGAAGGAAAAATGAATGGCCCAACCCAGGAAGGTCAATGATGAAAAGGAGGATATCCCAACCCAACATGAAGCAGAAAGTGTCATGTTCAAGAGTGAGCTGCCGACACAACTGATAGAATTTCCCATTTTCCCCCACCATTTCTAGCAGGTACCCCAATTATTTTTTATCACAAGCTTGAAGGGGATAGCATGTGCTTGCATGTAAGTTCATCCTTTGGACGAATCTGACCTAGTAATTTTAATGAGCCCTAGGAAAGAGAAGCTCACGTCCATCATGGTGATGAATCCAATGTCGTTTAATGTTTTAACGAGTCTGACAAAGGTGCAAATTAGTATCTTTTTCATGTTTAAAGAGTTTGAAAAAGACACGAAAAAGAAAAATCCACATGGTCCCTTTTCATACATTTGTGTCTCTCAAGCCCGAAAAGGTAGAAAACAATACTTGAGAGAACTTCTTGACCATTTCAGTCAAGGAGTACCTTTTTTGTAAAATGTTTATCCCAACCCAAAAAGAGGGGTAAATGTATACTGGGTAAACGACATTTCACAGCCTTTAACGAGTTTAAAAATGACAAGAGCTCGACAATCTTTTCGTGTTTTAAGAGTCGGAAAAGAGCTGAAAGCAGACCCCTCGTTTTTATTCTCTTTAACGAGTCAAAAAGGGGAAAAAATAATTGGCAATATTTTCATCTTTCACAAGTCATAAAAGATCTTAAAGGTGACTCGTCCTGGAGGAACGAGTGGTATAAAGGGTAGAAATTGGTTTCAGTAATGGAGGAACTGCTCAAAACATGTAATGGTCAAAAGGCTGGCTAATAAAACCACTCATTGTTGTGGTTCCTCAGGAAAGGAAAAAATAACCAAGTAAAAGCATATGATCGACCAAAGAGATGGTGGCGACAGAATAAAACAACAAAGGCTCATCTAGCAGAAATCAGCTGATTAAAACTGTTAGAGTCGGTCTAGTAGCCCTCCACCGGAGATCAAAGCTCTTTGCATTTCATGATTAGGTGTCCCATCAGTGTGATCATGTTGCATTCCGTTAGGCATGCCATAATCCTGGTGGAGGGGGTTTGTGTCTTTATTCCCCTCTTGTTTGGCACTACTGGTTCAGGTTTGTTCAAGTAAATAAAGTCCTCAAAGGGTCATTCATCTGGGTTTAAGTTTTAAGGTCTTAGGTCTAGGGTTGAGTCCATTTTTGTCTTGAGAGGTCATAAAGGACCAGCAGGCCAGAGGGATGTCCTTCATTAAACATTTCTCATCATTGTACAGCTAAATTTTCACTTTGTTCTCAAAAACTTTGTTTTTGAAAACAAAGGTCATTATCTCATTTTTTGTAAAAAATTCTCAAAATTTCAAATTCTTCAAATGTCGAAGGGCAGCCTTGGTCTCCTTTGCCAGAGCATCCTAGAAGCTATCCCTGCAAAAATTTTCAGAAGAAATCATCATTTCAACCAATTTTTCAAAGAAATGAAATTAAAGGTTAGAGCCAATTAAATCAAAAAGTGTCAACATTCAAAACATTACAAAGTGGGCTTTGGGCAAGTAAAAATTAAAAGGAAGCCTATAAAAGCATGTCATTCCTCATTTGCAAACTCATTTGCCTCTCACAAGCTAAGTGTAATCTTGCAAAGGCGATTTTAGGAGTTCTTGAGCAAGTCGAGTAGTTTCAGGGGCGCGCTACGCGTCAGGAGAGGCGCGCTACACGTCAGGGGCGCGCTACGTGTCAGGCAGACTTTTCCAGTGTTAATTTACAAGTGCGCTACGCGTAGGAAGCGCGCTACGCGTTGGGCAGGGCGCACTACGCGTTGGGGATTCAGCTCAAAAAATTGCTAGCAAGTCATCAAAACGACTTTTCTCTCAGGCAAAGTGCAGGTAGGCTTCTCCTCTATGCCTAAATTTGGTTTTGCACAATGAAAAAGAGAATTAATGTGTTCAAATGCTATGTAAATGACAAATCAAAACCCTCTCTTGTTATGGAAAATTTAAAGTTTCAATGGCACTAGGGTTTTACATTTCTCTTGCTGTCCAAGGTTGCCCTTTGTAAATTCCTTTTTCCCTCATTTTCACCACTTTTCTCCCTCAAATTTTTCCTTGAAATTTCATCATTCTCCTCTTTATAATTCCTAAAAGCATATTTAATTCCTAAAACCCTACTTCACTTTAAAATCCCATAATTTGGTAATTTCCCATGTTTGTTTTCCCTAAATTCCTCCTTTGTGTTTATTCTCCCTAATTCCCACATGTTCCCCTATCCCTAACAAGTTCCCTTGTATTTATGTCCCCTTGGTGACAGCATTTGAAAAGTCAAAGAGCAGTTAATTGGGTGCCAAGTCAGCAATATATTTCAGTCATCTTGCCTTCATAACCATGTCAGAAATAGAGTCAGATTATGAGCAGAGCTATGACAGTGATTCATCACCAGAGGTAGAAGTGCCAAGGAGGCATCATAAGGGTGGTAAGGGTGGTCGGCATGTCAGAGAGGAGTCCACTTCATTGGCTCATTTGCAAGCTTGTCCACTTGCAATGTCATGTTTTTGATATCAATCATGCTTTGGATATTGTGAGAGGATCTCACAAATTCAACACCATAGAGAGCTGGTTCGCTTGTTTGTCCTACATTTGCACAATGGCCATGTGAACCTTGCAGGAGTGGATTTCACCTTATCACCTGAAATGGTTGCTCAAGCCACCGGGATACCAAATGTTGGGGAAGAGTGGACCAAGCGCAAGCTGCTAGACAAATTTCATTATCAACCATACATCAAACCCGGATGCATGAGGCACCTTACTGCTATTTTTCCTTTCAAATTCTTAAGGGATGAGTATGCACCCTTGATGAGGCTCATCATGCGTTATTTCACTTGTGAGGGCAGATTTTCACGTTTATATTCGTACCATATCCGTTTGTTGATGCATTTCACCCGGGTACGAATGATGAACATTCCATTTTCATGTGCCGAAATATAGAGAAGATGGTGCCCGTGGTGCAAAGGAAGACTCCCGCACAGCAGCTCAAAAGTATATATCATTATGCACTGACCGAGATCATAGTGATGCATCAGTTGGCACAACAGGGTATTGTTTGGGAGGATTTCATTTCTCGCGACTTCTTCACGGTGCCACAGCCACCTCCCGAGGTTGTCCATGATGAGGGAGGGCCTTCACAGTAGTTTGATGTTCCTGAGCCAGAGCATGTCAGCACTCCTCCTTATGTTACATATCAGAGAGGCCACAGGGCCTTATTTGCATCTGCACGGCGAGTATTATCTCCACATCAGGTGGAAGGGGTCTTGCCTTCTTCATTAGCACAACGAGTGTTATCTCCACATCAAGTGGAAGGGGCCTCGCTTTCGACAGCAGCACAGGTACAAGAGAGAGGCAAGCAGCCCAAGATTGATGAGGGGCCATCAGGTGTTCCAGGCATAGATGTTGTTGACCTTGATATCATTTCTCCTAGCCTAGAGTCAAAGGAGATCATCCAACAACTAAGGGCTGAAAATGACTTGTTGCAGCAAAATTTGGAGATGGAAAATTGGACAATTACTTATTTAGAGCAGCGCAACAAGCAATTAGAGGATGAACACTCTCTTGATGAGTTGCAGAGGATCCGAGAAGACCGGAACTTGGCTCGCAAGAGACCCAGTGATTTGACACCTAAGGAGAAAAGCTCTATGCTCATTCAGGTGAACACACATTTAGAGAGGTTGATAGCAAAGGAAAACAGGGACAAAGACATGCTCCGCCACATGAAGAACCATTATTGGGCCCGCATGCATGTATGCAAAGCAAAAATGAAGGTACTTAAAGCACGCTTGGCCAAGGCACTAAAACGGAGGAAACGATATGATCCGCTTCAAATTTTGGCTGAAGCCACCTTGAGGGAGCATGGTGCTCAATGACACACCTCCAGCTCAAATTTCAGGAAATTTTGAGCAATTTTGGTCAATTTTGACTTTTTTGTGCCACACATAGGTTTTTGCCCTCAACGCGTAGCGCGCCGCGCGCTACCCTTAAGTTGGGGAGGTCCATTTCAGGAAAACTCAGCATTTTTGGATTTTTCATGGAAAAATACACTTGCTCAGCCACTTCCAAGAAGTTTCATGGAGATTTGAGCCCCCAAAAGGTCAAAAAACAAGCAAAAATGACCTTCTGCCACTTTTTGGACACACATGAAGCAGTCTTGGGAGATTGCAATTTTGGAGGGGAAAATGACCACCAAATTGAGAAATTCTACTTGGGCTGGAGAGTAGACATCTATACCTTTCCAACAAGCCCACTTGTGCCTCATTTGGATTCCGGGAAGTGCCTCAAAAATGGCCTAAAAGGCGCGCTACGCGTTGGGGAAATTGGCCAGTTTTGCATCTTCAGCACAGGAAAACGCAACATTGACTAGTTTTGACTTTTTGGTTGAATTTTTCATCCCCCTTGATGTATTTGATGTAATTTCATGATTGACATGACACTTTTTACCTATTCTAGAAGATTCATTCATAAAATGGCAAAAAATTAATGAATGAATTGGTTTCCTAACTTATAGAGGCAAGTTGTTTTGATTGCCTAGATTGTAGTGCTCAGTTTAGAATTGGTTGAAACAGCTCCTAGGATGATGAGCTCGACCCCTAGAGGCAAGGAAGTGTGTTAAATTGCCTATATTATGTACTTTCTTAGTCATTTTCATGGTTGGACTCTTGAGGGATAAGCTTAGACTGTTTTATACTTTGTATCTCTGCAATTTTGGCAAAGGAAAGACCAGGGTTTTGCAGCACTATTTGGGATTCCTGTGGTTATTTGTGTTGATGGTGTGCTTCTTTCATGTACTTGTAAGTGTGTTATGTGTATCATTTTCCTACTTCTCTTTTCTGCACATTAAGTAAATGAAGTGTTAAGGTAGAATTCATAATTTATATGCTCTGCCTTTAAGTTTGCTTAATATCTATGTTTTCCTCTGTCTAAAGAGAATTCTCGAAAGTTTCTTGCTCTCTTTAGCTCCTCACCGGTCATTTCTATCCATTCACTTAATTCAAAGGCATCAAGACAATCTCCTACCTTGCCCCAAAAAGACCTCTGCAAAAACTGTGTCTCATCCCCGCACCCAAAATTGTTGTGCTCAGTTTTCCACCAAAACTCTAAAAATTTAAAATCAAACTTTCCCTATCAGTTTACTAGCCTAAAATCAGTGTTCTTTGTTTGTCATATCCGCCCTTTGAAGACCTTTTGCCGAGATAGACCCGCAGAGAGACCTCTCCTACCCCGTAGGGCTAGCTACGAGGCTAAGTGGTTTGATGTTGCCTTGGATTTTGTCTTTTTCAGCCTGAGGCCAAATTCAAGCGCTAAAAAAAATGACAATCACGATATGTAAATTGGGTATGGGTTCATTTTTACAGAAGCTTGAACCATGGAGAACTCTACTTGGATTTAGTTTCATGTTTACACAAGATTGTCATGGAAAACTATGCTTGAGATAAGTTTGCATGCCCTCGGCATAATGACTCAATTTGAGGTACATGCCCCCCAAGCTTCATTTCATTCAAATAGGTGAATGGCATGAAGGTTCACTTTCTAGATCCAGGATAGACTCGACTGAAATTTTACGAGATCTTAATCAAAGAATTGATTTAGAAAATTGAGGTGCTTCATTTTTTAATGAGGTTGACACAGTAAAAGAACTATCCTCGAGACCCTTGTTTCATTTTTTAACGAGCTTGACATAAGACAAGGAACTATGTTCACACTCCTTGATTCATTTTTTAACGAGGTTGTCACAAGACAAGGAACCATCCTCATGACTCCTTGTTTCATTTTTTAACAAGGTTGACACAAGACCAGGAACTATCCTCACGACATCTGTTCATGACCCATAAGAGAACATGGCTCCCAAGAGGTCTTCACTAGATGGAAGAACCACACTCTGGGAGGAATACATGTCATTTGGTACCAAAGACAGATCGGGTTCTAATGCCCCCAGTACATAATGTACAATACCATCTGTGTGATCATCAACAAATGTGGAGATAGAATGGGTAGCCACATAATTGACCTGTGGCGGGGAAGGTACTACTGTAAAATAAGATCCGATAGGGGATAATAGTTGCAAAAGAGACGCCTAGTTACCAATGAACGATAGTTGATCAATAGTCACAATTCTCCCTTTGTGTGGAAAACAAACCACACGAAAAAGTGAAGAAACAAGAGCTCCCATGACATAAACATAGTCATGTCCAAGGAGAATATTGAAATCTAAGGGACCTTGGACTACCATCACTTCTATATAGACAGTCTTTCCTCCCAAAGTAATAGGGAACTTTGGAAAGATCCCTAAGGGTTGACAAGTCCCTCCGTTGAAAGCCAACAGATTCTGGGTGACGGGCACAAGCTGTGGGGAACCCAAAGCTTGCGAAGTAGTAGAAGACATGATGCTAATAGATGCACCTCATCTAATATATTTCCATGTACTACCATATTATAGGCTTGTAATGTGATATGGAAAGGCACATAAGATGGAAGGCAGAAAGCAGTCAATTTACTCCAATCAAAAGAGATGACAGAACAACTTGGTGGCGGTATCATATGATTGCCTCCATGCTCTGTAGGAATAGAAGAAAGACTCTCCTGAACAACTGGGACAGGAGGGTCACTCTTTGATTCATGAGAATCTGAGGAGATGAGAAGAACATGACTAATATGATCACCACTCTATTCGGGAACAGAGTGAGCAACTGAAGGTGGAGACAAGTCAACACCCTTTTAGACCAATGGTTGGTCGGGAACGAACATAAGGGAGTCTTGCTTAGGAAGAGCAGGATGGGAAAGAGATGAATCCAAGTCAATCTATTTACCAACTGGGAGAGGGTCAGAAGAAAGACTCCGATAACCAATAGGAAGTTGGGGTTGAGGAGCTATAAGGTTTTCCAAAATTTTGGAAGCTTTATCCATAAGAGGACAAAGGTGAAGAAGATGCTTCCCTTCAGGTAACCTACAGGGGAATCTAATCTTTCCCTTCTTCTTACCATAATTAGCTGAAGGTGTAGCATTAACATGATCTCCAGAGGTCGATGGGGATGGTCGATTTAGGTCTTGAGACCATACCTCTAAGACTCTAGGAATGCCAAGACAATCTCGAAGGAGATGGTCACCCTTATATAGCATGCAAGGGAATTTTACCCTTCATGGAGGATCGAGAGGTTTGTTTACGGGAGGTGAATTTGGAGTAACAACTACATGGTTGGCCTCTCGCTTATCTGTCTTCTCCTTCTTCTTCTTAACCTCTTGATTACTAGATTTCAAACTTTCACCAAGCGAAGTAGAAGAGGAGGGTGAAGAAATAGGGGAAGAAGGTGAGAGGTCAAGCTTAGAATCAACGTGATGTGGTTCAAATGAAGGAGATGGATGCACAGGGGTTGGGACACTAGGGACCACCGTGGTAAAAATTAACCAGATAGGTAAACCAATGGTTAACATAGGGAGGGACAATGTTTCCATATAAGGAGCACCAACGTTTCCAAACGAAGGAAAAGGACCAGGATTCCAATCCGAGGGGAATCCTTGACTGGTAGACTCTGGAAATGTTGCCATTGGAATTGAACCTAAAGAATTACTAAGGAAGATAACTTTAACCAGGAATATTTCGTGGGAAGTTAATTTTAAAACACTAAAACAAAACTTTGCATTTTCATGTTTTAAGAGTCAAGACAAGGGAAAAAAGTGACTCTAGTCTCTTTCTGTTTGAACGAGATCAAAAGGACAAGTGATCGATAATATTTTAAATTTAAAGTGTAAAAAAGACCAAAATGACTGGTTTGGATGATCTAGGTAAAAGGATTACCAGGTAACCATGAACTGCAGAATACCTCCCGGCGAATCGAGAAGTACATGTTGACAGTCTCCCCGAATGCTGTGTTCGGTGTATCATGTTTACAAGGCGGTAGACTCGGCTTCCAACCGATAAATGATTGCAGACCTAGTGGGGTATCCCTCTATATACTCGATGGTATGGGGAGCACAAGTCCGTACTAGCACTGTTTAGTGCCGAAGCGAACGACAACTTCTAGGTTTAAAGACGTCGGGACACATCTCTAGCCTAGACTTCTAAATATAAGCATTAAGTTTCAATGCTTCCTTAGGTTAATTCAATAGATTTTAACGGTTGATCTTGAATTAGGTTTCAATTACAAGGCCCTACCGCTGTCAACTGAAAAAACTCCTACATGCAGCTATATGAGAAAGGAAATATTTGTCTTCAATGAAAGTTAACACTAATTGAGAGATAGAGAACACACAATCAATGAAACAATCAAAGAATAAAATCTTTCACTAATAAATCTCCAAAATGCACTGAATATTCCTATCGAATGCACTTCAACTAGTCATTTTAACAGTAAAGAGAATTCATCTCGTTTCGAATACAAATGATGATGTGCCTCTAGTCTTCAATGGTGCTAGCTACTGTAACATATTGATTCAAAAAACTAGAATTATGTATTTTTCAATGGAATGATAACATGAATCTTTCACAAACACTTCAATGAAATTTTTTCAAAACAATCAACATCAATCAAATGGAAAGCACAAAAAGATAATTCCTTCCAAACCAATGATGCAAAGATTCAATCAAGAACAAGACAACAAATGTAATCTATGCTCGAAAAGAGACACTTAATCAAGAGAAGAACAAACGAAACTTTTCAAACTTGTTTAATTGAAATCAAAGCGATAAAAGGACTAAAAAATGAAAATGCATGGAGCAACTAACCAACAACTTGACTTGCTAAGCACACAAACAGCTGAATGGATGATGACCTAGATGCCCTAGGGCCACAAACCATCCAAAGACTCAAAAAATCAAGTAAAATAAGGAAAACCAAACAAGCACACAAACCAAGCCAATGAAGTTTTTGAGTCAGGGAGAACATAGGCAAAACGAGCTAAGAGGTAGAAATTAAGAGGGCAAGACACACTGGTTATGATCTAGGAGAAACCCTGATCTTCACCTAGAGGAATTGGCACAACTGCCTAATTGACAACAAGCCCTGATCGGCATGACCGACACGACTGGATAGACTACAAATAGCGCTGATAGGCTTGATCAACATGACTATTTGGCCAAAAAGAGCGCTGATCAAGGATTTCAAGAAAAAAATAAAAATTTTCAAAGGCCAAAACCAGACTTGCCACTGTAAATTTCAGACTCAGAGTAGTAAACCAAGCAAAGAAGAGAAAACTAAAGGGAAATGGTGATACTAGAAAATTTCACACAAAACCATGAAATGACAATCAATCAAACAGAAGGATTGGCTCCCCAGTGGAGTCGCCAATTTGTGGTGTAGGTAAATTCTCAGTGTGGACACAAACAATTCCTCTAGCTCGAGAGAGCGGGTCTAGCCACAAACAAACAATCTATGGAAAACTTCCTTAAGCTAGAATCAAATAAGAGGGCCTACCTCTTAGAATGCTATTCCACTTGGTGATGATCCTACTTCCTTACTCCAACTACTTTTCGTTTCCTTCCTTCGAATACCTGAAACAAGCAAACAAACAACAACAACAAACGTGATAGCATACAAATTGCATTCAGCCTACTTAACAAGTCAAGGAACATTAAGCCATCAAATGTAAGATAAAACTTTAATGTAGGAAATAAATCAACAGTTGTATTCATATAAGTTTAGAAAGAGATTACAACCAATTCCTTGATGTCACTGGTCTCCTCCGACGTATTTGGGTTCCCACACTTCTGTTAGCATCTCATGGATAGCCCCAAAAATTGAAGTTTTAAGGCTTCTTTGCTTTAGTCTCAAACCAAACCAACAAACTAATCTCCCTCAAACATAAACTAGAGAGCTACAAGCTATAGATGTCTTGCTGATTATTCAAGCTCCAAAAATACTAAGACTAAAATTACATCCAAAAACTAGTTCAGCTCAGGAAAGGAGGGGCTAACATAGCTTTGATGGAGGGGAGATGGTTCCTCTTATCATGGGAGAGGCCTTATCTCTTGGGTTTGTTCCATCCTAATAGGGGAAATGAACCCAAACTGACTTCCTCGGCTCCATCCAGCCCAACCATTTACTGGACTTCCGTTACGAAGCTTCTAGACTTGGAAGCTTCGACTCCATATTTAAAAAACTTGCCAAAAGAGGATCGGCGTGACTGAGACAAGGCTCAGTAGTGTTGATCAGCACTAGTACCAATGTTAAACTTTACAAATTGGTGTGGGGGATGAACTGGTCATTAGCACTGGTCTTGTAAACTAGGGTAAAAGGAAGATTCTTGGGAAATGATGCAAAAGGGAAATGTTCTGCTCATGAAGAGGGACATAATGGGAGTTTCTTCATGATGGGAAAACACATGAGGGTCACTGTAGAGGTCCTCCAGGATCGTGGAATGGGGAGTACAGGGATAATGAAAAAATGTTGTGTAAAAGGGCATGTGAGTATCCCTTGAGAGGGAGTTTGAACTACACGCGGATCACGAGCTTTTAACTCCTAAGGTTGAGGGGCCTCAGATTGATGTGGAGTAGCCACATGCATAGGTTCAGAGAGTGGAGACATCCACTCAGGAATATTCTTCCATAGAGGGAAGAAAGTGTACTAGAGAGGCTGATAGTTTGTTAGATGATGCATGGGAGAATGTGGGAGCACCCACTTCTCAGCACAAACAAAGGAGGTCACTAGAGAGGTACACTGGATACATGGCACTTGCTATCACTCACTGCATTATGAGTTTTCAGTTGATCGAAGTTACCAAAGAGTTGTGAAGTTTGAAATCATCTTCCAGGCCATAGGAGCACTTAAAGCCAAATCTGAACCTCTCCATTGCATAGTGCATAGAACGATCTTTCCAATGGTATATAGAAGTCCCAAAATGGACTTCTGGATCAGAAGATATGGCCTGTTGAAGATCAGGAGCATTATTTCCCCTGAAATGAAGAGGAAGAGCTTATTGGAGGGCCTTGGGCACAGCACATTGACGATTGACGGTGGGAAGAACCCGCAGTTCTGCAATATCGCACCCTGCAGTCTCGCAACTTGGGAGTTCATCACAAATAGGGCATATCGACCATATCTCGCATCCCACAAGTCTCGCATATCAACAAATCAATGATCAGCATGCCCAAAGGGCCATCCTTTAAGAAAATGAGGGGAAGCGCCGATATAATGTTAAAATGTCGGGGAGGGCCGAAAACCTTTAACAAAGAAAATTAATGGAAAAGCAAGGATAGGTGGCCCCTTTCTCTCTCCTCCAAGGGGGGGACATGTGATAGAATATGGTTGGTCCTGCATACCAGGCTTATCAGCGACGGGAAAGTCCTGCATCCCATAGTCCCGTATGGCCTTGCAATACTAGAAAATTGGCGATCGGCAGGCCCGATGGGCCATCCTTAAGGAATTGCGGGGGGGAAATACACCGATAGTGTTAAAGAAATGGGGAAAGCAAAGGCCGATTTACAAAGAAAATCACTAAAAAACCAAGGGTAGGCGGACCCCCTTTCTCTCTCCCCAAGGGGCCATGTGGCAGGATATTAAATCTCTCGCATATCACAGTTGCCACAACATCGGCGATCAGTGGTGGGCAGGTCCTACAGTCTTGTATCCCGCAATCCCGCATCCTGCAGACCCCCGCAATACCAACAAATCGGTGAACAACGGGCCTGATGGGCCATCCTTAAGAAATTGTGGGGGAAATATGCCGATAGTGTTAAAGTGTCGAGGAAGGCTAAAATCATTCAACAAAGGAAATCGATGCAAAATAGGGACATGCGAGCCTTTTTCTCTCTCCTCCAGGGGTCCATGTGGCAGAATACCGTTGGTCCTCAAGGATGACATGGAAACTGACGTCATCTTGATGTGGCCATACGTAGGACACATGGAACACACATTTAGCATTTTCAGGGGTCCTATGGGGGCATTTTTGGGTGACACATGTCACCACTCAGGAGGTGCCACATGACGTCATCAATCCCACAATCAATGATTGCAATGTTAAGAGGAAATATAAAGGGACAACAACGGAAATCTTCGGTATGCGAGATTTTATATATTAAAGGAAAAGGCCTCTAGACAGCCCTTAAAGGTCTCTAGCACCCTTGGGCTAAGCCCCTGGTTCCAGCCCCCAGTCATATAAAGAAATTTACGAAAAGGGGGTAAAGTGAAAGGGGCTAAGGGGGATCGGGAATCATTTGTTTCACAGTGTTTTTTACAACAAAAGGACAACATGGGAAATTCCTGCATATTTCCACCAAGAGAGCAACAACAGGTATATCAGGGCGCCGATAGTGCAGGACAGGGCTTTAAAGGCGTGATGGGTCGGCAGCTGTGGCTTTAAAGGAAATAGGGGGTGCATTCAAAACCAATATGGGCTGATTCAGAAAGGCCCATTGTGACATGGAATCAGGGTTAGAGCTAACAGGAGTGGAAAGGGACTTGGTAGCTTGGGAGGATTTAATTCTCAGGCATGGTGTCCCATACAACAGAAAGACAAAGTATCGCCCTGAGACCCTCTACTTCAAAACCGCAACACGAAACCGATAGTGCCCATTCACAACTTTCAAGGATGAATGGATCAAGCAGTGAAAGCAGAAGCGTCGGGGGATGAATGGGCAGCACAAGAGGCCATAATCTAAGAAAATTATAGCCTGAGGCAGAGGCGATCACAGGATGGGCATGAAGATATTTCATTTACTTTTTTGTCTGATTGTTTACTTATTTTTGTCCTGAAACATGCCTCTCTTCAATGAGGCAATTAATTCTGTAATGATTTTGGGCCTCAGAGCCATCCCGACCGAGACAACTAGTCAACCTGATAGTTGAGACTCGGTTGAAGATATTTTTTCTGTAATGAATGTCCATGCTCCCCTCTCTAGAATAAATAGGAGGAAGCAAGACTTAACAAAGGTTCAGAAATTCTAAAGAAAACACTACATGTTATTTTCATATTGTATGGCTTTAAAATACATATTTTCTAGAATATGAAGGAAATGGTGGTGATTCCCCCTTCAAGTATTACAGTATGTTATCCCTCTGTTAAAACCCATTATGTTCATGTTTCTTCTCTGAATTCATGCAATCACAACTGTTAGAAATATTTCAAAACTTCCTCACAGATTCGCTGGTATCAATATGTTATGCATGTGCCTGTAAGTTCCTCATAGATTCATTTGTATCAACATTGTTAATGCTAGTGCCTGTATGGATTATTGAAATTATATCTTTAAAAGTTTCTCTTCATGAATCATAGCACCCAACCTCTTTTCTGTCCATTATATCTACTTGTAACTCAGATAAGTATAGAAATTCTTGTGGTTCCAAGCTCTATGTGTTAAGCATATAGTTATTGATGCTTTAAGCTCTATGTGATGAGTTTCCCTTTCTCCTTATCCCCTCTCATTTTCTCTACAAAACCTTATTAAGCTATAAGTCCTTGAACTACTCAGCCTCCACTGTTTTATGCATATTTCTGAGATTTGTACATGTGAAGAAATACCAAAAATCCATGTATTACTCCTTTAGATGAATGAACCAACTCATTATATATACATATAGAATATAAGTGAGGTCTTCCTTTACTCTGAATCATTTGAGACACTCCAAATTTAGATGTGCCCAAGCACTAGTCTTATAAGCAATCAGAGGCTATCTTTGGGAGCTACAACAACATTTATGGGTGCATGTGTTGTGACAGAGCCATCTTCCTTTCAGGAAGCAATGTAGTAGCTAGTTTGGGTTGATGCGATGGTGGAGGAGTATGACTCCATAGTTCGAAACAATTTTTGGGATGTGGTCCCAAGACCGGAGGACAAGTCAGTTGTGAGCTCCCGTTGGCTCTACAAGGTAAAGGAAGCTGTAGATGATAGTGTGGAGAAGCATAAGGCCATATTTGTGGCCCGTGGCTTTTCACAAGTAGAGGGGATTGAATATGATGAGACCTTTGCTCCTATTGCAAGGTACTCATTAATCAGATCTATTTTGGCACTATTAGCACAAATGGGTTGGAAGATCCATCAGATGGATGTGAAGACTGCCTTCCTCAATGGCATGATTGAGGAAGAGGTGTACATAGAGTAACTCGAAGGTTTTGAAACCTTGGATCGCGAGTCATATGTGTGCCGAATCAAGAGAGTGTCGTATGGGCTAAAGCAAGCACCCCGTTCTTGGTACACTAGGATATATAGCTACTTCACTGGGTTGAGCTTCACGAAGAGTGAAGCGGATGCGAACCTGTATCACATAGTGGTGGAAGGTAAGTTGTTGATCATTGTACTTTATGTAGATGATCTCATACTAACAGGTGATGAGAATCTCATCAAATCTTGCAAGGAGGACCTTGCAAGAGAGTTTGAGATGAAGGACATGGGGTTCATGCATTACTTTCTTGGCATGGAGGTATGGCAAGGAGATGGGGAGTTGTTTGTATCTCAGGGCAAGTATGCCAATGAGATACTCAAGAGATTCTGCATGGAGAGTAGTAAACCCATGGAGACTCCTCTAGCTGGTAATTGGAGGAAGGAGGATGCTACTTCAGGGGAAGTAGTGGAAGCTACTATTTACAGGCAGCTTGTGGGTTCACTCATGTACTTGGTGAACACATAACTAGATATGTGCTATGCAGTTAACCAGCTTAGTCAAGTGATGGTTAGGCCTACCAAGTTGTATTGGAAGGTGACAAAGCATGTATTGAGATACCTTAGAGGCACTACTCAGTTTGGGTTATGGTACAAATAGACAGAGGGAATGAAGCTTCAAGGCTTCACCGATGCAAATTGGGAAGGGAGTCCATCCAATAGGAAGAGCACATCAGGAGGGATCTTTAGTATTGGGTCAACGATAGTTTCTTGGTACAATAAGAAATAGAGATTTGTTGCACTCAGTTCAACAAAGGTAGAGTACATGGTTGCAAGTTAGGCAACATGTGAGGCTATTTGGATGAGGAAGATCTTGGTTGGTTTGTTTGGTTAGCAGATGGATCCGACAATGATTTATTGTGATAATCAGAGTTGTATCAAACTCTCTGAAAATCCAGTATTTCATGATTGGTCCAAGCATATTGATATATGGTATCACCATCTCAGAGATTGTGTATTGAGGCGGATCATGTTGTTAGATTACATTCCCACGGAGGAGCAAGATGCTGACATCTTGACAAAGGCATTGTCAAGATGTAAATTCGAGTTTCACAGAGACAGGATCAGGGTAGTTGATAATCCCTTTCTTGTTGAGAGGGAGTGTTGAGAAATGGTAACAAGAGAGTCTAGTTTAATTTGTTCTTGAATTAAACTGGAAATTAAATTCGAAATCTATTCTCATAATAACTTAAAATTAGTTTTTTAAGTTTATTAAACTTACTTAACTTAGGAAATTTGAGTTGGAAGTCTTTCTGTCATCATGTGTATGTTATCCCTACTTTGTAGGAGTCCAGTGTGAGTTAATTGTGAGTTGTAAAATAGAAGACTTAGTTTCACGAGTCAGTTCAATTAAATTAGTTCTCAAACTGATTGAGAGAACTAATAGTGAGTTAACAGTAAGTGGTGTCACTAATGAACTCCACTAGTGTTACTCTAGTTAACTGAATATTAAATCATCAGAAACTCATGCATGTCGATTATGAGAAAGACCCAGTTGAGAATAGAGTGCAGGGACAATGTGCTATTTGTTTTAGATTTTTCTGAGTTGCACTGACAGTGCATGCATTCAGGAACTGATCCTTGAGGGATTGCACAGTTTTTAGAGGCTTTATTTCCCTTTAAATACAAGCTATTCTCCATAGGAATTATGCATTGGCATATAGACTTGGAGAGTTTGTGAAGAGGCTAAGATTTGGCCTTGAGCTTGCTTATGAGTTGGAGATTGAATTTGTTGAGTGCTGGGATTGTTTTAGAGAGAAAAAGCATTGTAATTTAATCTTGATTTTCCGGATTAATACAAAATAGGTAGTGGGGTTTTGAGCTATGGCCTTCCCCAGATATTTATTGTGTTATGTGTATTTGATTCTCTTCCTCTATTGATTATTGTTTGCTCGATGTTTATGGGCTTCCGTTGTAAATAATAGAAGTAGATTCTTGTCTCTTTCATTACAAAATTGCATTAGCTCGTGAATCTACAAGATTTTCTACATTTCCCATAACTCGGATGGGGTGGAGGAGGGGTTTTTATTTATCAATAACTTAAGACTTGGAAGGGAGTGCTTCCCTTGCATATTTTGCATTGAAACTAGACTATTAAAAAGTCACTAAATAAAACATGGTTTTATGCTAAAGTTTCCAGGTTCCCTTGGTGCCTTTGGAAAGCACAAAGGGGAGGTTCAGACCACCTAGAAATAATTATAATTTGTAAAAAAAATTCATAATAATGGTACAAAATTTTTAAATACATCCATTTGTGTCCCTTCTCTTGAATGAGCCTGGAAAGTACACTTAACATTCATTATCAATTTATTATTCCAAGTTTTATTGGGAAAATAATTTTGTTTTACATGGAGTTTTATTTCAAAAACAACAATGTCACATTTATACAATCATATTAAACCACATGATAGGAAAATATAAGTCAATAAATGACTTTTGAGTTATTGATTTATATGAGATGATTGCAAATACAAGTTAATGATTTAAGAATACATATTTAGAAAAAATTATGGATTACAAATCAAAATGTAGCATTTAAAATGTATTATCAATTAATTCTAAATTATTTTTTTTGTAAAATTGGTATATTTACTTACTTTAAGTGCTTTATTTCAATAATACATTACATTTATAAACATGTATTGTGGAAGCATATAACTAAATAGAATTCAATAAATAGCTTCATGTTTTGTTGGCTTCTATGAGATTATATCAATTGCAAATAATGTATTTAAAATTTGAAATTTACAAAATGCTAATATGGATGAAAAAATAAAATGTCATATTATGGTGCAAAAAATTTAAAGACATCCATTTATGGTTCATCTCTTGAATGAGCCTAAATATTACACTTAACACTCATTATCAATTAATTATTCCACATTTTATTAGGAAAAACATTTTCTTGTACATGGAATTTTATTTCAAAAACAACAATGTCACATTTATGTGCTAATATCAAACCAAATAATAGGCATATAAAAGTGAATAAATTACTTCTTGACTTATTGACTTATATGAGACGATTGCATATATAAGTAATTTATTTAGTAATACATAGTTGTAAAACGATATGGACTTTTGTAAAATATATATCTTTACTTGCATTAAGATCGTCAATAATTTCACAAGTACAATACATTAATAAACTTGTATAAATGTATATAACTAAATAGAAATCAATAAACAGGCTTATGTGTTGTTGGATTCCATCACATTATTTCCATTAGAAATAATTTCTTTAAGAATTGAACTTTAAAAATTGTTAATGTTGTAGAAATTCCTTGTAGATTCAAACTACTAATTGTAATCTACTAAAACAATAGACTTGAATCTACTCTACTCCTAAGTGGAAATAATTAAACGATCCTGAAATCATGAAGCATACAAGAGAAATAATTCTATCAACACATTACACAATGATTTCCTAGGGAAAGCCACAACTAAAAACATCTGCTATCTGTATATTGCATTAGTCATACAATATGAGAAGATTACAATGCTTTTCTCAAGCCCGAGCATCCTTTGCACTATCTCTATCTATCTCACATCTTCCTAGACAAGCCTAGGCCAATACTCAGCCAATTTTATGATTTCCCAAGTCCCTATTTCCTTTCACTGTTTCCTTGGGAATTACCCCCTATTAATTAGGGAAATTCCTCAATATGAATTGCGCAATTCTCATAGGCCTTCCTCTGACTGCATGCACCACCTATACAATTCAAATGATTATGCAAGGGATAATACATTGCCCTTGAACTCCAATCTCAACTGGGTAACTCTCAGATCTAACATGCATGAGTTATTTATGAGTGAATCATCAGTTAACTTGTTGAACACATGAAGCAACACCCCATTATCTTACCTCCTACTAATTCCTCCATCAGTTTGAACTAGTTTGAATTGATTTTAATTCAGTTAAACTGAATTAATTAATTACAAATCAAAATAAACTCAACCACGGATCCTATAAAGTAGGAGACACTTTACATGGCTCAAGTTAGACCCTCAACTTGAATTAACTAAGCCAACTAAGTCAAATTAATTTAGTTAACTCATACAAGCTGTCTTCTAATGTGGAATTACAATTTTATTCCTAATTTAATTCAAGGAAAAAATTAAATCAATATTTTCTTGTTGCATTTTCAACACTCCCTCTCAACAAGAAATGGATCATTAGATACCCAAATATTATCTCTATGGAACTCGAATTTTTCTCTTGACAGTGCCTTAGTCAATATGTCTGCATCTTGTTCCTCTATAGGAATGTACTCCAACAACATGATTCTCCTATGCACATAATATCGTATATGGTGATATTGGATGTTGATATGCTTGGAACAATCTTCCTGTCTGATGGACTTCCTGCCCAATCTGCATCTATGAAGCCTTGCAAAGTCTTCATTCCCTCTATCTGTCTGTACCAAAGACCAAACTAAGTGGTACCTCTGAGGTATCTCAACACATGTTTAGTTGCCTTCCAATAGAGTTTGGTTGACTTAACCATTGCTTTACTAAGATGATTAATTGCAAAACATATGTCCGGTCATGTGTTCATCAAATACATAAGTGAATCCACAAGCTGCCTATAAATAGTAGCCTCCATTACTTCACCTAAAGTAGCATATTCCTTCCTCCAATTCCATGCCAGAAGAGTATCCATGGGTTTGTTTCTCTCCATGTGGAACTTCTTCAGTATCTCATTGGCATACTTGCCCTAAGAGATAAATAATTCCTCATCTCCTTTCCATACTTCCATAACAAGGAAATAATGCATGAGTCCCAAGTCCTTCATCTCAAATTCTCTTGCAAGATCCTCTTTGCAATATTTTACCAGCTTCTCATCACCTCTGAGAACTAAATCATTGACATATAATACTATAATCAATAATTTACCTTCAACCATAATATGGTAAAGGTTTGCATCTACTTAACTTTTGGTGAAGCACAACCTGGTGAAATAGCTGTCAGTCCGAGTGTACCAAGCAGGAGGTGCTTGTTTCAATCTATACAATGCTCGATTGAGTTTGCACTGATGCGACACTCTATTGAAGGTCTCAAATCCTTCCAGCTGCTCAATGTACACCTCTTCCTCAATCACTCTGTTGAGGAATGTTGCCTTCACATCCATCTAATGTATCTTCCATCCCATCTACGCTGAAAGTGCTAGAATAGATCTGATTGAAGAGTACCTTGCTACTGGAGCAAAGGTATCCTCGTAATCAATTCCCTCCACCTGAGAGAACCCTTTGGCCACAAATATGGTCTTGTGTTTCTCGACACTCCCATCTACTGCTTGCTTTACCTTATAAAGCCATATGGAACTCACCACTGACTTGTTTGTTGGTCTTGGGACCACTTCCCAAACACTTTTTTTGATAACGGAGTCATACTCCTCTACCATGGAAACAACCCATACTAGTTGCTGCACTGCTTCCTCGAATGAGGATGGATTAGTCTCTACACTCTCACTCATCAAAGCCATGTAGTGAATGTACCGATCTGGTGACCTCCTCTACTTGCACTGTGATGTGGGTGCTCCCAGGTTCTCTCTAGCATCATGAATCAATATATAGTCTTATTTGGCGCACTTCCTTCCATCTCTGAAAGTATATGGATGAGTGGGTGCTTCCACTCTTTTCTCCTCTACATGTCGTTGCTCCACATCATCCTGAGGTTCTTCCTTTGGAGCTAAAATCTCCTCATCTACACATAACTAAAGCTCCCTCTCAAAGGAACATCCCATGGCCTTCTCTTCATCAAACTTCACATCTCTACGAACCACTGTCATCCTATGAGATGGAAGGTACACTCGATAGTTGTGAGGTGTGTTAGTGTACCCCACAAATATGCCCAACTCAGCTATTGGCTCTAGCTTTTTCCTTACATCCTTGGTAACATGAAAGTAAAATGATGAACCAAAGATCCTGAAGTGTGCCACATCTAGTTTCTTACACGATAAATCTTCTTCTGGTGTACACATCCTGAGAATTCGATGAGAACTCTTGTTCTACACATACACAACTGTGTTACATGCTTCAACCCAAAAGTGCAATGGTAGGCCTTGATCATGTAACATTGCCCGTGCAATTCCCACAATACTTATGTTCTTCCTTTCAGCCACCCCATTCTTCTGTGGGTTATGGGGTGCTATTAACTCTCGTCAAATGCCTTCTGATGTACATAAGTTCTTGAATTAATTTGACACATATTCTCCACCGTTATCGTTCCCAAGAACCTTCACTTTCCTATTAGTGTCTTTCTCAACAAGTGATTTAAATACACAAAATTTAGAGAACGTTTGATATTTCTTCTGCATTAAGAAAATCCAGTGCTTATGTGAGAAATAATATACAAATATTACATAATACCTGTGCTTGGACATGGAGGCTGTCGAGAATGGTCCACACACATCTGAATGAAATCTTTCAAGGATTGCTTGTGCTCAATTTTCCTTATCATGAAAGGTGGGTTTGGAGTACTTCTCCAATATACAACCTTTGCATGTATCTCTATGCTCTAGTGCACCCTTAGGAAGTCCTATAGAAATATGCTGCATGATATTCAAAGCTCCACGGTGAAGATGACCCAATATTCTATGCCATAATTCATCGATGTCTCGCCTCTGCACCTTCTTTGCTTTAATGCTCAATGCTGCACAATCTTCTACATCCAATTTGTAGAGGTTCTTCACCCAAACCCTGATCTATGCTACGTGATGAATGAAAGCCTTTCCTTTCCTAAATATCACATTGTAGCCACTATCCTCCAACATAGAAACAAAAACAAAATTATACTTTAGACCCGGAACATACATGACATCTTTTAATGTGAGAGGAGAACTAGACTCCCTTTGAAAAGTAACAGTACCGATGCCAGTCATACTATACCTTCCATCATCTCCTATTTCGACATGCATTTGGAGGTCCTTCTCCTCCAAGTCACTGAAGAATTCCTTGTTGCCAATCATATGGAATGAGGCTCCACTATCTAGATACCACACACTACCCATCACCAATGTCACCATGCAAGTAATGAGGGTGAAATCCAACTCGAATTGGGAAGCAAGAGCTTCACCTTCCATTCCTATTGAGGGCTTCTTGCCAACCTTCTTGTACAAACACTTCGTGGCATAGTGTCCCAACTCATGACATTGAAAACATTTAATCTTCGACAAGTCCTTATTCATACTGCCCTAACTAGAATCTCATTTGGATTGAAATTTATTTCCCTTCCCTTTCTTCACCTTTCCAGCTAAGGCACTATTCTCTTCATCATCATGCTTGGATGAGGTTCCATCTCTGGTGCTTTTCCTTATCTCTTCTTGCACCAAGTCAGGTCATAAATGCTCCCACTTTGGTAGATGCTCCTTCCCATTTACTGAATCTTGGTAGCTCTTCCAGCTCTTAGGAAGGCCTAGAAGTGCTAGGCTAACTAGATCATCTTCAACAACTATAATATTAACACTGCCAATCTCATTCCGACATTAGGTGAACCTACTCAAGTATTATGGTATTGTGTCGCCCTTCTCCATGTTGATCTTCTGAGGCTTTTTTTTTAGTGCTAGCTTCCTATGGTCACTGCTATTTTGAAACAAGTTGATCAAGGCTTGCCACATTGCATATGGTGTATCCTTCCCATGGAGGTTTGAGACAATATGATCTTGAAATCCTTCTAGTATGATCCTTCTTGCCTTTGTAACACATTTTCTCCACTTTGCCATATCTTGAGCATATGTTATTGGAGGCTTAGAAATATCATTGTCTATGAATTCCTTCATCTCATTGTCTTCCAACACTATCTCCATCCCGTCCTTCCAAGCAATATAGTTTGAACTACCCTCAAGGGCATATTCGAGTCTCAATCTATAGAACGACATCTTGTTGGCTTTGAAGAATGATATTGTGAATTCAATTTCACCTACAAAAGATAAAATCATATTCTCCTCTTCTAAAATGATTTATGTTGTGATACCATGTATAAATTCCTTGTAGATTCAAACTGCTAATTATAATTTACTAAAACAATAGACTTGAATCTACTCTACTCATCAGCGGAAACAATTAAATGATCATGAAATCATGAAGCATACAAGAGAAATAATTCAATCAACACATTACACAATGATTTCCTGGGGAAAGCCATAGCTAAAAACCCTTGCTATCTGTATATTGCATTAGTAAGAAAATATGAGAAGATTACAATGCTTTGCTCAAGCTTGAGCAACCTTTGCACTATCTCTATCTGTCTCACAACTTCCTAGACAAGCCTAGGCCAATACTTAACCAATTTTTTGCTTGCCCAAGTCCCTATTTCCTTACATTTTCCTTGGGAATTAACCCCCTATTAGTTAGGGAAATTCCTCAATATGAATTATGCAATCCTGATAGGATTTCCTGTGACTGCATGCACCACCTATACAATTCGAATGATTATACAACCGATAGTATACTATCCTTGAACTCAAATCTCAACTGGGTAACTCTAAGATCTGACATGCATGAGTTATCTATGACTGAATAATCAGTTAACTATTTGAACACATGAAACAAAACCCCATTGTCTAACTCCCTACTAGTTCCTCCATTAGTTGGAACTATTTTAACTAACTTTAACTCAGTTAAACTGAATTAATTAATTACAACTCAAAATAAACTCAACTAGGGATCCTATAAAGTAGGAGACACTCTACATGACTCAAGTTAGACCCTCAACTTGAATTAAATAATCCAACTAAGTCAAATTAACTTAGTTAACTCGTACAAGTTGTCTTGTGATGTGGAATTACAATTTTATTCCTAATTTAATTCAAGGACAAAATTAAATCATGATTTTCTTGTTTCATTTTCAACAATGTGGATGGGAAAATCAAATATCATATGATGAAAACTATTTAAATACATCCATTTATGACCTATCTCTTGAATAACCCTAAATAGTCCACTTAACATTCATTATCAATTAATAATTCCATGTTTTTTTATGAAAAACATTTATTCTACATGGAGTTTGATTTCAAAAACAATGATGTCACATTTATATACTCTTATTAAATCACATGATAGGAAAATGAAAGTCAATAAATGGCTTCTTGATGATTTAAGAGCACATTTAAGTTAGAAATAATTATGGATTGAAAATCAAATGCCTTAAGATTGAAAGAGTTTAAAGTCATTGATATATGTCCCATTGTCCACTAGCTTAAATAGTCTACTTAACACTTATTATCAAGAAATTCTAATATTTGTTTTGGAAGAAATGATTCATAGTTTATGGCTATTATATATCACATTAATGCACTCATATTAATCAATATAAATAAGTAAAAGTTGATAACATAATTTTGTGCCTTGTTGGCTCATATGATATAATTTCATTTTATTTAAAAATACAAATTTATAAAAAGTTATCATTGGACAATTAAATGAAATTCCTTAGAATTCAAAAAGTTAAAATATATAAATCATATAGGACACATGTTCAATGAGACCTTAATTCTACAGTTAGTAGTCATTGTCAATTAATTATATGTTTTTTTTAAGAAATGAAAATTTATTTACAATGCAGTTTGATTTTAAAAATTATATATTACATTTATACACTCATATTAATGCATTTTATAGGAAATTAAAAGTCAACAAGTGACTTTTTTCCTTGTTGATTTCCAATATGATATGATTGCAATTAAAAATATTAATTGATTTAAATATATACAAATTTAGCAAAAATTATGGATTGTGAAATAAAATATTTTCTATTTCAAAAAATTCAAATCATTCACCTATGGCTCATTACCAATGCCCCATTTCCTATTAGCCTTAATAATGCATGTAGCATTTATCAACTAAATTATCTATAATTTTTTAGTAAGAGTTGTATCTTTATTTACATTGAGCGTTATTTCAAAATGTACATTCATATTTATATATGAGTATTAATGAATATAACTAAATAGAAATAAATAAAAAATGACTTTTTCCTTCAATGGATCATATAAGATGGCTTTAATGACAAATAATTCATTTAAAAATGTAAATCAAAACACACACACATTAGAAAAATAAATCCTTGGTAAAAAAAATTCAATGCAAAAAGGATTATAAATAATAATAAAAATATATATTAATATAATTTTTAATTCCCATATATTTTGAAAGAAATAAAAAATCATACAAATTGATTCACAAAAATGTATGCCCAAGTTACATTGAAAAATTGGAATGCTCTTGTGAGCAAATTTATTGAAAGAATTGTGTTCATCCATTACAATGAAGTACATGTTCTATTAAGCATCCTAATGTACTCACATTTTCCTTTGATACAATGAAGTGCCTTATCAAATAGAAATAAAATCTTCACAAGTCAAGTATCTTGCTCTTGTCATGTATATGATTTTATTAAGATGTGGTTTGTCTGATATTCGACGAATTGAGAATGATGCTTTGATGTATTTATTAGGAATACAATTGATTTTTCATATTTATCTCCATATTGGGACCACACATCAATCAATATTTTCTCATAGAATTGTATTGGTCTTTGTGCTTTCACTTCTATTTGAAAATGACAATGAGACATGTCCCATATGAATTTAAAGTCCCTTATATCAATATTTGATTTTTCAAGTACTTGTCGAATGTACTTTTCAGTGAAATCTAATGTCCATATTGCAACATCATAAATTTTTAAGAAGGCCTTAAAAAATAGGACCTATCACCAAAATACCAATCTACTTTTCTTTGAATATGATGACTTGGTTCATCTCCAATGTATGATTGGAAGAATATTCCTTCCATTTCAAAGATCAACATCATCTTTCAACTTACATTAATTCTCATTTGCATCTGCACTGCAACCACATATATGACATTAACATATCTCCACTTCAACACTTCATTACTTAAGAACATCAAAACATACTACTTTAAAACACTAAAAAAATGATGTTAGTATATATTATGAATTTTCTCCATTTGTAACAAATCAAAATTTTCAAGGAGTTAAATGGCAATAAAAAATATTGTTACAGTGGCCCCATTCAAGTGAACAAATTATATGTCTAGTTTATACATACAACCTAATACATTTATTTAATTTCTATGGAACAAGTATTACATGAATAGATTGACCAACCATTTAAATGGTTGATTTTAAGAGTTAGAATTATTTGTTTAATCTCAATTGACAAATATAATTGCAATGGTCCAATTCAAGTAAACAAACTAATTATATGTTAATTTCCACATAAAACCTAATACACTTTTTAAATTTCAAACAAACTAATTAATTATATATTATTTTGTAGAGTATATCACTTAGTTTCTTTTGGTGCTTATTTTAGTGCAATATTTACTTCTATTGTTGATTCTACATACAACCTAATATAGTTTTTTAACTTTTATGGAAAAACATAAGTTATAAGAACTTCAAAGCATAATTTTTAGAGGTCTAATGACAAGTTAAACCACAACTGAAAAATAATTGCAATTATCCAAATCAAGCAAACAAACCAATTATCTAATAATTTCTATATACCACTTGATCCATTTTATAAATTTCTATAAACTAAGAAATTTTGATAAGAACACATTAAACAACCATTCAAATAGATAATTTTCATTAAGGCAATATCTTACTAGTAATAAAAAGAAACAATAATATTTTATTTCTATTAATATATTAGTAGCATGAAATACAAGTCAACTTAAATTAATAAAGCCTATAAAATACAATAATAAATCATGATGTATTTGGAATCTCACTTGCACCATAGTCCCTACAACATAAAAACATTTGTACATAAATATATGACATATATGCATAAGAACAAGGAATTTCAAACCATATGCAAGTTCACTACAAGAAAATGATAGCTCAAACTTCATTAATTAACATTCATTTCTTCTCTTAATGCCTAACAATTTGCAACAAAATATAAACTACCTTTGAAAATGTCATATCATTTTGTCACATACCCCCTGGGCCTAGTTTGGCAATTACCTACGAGGCTCCCTTTCCTTAAATAACCATCAATTAAAATTAGCTTCAATAGCCATAGTTATTCCGTCATTTCTTGAACAAATACTAATCATGCAACTATACACATACTCTGAAAAATTGACAATATCAAAAGTAATGCACCATATCCCCTAGCACCATACTACAGACTTCTCCTATGCTTTACTACATACATGATGGTAACCTTTATATCCAATTATAAGACTTACATTTCAACTCAACCTTACAACATAGAGGCATCATTCATGGCATGCAACCAATACGATTCTTGACGACTCAACATTAGCATTAATGGAACATTATCTTATCATGGCCATGAATCATGATCATAGTCCTACTGACACCGTCGAAAGAAGATGGAAATATATCTTATGTAATACAAGCCTCAGTAGATGCATTCCACTCTATAATGCATAAAATAGATGACCTGAACCATAGGCTTACCCAATTCAAGCCTTAGAACGTAATTATGTATATATAGTATCTCAAGCCTACTATTCACCATCTTAAAAACTGAGATAGCACCTAAGTTTCAAGATGTGCCACATAACAATTATTGTATAAAACCCATTTATTAGATTCCTTTACTAAAATTAACTTGGATTACATTTATGTGCAATAATTGTCCCATACCACCACATATAATCATCTCATAGACATAGTTAACACATGCAATTCTACACATGCTTAGTGATCACATACAATATCTCATAGCAAGGAAAACTCAAGCAATTTCTCACATATGCTAAAGGAATTGAAAATACAGAGGGTAGGAATCCAACATACAGAACATCACATGCAAACCAAATTATCTGAAAGAATGTCACTTGGAAAACCAAGCACTGCCACCCAACCTAGAACTGGCTTTCACCAATTCACCCTCGAGCCGAGAGTTCTTGCCATGGATCAACTGCCCCCTATTGATCTCTTCCATGGGTATTTAATACCCTATTTCATGATATGGTTTCCATTAGCGACATCCCACTTTTATGGATATTTTATCCATTTGCTAGGGCTTTTCTTAGAAAATCTTGCCTTTATCTCCTGCGAGGCTTTTCCTCATAAAAGATTGCCTTTATCTCCCGCAAGGCTTCTACGTTTTTTCTTAAGTTAGCATTTTTCTCCAACTAAGTAGCTTAATGGATATTTATCTCCAAATCCATTTCTCATCTAGATCTGGATTTAGAAGTCTTATCATGAAAGGACTATCCATTTCCATTCACCAATGAGATTGGGCAAGAATCTCATTTCTTGGTCTCTCGCTTTTCCAAGTGATTAATTATTTATTTATTTCATAAAATATTTACTTTTCTTGTTACACATCAGACCTAGATTTTCTCTGCTTAGTTTAGCAAGGTTTTACATACAATGGAGGGGTGTTACATACTACCCCCTTAAATTTACACCATCCTTGGTGTATTACTGCATATTACAATATTATTTCCTCGTTCACAGGTAGTTGTCTATGAATTTATAGGCTCCCATGGCCTTGCCATCTGATGCACATCTTTTGATTTATATTAGTTACAAAGGAGCACATATCCTTCCATCGCTACCTGTAACATTTGTTTCAATCAATTTTGTGAGAGATTTTAGATGCAGAAACTCAATTTTTTTTACCACAGTTAATATCATAACTTGATATACAGTACTACTATTTGAGTAACTATGGGTTAATCTTGCCCACTATTTAACTATGATTCCTCTTTTTCATTATATTTAAATAATAGAAATGCATGTTATTCCAATGCATTTTTCCAATGCCCTTGTGTTCTTGCCGAACACTTGCTTCCTGCAGTTTCCCTGCATTATTCACAACAAGTCAAACTAGCACCTTTTACCAATCAACATGTATAAAATATCATATCAGGTTAGCTCAAACATAACCATCAAAATCATAACCCACATGTAACCATCATAAATCATAATCATATGTCATATGTATACTAAGAATGAAATAAGATACTGATACTTATCCTTAGTTTCCACCTTTATCCTGTCTCTATATGCACTTTGGATCAGTTGCTACAACAGCCAATAATCGAGTGCCTTATCCTCAATCATGTGTACATCACACACATAGTGTGCATCACACACATACAACTATACCGTCATCCAACATCATGCAATACCTACATCCACACCATCACATCTGTACCACATGTACACAATACCACCTGTACAACGTGTACACCATACTCAAGCATCATATGCACGACTTATACATGCTTCACATGTTTTCAAACAATGTTAGTATTATTATCATAACATCAAGTCACACCAAAAATCCCTTTATTTATTCATACTACCTTTAGAAAAATCCAATCAAACCATGCTCAGTTTGTCGGTTGGAGAATAAGGAATCCATGGACCTATTCACTTCTACAATTAGAGCATAAATGAATAATTTTATGTCCAAGTATTCAAACACTCTTATTTAGCTAATCCTTTTCCTGTATCTTGTGGTTGCAGGAAATTTTCAACAAAATGATAACATAGATGCATAATACAACTTTACAAAACCAATAACTTTGAGTTTTGGGATTGAATCTGTCCCATAGACAAGGTTTTGAAGAAAAACAAAATATCACCTCCGCCCCATCATAAAACAAACTTATTGACTATGATAGTTAGTCTAGTATGGTCTTCAGTATTATACTTGAAGTTTAATAACAACTTTTAGCCTTGTCTTTAAGAAAAAAATCGTTTGGTACTCAAAAGTAGTCCTCACATAAACTAGTTATACCATATGATTTCCTGTTTTCTCTTTTTACCACTACTCCCAACACTTTGTTGGCCACGAATAATTTAGTGACTATCCAAAACCAATTGAATAATCAGTATGAAAGTACATACACCTCCCATACATGAGTTATAAATGAAAGCTACAATACTCTCAATTTCACACCCATTGAGTTTTTAGGCACTATGTGTACTAGGGTGTGAACCTAGGTCATTAGTATGTTAATACCCCCCTGTAACACTAGATCATGACTTGGTAGAATATAATTCATAAATTTCTTATGAATTAATTGTTATGTTGTCATATTCAAAACTAGATCGCTATTAATGCATTTCAGATTGTACGATTGTCAAATTTATTTGAATGGATTGCTAGATAACGTTTTATCAACCAATTATCTTACAACAATCTCGATTACCAGTACCACTTAGCCATCAATATAGTGAAGTCATCTTATTAATTTAGCAATAAGTTGTTGCATGGTTTGTTATCCTCTTTCTTGTCTTACTTGATGCATTTATCACTCGCATGATATCCTTAGATCATACGAAACATTTTGGTCTACCAAAATTTAATCAATTCGGATCAGTCATGCTTTGAATCTAGTGTATACTTATTATTAGTCATTAGGCTGCTTTGAATTGCTCTATTTCACTTCTAGTGCATCCAACACCACCATATCTAGTCTATAGTAGAAGCACCTTGATCCTTTTTTTCTCTTACCACTTCTCATAAGAAGTACATTTGTAAGATCCCTAATCATCCTATTGGAAGCATATTTCTAAAATTTTCTTATTTGTGACATATTAATAGAACCCCATCTATATCTGGATGGATATGTACATTAAGGTTGTTATGGAACTAGCTTAAGAAAAGATAGAAAAGATAGATCAACGCCTTAGAATTTAGCCTCTTCGAGGGGGCAACCTCCTTTACATTACATAAATGAACAATTCTTTGATGATACAAATGAAAAGACCTCCTTTCTATATATAGGAGTCTAAGGGGTCATAACATAATCAGAGCCGACATAACAATAATAATGTAAGGGTACAATAATAACAATAGTGGGCTTCTATGGTGCACAATAGTAACAATATGGGCACTACATGGGTACATCAATATAATAAGTGGGTTGTACTAATAACAATAAGGGGTTACACTAGTAGTATAGGGGCCTAACATGTCCCTCTCCTTCAAAAAGCGTTGTCCTCAACGCTTGAGTAGTTCTTGATGCTTCTGTATAAAATTCTTGTCCTCCCATGTGGAATCTTTAGCGGGTAAGTTCTTCCACTTGATGAGATACTCTAAAATTGATCGATTTCGTAGCTGTCTGGTTCTTGTTTCTATGACTGCTCCAGGTTCCAATATGATTTTTCGTTCCTCTTCAATTTCTGGCAATATTGTTTGAATTGGGATCTTTTGCAACTTTTGAATAAGTGGCCATACTTCTTCGTCCTTCTTCCATTCATCCCTTGCTTTGTTTATCCAATCTGGTTGGATAATAGAAATAGCACAAAACAATGCTTCCACATCCTCATCCTTGAAGAGTCTTCCCATTCGGTAAGGTTGCCATTTTTTAAGTGCATGTAGTATTGCCAACGTTTCCTTCTCATAAATAGCTTACTTGATATGTAGCGGTAAAAATAACCAATCACCTACATCAAAACATTTTTCACTACGATGTTGATCTACCTGTTGTTTCGTTTGGTTTTGCACCGAAGTGGCGTTATCCTTTAAAAGTTGGAGAACTTGTTGTTGATGCTCGATGTGATCTTTCACTGCTTGAACCTTTTTCTTCTTGATATGTCCTTCTATCTCTAGAGGTTGAGGAGTGGTAATTTCTTCCAATCCTTTACAAGATATGGTCGGATTCAATTCTTGATGCTCGATGTGATCTTTCACTTCTTGAACATTTTTCTTCTTGATATGTCCTTCTATCTTGATAGTTTGAGGAGTGGTAATTTCGAACAATGAATTACAAGATATGGTTGGATTCATTTCTTCTTTCTCGATGTGATCTTTCACTTCTTGCACCTCTTTCTTCTTGATATGTCCTTCTATCTTGAGAGTTTGAGGAGTGGTAATTCTTGCCAATGCTTTACAAGATATGGTCTGATTCGTTTCTTCTTTCTCTGGGGTGGGGTCCTGGCGTATATCTTCTTCTTTTGATGTTTCTTGATCCTTTTCTTCCTCCTCTTCATATTCTATGTAAAATAATTTCTTCTCAGCACACTTATGACCTTTAGTGCATTTGCTATCACAATTGTAACAAAGCCCTTTTTCTCTTTTTTCGTCCAATTGCTGTGGTGTAACCCTTGTAGGTTGTGGAAGGCTAGGAGAAACAACACTTCCATATTTACAATTGTGAGGGGTACGCTTCCTGGTTTCCATAATTTTGCTTTCCACTATGTCACAGAGCCCTTTTACTCTTTCCAATTGTTGTGGTGTTGCTCTAAAGAAGGTGTTGCTCTTTGTATCCTCATAATGTGCTATTATTTCCTCTGTGAAAATTGACCACGTAACAAGTTGTTTACGAGAACAAAGCCCTTTGTACCATAAAAATTGATCTGGTTCTAAATATGAAGATGCAATACATACCTTTTGTAACAGTTGTACACCATGTAGATCAAAATATTGCTCCATCTGAAGTATCTAATTTACCAGATCCTTGCCATCAAACTTCCTCATCTTGCTTTTTCTTGATTTTAGGAGCTCAACCTTGAAACGATTGTAAATCTATACTTTTGGATCTTTAAGTTCTGAAATTGCAACCTGTAGTAGCCTTCTATGTCCTCTTTCCAATGCCACTAGTCTGATCCAAATTGGATTCTCCAAGAAGGAGTTATGCACAATCTCCCGCAGTGACCTGATTGTAGACTAGTTCAGTAGAGTGAACTTGTATGAAGTGCCATGTGTCACTGTTTCAAGCTTTGACTCTGAAAAATATATAAAAGAAAACTACAGTCCGTCCTCTTTCTGTACCTTCTTACGAAATTTCAATCTGATCCCCAGAGAGAAAGTTATGACAATTTTCCCCAGGTCACCTGTTTTGAATGTAATTCAGGAGTCTGCAAAAAGACCAACTTCCTCAGATCATATCTCCGCAAATATCATGCGAAAAGCTCTGAAATTAGGACCCAAGGTTCAACGCGACGTCTTCTCAAATGGGTTTTTTTGTGACTTCTGAAACGTCACAGAAAAAAAGTTATAGCGAAAATGCCACGATGACCTGTTTGGAGCAGCGAAACCCTAGAATCCAAAGCTCTGATACCAAATGTTATGGAACCAGCTCAAGAAAAGATAGAAAAGATAGATCAACGCCTTAGAATTCAGCCTCTTTGAGGGGGCAACCTCCTTTACATTACATAAATGAACAATTCTTTGATGATACAAATGAAAAGACCTCCTTTCTATATATAGGAGTCTAAGGGGTCATAACATAATCAGAGCCGACATAACAATAATAATGTAAGGGCACAATAATAACAATAGTGGGCTTCTATGGTGCACAATAGTAACAATATGGGCACTACATGGGTACATCAATATAATAAGTGGGTTGTACTAATAACAATAAGGGGTTACACTAGTAGTATAGGGGCCTAACAAAGGTTGTGGAGTTTGGGGTTGCACACTCTAAGTTGCAAATTTTTACACATTTGAATTTGAGTGATCTTTTGAGAATGTGCTCTTAAGCTTAATACTATCTTTGTTCTATTAACCGAGAAGCACCAGGAGTTGGTTTTACACTCCATGTGTTTACACTAGATGTACTTTTAGTGTTAGTCCCATTGACCTTCTTATTAGAGTCATAATTTATTAATGTATGATATCTTTTCCAACATGCATACACTGAGGTGTATTTTCATTTGTGCATTTCCTTCACAACTCTGCCCCTAGTTCCATCTAGATTGGAATATAATTTGTGCCTCTTATCTACTTTAGTTATAATTATTGAGATGTTGCTTTACTCAAAGAAACCTATAGGTTCCAAAATATGCATGTCTAATTAATTACACATATTGCTATTGAATATTTGAATAATAATCTGATAAGGTTTAGTTCCCTCAAATAGTGTATATTTGGAGCATTTTCCTACTAAGGGTGAATTAAATGATTCATCTAAAACCATATCAAAAATGAATTGCATCATTACATGTAGATGCACCAATTATTACAATAATAAAATTACATAGTCTCATACTTCATACAAGGACATGTCTTTCATGAGTAAAATTTTCAGAATTTGTTTTAGGAAGGAACCCACTTAATTAACCATCAATTTCTTAATGTCCATTTATATACTTTTATTTTAATTTTTTCTTTGTGTTGACCATGATCTATGGAAATGGCTCTTGCCATTTTATCTTTTCTATTTGCCATTTACCTCATAAGAGTTCAACATTTCTTCCCTTAAGATCTCTTATAAGTATCATCTTCATTCTATTAAGCTATGTCCTTGCATAGCAATCGTGCAACTCATAATTTTAATTTTAATATGAGTAAAGTAATATGGTGATGGTATGACAGAAGAGACCTATTGGTACACAATTAAACATAGTATTCAACTTTCTTTATTCCCCATTACTCTTTTCAACACTTACATGTATATTTATCACCCATGATGACCACATCACTAGAATTTCTCATCCAAACTTTTAATCCAATAATCATACCCTACAATTTGTTCATTTATCAAGTTCGACTATGAACAAGGTCTATCATGTAAAGTATTTTAAACCACTTTTACCTCATGGTATAGAGTCCTTGTGCCCTCCTAAGAGCATTTACGATGACTTAAGTTTTGGGGAACATAATATGAAACAAAAAAATTTACCTTCTACATAATTCCCAATACCTAATAATTAGGAAAAATAGAACCGTGACTAATTGTCCATTTCTACTTATGAAAATGAATTAATATGTAAATTGTTTTTATTTTGTGTATTACTCTCAATTTTACCACAAAATGTAGTCACACCAGATAGTATATAAAGTCAACAACTGTCACAAAATTTACTGGATTCATCCTATTTCCTAGCTCTTTGAAGGAGATCATTCAAGAGATGCACATTAACGAAAATCCTGAACATTCCATTATGAGTGGAGAAAATTTCATGTCCCCAGATACACTAGATTGTATTGCTAATCTGATCAAAACATTTGGCAATTTTTTTTTTATATTCATTGAGTGTTCGAAACGGTTAAGTTAATTATGAATTGACTTTAGCTAACGTCCTTCCTCAGTTCATTATTTAAATTGGGCAAGCCTTGTCTTCGAGAATTCAACGAATTAATAACAAACCTCAACGGATCAAATTTCCCAATCGGCCAAACCCAGTACCATAATTTTAACCTAATTACGAATGGATTTTCGTCAACTTCCATCCTCAATTCAGATGGGTAACATGGAAACAACCAAAAGCGGGTTGCACGTACCTCTAAATTCTGAGGCTCTCAGAACACCGTCCACGTCAGTAGTACATAAAAATCCCATGGTTGAAAACAAGGCCAGATTCTAATAAAAGGACAAGTATCCCATGGGCACCATGTAAACATGAACATTACTCACTCTCTCTAACATAGCGACACAGAATTAACACATCAATTAGTACAGTCGAGCTTCAAGGCACACACAAAGTATATACGCAATTTATGAATCACCCAAACCTCGTACGAGCTATGAAATGCACCTTGCTTCTCATACGCCTTCATTTTCAGTACTTTTTAGCATTAACTTGATTGCAGAAACTTATTAACATATTCCAGGGATCTGTTTAATGTTTTGGACACATTGTGTCACCGCTTCTCTCCCAGATCTTAATACCATTTGTCACATAAAAACCCTAAGCCAAGCTCTGGTTTAGCTAAGACCAAGTGCATTGACACATTACTTACATTAAGAATTTAGGGTATACCAATAATAACCTGAATTAACAACACAAAAAACCGTGATCAAGATAATAATAATTACATATTTTTTTTTTTCAACTATATATTAAAAAAATGTACACATACAGTCACACACTCATACACGCTAAGTGTTGATGTATCAACGCCATCCAAGCTATGACTATGGCTTTTATCGATACAACTAGATTTAATACATAGTTGCATGCACATGATGATATGAAGAAATATCCCTACCCTCACCAGGCTGTAGAATGCACATCACTTCTCTGGATGCAACTAGGTTCAATACATCGTTACACACCTGGGCATGCTGGCTTTACTATCCAATGGTAGCTACGCTCAACACCCTTCCTCCACTGCTAAGATCCATCCTCCACCCTGTGACCTCACCCCAGGATCAAAACCTCTGCATCAGAAAGAATAAGAGAACGACTTCAAAGATACCAATGCATCATAGTCGGCAAAAAGAAAAATTGAACGCAACTACAGACTCACTCAATTAACGAGGTTATCGAGATTAGTAGGAATTTGAATATTACATTCTTAGTTTCTGCATAACAATCAATTATACCAGGGAAAAAAACATGAGTCTTGTCGATCCCAATCTTTGCGTAGCCTCCGTGTTCCAATTGACAACATATAGGAAGTTAGAGCAATTACTACGTTGGCATGTCGAGGTTGGGATAAACCTTATCCCTATGAATTATTTTTCGAGAATGACTTTTTGAAAGGGAAGGGAATCAACCGTCGATACTATGGATTAAAAAAAATAGTCCAGTGCTTTTCTCCGTTAATTCCTTCTGGTGCGGTGATGCTTTAAATCTACCAGTAATAGCAACCGCTTCCTAAATCTACCATATTCGATCGAGCTTTTAGGGGTGTGCGAGTTTTGTTTTTGTAAAATCGTGAGTTGCATAACAAGCAAGAAAGAAATTTAAAAAAAACATTACTTTCTTAGTTCAAACACGAGCCTTGGTACCCAATGGCGCATGAAGTATCATGGTTGCTCGACTCTTAGAGCTGATGTTGGACAACACCAGGTGAAATTGATAGCATATCAATGCCTGAGAGTCAGAACTTGTCAGTCAAAAACACCCAAAGGCGGATTGTAATGTCTCAATCGAAACCAAAATGCTATATTTTTTTAACTAACGATTTGTATCTGGTTGCAATCTTCCGGATACAATAATTTCATAGGCCCACACCCTGTTGACACCGCCCAAGGTTTCCCAACGCATACTCAGGAAAGAAAATCCACTCATGGCAAGAATACATTGGATTTTGCAAATCCACTTTCAAAGAAAGACTAGGCAGCAAACTAATGCATTAATGAGAGAGATTACGCAACTATGATGATTAAGGGAGGGAGACTAGCTGAGGGAACTGCACATTACGTAGTCTCAACATCCAGTGATTCAGCCTGAGGCTTGAGACTGTTCAATGCGTAGTTCAGCCTGGGCAGTGATAGGGAGAGACTGTGCATTGCACAGTCTCAGTGGCCAAGGTGGCAAGATTGAGCCCTCGGACTGCATAATGCTTAGTTGGGCCATCTTGTACTACACATTGTGCAGTCTCATAGGCCAAGCTCTCAGCTTGAGCCTTGGTCTTGTGCAATGCCCAACCAGGAAAGGCAGTGCATGGCCAAGTGAAGTGCAGATTTGTCTGGTGAGGGTGTAGGAAACAAGAAGATCTAGGGTTAATGCAAGTTAAAGTGCATATATGACTAAGTATGGATAGATCATTGTGAATCAAGTGCAAAAACTCAACAAATAAAAGGAAAAACAAATATGCGAGGATCGCCACTATGCAAAACAAGAAAATTGCTGCAAAACTTATGAAAGGTGAATGACAAATTGAATCAACTCTTCTACAAGATAATATGAGTTAAAACACCAACAATCATGAAGATAAACAAGCAAAACATCACTCACAGAAGCGAAATGACAAAAAAGCGGTAAAATATGACAAAAGAAAAACTCACTTGGAAAAGGGCACAAACTCCACTGAAGACTCCTTGATCTCCTTGGGAATGCTAGAGATCCAAGATCAAATGTACAAATTAGATCTAGAGGTGTTTACTAAAGAGATTTGGGCGGATTAGGGTTTATGATGTGCATGCCTAAAATCAAGGAATAAGCGACACTTGGCGGGAATTTCTTTTCTAAAAATAGGGATTGTGCCACCTTTGGGAAACTAATGATGAATCCCTATTTTATATCTAAAAATAGGGATTGTGCCACCTTTGGGAAACTAATGATGAATCCCTATTTTATAAGGATTTTTTTTTATTTTCTTTTTAACTTGCCATGGACACTACCAAGGAAGATCACACAATTCTGGAGAATTGGGCAACTTCCTGGCTCAATGCATTTCGCAATTTATGAGCTCAAGGAATGGATTGCGCATTTTCTGAGCTTAAGATTGCGCAATTTATGTCATTAAGGCTGGATTGCCTTCCATGATTGCATAGTTTCTGGAGGCAAGCCCAAGACTATTGCAAGGTCAAGTGAGAAGGTTAGTTTATGACTCAAAAGAGCAGATAAGTATGAAAACAAACACAAGCACAACCCAAAAAGATAAGTCTTAATCCAATCATGAATACTTGAAAACAGTCAAAGATAAGCTCGTGTAAGGGAAGGTTCCAAAATCAAAGCATAAGAAAATTTTTGGAGGGTGGTTGTAGTAGCTACAACACCTTCTAAATGAATTCCTTCTAAATGAACTACTTCCTTTCTTGAAGATGAGAGATGCTTCAATCATGTCTTGACTATCTTCAAACTTTTATGATGCTTTCTTTCTTCTAGGTGGAATATACTTTTTCCATGTCACAAATAGTTCTTTTATGTGATGAAGAATCTTAACAAACATGTATCTTGATGATCCCTTCTTTCTAAATGACTGCTTCTATATGATGCCAAGTAGTAGTTGCATGAATTATGATGTGCATATGTTGTAGAGTAGTTAAGTGGTCCAAATCCTTCTATCCTTATTCTGCTAGATGGCTACTTCCAATAGCTTGCCATGTAGACTCTAATATTTTAATACCTCATGCTTCTCTTCATGATGCCAAAACTTCTTCTGCAAAAGTAATTGTACAAGCTATTCTAACTACCTTCTTCTACTAAAAATAAAAACATACTATTAATAGAGTGGAGATCTTTAATAGTAAATATCTTTAGGATCTTCATTCTTCGACTTCTTTTCTAGTTCTTCATTTTCTTCAGTGATGTGAGCTTCACTCCTTTCCTTCCTCTTATTATTCTTCTTATTTCGAGGATCCTTAGGACAATCTCTTTTATAGTGTCCATATTCATTGCATCCAAAGCATTGTACTTTGGACATATCATGTTTTCCACATGGTTGATTGTTGTTACTTCTATTGTTCCTTTGATGAGGTTCAAACCTTCCATTTTTCTTCTTTGATCTAACAATAAAATCTTGAGATTTTTCATTGGGTTTAGTGTCATATTTGGCCTTTAATCTTGTTTCTTCTAACACACATAGAGACCATAGCTCATCGAAATTTGGAATGTCCTTTCTAGAATATATACTTGACACAAAATTGCTCCATTCTAGGGGTAAAGCATTGAGTATACAAGTAGTCAATTCTAAATCTGAAACAATTTCTCCAAGTCCTTGTAGTTGATCCCTCAATTGTGAAACCTTCATAAGATATGAAACCAAGTCTTCATCTTTTGATACCCTTGTCTTGTATAATCGATTTCTCAAAGATATTTTCTGACTTGAAGTGTTGACCGAATATAACTTTACCAATTTGTCATAGATTGCTTTAGATGTACCCAAATCTGCAATAAATGGAATAAGATGATCCTTGATGGATTCAATGAGAATCCTTTGAGCTCTAACTTCTCCTTTAGCATACTTGGCCCATTCTTGAGTCTTTTCCTTTTTTGGTTCTTTAAATTTTCCAAGAACATAGTCCATAACTTCATTTTCTACAAGTATTAAGTCTATTCTTCTCTTCCATGCTTGAAAATTTGATGATCCATCTAGCTTGTTGCCTTCTTTGCAAAATGAAGTCATTTGATTTGAAGATTGAGACATAGAGAATACTATAGTACTTACTTGTCAAATGAGTGTCCTTCTTGATGATGATGTATTTCAATATCTTGATGCTCCCAAGATCTTCCAAGAGTCTTCAAGGATGTCTAGAATGATAACTTCAAGGATGGTTGGTACAATGGTGGCTTCAAGCTTCTACAAAGATGAAAGATGTTTCTTGCAAAAGTGTAGATGGTACTCCCAAGATTGATGTTCCTGAAGTGATATCTTCTTGTAGATATTGTTAGTGCCTAAATCTACCTCAGGCTAAAGGAAGGCAGGTCTAGGGTAACATCAAACCACGCTTAACCTAGTAGCCAACCCTACCAGGTCGGGAGAGGGCTCTCTACTTGTCAATCTCAATTAGAATATGGAAACTAGGGCTTGAAATGACTGAAAATAAATGCTGATTTTAGGCTAGGTATATTAGGTCAGAGGATTTTGTTTGATTTTGATGGTTGGTTGCTGGATCAAATGAAGAAGGCAACTTTGGGTCCGGGAAATCAACTCAGATTTGCAAGAGGTTCTGTGGGGCGAGGTAGGTAAGTGTTTTGGCACTTTGAATTGGGTGTGATGGTAAGTCTAAGATTAGTGAGGAGTTGGAGAGGGCATGCAAGGTTCATGAGTCCTCTTCAAACAACAGAAAACATTAAAAACTAAATGTATCCTCAAGGCAGAGCACTAAATATCAATGGATTCCACCTATTTATCTTGATTCATTTAGTTATGAAGAAATAAATAGATGCTAGCACATATACACATAAGAGAAACTAAATAACAAAGGAAGAAACAATGCCAAGACACATTACCACAAGAATCCCACAAAATGCTGCAAAACCCTAGTTCATTTCCTTGCCAAACTACAGAAGTGATTTACAATAAAGCTCAAAGCATCCACAAGAGTCCAACCTTTACAAATGACTGAGAAAAGAAATCATATAGACCTCAAAACCATCTGAGCTATCCATCAGGGGTTGAATCCATGAGTCAAGGAACTATTTCAACAACATCTAAGCTAGGAACAAGAAAATAGGCAGTGGAACAGCTTGCTCTAAAACTAAGGATACTGATACATTCAGTTTAAAATCACCTTTGCTTCGATGTATCTACACCATCAACTATTTTACATCAACATTTACATCATATTACATCATTTACCATGCAAAATTTACCAAGAAAAGAAGAAAAAGTAACTGCTGAAGAGACTAGGCAAAATTTGACTTTTAGGCAAAATTGACAAAACTTGTCTGATGCGCAGCGCCCTGAGCCTGATGTGCAGTGCCGCTTCAAGGCTACTTTTGGAGGCCTTCCAATCATCCAAATTAGGCCCAAAATAGCTTGTTGGAAATACCTGCCTATCCAGTTTCTGGAACACTTTGAATTTTCTGATTTGGAGGTCATTTGCCCCCTCAAAAGTGGATTCTCCCAAGACTGGTTCTTGTGTGTCCAAAAAGTGGCAGAGAGGGCACTTTTTGAGTGTTTTTTGCTCTTTTGGTGGCCAAGATCTCCTACAAAATTGATGAAAAATTTTGGGTTTACTTATTTTTTTATGCTGAATCCAAATCTACAAGCCATTTGTCAATAGGATGCACCAATTCAATGCGCAGCGCTGGTGGCACTACGCATCAGCCGGAATTTCCTATGTTTCTATTTTCAAAATTTGGAAAATGACAAAATTGTCTCAAAATTTGCCCAATTTTGGCTCAAAGCTACATCATGGGTTACTTTGTTGGGCTAAAGTAACATCAGCCAAAATTTTGAGCTTTTCATCCTTCTTTTTGCCTTTTAAGGCCCTCCTTAATCTTGCCTTAAGGTGCTTGATCTTCTTGTTGCATATTCTATTCCGGGTCAAATAATGGCGGGTCATATGCCTTAGCATCTTGTTGTCTCTTTTGGCTTTCTTTAGAAGACCCTCAAGGTGGATATTTACCCTCTCAAGCCATATTTCTCTCTCATTAACCACTTCTTGTTCAACTGGAATCAAGGGAACCGGATGCTTCTCTACCATTTCACAAAAATCAAAACATGACTGGTGTCTGAAACATGTGATGGCTAATGGGCAAGCAAGAAGTTCACTCGTGCTGATAGGTTCCTCCCTGATAATTTTTCCACCTTTGTGAGGCTTCCTTTGCTGCAAATTTCTTTCTCTTGAGCTATCACTAAGAGTGTCCTCTTCAAAATCTGATTCGTTGCCTCTTTCCATGCTTGTCTTTATGAGATAATGTGGTGATGATATGGTGAATAATGGATAATAGGTGGGAACAAAAGATGAGTATGAAGAGGTTTTGTAAATGGAACAATAGTAATGAGATGAGGTAGGGGAATGAAGGGAAGGATTGGGGAGCTAGGGTTTTGATGGATGAGGGACTTAGGGTTTGATAAAGGGGATTAGTTTCTTAGGGAAATAGGGGAAGGCAATATGGGTTAATTGAGATGGGATTTTAAAGGTAAATTTAGGGCAAATGATAATGGGAAAATGAAGACAACTAGGGTTTTGAGTTTTAGGAGGCTAAAACCACCATCAAAGCATAAAAAACCCTATGTGATATCAAAAAAGAGTTTACTTACTTGCTTGGAGGAGAAATGCAGCAATGAGAGTGATTGGAGGTGAAGTTTGAGGGTTTTGAAGTGTTACTAGCCAATGCGCATCGCCTAATCACTAATACGCAACGCCTCTCTGATGCACAGCGCCAGTGTAAATTAACACTGGAGAAAATTGCCTGATGCGCGGCGCCTGCCCAATGCGCAGCGACAACCTCCTAATGTGCAGCGCCTTTTTACAGACAACTTTTGAAGGCCTACCCGGTGTCCAAATTGGGCATGTGATAGCTCATTAGAAAGCTTGTCGAGTATAATTTCCAGAACATCTTAAATTTTTCAATTTGGAGTTCATTTTCCCTATCAAAAGTCAAATCTCCCAAGACTGGTCAAAATGTGCAGAATGAGGTTGCCTAAATGCAGAGTGCTGTTGCAGTCAACTTTTGAAGGTCTTCCTCAACTCCAAATTGAGCTCATGATAGCTCATTGGAAAGCTCTCTCTGTCTAGATATCATTTAAATCATCAAGAAAGTCATTTGAACATCCCAGCTAGGTGAAATCTTGATTTTCCCAAGGTCACTCTAGAAGTGCATCAATCCTCCTGAGGCCAATGATGTTTTCGACATTTCTCCCAAACCATGAAACTTGTGTAAAAACTGAAAGAGGTTTTTCTTCTTGGGTCAATTATGGACAAAAAAATCTCTCACTTTTGTCAAATTCATCTTTTCTTGCTCAGAAACATAGTTTGAAGAAAACCTATCCCGATATGTGGAACATGGGATTTGTAGAAATGAAGGGAAATGAAGGGGATGAGGGGCTTCTAAATTCTTGAGAAAATTTTGGGAAGTAGGGAGGGATGTTAGGAAGTAGAAGAAAGTGGAATTTCAAATATTGAGTGAGGGGAAGGGGTCCAAAAGGGCAAAACACAGGCCTAACCTAGAAAATTGTCAAATTGTAGCAATAAGCTAGGGTTTGTGGGAAAATGACGAATTTGAGGGATATCAGTGATGGGAATTGTTTAAGAAGGTATATTAAGGATAGGGGAAGGTGTATGAACATCAGGACACAAGTTTTGTTGATCATTTGGCCATCCAAGAAAAATTACCTTCAAAACCCTAGGAGAGGGAAATGGGCCTTACCCAAGTACAACTGAAGCACGAACAAGGTGTAAAATGACCCATTGGAACCTGAAATGATGATGAAAACTCTTTGAATGATGGTACACTAAGCTGAATGGTGACATGGACCAATACTTGGAAGACTTTGGAAGGAGTGAAAACAAATCCTAGACCTAATACCCAGTGACCAAATTTTACTTGAAGACTCACTGAAATGACAAAATTTGACCTTGACACCCTAAAATCACTTTGTAAGAGCATGTTTGATCACTGGTGGAAGGCTTCAAAGACTGACACTAACATTGGCTCCATTGGGGATGGTAGCTCCTTGGAGGTGCCAAGAACACCGTAGACCAAGTAGCCTTATCCATTGGGCATGGAGTCAAAAACACAAACTGAAATGGATGACTGAAAACTGACGACTCAAAGACACAAACTGACTTGAAACTGACTCAATACTAAAACACAACTGAAAAACTAGAAAATATGCTCAAAATGGAGCTTATTCAATAAAACCTACTCTAACTGTTCCATTCATCACCTGATCATGTGAAATGAAACAACCAATGCAACCAAGTAAGCATTCTAGCTGTTGTTTGAATTCTCCGCAAGTGCTTTCTTATGAACAACAAGAGAGAACTACTAAAAGGCAACTTCCATGAAAACTTGTAAACAGATCCATTGAATAATATGGATTCTCTATCCGACTCCAAAAATACTGCATAAGGATCTTGAAATTCATGTGCACTGGGACTTAGCTCATCCGATGGATTACTTTTCTCCTCCTCATACCATGAATGCAAACTTTTGTCTAAGCTTTGTGACGAGACTCCTATTGAAAATGACAAAGAAACTGGCTGCCGGATCAAGTTTGTATCAATACTTGTTTCAATATCACAGTTAGCTAGTGGAGAAGGACTTTGACTATAGACATCATCCAACACATCAGCTATTGGATCGTGAAAAACTTGAAAATACTGTTGCAACCCATTTTCGATTGGTTCCAATGAGATGGCATGATTTTCTATAGGTTGCTCATCCTTTATTGAAGATATACTATGCAAATTTCCCTTCAAAAACTAAAATGATTCGAAATAGAATGGTACAGAATCATCTTGCATCATTTGATCATATGTTCCAGCTTCAAAGTCTTCATCTGCAACTTGACAATCAATGGCATTCGGTGGCTGCAAATCTGGATATAAAAAGTCTCGAACAAGGATTTCAATGCCCTCAAGATGGTCCAAATCAAAACTTGTCAACGGTTGACTTCTGATTGCATGATAGTTGTCTCTGATGAACTGAAACGAAGTAAAACAAAAAGGCAAAGATCCTTCACTTACTTCAAAATTTGCTGCACTTTCCTCCTCACTTCCATAGCTGATATGCATCGGCTGATCACTGTATTCGAGCTACTTAAAGTGGACTTCCTCCTTCCACAAACCAACTGCTGATTTGTCCACAAAACTAGTTTTTGTTTGGAGGATATAATCATTATCATACTGATCAAACTTAGGGAAATCATCAGTATAAAACACATCATCAAGCATACATGTCATATCAATAGATCTCTCTTCTCCAAGATGATCTATAAAACAATCATTATCATATCTATGACAACTGGGATAATAAAGAAAATGTTTTGGATCAACAACTTGTTCCTCTTCAATCAGCGAGCCATGGTCTTGAACATTATACTCTTTCCTGATCCTTTGCATCATCTCTTCCACTGCACTTACCAAAATGTCGAGCTTTACCTCTAAAGATGTCGATTCCTCTAGATCTATGTTCTTCATCTCTTCTTCCTTCAACTTTTCCCTTCTGATCAGCAAATTAGCCTCTACATCTACTGCATTGTTCTGCATCTCTTCAAGTGTTGCAAGGTTCCTTTCCCTCAGCTGAAACTCCATTTTCGGATCAAAGGCTTCCAGGTAGTGCAAGAGAGCGGATCCAGGAGGAGGTCTTATATTAACTGGCATCAGAAAATTGACTTGGTTAAATCTTGCAGAAAATTGTTGTACTATCTCCCCTGGCAATCTTTTCAGCTGGTTATACTCTTCTATAATCAAGAAAGGGTTTTGTCTGACCACCCGCTTGTCGAGGAAAACTTTGACGAACTACTAGAAATCTGAGATGCTCGCAATAGGCAAGGTTTTAAACCAACTCTTGACTTTGCCTTGCAAAGAAAGAGCAAAAATCATAATACTGATATCCTCTTCCTCAACTTCAAAGAGGTCAAGAAAAGACTCAAATTTTAGTACATGCCTCTCAGTAGTGATGTTGTCACATTCACCATCAAATCTTGGTAGATAAAGGTAATGATTTTTAGGGAAAGCATGGGATATAGGAGGTAAAATCAGAGGCTTATATCTATCTAGAATTTTACAAGGCATAGGAATATGTACAGAAGGTGTAGAATCAATATTTGTCTCTTGAGGCTCATCAATTTGAAGATGATCATCATTAGAAGAAGGGTCTTGACCAAGATCAAAGGCATGCGAACATTTTGTATTCACAATCTTTCCAGGGAAAGAACCAAATGCAAGTCTGGGATCTTTCCTCAAACACAGTATACTTCGTAAAGCCTTCTTGACATTCTCAGGAAAAGAGAAAAAATAATTTATAACAAAGAACATAACGTCTTGGATGAAATTAAAACTTGAATACTTGGGCTTTTCATATTGTCCTTTCATGTTTCTGCTGGTCAAGTTCATCCTCCAGTGGAGTCCTTGGATCTGATCTCAAAACTAATTTAGAGTTGCCAAGTGAATGATTGCAGCCTTCCTATGTCTTATCCAACAATCAGATCTGAACTTGATACATTTTGTTGAGGAACATAAATCTACGTTCCCTAGTATGGTCGCCACTATGTTAGTGCCTAAATCTACCTCAGGCTGAAGGAAGGCAGGTCTAGGGTAACATCAAACCACGCTTAACCTGGTAGCTAGCCCTACCAGGTCAGGAGAGGGCTCTCTCCTTATCAATCTCAATTAGAAATCAGGCCCAAGATAGCTTTTTGGAAAGCCTTTCTTGTCTAGTTTCTGGAACACTTTGAATTTTTTTATTTGGAGGTCATTTGCCCCCTCAAAAGTGGATTCTCCCAAGACTGGTTCCTATGTGTCCAAAAAGTGGCAGAGAGGGCACTTTTTGAGTGTTTTTTGTCCTTTTGGTGGCCAAGATCTCCTCCAAAATTGATGAAACTTTCTGGGTTTACTTATTTTTTGATGCTGAATCCAAATCTACAAGCCATTTGTCAAGAGGATGCACCAATTCAATGCGCAGTGCCGGTGGCACTGCGCATCAGCCGGTGGCACTGCGCATCAGCCGGTGGCACTGCGCATCAGCCGGAATTTCCTTTGTTTCTATTTTCAAAATTTGGAAAATGACAAAATTGTCTCAAAATTTACCCAATTTTGGCTCAAAGCTGCATCATGGGTTACTTTGTTGGGCTAAAGTAACATCAGCCAAAATGTTGAGCTTTTCAGGCTTCTTTTTTCCTTTTAAGGCCCTCCTTAATCTTGCCTTAAGGTGCTTGATCTTCTTGTTGCATATTCTATTCCGGGTCAAATAATGGCGGGCCATATGCCTTAGCATCTTGTTGTCTCTTTTGGCTTTCTTTAGAAGACCCCCAAGGTGGATATTTACCCTCTCAAGCCATATTTCTCTCTCATTAACCACTTCTTGTTCAACTGGAGTCAAGGGAATCGGATGCTTCTCTACCATTTCACAAAAATCAAAACATGACTGATGTCTGAAACATGTGATGGTTAATGGGAAAGCAAGAAGTTCACTCGTGCTGATAGGTTCCTCCCTGATAATTTTTCCACCTTTGTGAGGCTTCCTTTGCTGCAAATTTCTTTCTCTTGAGCTATCACTAAGAGTGTCCTCTTCAAAATCTGATTCACTGCCTCTTTCCATGCTTGTCTCTATGAGATAATGTGGTGATGATATGGTGAATAATGGATAATAGGTGGGAACAAAAGATGAGTATGAAGAGGTTTTGTAAATGGAACAATAGTAATGAGATGAGGTAGGGGAATGAAGGGAAGGATTGGGGAGCTAGGGTTTTGATGGATGAGGGACTTAGGGTTTGATAAAGGGGATTAGTTTCTTAGGGAAATAGGGGAAGGAAATATGGGTTAAGTGAGATGGGATTTAAAGGTAAATTTAGGGCAAATGATAATGGGAAAATGAAGACAACTAGGGTTTTGAGTTTTAGGAGGCTAAAACCACCATCAAAGCATAAAAAACCCTATGTTAGATCAAAAGAGAGTTTACTTATTTGCTTGGAGGAGAAATGCAGCAATGAGAGTGATTGGAGGTGAAGTTTGAGGGTTTTGAAGTGTTATTGGCCAATGCGTAGCGCCTGATCACCATTGCATAGTGCCTCTCTGATGCGCAGCGCCAGTGTAAATTAACACTGGAGAAAATTGCTTGATGTGCAGCGCCTGCCCAATGCATAGTGCCAACCTCCTGATGCGCAGTGCCTTTTTGCAGACAACTTTTGAAGGCATTCCCTATGTCCAAATTGGGTGTGTGATAGCTCGTTGGAAAGCTTGTCAAGTATAATTTCTATAACATCTTGAATTTTTAAATTTGGAGTTCATTTTCCCTATCAAAAGTCAAATCTCCCAACACTGGTCAAAATGTGCAGAATGAGGTTGCCTAAATGCAGAATGCTGTTGTAGTCAACTTTTGAAGGTCTTCCTCAACTCCAAATTGAGCTCATGATAGATCATTGGAAAGCTCTCTCTGTCTAGATATCATTTTAATCATCAAAAAATTAATTTGAACATCCCAGCTACGTGAAATCTTGATTTTTCGAAGGTCACTCAAGAAGTGCATCAATCCTCCTGAGGCCAATGATGTTTTCGATATTTCTCCCAAATAATGAAACCTGTGTAAAAACTGAAAGATTTTTTTCTTCTTGGGTCAATGATGGAAAAAAACCTCTATCACTTTTGTCAAATTCGTCTTTTATTGCTCAGAAACATAGTTTGAAGAAAACATATCCCGATATGTGGAAGAGGGGATTTGTAGAAATGAAGGGAAATGAAGGGGATGAGGGGCTTCTAAATTCTTGAGAAAATTTTGGGAAGTAGGGAGGGATGTTAGGAAGCAGAGGAAAGTGGAATTTCAAAGATTGAGTGAGGGGAAGGGGTCCAAAAGGGCAAAACACAGGCCTAACCTAGAAAATTGTCAAATTGTAGCAATAAGCTAGGGTTTGTGGGAAAATGACAAATTTGGGGGATATCAGTGATGGGAATTGTTTAAGAAGGTATATTAGGGATAGGGGAAAGTGTATGAACATCAGGACACAAGTTTTGTTGATCATTTGGCCATCCAAGAAAAATTACCTTCAAAACCCTAGGAGAGGGAAATGGGCCTTACCCAAGTAGAACTGAAGCACGAACAAGGTGTAAAATGACCCATTGGAATTTGAAATGATGATAAAAAATCTTTAAATGATGGTACACTAAGCTGAATGGTGACATGGACCAACACTTGGAAGACTTTGGAAGGAGTGAAAACAAATCCGAGACCTAATACCCAGTGACCAAATTTTACTTGAAGACTTACTGAAATGACAAAATTTGACCTTGACACCCTAAAATCACTTTGTAAGAGCATGTTTGATCACTAGTGGAAGGCTCCAAAAACTGACACTAACAATGGCTCCATTGGGGATGGTAGCTCCTTGGTGGTGCCAAGAACACCGTAGACCAAGTAGCCTTATCCATTGGGCATGGAGTCAAAAACACAAACTGAAATGGATGACTGAAAACTGATGATTCAAAGACACAAATTGACTTGAAACTGACTCAATACTAAAACACAACTGAAAAACTAGAAAATATGCTCAAAATGGAGCTTATTCAATAAAACCTACTCTAACTATTCCATTCATCACCTGATCATGTGAAATGAAACAACCAATGCAACCAAGTAAGCATTCTAGTTGTTGTTTGAATTCTCCGCAAGTGCTTTCTTATGAACAACAAGAGAGAACTACTAAAAGGTAACTTTGATGAGTAAACAGATCCATTGAATAATATGGATTCTCTATCTGACTCCAAAAATACTGCATAAGGATCTTGAAATTCATGTGCACTAGGACTTAGCTCATCCGATGGATTACTTTTCTCCTCCTCATACCATGAATGCAAACTTTCATCTAAGCTTTGTGACGAGACTCCTGCTGAAAATGACAAAGAAACCGGCTGCCGGATCAAGTTTGTATCAATACTTGTTTCAATATCACAGTTAGCTAGTGGAGAAGGACTTTGACTGCAGACATCATCCAACACATCAGCTATTGGATCGTGAAAAACTTGAAAAGACTGTTGCAACCCATTTTCGATTGGTTCCAATGAGATGGCATGATTTTCTATAGGCTGCTCATCCTTTATTGAAGATATATTATGAAAATTTCCCTTCAAAAACTGAAATGATTCAAAATAGAATGGTACAGAATCATCTTGCATCATTTGATCATATGTTCCAACTTCCAAGTCTTCATCTGCAACTTGACAATCAATGGCATTCGGTGGCTGCAAATCTGGATATGAAAAGTCTCGAACAAGGATTTCAATGCCCTCAAGATGGTCCAGATCAAAACTTGTCGACGGTTGACTTCTGATTGCATGATAGTTGTCTTTGATGAACTGAAACGAAGTAAAACAAAAAGGCAAATATCCTTCACTTACTTCAAAATTTGTTGCACTTTCCTCCTCACTTCCATAGCTGATATGCATTGGCTGATCACTGTATTCGAGCTGCTTAAAGTGGACTTCCTCCTTCCACAAACCAACTGTTGATTTATCTGAAAAACTAGCTTCTGTTTGGAGGACATAATCATCATCATACTGATCAAACATAGGGAAATCATCAATATAAAACACATCATCAAGCATACATGTCATATCAACAGATCTCTCTTCTCCAAGAAGATCTATAAAACAATCATTATCATATCTATGACAACTGGGATAATAAAGAAAATGTTTTGGATCAGCAACTTGTTCCTCTTCAATCAGCAAGCCATGGTCTTGAACATTATACTCTTTCCTGATCCTTTGCATCATCTCTTCCACTGTACTTACCAAAATGTCAAGCTTTACCTCTAAAGATTTCGATTCCTCTAGATCTATGTTCTTCATATCTTCTTCCTTCAACTTTGCCCTTCTGATCAACAAATTAGCCTCTACATCTATTGCATTGTTCTGCATCTTTTCAAGTGTTGCAAGGTTCCTTTCCCTCAGCTGAAACTCCATTTCCGGATCAAAGGCTTCCGGGTAGTGCAAGAGAGCGGATCTAGGAGGAGATCTTATATTAACCGGCATCGAAAAATAGACTTGGTTAAATCTCGCAGAAAATTGTTTTATTGTCTCCCCTGGCAATCTTTTCAGCTGGTTATACTCTTCTATAATCAAGAAAGGGTTTTGTCTGACCACCCGTTTGTCGAGGAAAACTTTGACGAACTGGTGGAAATCTGAAATGCTTGCATCAGGCAGGGTTTTGAACCAACTCTTGACTTTTACTTGCAAAGAAAGAGCAAAAAGACTAATACTGACATCATCTTCCTCAACTTCAAAGAGGTCAAGAAAAGACTCAAAATTTAGTACATGTCTCTCAGCAGTGATGTTGTCACATTCACCATGAAATCTTGAGATCTCGAGAATATCTATTGACACATCCCCTGATGATGGACTCACTTGGTAGTTCGAAACGTTGGGTTCACAAAAACTCTATAACAAGTCATTCCTCCTCTATCTAAAAATAGGTAATGATTTTTAGGGAAAGCATGGGATATAGGAGGTAAAATCAGAGGCTTGTATCTATCTGGAATTTTACAAGGGATAGGAATATGTACAGAAGGTGTAGAATCAGTCTTTGTCTCTTGAGGCTCATCAGTTTGAAGACGATCATCATAAAATTCAGAAGAAGGATCTTGACCAAGATCAAAGGCATGCGAACATTTTGTATTCACAATCTTTCCAGGGAAAGAATCAAATGCAGGTCTGGGATCTTTTCTCAAACACAGTATACTTCGTAAAGCCTTCTTGACATTCTCAGGAAAAGAGAAGAAATAATTTATAACAAAGAACATAATGTCTTGGATGAAATTCCAACTTGAATACTTGAGTTTTCCATATTGTCCTTTCATGTTTCTGCTGGTCGAGTTCATCCTCTAGTGGAGTCCTTGGATCTAATCTCAAAATTGATTTAGAGTCACCAGGTGAATGATTTCAGCCTTCCTATGTCTGATTGTTGTCCACCATCAACAAACAGATCTGAACTTGATACATTTTGTTGAGGAACATAAAAATACATTCCCTAGTATGGTTTCCACTATGTTAGTGCCTAAATCTACCTCAGGCTGAAGGAAGGCAGGTCTAGGGTAACATCAAACCACGCTTAACCTGGTAGCTAGCCCTACCAGTTCGGGAGAGGGCTCTCTCCTTGTCAATCTCAATTAGAAATTAGGCCCAAGATAGCTTGTTAGAAAGTCCTGCCTGTTTAGTTTCTGGAACACTTTGAATTTTCTGATTTGGAGGTCATTTGCCCCCTCAAAAGTGGATTCTCCCAAGACTAGTTCCTATGTGTCCAAAAAGTGGCAGAGAGGGCACTTTTTGAGTGTTTTTTGCCCTTTTGGTGGCCAAGATCTCCTCCAAAATTGATGAAACTTTCTGGGTTTACTTATTTTTTGATGCTGAATCCAAATATACAAGCCATTTGTCAAGAGGATGCACCAATTCAATGCACAACGCTGGTGGCACTGTGCATCAGCCGGAATTTCCTTTGTTTCTATTTTCAAAATTTGGAAAATGACAAAATTGTCTCAAAATTTGCCCAATGTTGGCTCAAATTTGCATCATGGGTTACTTTTTTGGGCTAAAGTAACATCAGCCAAAATGTTGAGCTTTTCATCATTCTTTTTGCCTTTTAAGGCCCTCCTTAATCTTGCCTTAAGGTGCTTGATCTTCTTGTTGCATATTCTATTTCGGGTCAAATAATGGCGGGCCATATGCCTTAGCATCTTGTTATCTCTGGTGGCTTTCTTTAGAAGACCCTCAAGGTGGATATTTACCCTCTCAAGCCATATTTCTCTCTCATTAACCACTTCTTGTTCAACTGGAGTTAAGGGAACCAGATGCTTCTCTACCATTTCACAAAAATCAAAACATGATTGATGTCTGAAACATGTGATGGCTAATGGGCAAGCAAGAAGTTCACTCGTGCTGATAGGTTCCTCCCTGATAATTTTTCCACCTTTGTGAGGCTTCCTTTGCTGCAAATTTCTTTCTCTTGAGCTATCACTAAGAGTGTCCTCTTCAAAATCTGATTCACTGCGTCTTTCCATGCTTGTCTCTATGAGATAATGTGGTGATGATATTGTGAATAATGGATAATATGTGGGAACAAAAGATTACTATTAAGAGGTTTTGTAAATGGAACAATAGTAATGAGTTGAGGTAGGGGAATGAAGGGAAGGATTGGGGAGCTAGGGTTTTGATGGATGAGGGACTTAGGGTTTGATAAAGGGGATTAGTTTCTTAGGGAAATAGGGGAAGGCAATATGGGTTAATTGAGATGGGATTTTAAAGGTAAAGTTAGGGAAAATGATAATGGGAAAATGAAGAAAACTAGGGTTTTGAGTTTTAGGAGGCTAAAACCACCATCAAAGCATAAAAAACCCTATGTGAGATCAAAAGAGAGTTTACTTACTTGCTTGGAGGAGAAATGCAGCAATGAGAGTGTTTGGAGGTGAAGTTTGAGGGTTTTGAAGTGTTACTGGCCAATGCGCAATGCCTGATCACCAATGCACAACGCCTCTATGATACGCAACGCCAGTGTAAATTAACACTGGAGAAAACTGCCTGATGCGCAACGCCTACCCAATGCGCAGCGCCAACCTCCTGATGTGAAACTCGTTTTTGCAGACAACTTTTGAAGGCCTTCCCAGTGTCCAAATCAGTCATGTTATAGCTCTTTAGAAATCTTGTCTAGTATACTTTCCAAAACATCTTGAATTTTTAAATTTGAATTTCATTTTCCCTATAAAAAATCAAATCTCCCAAGACTGGTCAAAATGTGCAGAATGAGGTTGCCTAAATGCAGAGTGCTGTTGCAGTCAACTTTTGAAGGTCTTCCTCAACTCCAAATTGAGCTCATGATAGCTCATTGGAAATATATCTCTGTATAGATATCATTTAAATCATCAAGAAAGTCATTTGAATATCCCAGCTAGGTGAAATCTTGATTTTCCCAAGGTCACTCCAGAAGTGCATCAATCCTCCTGAGGCCAATGATGTTTTCGACATTTCTCCAAAACCATGAAACCTGTGTAAAAACTGAAAGAGGTTTTTCTTATTGGGTCAATGATGGAAAAAAACCTCTCTCACTTTTTTCAAATTCATCTTTTCTTGCTCAGAAACATAGTTTGAAGAAAACCTATCCCGATATGTGGAACAGGGGATTTGTAGAAATGAAGGGAAATGAAGGGGATGAGTTGCTTCCAAATTCTTGAGAAAATTTTGTGAAGTAGAGAGTGATGTTAGTAAGTAGAGGAAAATTGAATTTCAAAGATTGAGTGAGGGGAAGGGGTCCAAAAAGGCAAATCACAGGCCTAATGTAGAAAATTGTCAAATTGTAGCAATAAGCTAGGGTTTGTGGGAAAATGACGAATTTGAGGGATATAAGTGATGGGAATTATTTAAGAAGGTATATTAGGGATAGGGGAAGGTATATGAACATTAGGACACAAGTTTTGTTGATCATTTGGCCATCCAAGAAAAATTTCTTTCAAAACCCTAGGAGAGCGAAATGGGCCTTACCCAAGTAGAACTGAAGCACGAACAAGGTGTAAAATGACCCATTGGAACCTGAAATGATGATAACAACTCTTTGAATGATGGTACACTAAGCTGAATGGTGACATGGACCAATACTTGGAAGACTTTGGAAGGAGTGAAAACAAATCCTAGACCTAATACCCAGTGACCAAATTTTACTTAAAGACTCACTGAAATGACAAAATTTGACCTTGACACCCTAAAATCACTTTGTAAGAGCATGTTTGATCACTAGTGGAAGGCTTCAAAGACTGACACTAATAAATATGTCCTCAAAATGGATGATAATCAAAGATATTCCAAGAAAGATAATATTTCTTTCTTTAAAAGATGATGAGTGACCAAAAACCTTCAATGGGAGAGAGAGAGAGATTTGATTATGACTTGATGTAGTAGCCTTTCTTCAAGATGAATGATGAACCTTCAATCTTCCTCCTTGTGTGCATTCTTGCATGCTTCCTTGTGTCCCTTTTTGCTAATGATTCCCTCCAAAGTGTTCTTGATGAATGTCTTCTATTTATGCCAACAAGAGTGATCTTCAAGTTGCCTTCTCCTCACCTTAGCTTTGATACCATGTTGAGAAATCCTTAAGGAAACAATTAGGGTTGATTTATCTTATACTTGATAATTGCTTGTGATTATGTGTTGGTTTCTTATTATTTTTATTATGTTATGATCATCAAACAATTACCAAAAAGAATAAACTATGAAGATCACCAAAAGATAATGAACACAAGAGATAGGCTCTAAGATAGGGAAAAACCCCTCAAAGGGGAAAACCCATAAAATCTTCACTTATTATAGAATAAATCAAGGTGATAATTCCAAGACACAAACACCAAGACAAAGTCCTTCCACAAGCCCCAAGTCAGCCCTCTTTTCAACCTTCCTTAACCAATACAAATTCAATAAAATCAACATTGGTCGATGGTCAACAAATCTGGTCAAATTGTGATTTTTGGACTAGCAACTCTTCAAGAAATTCTCAGCCCCTGCAATAGACCTGTACCTTTGCACGTGTGGGAAAAACTAGGGCATAATTCGCATGTGTGACAAAATTTTTTCTCTCCTTTGTCTCTCGTTCTCTCTCCTTTGACTTCTTATCTTTCTCTTGACTTTTTTCGCTCCTTTTCTTTCTCTCCTTGGCACAAAAATCGAAGTGTGTGATGATGCTCCAAATGAGGTCAAATTGCACTGTATTTATACCCTTCCAAGAGGTTGAATAGGTGTCTTTCTGGGCTAACTTGTCTAGGAGGGTCGACTTGGTCTTGTGGAGGACAATTTGACTATTTTGACTCAAATAAAAATTCTTTTACATCTTTTTCAAGGAGTCCAAATAGGACTTTGACTCAAGTACATTGATTTGACTCATGACACTATTTCTTTTGACTTGACAAACCCTAGAAGCATGAAGAACATGCTTGACCTAAATAATAATTTGACTTTGAGCATGAAACCCATGCTTGAAAAAATAATAATAAATAATTTTATTTTTCTTTCTTTTTGTTTTTTTCATAAAATATATGATTACATAATGTTGGCATTATGACACAGGCTTGGCGCTATGACACAGATGTTGTCCTTGATGGCAACTCACTCAGATGACAGATCACAATTCAGGATCACAGAATGAAGAAAAAAGAGGCATACGCAGGTTCCCCTTGACCAAACCGCGTATACACGCGGGTTCGCAGACCAAAAGGCGCGTATGCGTATACACGCACTTTCACACAAGGAAAAGTGCGTACATGTTGGAAAACTTGGTTTTGGTCCATGGTATTTGATCCTTGGTATTTTGACCCATGGTATTGGTCCAAGGTATCTTGTCCGAAGTGTTGACCCCAGGTATTTGGTCCAAGGTATTGATTCTAAGTGGTTTTGGACCATGCTATTGAGTAAGGCCTAAGACTATAAAAGGAGGAGGAGATCATTAGGTAAAAGCACTCAAGTATTGAATATCTAATGAAGAGAAAGATCTAAATAACTGGTCATTGGGTTGTGGTGCATAGCTAGATCTGAATGAAGGAAGAACCAGAGCGCTTGAAGAAGGATAAGTTCTATTGATGGGATCTTAAGGCTTGAAGAGAAGTATATTTATGTGGTTTTGATCTTTTATCTGAATAATTGGCACATGTCGTAATCTGTAAATCTGATGATCTGGGTATAACTGATGTCTGAATAGTTGTAAAGGTTAAATCATCTTTTACATATCTGTACGCAGGTTCAGTATAGCAAAGGGGCGTATACACACTGGTTCGGCATTTCAAAAATAGCGTATACGCAGGTTTGCCTTCATATAACAGTGTATGAATGCAAGTTCGACACATTGAAGTAGCATACATCTCATAAAATATGTTTTAGCTACTTCTGTTTGCTATTGCAGTGTTCTGGGTTCTGGCTTGGGTTCTGGTATTGTTACTATATTCTAGTTACAGCATTCAGAGAAGTGATTATTTGATTCAGTTTTGGTTGGTGCAAAGGAGATTGAATGATGCGTATATATTTTGATGTTTGATTGATGTCATTGATGGATCAAGTCCAAAAATTTATGAAATGTGGTCCCTGGAAGAAAAGAGAAAGTTGTAGCCTTCTGTAGGCCAGCATCTACGTACTAGTAAACACATCAGCTAGTACAAGAGCTAGGGGGTTGTAGCTCCCTTCCAGGAGAAGCTGGAGAACGAGAGAGGGTTGTAGTCTTCTGCAGGTAGAAGCCTACGTACTGGTATAAGACTGCACCCGTACAAAATTTGTAAAAAGAAGTTTCTTATTAAAGAAAGATTGAGATGATTGCATCAGGTGGTTTTCACGCACATTGGGTTTCCACCTTATATCTTGTGTTCATGTGTGATTACCTATTCTGTTTACTGCACCTAGTTACTGTTTATATGGTTATGATACACATATTAAGGATCAACTAACTAAATTATAAGTTTGCAAGATATACGCTAGTTTCTCTAAACACAGTTGCGTATACACGCAAGTTGCATTAACAGAAGTAGCGTATATAAATTTGTTTATGGAAATGAAATATTGTTAACTTGCTAATACTGATTCACCCCCCACCCCCCCAGTATTATTTCCAACAATTGGTATCAGAGCAGGTCCTTCAGAAGAAGCTTGATCGCTTGAAGGAAGATCTATCATCATGAGTACCTACGAAAGAGAGGGATCCATTAGACCACCAATCTTTGATGGGAGCAACTTCGTCTATTGGAAGGTAAGAACCACAACCTATCTTCAATCTCTTGGAACAGATGTTTGGGAAATCATGGAAGGAGGATACACATTTCCATTAGCAATTCCTACAGATACGGTAGGTAAAAAGCAGTATGAAACAAATGCCAAGGCTGTCAATACATTATTGGGGAGTCTGTCACAATCAGAATTTGTCAAGGTTATGCAACTCAAAACCGCCAAAGAAATATGGGACAAGATCATTCTAAGCTATGAAGGAGACGATCAGGTAAAACGTGCAAAACTACAATCTCTCAGAATTCAATATGAAACTCTCAAAATGCACAATGATGAAAGTATAGCTAATTACTTCTTATGTATAGATGAGATTGTTAATCACATGAAAAACTTGGGTGAAGAGATAAAATAAGTTACTGTAGTTGAAAAGGTTTTAAGATCCTTGTCTTCTAAGTTTGTCTTATTTGAGAGAAACTTAGATGCCCCAATATTCTGTGCCATAGATAGTGTTCATTCGATTAACAATCTCATCTATACATTTTTGGTTTTAAGAATTAGATCCATGGATTAGGACTAATGATAAGATAAGATAGATGCTTGTTTTCCAAACTAGGTTCTAACTAGCCAACAATTTTTGGTTTATAGAATTAAATTAACTTAGGAACATTTCTTTAGATTCACTTAAATCTTCTCATAGTTTTAGGTTGAACATTCTTAGACATCAAAGAACAAAAACCCCCCAAAACAACATAAAACACAAAACAACGAAGTAAGAAAAGGTTAACTAAGCACATATAGTGCACTACACTTCATCAGTTTACAAACCTCAGTTGATAATTTATGCAAGAAATTTAGGACAATTAGCCTGAATCGGTCAAATGCCTCCGGGTTGGCTTCTTTGGGAATTAGAGCTAGGAAAGTGGAGTTTGTGCTTCCTCTCACTTTGGCTTTTCGGAGGAAGCCTTTGATCATTCGATACAAATTAGCCTTGATGATGTCCTAGCAGATTCTATAGAAGTGTATGGAGAATCCATTGGGTCCTGGAGCTTTGTCTGGTTCCATCTTCCATATGACATTGCTGATTTCATCTTCAGTAAAGGGCTTTAGAAGGGTTGCGTTGTCCTCCTCGTTAACCATCCTTGGAACGTGCTTAAGGAAGTCATGAGCTTCCTCATCATCCTCCGCACCTTCTTCTTTGAACAACTGCTGAAAATGAGAGGTTGCCACCTCTTTTATCAGAGTTGTGCCTTTGAGAACAGCCCCATCTGGCGAGGTGATTTCAGCAATGTGGTTTCTAGAAAGACGGGTTCGAATTTTCTTATGGAAGAAGGCTGTATTTTTGTCTCCAGACGCAAGCCAGAGATTGCGTGACTTGAGCCTCAAGGATTCTTCCTCCTCTCTGAATGACCGGAGGGTGCTGATTTGGAGTTCTTGCTCGCTATGAATTTCTGAGCTGGTAATGTCTTGCATCTCCAGGCCCATTTGCAGATCCAACAACTGCTTTGTGCTCTATTTTCGTTGGGTAGTGGGAGAATCTGTGGGATTTTTTATCCATTGTTTCAAGGTTGTTTTGGTGGCTTTTATCTTTTGCTCCCAAACATAGCTGGGCGATCCAAGAACATGGATGGACCATGCCTTCTTGACTGTATCCATAAACCCTTCTCTATTTGCCCAGAGTGGGCTGAACCGAAAGGGGATTGGCCCCAAGTTTTCTTCTTCTTCCAGCAGAAGGAGGATGGGTTTATGGTCTGAAGTCCACTTTGGCAGAATTTTTGTGGAAATGATCTTCTTCTCGGAGAGGAAGGTACTCTGAAGAAGGAATCTATCCAGCCTGGTTGATATGTGCTCCTCCCATACTCTGTTATTTGTCCATGTGTAAAGCCCTTTTTTGGCTTGAAATCCAATAAATCCCATTGTTGAATCAGGTCTTCTACTAAGGGAAGAAAGCGGTCCTTGCTGTTGGTTCCTCCTCTTTTTTCCTTTGGGTCGAGGATTAGATTGAAGTCTCCTGCAATAATTATATTCTTGAGGGAGTAGGCTTCTAGAAAATTAGTCAGAGTTTTCCAGCATTTATCCTTTTTTGCATAGAGGATAGGTACATAGAGATTATAGAGAGCAAAGTTTATCTTACTTGAGAGGTGTCATAGTTCGGTGTAAATCCAGTACTACGTCTGAAATGAGCTCTCAAGTTGAAACTTTTCAGCCTCCCAGAGAGTGGCTATCCTGCCGCATGTACCTCTAGCACTTACAGCTTTTTCAGCTTTTGTTTTCCATTTTACTTTGCTGAGTTCCAGAAGGGCTTCGCCTTCTATTTTAGTCTCTTGGAGCATGAGGATCTCAGGGAGTTCTGATTTCAATAGGTTCTTGACTACTTCAACTTTTGAGGGATTCCTGAGTCCTCTACAATTCCAAGAGACTAATCACATTATTTACTGGCAAAGGTTGGGGCAGCACCTCCCTTGGGAGGCCTGGTTCTAGTATTTCTGCCGATAGACATCTCGATAGTGGGTTGGCTGCCTTGCATTTTTTGTCTCTCTACCTCTTCTTCTCTAGCCTCTCTGTGAGTTTTCCTCCCCACTCTTTTCGAGGGCCTCTCAGTTGTTTCATCTTCCGAGGATCCCGATATCTCTAGGGTCTTCTTATTTGTCATATCTGCATAGGTTAGGGAGCTAGAGGCACCTTTTCGATTTTCTATTTGGAGAGGGATTGTTTCCTCTTGCCTTTTGTTTTATTCCATGTTGTTAGCTTACCGTTTAGCCTCTTTATCTGCTGGATCTTGAAGTTTTTCTGGTGTGCTGAGTATTTCAAAGGGATTTGTGGGTATGTCTGCTCTTGGTGGGACTGAGCTTCCTTCTGCTTGGGCTTCAGGAGGAGCACCCCTCCTAGTGGACAAGGCTTTCCCTTTGTTCTTGTTGCTCTGCTTAGTTGTTCCTGGTTTCTGAACCTGAGTCCATTGATCTCCTTTCTCCTTCTCAGCTCCATCCTCTGATTTCTTTTTACAATGCTTGGAAAAGTGCCCATAGCCATGGCAATGCCGACATTTAAATGGGAGTTTCTCATAGTCTAGCACTTGTATGTGTGTCCAGTCAGCCACCGTGAGTTTAATAGCTTCAGGGAGACCTTCCTCCAGGTCTACTTCTACGCAAATTCTCGCACAAGAGTATTGATCTCTTCTTTCTGCTCGATCGATGTATTTACCAAGTTTGTTGCCTATGGTTTCTAAGGATTTAGGGTTCCAACAGTGCAGAGGTAGATGGGGCAAGCGCACCCAGATCGGGACAGTCAAGGGCACATCCTGAGTCGGATAGAAGTCTGGTGTCCATTGATTCAGATACAAACCCTGAGGCCCCATGAAATACAGTCCGTTTCTGAATATGAGGCTCCTATCTTGTGTTGCTTCGAATACGAATACAAAGAAGCCTTTGCCGATGAAATGGCTTTGTATTCCTTCCTTGACTCGAGATCGCCAGTTCCTTTGCACCTAGGCATCTACAGCTTTAGGTGGGGGCCATAAACCTGTGAACTGTCCAAAAAGCCTTCGTTCTACTAGGTTTAATGTTGGTTTGCAGGGTTCCTCAGTCGGTAGAGTAACTATGGGGATGGATTCCATTCTTTCAGCAAACTTCTGATGGTTTTCGGTTGCTGGCCGTTTATTGCATGCCACAACCAAATCCCGAAATGCAACTAGCTCAAGCGGAAAGGGTGGATCTAGTTTGCGGCCCCCTCCTGGGGCCATGGATTTAGAGCTGTGTGCAGTCTCGTGGTTGACTGTGGCTCCTCACGCACTCGCCGGGCTCCCTCCTACCGACCTCGGAAGTAGCACCAAACTCCCGCTATCTGATTCCTTGCGCGTAGAGCCCTCCACTTCCCTATCTCCTCGCTCCGCCCACCTTCAAATTTCTCTCGAAATAGATTTCTTCTAATTCAAATTTTAACTGGAGAAGCTCTTCAGAGTTAGGATCTTCTTTAACATATTTCATCAAAATTTTATTTTGTTTGAGCTTGTCAATTTATTCTAGAGCACTAATTATCTCTCCTTTAAGCTCAACTTCACCCTCTTCTTTTCCACTTAACTCATAATCATTAAACTTTTCATATTGAGACTCTAGGGACATAAGCATAAATTCACTAATTCCCTCTTCATCAGAAGATTCATTTGTTTTATCAAAAGAACTACTATCTTCTTGTGTATAAAATCTTTTCTTTTTAATCCTCTTCTCATTCTTCACTATTTTATGTTTTTTATTTTCTTTACCTTTTAACTTATTCTCTTCCTTTTTATATGGACATTTGGAGGCATAATTCCCTATTCTTCCACAATTAAAGCACATAAAAGGAAGTTTTCCTTTATACTTGTTATGCAGAACTTACGATTGCGGACAAAGGTGAATTCACTAGACCTAGTGGATTGGTATAGAACAACAAAAGAAAAAAAGCATATAATTTTCCTTAGAGAAGTTAGAGAATGGAAAGAAGCCTAGCTCGAATCTGTAACAAGATTTCTCTTCCTCCTTGCTTGTAATCTCTAATTGTAGCTCCAAATGCTATAATTAGAACCTACACACATGAATAAAACAAGCAAAGGATCCACAACAACCAAGTAGCATAATATAGCGCCTATATTCAATGAATCAATAAGGCTTTGAAAGACATGAGTGTAAACATAACACAACAAATATAAGGAAATAAGATACTCTTTGTATTAATAGAAATAGGTTGAGTTTACGACCATAAATAGTAGTTGATCTTGTAGATGTCTCCTTAAGTTTACTTGTCCTTCCTTGTCACCAAGCACACCTCAATATCAACCCTAATGCATGAAGATGATGACTCCTTTAGGTTCAAGGAAACAACATAAGGGCATAATCAATCTCCAAAAGCCAAACCTGATGCTATGGATGGCAGTAAATTTATAGGAGAAGGATGGTAGTTTAGGATTTACTGTTATGGGCTTGAGATCCACATATGATGGGAGGATGAGTTCAAGGGATAAGAGGTGAAGTCTCCAAGGTAGGATCAGATAGGATTAAAGCTCTTATCCATGATAAATAGTTAAAACAACCTTTGGAAGCTTCGAAATTCTTTTTAATTTTCCCGAATTTCTAGAATCAATGCACCTATAGAAAGGAGCAACTAGTGCTGACCAACGCTGGTGCAGAAGGGAGAAACCAGCGTTGAACGTAGGTGGCTAAAGGGACAAGGTGCGTTGGGGCTAAAAACATTGATTTTGAGCAATTAATCCCAAAAACTTAGACTTTTTGGAAAGGTCATGCTTAAGGCTTTGTGAAGGGATGATGACAACATGTTCATGAATGTTGATTGATCCGGTTTGTAAGCCTATTGACCAGATGTGACAAAATTTCCTATAACAGATTGCCCCCTAAAGTATAAATTTTGAAACGACAGTTGATGACTGAATTGCTTTACCTTGTGACAAGTAAAAATCAAGAACCACTGGTCGAGGTCATCATCTGTTACAATACATTTTCATTATGATATCTTTGTTGATGGAGGAATACCTATGCTCATCATATAAGCTAACAATACATGTACAATGATTAATAAGTCTCGTCCACTAATGACAAAGAGTGGACCAATGATTGGATGACTATTTGAATGATCATGGCCATCATGCTTTGTAATCTTGTATTAATCCTGAAATCGTAGTCCAGATGGATGGAACTAGATCTGAGGTCTTCTATCTCGTTCACTCGATCGTCCAACTCACGTCTAACCATGTGAATAAATGAACTAAAGTCTAACATAGTAGACACCATCTGGTTACTGGCTAATGATGTAAGCCATTAACAGATGCGAGAGAAACCATCAATGATGTTAATGGTTCTCAAGGTACCATAGTACAATATGTATGGTGTGAATGAATGACTTGAAGTCGAACACCACACAAAATATTTCGGTCGAATGCCAGTGATGAAAAGTTGTCGCTGAGAGCAAGGAAACTTTCCATTGATGTATGCAAGTCCCTAAGGTACCATAGGGAGTTTCTAAGTCAAATTCTAGATAATTAACTGATGTCGATAGGAAGCGACCCAACGTAGGAGGGCCTTGATGTATCCCCCATCAATGACATGAAATAGGTACAAAGATTTGAGATAGAGTGATGCTGATGTGAAACTGATTTAGGAATGACAGGCATGAATGAAGGCTTAGGGATATTAAGAAGATATCAACTGAGGGACTTCTCTTGAGAATATCGACAACACCGAATGGATTTGGAATAATTGACCCAAAACCGAACATGGAGGCCTTGATATGGTCTGATGAACTAAAAAGACAAGCAATTTTCCCAACCCAACAACCATGGAGATGAAGTGGAAAAGTGTCACGTTCAAGGGCGACTAACTGCCTTTAATATTAGGTGAAAGACCATGTTTTCCCAGTTTCCCAGTGATTTCTTACCAATACCTCTTTATTTTTTAACGATACTCAGGATAACCTCTTAGCCATGTTTGACTAAGGTATTCCTTTTTGTAAATAGTCTATCTAAATCTAGAAAAGGGTTAAACTTATACCGAGTAGATATCTTTTCATTTAGTTTAACGACTTAGAAAAGACAAGTGATTGACAATATTTTCATGTTTAGGGAGTTTGAAAAGAGCTGAAAGAGGATTCCAGGGGGTTCCTTTTTCGTTAGTTTATAGAGCCCTAAAAAGTGTAAAAGTATGCTCTATAGTCAAAATGATTTGTTTCAACTCAGAAACATCATTAGTTCCTCAAAACAATTGTTTATCTATTTAGAACATCACCAAAAGATTAAAAATATATAATACATGGTAAAATTAGGTCAAAATAATAAAATATAATTAAATAATCATAAAAATGACCATAAATAGGTGAAAAGTAATTTCATTTTTACCATTTTACATTTAACCTCTTGGTGAGTGAGCTCTGAGTGTGTTTTCCCCCGATCTTCAACATCTAATTGCGTCCAATCCGGTGGATCATTTTTAGTGTCGTCACTTCCAGGTAGGAGATCTTACCTTTCTCTTTCTTTTCACGGTTTTGGTTTTTCATTTCATGCAATTTTTTTCAAGTTTTGAGTGATTTAGGGATTTAATTTTGTGCCCTAGCTCCATCGCATTCCAACAATGTCAAAAAGTGTGCTGGGCCAATAAAAATATAACCCTAGAGATCATTGTAGCACACTGTCTCCCTTTAGTGGGGGGCACTGGGTGCATTTGAAATTTTTGTTTTGCCTTCTTCACTCAAATTTCTCTCAGATTTTTGCATGGGATTTATTCTAATGATTTTTCTTGTCATGTTTCAGGTATCCATCGAAATGAAATGGCTTTGATTTGGTGAGAAAGAGAACATGAAGACCAAGACATGGATGTTGCCAATGATCCAACAACCATCCAGGAATTGAGAAACTGTGGGCTTCTCAAATTCTTTTGGCTTCCTGGGATGAGAGCACAGATGGAACTATTGGAGTATCTTGTCAGGGCATGGGATGTGCAGGCACAATCCTTCAGGCTTGGAGCACATATGCTCAACATACAGGTGGAAGACATTTATTTCTTGACAGGTTTATCGAGGATAGGTTCTCCTATCTCATTATCTGGTTCGAGAAGGGGTGGAGAGACTGTCAAGGACTATATTGTTGCACACTGTAGACCTCGATCCCAACCAAAAAAGATGGGAAAATTCGAGATTAAGGATGTGGTATGTTTGCCTCTCAAGACAATCCTTTTCATCATTGCTAGATTGGTCGGAAACACTACCTTGAATTTGGCTAATAAGTCCCAAATGCAATACGCATTAGAGTGCATAGAGCTAATAATGTTCAATTGAAGCGAGGGGGTATTAGCAAACATGAAGGAACAACTCACCAAGGCAAAATATGGGTGATTGAAAAACTTTGGATATGGTTCCATTTTGATCTCATTTGCTTTGGATAAGATACCATTACTTTTGTCCATAGCATATCTCACTCGAGCTTCCGGATCCCAGAGCTCCATGGATGAGGCGATGGGTAGACCTCATGTCTAGACATGCAGGTCCGTCTTCCATGAGTTTCACACCTGTCTTCTTTTGATGGTTGTGTATGCAGCTCATTATGGTTGAAGACTATCCATATGTTGGGATGGACTACCGTGGAGATCTAGAGCTTGTGCTACCTAAAGGCGAGCAATGGAGTGGCATAGGTAAAACAAGATCATTTTGATTGTTTTTTTATTTTTGAGTTTTACAAAAAAAAATTGGTAAATTTTCATGTATCCAAGACTAAATATTGATTTTATGTGCAAACATTGGACCTATTTGATTAGTGGGTTCATCCTATCTTCAGCGTGCTAGAGACCCACAACAAGCATAGGTTGGAGTATTGGTTGCTATAGGGCCATGGGAGGTGTTACAGGATCTCAATGTGGCTAAGACTCTTGTAGAGTTCGAGCGACATGTTGAGGGATTTACCCAAAGCATTCCAAAGACTAGGGTCAATCAGATCCCTATGATACTGCAACACTATACTATCAGGGTGCCTGAGCGCATTAGTGAGCTACTGTGCAAAGTAGCTCGTACGGTTGTTTGTTACCATGAGAATCATCATGATTAGTCTATTAGGAGGCTATAGAGCCATGTTTTTACTATATGTATTTTTGATATGATAAGTTGTGTGGCCATATGTGTCTCAGGCACATCTTTTGTAAAACCAAACTTTTATGTATATACATCTTTTTTCCTATCAGTGTGTCTTATGCGTTCTATTATCTTGTTCATTGTATGTGAAGTGAATTGAATTGAATTTACATATGTCACAAATGTTTGTCTAAAACATGATTTTCCAATGCACCAATCAATGTTTTTAGAATTCTAGGAATGTGTTGATATTGGATATAATCAAAATGTCTTTCTAGAAGGAAAACCGTTAAAAACATACGAAGCATAGTTAAACCTCTAATTGAATATACATTATTCAAGTGTAGTACTACGATTTGTGAGTCAAGTTTGATAACTATACGGTGGATACAATGAGAAATAATATCAGACAAAAACTCGATCGCTGTGCTATACTCAATGATGTTATTGGTAGAGAAACTGATACAAATCCCTTGTAAACTCACTAACTCGCTACTTGGAGCATATATAGCCCATGTTGCGGAGGAAAGGTTCTTAGTGCTACGACTAGCGCCATCATCATAACCAACATATAGTTGAAGGAACGTCAACATCTACAAACCAATTGTAAATCAAGATTAACATATACGATAGGAAACTCCAAAGGGAACACACTACGAACAGACTCAACACACTTATAGAAAACATTTACATAATTAACTACACAAAAATGACTTAAGCATAGTATTTTTTGAGGTGAAACCCATTTCTAGGCTGCGACAAGGGAAGTCCATCAGAATTAATAGGCTCGTAGGTCCCTTTAGAAAGAACATGTTCAACAATTTACGAGCTTAGCCACATTGGCTCGAACTTCCTAGACCATAACTTATCAGACTCCTAATCATATAACATGAAAATTTCGCCTTCCAAGAAGGCACGAGGCTTATAATTTGTATCGTATTACACCTTAATGCATTTCTTATGGGCCTCATTGGCCATCGCACTAGATTTCATCTAAGCGTGCTAGATGCAAGAGACGCTCTTCTTCTGCGGAAGTGACAGGGAGGAGTTCGACAACAAGTTTTAGAGATGAAATTTCACACTCGATAGGAAGGAGTGCTTCTAGGCCATACGCCAATTGAAACGGTATGGATCTGGTAGTAGTACGAACAAAATTTTGATATTCCCATGTGGTTGCATAAAGGATAAGATGTCAATCTGATTTATGGATCCCTATCATGCATTAAAGCATAATTTTCAAGACTTTGTTGATTGCTTCGACTTTCCCATTCACTTGTGGGTAGTAGGGAGTTGAGCTTTCATGGTGAACGCCCAACTTGGCTGTGAGCTCAGACTTCATGTGAGTATGGAAATACTTCCCATGGTCTAACTATAGCCTTGTGGTACACCAAACATTGCAATGATGTGATTGAAGATAAATAGAGAAATTGTTTCACTGTTATTATATGTAGGCATCGCCTTGACCCACTTGGTAAAATAGTCTACCACCACAATGATGTATCCATTCTCCCCAACTGAGTGAGGGTTTCCTGTCATGAATTCAATGCCCCATTTCGCAAAAGGTCCAACAATGATAATAAGGTGTAAAGGATCCAGTGGAGCATGAGTTTTACAATCATATATCTAGCAGGCATGACACTTTTGGATCGCAAGGATACAATCGCAAAACATAGTAGGCCAAAATTAACTAACACGCAAAATTTTCTATGTGGTGGCATAACTAGACATATGTCCACCACATGCCCTAGCATGGAATTCATTTAGAGCTTTCTTAGCCTCCTCATGGGTGAGGCACCGTCAAAAAATTGTATCGATACCATGACGATAAATGGTGTTGCTAATTATAATATAGTTTTTAGCCTGATATTAGATACGTCGCTAGTCAGAACAAGAGGTATCAGGCCGAAAATTCTTGGCCTAGAGATATATGATGATGTCTCCATACCATGGGTCAGATGAATCTATCAAGAACAATGACTCGTCTGGAATATAATTTTCATATGTCGTTTTAGTTTTGGAAGTGGGAAGGTCACATATCAGTTTGACAAAGACTAAGGATTTCTTGGATTTGGATTTGATGAACTCCAAATCGAACTCCTAGAGGATGACAATCCATTTTGAATACTTGCCCCCCAGTAATTGTCATGGAAAGATGTACATCATGGGGTTGCAATTTCAACCAAAGCTAACTTTTCAACATGAGTATATTTGATCTTGGTATCATTTAAGTTTTGACTCAAATAATAAATGGGATGTTCATCCCCTACATCGTCCTCTTGGACCAATACCATAGCGATGGTAGTAACTACAATGACGAGGTACAGGAAGTAATCACGTTGATAATCTGGGGGATACAACAATGATGCCTGAACCAGAACATCTTTCAAAGCATCAAACACCTTTTGGGTAGTGTCATCCCAATGAAAGGGAACCCATTTCTTCAACAATCGAGTAAATCCTTTGGTCAATTTGGCATAGTTGAGAACAAATCTTTGTAGAAAGTTAGCCTTCCCTTGGATTCATTGTAGCTGAACAAGAGAGGAAGGAGCAGGAAGATTTAGGATCACCTAGACTTTAAGTGGACCAATACGAATTCCTTGTTTGACAAAATGAAGGTGAGAAGTCATTCAGATTGCACACAAAACATGCACTTGTGCAGATTGAGCCTGATGTTATAATGTCAACAACGTAGAAATATAGCCCTGAGATGCATGGGATGATCCACACGATGTTTTGAGTGGGAAGGTAGGTCATCCAAATATGGTTGTACAATGTGTTTAATTTCATGGAAGGCATAATTCATTTCCCTTTGAAAAGTTTCCCCAACATTTTTCAATCTGAAAGGGAGATTTTGATATGAAAATGTGCCCCATGGAAAAATAAATGTAGTTTTATGTTGGTCCAATGGGAGAATGTTGATCTGATTGTAGCTAAAAAAACCATCCATAAACGAAAATACTTCACTTCCAGCACAATCATCAACAATCTGGTCGATAAACGAAGTAGGATAATTGTCCTTAGGACAAGCATGATTGATGTCCCAGTAATCGACACACACACATATTGTTCCTTGTTTCTTCATGACAGGAACAATGTTTGACACCCAATCAGTTAGAGGTATTGGGTAGATGAAACCAACATGGAGAAGTTTTTCAACTTCATCCTTAATAGCAGCAGTGTTATTCAGAACTTACAACTGCAGACAAAAGTATCTTCCCTAGACCTAGTGGCTTGGTTTATAACAACAAAAAGCAAAGAATATAAAGTTCCCCTTAGAGAAATTGGAGAATGGAAAGATGCTTATTTGTGAAGCTCTTCTCTCCTCTCAACTTGTAAGCTGCAATCATAGTTTTGATTGCTATGATTATAACTTGCACATATAATCAACACAAGCCAAAGATCTATGAAATCTATGTAGCATTATCCAATCACTCTATTCAATGGATTAACATAAAATTGAAATATATGAACGTAAACATAACATAACACACATAGGAAAATAATATACTATTTGTATTAATATTAATAGGAGAGAGTTTACAACAAAAAATGGAAGCTGATCTTGTAGAGATATCCCCAATTTGACTTGTCCTTCCTTGTCATAAAGCACACCTTAATGTGATCCTAATGCATGAAGATGATAACTCTCTAAGGTTCAAAGCATCAGCATGAGGGTATGATTAGTCTCTAAAATCCCACCCTAATATTGTAGATGGTTGTAGATTTATAGGAGAGTGTGGTAGTTTGGGAATTCTTATCCATTTACCAATCTAGGCTTGAGATCCACTCTTGATGGGAGGATGAGCTCAAGGGATAAGAGGTGAAATATCCAAGGTAGGATCAGATAGGATTCAAAGTTCTTATCCAAGGTAAATGGTTGTAACAACTCCTGGAAGCTTCTAGAAGAGGAAGCTTTGGGATTATTTTTAATTTTCCCGAATTTCTTGAATCGCTGCACCCCCAACAAGGAAAAACTTGTTGCTGACCAGTGTTGGTGTAGAAATGGGAAACATGCTGCTAAACGTAGGTCCCTAAAAGGCCAGGGTGCACTAGGCCTTAAAAGAACTAATTTGAAGCAATCCGACCTAGAAACTTAGGGATTTGGGAGAGTCATGCTTAGGGCTTTGTGTAGGGATGATGACAAGGTTTTCATGGATGTTGATTGATCCAGTTTATAGGCTTATTGACTAGATGCGATAAATGGCCTATAACAGATTTCCCCCTAAAGCGCAAAGTCAGAAACAATGGTTGATGACTGAAGTGCTTTACCTTGTGACAAGTTCAAATCAAGAACAATTGTTTGAGATCATCATCTGTTACAATACATTTTCATCATGATATCTTTGTTGAGGGAGGCATAACCATGCTCAACACATAAGCTAACATTACATTTACAATGATCAAGAAGTTATGTCCACTGATGATGAAGTGTGGATACATGATTGGATGATTGTCAATATGATCATAGCCATCATGCTTCATAATATAGCATTAATCCTTAAAGCGCAACCCATATGGATGGAACTAGATCCGAGCTCTTCTGTCTCATTCACTTGATCATCCAATGCATGAGTCTAACCATGTGAATAAAGGAGTTGAATTCGAACATGGTATACACCATCTGATTACTAACCAATAATGTAAGTTGTTAATAGACATGGGAGAAACCACCAATGATGTTAATGGCTCTCAAGGCATTGCTGTACAATTCGTATGGTGTGAATGAATGAGTTGAAGTCGAACACCACACATAATATGTCGGTCGAAGGCCAATGATGTAAACTTGTCACCAAGAGTGAGGAAACTTTCCATTGATATATGCAAGTCCCAAGGTACTAAAGGAAGAGTTTCTAAATCAACTTCCTGGATAATGAGATGATGTTGATAGGAAGTGACCCCTGCAGGAGGGCCTTGATGTATCCCCCATCAACGACATGAAACAGGTATCACGATTCGAGACAAAAATGATGCTGATGTGGAACTGGTTAAGGCATGGTATATATGGAATGAAGGCTTAATAGTATCGTAGCTGATATCAACTGAATGAATTCTCTTGAACACATTGGCAACACTGAATGGAGTTGACAACATTTGACCCAAAATCGAAACCGAAGGCTTTGAAATGGTGTGATGAACCAAAATACAAGAAGATTTCCCAACCCAACAACCATGGAGATGAAGTGGAAAAGTGTCATGTTCAAGAGCAACTCACTACCATAATAGGTGGAATATTCTATTTTCCAAATTTCCCCAACTATTTCGGGTCAATACCTCTTTATTTTTTAACAAGCTTAAGGAGGATAACATATGCTTGATATGTAAGTTCATCCTTTGGATGAATCCCTATGAGTATCTTTAACGAACCTTGAGAAGGATTGGTTCGGTCCCCTCATGTTCGACGAGTCCACCACTGTTTGATGTTTTTATGAGTCCAACGAAGGTATAACTCAACATCTTTTTCATGTTTAGAGAGTTTGAAAAAGGGGAGAAAAATAAAACTCCAAAAGTTCCTTTTCATAAATTGTCCCTTGAGTCTAAAAAGGAAGAAAAAATACCCAAGAGAGCCTCTTATCCATGTTCAACTAAGGTATTCATTTTTTGTAAATAGTCTATCTTAGTACAGAAAAGGGTTAAACTTACACCGAGTAGACGTATTTTCATTTGCTTTAACGAGTTCAAAAAGATAAGTGCTCCACAAAATTTCATATTTAGGGAGTCTGAAAAGAACTTAAAGAGGACTCCTCCTAGAGGAACGAGTGGTATAAAGGGTAGCAACTGCTTCTAGTCTTGGTGGAACTACTCAAAACACATAGAAGTCGAGAGGCTGGCTAATAAGACCACTCATCGCAACGGTTCCTCATAAAAGGGTAAAACAACCAAGTGAAAGCGTATGATCGGTCAAGAAGATGGTGACGATGCCATGAGAAAACCAAGGCTCATCTCGCAGAATAACACTGATAAAAATAATAATCATGAGAGATAATGTATGAAGATGGTTTCATTTTTACAAAAGCTTGAAACAGAGAAAAACTATGCTTGAAATAGTTGGGTTGTGTTATATTCTTTCCACGACTAGCCCACGTAGTTAATCGGGGGGTTAGAGGGGGGCCAGAGCCCCCCCCTCGTTGCGTTGAGGGGGGCGGGTAGCCCCCCTCTATGGGGTCCAGGGCAGTGCCCTGGGGAAATAATTTTTTTGGACCCTATATTAGGTTGGTCGGACCTACCTATGGTTTTGTGCATGGTTTTCTCACATGGTTTTGGACGCGATGGTTTTCGGTCCATGGTTTTGGACGCGATGCTTTTTCGGTCCATGGTATTGCATGCTTCGGCATGTATAAATATGTATTGTAACATTGAAAGGAACATAATGAAAAATCAAGCTGGTAGTCTCGGTTTTGCGATCCAGGGGAAAATCTCTATGTATATGTGTTTTATGTGTTATTCTCTCGCATTGCTTATTTTCCGTGTTTTAGAATTCGTATGCAGGTAATTTCTATATGGGGTTAAAACCTACATTTGGTATCAGAGCTGTTTTGGCTTCAAGGGGACGCCTTTGTTGCTGAGGGGTTGCGCTCGGGCCTGTGGTAGACCCTATTCAGTGGGAGATCTGTGGGATCAATTTTGGTGGTGAAAGAAGATGGCGAGCAGTGGAAAGATAGAGATTGAGAAATTTAATGGTCAGAGTTTTGAGTTGTGGAATCTCAAGATGAAGGATCTGTTGGTAGAAAAAGATTAGTGGATCACGGTAGATCCGGGTACTAAACCAACGGGAGTATCCAATGAAGAATGGAAGAAGTTGGATCGGAAGGTAAAGAGCACAATACGATTGTGTGTCTCAGATTTAGTATTGCTGAATGTATCAGGGGAAGATACGGCGAAGTATTTGTGGGACAAGTTAGGGACTTTGTACTAATCTAAGTCTCTAGTCAATAAACTGTTCGTACGGAAAAAGCTGTATAACCTGAGGATGAAAGATGGAGACTCGGTGACAGAGCATCTGAACGCATTTAATACTGTGGTAAGTTAGTTATTATTTGTTGATATTAAAATTTCAAATGAAGATAAGTGCATCAATTTGTTGTGTTCTCTACCAAATTCGTGGGATAGTCTAGTTATTGCAATAGGTAGCAATGCAACTGCGTTGCAGTTTGATGAAATAGTCTCATCCTTGCTGACGGAGGAGATGAGACAGAAAAATATGGAGAGCCAGAATAGTGATGCCTTGTCTGTACGAGGATGGTCCCAGAACAGAAACAAAAATAAGTCATCGAGTGGAAGATCTAAATCTAGAGGGAGATCTAAATCTCCAGGAAAACCTGTAAAGGTGTTGTACTGGAAATGCGGAAAGGAAGGGCACTACAAAATGGACTATAAATCTAAATCTCCTGACAAAGGAAAGGGATCTGATGATGCTCCTTTTGTAGAGGCGAAAACCACCTCAGATGAAGGTGGGGATGTGTACTTGGCATCTTCAAGTACACATGTAGATCATGAAGCATGGTTGATTGACTCAGGTGCATCCTTTCACTTCACTCCCCATAGAGAGTGGTTCTGCGAGTATGAGAAATACGATAGTGGTGATTTCTTCTTAGGGGATGATAGGAAGGCTAGAATCATTGGTCACAGAAAAGTAAAGTTGAAGTTGCAAGGTGGAAGGGTTAGAACACTTCTGGGTGTTTTGCATATTCCTGCATTGGCCAGAAATCTGATTTTTGTAAGCAAGCTGGACGATGCAGGTGTAAAAACAGTGTTCGAGAAGGATACATGAAACATGGTTAGGGGAACACTGGTATTGATGCAAGGAGTTCGGATTGGAACTCTGTACAAGCTGCAAGGTAGAACTGTTATTGATGGGTGCAATAGTTCTGTGGTTCCTGAAAGTGGAGCAGAAAATTTAGTGGTCTCTAGAGAAAAGACCATGCTATGGCATCAAAGGCTTGGACATATTGGAGAGAAGGGCCTTTGAATACTTCATGGTAAAGGTATGGTAGAAGGTATGACTAATAGCTCTCTAGATTTTGGTTTCTGTGAAAATTGTGTATATGGGAAGCAGAATCGAGTGAGTTTCCCCTCTGGTGCTAAGAGGGCGAAACAGATATTAGAACTTGTGCACAGTGATGTGTTTGGACCTGTGAAGGTTCCATCACTGGGTAAGTCTGTGTAATATGTATCATTTATAGATGACTTCTCAAGGAATACATGGATATATTTCCTTAAGAAGAAATCTGAAGTCTTTGACAGGTTTAAAGAATTTAAGGCTCTGGTGGAAAACCAGATAGAGAAGAAGATAAAGGTGTTGAGGACATATAACAATGGAGAGTTTTGCAGTAAGGAATTTGAAGAATTCTGTAAGAAGTGTGGTAACCACGGCAGAAGACTACTCCATACACACCTGAGCAAAATGGAGTTGTAGAAAGAATGAATAAGACGTTGATGGAAAGGGAAAGAAGCATGCTCAGTGGTGTCAGGTTAGGACAAGAATTTTGGGCAGAGGTGGTGGAGACAGCATGTTACCTGGTCAACAGATCACCTTCATCAGCGTTGGAGGATAAGACTCCACAAGAGGTATGGACTGGTAAGAAACCCTCTCTTTCACATCTGAGGGTATTTTGATGTGATGCATATGTACATGTTACAAAGGAGAAAAGAACCAAGTTGGATAATACATCTGAAAAGTGCATCTTTATTGGGTATAAGGATGGTTTAAAGGGTTATAAGCTTTGAACCTAGTAACAAAGAATGTTGTGTACAGCTAAGATGTGGTGTTCAGAGAGGTGAAAGATGTTATTAAACATGAAGTCCAACCAAAGGAACCTGAGAAGATAGAGTTTGAGCTTAAGGAGGAAGAATCAGACTCTACAGCAGAGGAGGAATCAGAAGATGAAGAGCCACAAACTCCGGGTGTGAGAAGATCAGTTCGAGAAAGAAGATAGCTAGAAAGTTATAGTCCATCTGCTTTCTGTTCAAATTTTTCTTTATCTGTTATTGATGATGATCCCAGAACTGTGAAGGAAGCAGTAGATTCATAGGGTGGAAAACTCTAGAAAGAGGCCATGGTTGATGAAATGGCATCTTTGCACAAAAATGAGGCTTGGGATCTGGTGGAGTTGTCGGCTGGAAGGAAACCCATTGGCAGCAAATGGGTGTTCAAGAAGAAGACAAATGTAGAAGGAAATGTGGAGAAATACAAAGCTCAGTTGGTAGCAAAAGGTTATTCCCAGGTGTCGAGAATTGACTTTAGTGATATTCTTTCTCCTGTTGCCAAGGTAGCTTCTATTAGATTACTTCTATCTATTGTTGTTGCTTTTGATTTTGAGGTAGAACAGATGGATGTGAAGACAACGTTTCTTCACGGGGATCTGGAAGAGGAGATCTACATGAAGCAACCTGAAGGCTTTTTTGTGAAGGGTAAGAAAGAACTGGTATGCAAGTTAAAGAAGTCTCTGTATGGGTTAAAACATTCACCAAGGATGTGGTATCATAAATTTGATACATTTATACGGGGACTTGGCTTCCCCAGAACCAAAGCAGATCAACGTTTGTATTTTAAATTAATTGGTGACCGTGTTATTTATCTGGTCTTGTATGTGGATGATATGTTGTTGGTTGGAAATGACAAAGAAATTATCCAGGATTTGAAGACCCAATTGTCCTCCAAATTCGACATGAAAGATCTTGGTGCTGCAAACTATATTTTGGGCATGGAAATTAAAAGAGATCGGGCAAAGAGGAAGCTCTGGTTAAACCAGAGGAAGTATGTCGAGACAATACTGCAAAGGTTTAATATGCAGGATAGTAAACCGGTGAAGGTTCCTATTCTTGTAGGTGTGAAGTTATCTGCTGAACAATGTCCCAAGACACAAGAAGAGGAAGAGAACATGTCCTGTGTTCCATATGCAAGTGCAGTCAGTAGCTTGATGTATGCAATGGTCTGTACTAGACCATACATTGCACATGCAGTGGGAGTATTGAGCAGGTTTATGTCAAAACCAGGAAAGGAGCATTGGACAGCAGTGAAGTGGGTTTTCAGGTATTTTCATGGCACTAGTGATTATGGTATGTGCTACCAAGGAAGACCAGGATTGGACAAAGTGTTGGATATTCATGGCTTTGTTTATGTAGACTAGGCTGGAGATCTGGATTGGAGAAGATCTACAAGTGGGTATGTGTTTAACCTATTTGGAGGTGCATTCAGTTGGATGAGTAAGAAACAATCTGTAGTGGCTCTATCAACTACAGAGGGAGAATACATGGCAACCACTCATGCAAGCAAGGAAGCAGTTTGGTTGCAGAGATTGTGTTCAAGTATGGGGTTAGTACAGGGAACTATAAGGATAGACTGTGACAGCCAAAGTGCAATTTTCTTGGCAAAGAACCCTGCTTATCATTCAAAGACAAAAAACATTGATGTTCAGTATCACTTTGTGAGGGATATGATAGAAGACAAAAAGGTGTTGCTGGTAAAGGTGGACACTTTGAAGAATACTGCAGATGCATTGACAAAATCTGTGAGCTCTGAGAAGTTCTCTTGGTGTAGAGAAACAATGGGCATTGCGGGGCTGGATAAATGACTAAGCTCTTCTATGGCCCCCTGTGGAAAGAAAACAACAAATGGGAGAATGTTGGGTTGTGTTATATTCTTTCCACGAATAGCCCACGTAGTTAACCAGGGGGTTAGAGGGGGGGGCAGAGCCCCCCCTTCGTTGCACTGATTGCGCAACGAGGGGGTCATGGGGGGGCAACAACCCCCACTGTCTAGGGGTTTTGAGGGGGGCGAGTAGCCCCCCTCTACGGGGTCCAGGGCAGTGCCCTAGGGAAATTTTTTTTGGACCATGTATTAGGTTGGACGAATCTACCTATGGTTTTGTGCATGGTTTTCGCACATGGTTTTGGACACGATGGTTTTCGGTCCATGGTTTTGGACGTGATGGTTTTTCGATCCATGGTATTGGATGCTTCGACATGTATAAATATGTATTGTAACATTGAAAGGAACATAATGAAAAATCAAGTTGGTAGTCCCGGTTTTAGGATCCAAGGGAAAATCTCTGTGTATATGTGTTTTATGTGTTATTCTCTCGCATTGTTTATTTTCTGTGTTTTAGAATTCATATGTAGGTAATTTTTGTATGGGGTTAAAACCTACAGAAATAAGTTTTCATGCCCCCTAAATAATGACTTAATTCTAGGAACATTCCCCCAAGCTTCATTTCATTCACCTAAGTATAATACCAGTTATTGGATGGATGGAATGAAGGTTACGAGATCAAGTGAAAGACTCGATAGGGAATTTACGTGATCTAATCAAATACTCGAATTAGAATGGGATTTGTTTCATTTTTTAATGATCTTAACACAGGAAAAGAACTATGCTCATGGAACCTTGTTTCATTTTTTAACGAGCTTGACACAAGAAAAGGAACTCTGCTTTGGGAACCTTGTTTTATTTTTTAAGGAGCTTGACACAAGAAAAGGAACTCCACTCTGAAACCTTGATCATGACCCATAAGTGGCCATGGCTTCCAAGAGGTTCTCAACAAATGAGATACCGATTCTCCGGAAGGTATCAAACAATCCAATGGAAAGATCAGAATCCAATGCCCCAAGTAAATGACGCACTACATCACTTACTAGATCATCAGTAGATGCAGGCATGGAATAAGTTTCCACATAATTAATCTGTGGTGGGGGAAATACCACTTGAATATAAGGACCATTATGGAAGCTGGTAGATTGGAAGTAAAATCAGGACCATTTAATGAAAGTTGGTCAATGGTCATGATTCTTCCTTCATGCGGGAAACACATCACACGAAAGAGTGAAGAGACAAGAGCTCCCATGTCGTAAACATAGTCATGCCCAAGGAGTAAATTAAAATCTAAAGGGCCTTGGAATAACATCACATCTTTATAGATAAGCTTTCCTCCCAAAGTAATAGGCAACTGAGGAAGTATCCCTAACGGTTGACTGGTTCTCGAGAAGAACCTGAGCGGTTTGAAGTTCACTCTTTATGGGAAAGGTGTGATTAATTGAAGGTGGAGTTGATTCAACCATGTTCTCAACCAATGGTTGGATGGGGACAGTCTCATGGGATTCACGTTCAGAGAGAGTGGGATTGAATGGATATGGATTCTGGTCAATCACTTCATCAACTAATTAAGGATTAGAGGAAAGCTTTCGATAACCAGTCAGAAGGCGATGCTGAGAAGCTATAAGGTTTTCCAACATTTTTTAGGCTGAATATGTATAAGTTCAAAGGTGAATAGGATGATTTCCTTCACATAGCCTATAGGGAAACTTGACTTTACCCTTTTTCCGGTGGACCTTACTATCAATAGTTGAAGGTTTGTCACCAGCATGATCCCCAAAAGCTGACGACAAAGGATGATGTGAGCCTGTCAACCACACTTCTAATACCTTGGGAATAACATGACAATATGTAAGAAGGTGATAGCCCTTACATAACTTTCAAGGGAATTTAACTTGCAAGGTTGATTGGAAGATTTTTCCATACTAGTTTCACCCATAGCAATGGTTTCTTAGTTTCTGCTTTGATTATTTTTCTTCTTCTTAATCTTCCTTTTCTTCTTATTCTTATCCACTTAGTTACTAACTTGGAGGCTTTCACTAGTGAAGAGGAAGAAGACAAAACAAGTGAAGAAGGCAAAGGTTCAACATTCATATCAACTTGAGGTGTATGTTATTCAGGTGGAGGACTACTTGGTTGAGAAGCAGTTTGAACATTCAAAACCATAGGGGTTGAAAACAATCGAACTGGTAAACCAATGATAAATCCTGGAAGGGACAATGTTTCCATATAAGGAGCACCAATATGTTCAAAAGAAGGAAAAGGACCAGGATTCCCATAAGAGGGGTTTCCTTGATTGGTGGACTTGGGAACCATTGCCATTAATCTCAACCTAAGATCCATTAAAGAGTTGTTTCATGAGGAAGATGTTATTTTGTGGTCAATTAATTTGTTTTAGAAATTAAAGACACAAAGAAAACAAAGGTTTAACTAGGCAAAAAGGATTACCAAGCAACTGTGAACTACAATATACCACCTTGGTAAACCAAGGATTTATGTTACCTATGGTGGGATAGAAACCTATAGGGGACTTCCAAAATATACCCAGAGGTACGTGTAAGCGCAATCTGTAGTAGTGTTGTCTAATGCGTAACCGTTCAATGAGAGCGTTCCCATATACTTATCATGCATGGAGCGCCATCTGATATACCCAAAGGTATGTGGATAATGATCCGATACACTTACATACATGGTGTTTTCACACTCTGCATTATTATTTTTTTGTTGGTGTCTAAAAGATGCAAAAGAGTAGAGAGGTTTGTAGTCATCTTCCAAGCCACAAAAGCACTCAAAGCTAAATCAAACCCCCTCCAATGGATAGTGCTTGGAATTAGCTTTCCAACGGTATATGGAACTCCTCAAATGGACCCTAGAGTCAGAAGTTATAGCAGATCGAAGTTTCCCTTGAAAACTAGAAGCCATGGAGAAAATGCCTTAAGGGAAAATTTGGCAATAAGAGATCGGAGGTCCGGACAGCATGTGAATCGACCACTATAAAGAAATTGCAGGGAAAATGGGCCGACAGGGTAAAACGCTAGGAGTTTCCTTGAAAAATGTGACAAAGGAATTCAATGCAAAACCAAGGGCAGATGGGCATTTTCTCTCTCCTCAAACTGGACATGTGGCTGCATAGGATTAGCTCTGATAGGTGACACATGGTGGTACGGAGGAAACGTGGCATGTTGATATGGAATTTTCAAGGTCCTATGGAGGCATATCTAGGTGACGCGTTCCATCACTCAGGAAGTGACACGTGGCAGTGATGACATCACCAATCAACGGTAGCAGTGTATTGTGCATCAAAAGGAATTCATCTATAGCAAACCTCCGATTCAGTGGCTTCGATATGGGAGCTAGCCCATGGTCACAAGAAGAGTAAGGAATCAAGGGCTAAGTAGAAGAGGTGATTAGAAATCGGTGATCGCAAGTTTTTGGAGGTCATACCAATGGCACGGGTCAGAAAGTGTCGATTGCGATATTCCAAGTGGGCCCAATTGGTGATCCCTCATATTGGCGATCAGAGGTCCAAGGTACAACACAACAACGGAAACATTTCACTGATATGTGATTAATAATCCCTCACATCGAAGGTCCAAGGCATCAGAGTATCAAGAGATCGACAACCACAATTGACGATCAAACATGTGACACCCTTTCAAAGTTGCGTTATCTCGTAGAGTTCCGATTGCAATTAAATTCATTGAGATTTGAGCCTCAAGCGTTAAAGCGCTAAGAATGCCTTGAAACATTTAGCAAAGAAAATTAGTCACAAAAAAGGAAGAGGGCTGACCTTTTCTCTCTCCTCGAGGGGGCCATGTCGTTGAACATCATTGGATCCAATAAATGAAACATCGCTACACATGATTGGTTCTGATACATGACACTTGGCAGGATATGCTTGGTTCCGATACATGACACTTGGCAGGATATGTTTGGTTCCGATAAGGGACATGGGGTAGCTGATGTCATCATGATGCAATGGTACGGTGGATACGTGGCAGGATAATTCAATGTTTTTAGGGCCATAAGGGGCCAAAATAGGGTGACACTTGTCACCACTCACAAGATGACACGTGGCAGAGGATGACATCACATTATCGATTGGCGATTGGAGGATGAGCATTGTCACTCCTAGTGAAACCTTCGATTGCAATCCACCGATAAATGGGCTCCGACATAGGGGTTGGCCTGCAATCGCGGGAAGAGTCGAAGAACCAAGAGCTAAGCAGAAAACGTGATCGGCATTCATTGTTTCATGAAGCTTGTTCAGTGTGAAGTCTTTATTTGCGGAGCTTCGATATTTAGCGAAGCACCTGGTCATAGCCCCCAGTCATACGACAAAAAAGTACTGAAAGGACTCAAAGAAAAAGGGTCCTAAAGGGATCAAAATTCATTGTTTTGCAATGTTTTGCAGTGTTAAGTGCCCATACTGGAGAATCCTCGATATCACACCATGGTTATTTTATGAGGTGTGTTACGTTTCAGTAACATGGTGCAAAACTTTGAAGGTGTATGGTTCGGTAACTACAGTATTAAACGAAGGCATGGAGCAGTGGTAAATGAGTATGGGTTTCAGGGAAGACTTAATGCCTCAACATGGAGCTCCACTCGCATATAAAATGCATGATTGCTGGACCGATCTTTGCTTCCACTCTATGACAAGCCAACACAGTTGATCGCTATTATCTCCAAAGATTGGTGAAGCCAGACAATTAAGGCGAAAGCAACAAACAGACTGGCCAGATCATTGAGGCAGAGACGTGGCCTGAGGAGAGGCCATAATAGGGACGTCTAGGAGATATTTTCCTCCCATAATAATTCCATTTTCCTTTTTCTTATTATTCTGTTTATTTTGTAATTTCTATATTTTCAAGAATGGAATCAAATCCGACTCGAATCATTGTGGGTAGCAGCCTTCGCATGCCAAGATAGCTGGTCTATCAGATAGCTAGAGCTTGAGCTGGGATATTTTGTAACTGTTAATTCAAATCTCCCCCTTTTCTTATAAATAGGGGGAAGAAACACTTAATACAAGTTCCAGAATTTTTCACCCGTAGTGGTCCAAATTTTGTGATTCCACTTTGGTTCTAATTACCTGTTCATGAGGGACTCGAGAAATTTATGGCTAAATGTAATGGACTAGTATATTGGACTCATTTTGAGGATTAATGAAACTCTTTGGTGATTCCAATCATGGTTGTAAGAAGTATATTTTCCCCTCTGTAAATCTCATTTCATGTATGTTTCTCTTCTACTGAAATTGTGTAATGAAGATGTTGGTCTCGTTCTATCATGGTTATATGTATGTTGCTAAGTAGTAACAATAACTGTTTTATTTAAAGATTTACTTATGTACCTTTAAGAGCACAAATTTACATATGTTGATTAGTGATCAGTGTATCCATGGGCTATAGAACATGAAACCTTAATTCAAGTTCCACAATGCTTGTCATTCCATCTCTTCTTCTTTCCATACTTTTGTCGAAACATTATTGCTTAGGATTTTGTCTTGTTTACAACCCTAGGCATCTATTTCCTTCCTTTCACTCCTCCTATTCACCTTTACTACAACTTCAATATTAAGCTTCTCATTGTTGTGTGTTAACCATCAGAACAAGGCATTCCTCTTTGAGATCAGCCTGATTCACCCCCTGTATTTGGATCCATGTATCTGCTTGACTTCACCTTGATGAAAGACTATTGAACCAATCCCCCCTTTATTATATTTCAAAACTACGTGACAATTGGAGTACAATAGAAACCCCTCACTAATAATCTTCCATGCACTCCTCTATATAAGATGTCCTACGCACTAGTCTACAATCAACCCAGAGGTTGTCTCTAGGAAGCTTTCTATATCTCCTGAAGAACTTGTGCTACAGGTGCTAGAAAAAGAAACAACACATGGAACTAGATATCACCCTCGAAATGCAACGCTGGCAAAAAATGACAACTCCTATGTTTAAAGACGCCGAAACACATCTCTACCCAAGACCTTTATGTGTGTCATTAAGTTTCAAAGGCTCCTTAGGGTAATTGAGTGAATTTTAGAGTTTATCTTGAATTATGTTTTGGTTTCAAGTCTCAAAACTCGATGTCACCTGAACACATCTATAATGAAACTAATATGACACAAATAAATCTTTTCATTTTTCTTTTGACAATGAAAGGCCTAACTAAGCAGGGGAAGAAGAAATCAATCAATAATGTAACAAACAAGTGATGCAAAAATTGATCTCCTCAACTTCACTATTCCAATCAAAATCAAAGCCCTATATGCAATGCAAATAATTGTTTTTCTTTTCTTTTATTTTATTTTAATTTTTCAAATGCAAAGAAACATATGAATGAAACTTGATCGCTGATGAAAAGAAACCACACATACTTTAACTATAATGTAAAAGTTACTTTTCAAATTCAACAATCAATCTATGCATACAAACCTAAATTGACAAGAAGAAAGAAAGAACGAAACAAAATCTTATAAAAAAAGGTAATGACACTTAGAGGCGATTAAGACTCTACACAATTTTGCAAAAATACAAGCAAAAACACACAATTTCACATAAGGAATTGGCTTTTCATAGACCAAGACACACTCAGGGATATAAGGAAAACCAACTCGAACAAAGCATATTAGAGGGCAAGGCAAAAGAGGCAATTTTTTACATCTAACAAGGGTGAGTGTAGGTGCAGAAAGGGCACCAGTGTTCTGTAGACAGGTACAGAGAAGGCCAGAGAGCACTGCAATGCTCTGTCAGCAGACCGAGGGGAGCACTAATCAAGAAAAAGCCAGTTTTTGACACAAAAATAAAATGCAACTCAATGAAAGGTCTTCCCAGGGTCAATTCAGAGTGAGTGAGGCACTGGAGGTATGTTCAAGAGGTGTAACAAGGGCTAATGTTAAGTAAACCGCTAAAGGAATTAATCGATCCCCAACAGAGTCACCGATTTTTTATTCATGATTTACAACTACGAACAGAAGTATCTTCCCTAGACCTAGCAGCCTGGTCTATAACAACAGATAACAAAGAATATAAAGTTCCCCTTAGAGAAATTGGAGAATGGAAAGATTCTTACTTGTGATTTGTCACAATCTCTTCTCTCCTCTCGGCTTATAAACTCCAATCATAGTTATGATTGCTATGATCAGAACCTACACATATAATCAACACAAGCCAAAGATCTACGACATCTATGTAACATTATATAATCACTCTATTCAATGGATTAGCATAACATTGAAATATATGAATGTAAACATAACATAACACACATAGGAAAACAATATATTGTTTGTATTAATATTAATAAGAGAGAGTTTACAACCAAAAATGGAAGCTAATCTTATAGAGATCTCCCTAATTTTACTTTTCCTTCCTTGTCACAAAGCACACCTCCATGTCACCCTAATGTATGAAGATGATAATTCTCTGAGGTTCAAAGTAGCAGAATGAGGGTATGATTAGTCTCCAAAATACCAACCGGATGTTGTAGATGGTTGTAGATTTATACGAGAATGTGGTAGTTTGGGAATTATTATCCATTTTCCAATCTAGGCTTGATATCCACTCTTGATGGGAGGATGAGTTCAAGGGATAAGAGGTGAAATCTCCAAGGTAGGATCAGATATGATTCAAAGTTCTTATAAAGGGTAAATGGTTGTAACAACTCCTGGAAACTTCTAGAGGAGGAAGCTTTGGGATTCTTTTTAAATTTCCTGAATTTCTAGAATCAACACATTCCCAAGAAGGGACAACCTACTACTGATCAACTTTGGTGTAGAACTAGGCAACCTGCTGCTGAATGCAAGTCCATAAAGGGCTAGGGTGCACCAAGCCTTAAAAGCATTGATTTGAACCAGTAGACCCAAAAACTCATGGATTTGGGAGAGTCATGCTTAGGGATTTGTGTATGGATGATGACAAGGTGTTCATGGATGTTGATTCATCCAGTTTGTAGGCCTATTGACCAGATGCGACAAAATGGCCTATAACAAGCAGCCTTCTTAGGATGGATCAGACGTAGGTGCTATCGAATTGGCTTAGCATCAACATAAGTTATGATTTCATGTACTTCAATGTTTGGATCTATACCTGACATTTCTTTATATGAGCAAGCAAAAACGTCTCAAAAATCCTAGAAAAGGGCTTGTTATATCTTGATCTCATTGGGAGAGCAAGATGCACCAATATGTACATTCTTGATAATTCCAGGTTTGATCAAAATATCGAGAGGGATATTCTCTTCAATATTCGATAAATTATTATCAGAATTAATATCGTGGAGAGATACGAATTTCACTGATATCCCAATGACATTGGGTGAATAGATATCGCTAAGATTATCCTTGGAGGAATTTGGCAAGGAGGAATGATGATGATTATCGTCCCACGACGCATCATCTGGCATAATGACCTATGTGATGCTTTCATCAGTAGAGAATGTACTAAATAAAGGATTAGAATACGTTCCATAATCTAAGGAATGATCAACTCAATTGATCGAAGATCAAAATTCAAAGTGTTTCGAACAAGCCAAATAGATGGCTTCATATTCGAGCACAATAGGATTGAGCGACATGTGGTAACCAAATGTATCAATATTATATGAATTTGGTACTATCCAAGGATCATATCGAGTAGTTCAAGAAGATATCATGTTAGGTAGGCATCTGGGTTAGATTTTTCAGGAAGGGGATAAGGAAGAGGAGGAAAGGAAAAGGTTCCCATAAGGGAAGAATCCTTAAGTAGTCCCACCCCGACATGCTGATATGGATGTGGGATTTCTCCCATAAGAGGGATGCTTCCAGTAATTTGATAATTATTAGTAAGTAAGGTAAGTTGATCAATGGCTACTATGCCCCCCTGGTGAAGGAAAGCTATCATTCTAAAATAAGTCGAAACGACAAAAGCCATAGCATAAACCCCTGTATGACCCAATATAAGGTTATAATCTAGCAGTTTCTCAGTAACTTCAACTTCTACTGACATTGTCTTGCCACTTAATTCAATTTGTAACGAACTCAAAATTCCATAAGGCTTGAAGCCTCTTCCATCAAAGGCCTTTAGAGTAGTCAATGACTAATTAAGTTGAGGAGAGCCAATGGCCTTCCAACAAGAAAGTGACATGACGTAGGTGGAATCTCCTTCGTCCACAATTGTTTGATGGATGGTCTTACTTCACACAACAACCTAAATCATGAAATCTAATTGTGTTGGAAGTCTCGGTGAATGAGTCTCATGATTAAACACTAAAAGGTTAGAATCTAAAGGATGAAAAACTCCAAATGCAACAAGTAAAGCCTTTTTCTAGGTGGGACAATTTTGCAACACCTCGAGAGTTGACATAGATGAAGGAGCTTGAGCTAGATCCTTAGCTATGTTATAATTTTGTGCAACTCTTGTACGAGGGTTGAACACAGACTTATGAATAACACCCTTAGGAGGTTTAATTGTTAATTCAATAGGAATTGAATTGGAGTAGGATCTTAAGTAGATGAGGTAGAATTGGCAGATTGATTAGTAGGCTGACCAGCCAAGGGATGCAAATTACCATAGTACTTATTCCTAGTTTCCACCATAACTTCATTTTTCATCTTGGTGGAGGAAAGCATCATAACCGAGGAAGAGGAAGCGAGATCCCGAGCAACCATGTTAGTCTCTTGATTAGGAAAGGGATCTGTCAACACAATAGGCACGACAGATGATTTAAGGAATTGATTTGCTTCTGTCTGATGTGGATAGTCACGAGTGAAATGCTTCTCATTACAAACTAAGCAAGAATAACGAGGTTTCCACTTTTCTTTAGAACACTGGTTATTTTGATGTCTCGCTGAGGATTATCTTTCTTCTTTTTACATTTTCCTTTCTTCTTACTTCATGGTTGTTGATATTTTCCTTTCGAGGATTGGATGACATTGATCTCGAAAGTAAAAGTCATAGGAATGGTAGAAGACGGGTTTTTGGTAACCACAACAGGAGTTGAATCAGATGGTTTACTCACTAACTACTGGCTAGCAGAACCAATCACACCATTAGCGACATGTGATTCTTTACCAGGAGGTTGTGGAATAATATTTGAAGGTCGTGGAGCATTTGGTATTTTATCATAGAGCGTGTCAGATTGAGTATAAATAAGATCAAGATATTGGGCACGAGCAATTACTTGCTCTTCGGTCACAACTCCACCTTTAGCAACGTCTTCTGTTATGGATGGTAATAGAGACTTAATAAACCATTCAGCTAATAATTGGTTAGGAACGAAGGTTTTGACTAAATGATGGCGATGTTGCCACTCATGAATATGATCAGAAATATGAGTGGAATCAAATTGTTTCAAGGAAGTAAAAACTTTAGTTATGGTTTCATAATGAATGGGAAACTGAAAATGAGTTAAGAATGTGGTTGCTAAGGCACTAAAATTGTCAAACGAAGCTCGTGGAAATTTAATATACCACTTTTTTTTGTACCACTAAGTTTCTGCTAGAAAAGACACAATCAAATAGAGTCAACATTTAAAGAGTTCAAAGAACACCATAAATGATACATCATAACATGCGTAGATGAGTCTTCTCTAGGATTTCCATTGAACTTTGGGATATCACTAGGGTAATTTCATAATAATAATCAGCCACCAAGGAGAGTGACAAATGGGATCGTTGTAAGCCAGGTCAGATCTAGCAATTCAAGGGTCGCCATAAATGGGAACTGCCGATTAAAGTCCAGTGAAGGGTATCCTGGGTAAGATGGGATGGCTTGAGAAATAGGTATCTGTGCTCCTGGATAAGGAGGATTCTGATATCCTGGATAAACATAACCTTTTAAATAGAGGAGGAATGACCCGTTATAGAGTTTTATGAACCCAACGTTTCAGACTACCAAGTGAGTCCATCATCAGGGGATGCGACAATAGATATTCTAGAGATGTTCATGATGTATCCATGAGCTATATTTTAAGTTATATGTATATATATATATATATATATATATATATATATATAGGTTATGAAGGAGTTAATCTAAGAAATTAGGTCAGCCAATCTCCACTTAGTTTGTTAATATTCAGATTTATTTATTTATTTTTATTTTTTTTTAATTTGTTTACTTAATTAATTAATTTTGTTTTAATCAATTCCCTAATTAATTAATTAATTAAACCTAATTGATTAATTAAACAAATTAATTAATTAAGTAAACAAATTAAAATAAATAAATATGAATATTAACAAACTAAGTGGAGATATGCCGACCTAATTTCTTAGATTAACTCCTTCATAACCTATATATATAACTTAAAATATAGCTCATGGATACATCATGAACATCTCTAGAATATCTATTGTCACATCCCCTGATGATGGACTCACTTGGTAGTCCGAAATGTTGGGTTCATAAAACTCTATAACAGACCATTCCTCCCTATTTAAAACTATCCTCACCTGTATGGATTCATTATTTAACAAAAACATAACCTTGTTTCCCAACTCTAGGATAACCTTTCTGTCCAGTTCCAAGATAACCTTGCAAAGGTTGAAATGGTTGGGTTTGCATTTGCTGACCTTGGTAAGGCATTTGAGGAATACCTTGATATGGTTTCCCTGTGGGATTTTGCATCATCCCTACGTAAGGTGGGATAGGTTGTGTCTATGCCATGCCATATACAAGTTGACCCATTTGGATTTGAGGAATAGCCTGACCAAGCGATGGAGGTTGTAAGGCACCTTGAAGAGGTTGGGTAAGTGGGACTTAGGAGACCCCAAATACCAGTGGAAGAGGTTGAGTTAGAGGTGCAACCTGAAAAGTTTGTCTTACATGAACTTGACCTTGAATAGGTTGATATGGAGGTTGACAAATAGTAATCTTAGATGTAGGTAGAATAAGTTGAGAGGCTTGAACTTGATTCACAATCGATCCAGATTGTACGTGAAATGTAGGTTGCCAAGAATTGGTAGCCATTCCTAGATATGAATGACTCGAATGAGGTTGAACACTAGCTTGTAGTATTTGATTAGGAGAAGGAAAAATTTAGACAATAGGTTCCCCCCTACAAAAAGAGGAGGGAAATATGGAAGCAACTGCCCCCTAGAAGGAGGGTACCCAATATGAGGTGGATTGGGCTATTGTAGGTGTCCATATCCACTAACATAAGGACCATATTGCTACTCTACTAAAGGTTGAGATAGAGGAGAAAGAGCAGATTATGTAATTCTCATCAACGAAGTTCTAGATGGGAATCCAGTAGAGGATAATTCCACGGATTGGATGTTGCACCAGAAAAGATACGAGATAACTATTGGTAACAAGGTGAGACAGACGGGCTACCATATAAATGTGCCTCTAGTGATGTTGCAAACATAGAAGAAGCCACAAAATGGGTTGTCTTAGTCATAGTACCAGATGCCAGTTGAGAAATTATTATAGACTCAGTCATGGTCAAATTTCCCAAAGATTATTGTTGTAGGAAACTCAAGGGTAAGTTGAAAAGAGATGAATCAGATAAAGGAGCTTGTGCAGGAGTATGAGGAGGAGGTACTTGATAGAGTGAATACCTCTTAAATGAACAAGGGTGGAAGGTTGCGTTCTTCTTGAGGGACTTCCTCAATGCTCACAAGACCAAGTGGAAGTTGTTCATCATCGAGTCCAAGATATATGGGTTGAGGTTGGGTTTGAGACAAAGGAAGAGAAGAGGAAGTGCCTGAAGTAAAAGGGTAGTTAAATGAGGTGCCTGAGGTTGTATAACCTCAAGTTGTAATGTATCTGAGTCAAGAAACTCAGGTTAAATAACCTCAGGTAATAAAATTTCATGTGCTTCTGTTTTTACTGTGTTAGACTCACCACTTAACGAAGAAGTGATATCGGGTTTAGTACTCACAGAAAAAGAGGATTCTCGTGGATCAATTTCAGATGCAGGACCAAAAGGGGTAGCTCCCTAAGTACTAGATTCGGTAGTTTTCATCCTTATTTATTTATTTATTTATTTTGACGATGTCCAGGAGTTGCCTCAGGTGGAAGAGGAGGAAATATTTGCATCCTACGTGAATGATGGGGTTGAGAAGGTTGTTCTTCCACGTTGATTTAATAAATTTTAGAAATTAACAAAAAAAATAAATAAATAAGGGGTAACTAGGCAAAAAGGGTTTACCAAGCAACTGTGAATTGCAATATACAACCTTGGAGAACCAAGGATTTACGTATGGGTAGGAAATCTCCCCGAATGTTGTGTTCAGTGTATCACAGTGTACAAGGCGACCAACTCAGTTACCTAAGGTGAGGATAGAAACGTAGTGTGGACTTCCAAAATATACTTGAAGGTACCTGGAATCTCAATCCGTGTTAGTGATGTCTAATGTGTAACCGTACGATGAGAGTTTTCCCATATAATTTTCATGCGTAGAGCACCATCCAATATAACTGGAGGTATGTGGAGAATGGTCTTACAAAGTTACATACATGGAATGAGATATCACCCCAAAAATGCAACGATGGAAAAAAATGACAACTCCTATGTTTATAGATGCCATAACACGTCTCTAGACTAGACCTATAGATGTTTGTGTTAATGTTTGAAATGCTCCTTAAGATTGATTTAATAAATTTTAAAGTTTATGTTGAATTAAGTTGAATTTCACCTGAATATCCTAAAGATGCAATCTAGCATGATAAAATGAAATATTTTCTTTTCAATGAAAATCTATGTATGAGAGGGAAGAAACAAAGAGTAATGCAACATACAAAATGCAACAAACAAATTTTTTTAAGTAAATTTCCCTAATGCAACTGTTCCAATTTCCAATTTCACACACAAAACCCTAAATGCAATGCAAAATGAAAAATGATGAGATTTTTATTTTCAATCCTCTTAATTTCCAAATGAAATGAAAACTAAGATGCTTGCTAAATCACTTATGAGAGAAACCACACAAAATTACAATTGTAATATTAATTTCTTCAAGTAATCAATAATCAAGCAAAAGCTTGCCAATGACCTAAATGACAAGAACAAAGAAAAATCCAAACAAATTCGTATCAAAGGTTATTGAAACCAAAAGCAAACTAAGTGAATGATTTTCAGAGACAAGGACACACTCAAAGACAATAGGAAACAAGATGGAACTAAGCAAATCAGAGAGAAAGGCAAGAAAAACAATTTTTTGTATCTTATAGGGATGTGTTCAGGTGTAGAATAGGCACCAATGTTATGTAGCGTAGGTATAGATAAGGAGAGGTTGCGTTGAAGCTCTCTATCTCCAGACCAGGGGATGCGCTGAGGCAGATTTAGCCAAAATACGATATACAAGATCAAATCAATCTCAGATAGGGGTTTTCCTAGGGTCAATCAAGGTTGGTTTAAGCACTGAAAAAGGTGTTAAGGTCAAGGAAACCACTAAGGGAAGAAATTAATCCCCATTGGAATCACCAATTTGTTATGTGGAACTTACGATTGTGTACAAAGGTGAATTCCCTAGACATAGTGGAATGGTATAGAACAACAAAAGACAAAAATCATAAAGTTTTCCTTAGAGAAGTTAGAGAATGGAATGAAGCCTACCTCAAATCTGTAATGAACTTTCTCTTCCTCCTTTCTTGTAAGCTCTAATTGTAGCTCCAAATGCTATAATTAGAACCTACACACACGAATAAAACAAGAAAAGGATCCACAACAACCAAGTAGCATAATCTAACACCTTTATTCAATTAATCAATTAGGCATTGAGATACATGCGTGCAAACATAACACAAAAAATATAGGAAAAAAAGATACTCTTTGTATTAATAGAAATAGGAGAGAGTTTACAACCATAAATAGTAGCTAATCTTGTAGATGTCTCCCCAAGTTGACTTGTCCTTCCTTGTCACAAAGAACACCTCAATATCAACCCTAATGCATGAAGATGATGACTCCTTTAGGTTCAAGGCAGTAGCATAAGGGCACAATCAATCTCCAAAAGCCAACCTTGATGCTATGGATGGTAGTAAATTTATAGGAGAAGGATGGTAGTTTAGGATTTACCATTATGGGCTTGAGATCCACATATGATGGGAGGATGAGTTCAAGGGATAAGAGGTGAAGTATCCAAGGTAGGATCAAATAGGATTCGAGCTCTTATCCATGGTAAATAGTTAAAACAACCTTTGGAAGCTTCTAGAAGAGGAAGCTTCAGAATTCTTTTAATTTTCCCAAATTTCTATAATCAACGCACCTACAAAAAGTAGCAACTAGTATTGACCAACGTTGGTGCAATAGGGAGCAACTAGCATTGAACACATGTGGCTAAAGGGACAAGGTGTGTTGGGGCTAAAAACATTGATTTTGAGAAATTAGTCCCAAAAACTCATACTTTTTGGAAAGGTTATGCTTAGGGCTTTATGAGGGGATGATGACAACATGTTCACATACATTTATTGATCTAGTTTGTAGGCCTATTGATGAGATGTGACAAAATGACCTGTAACAATACTTACTAGTCCCTTTCTTCAGTCTTTTTCACAATTTTTTCTTCTTCTTCATCTAATCTTGAACTTAAGACTTCTTGGTCTTATTTACATTTCTTATATACTTTAAATATTGCATCTCTTGATGTAGAATTTCCTTTTCTAACTCTCATTTCATATGTTGTTAGGGAGCCAAGCAATTGATCCATTGTTAGGTTTCAACATTAGACATTTCATCAATAGCTGGTAATTTAGGATTAAAATTAGCAAGGAGTGATCTCAACACCTTTTGGGATATTGTAGAATCAAATTTTTTACCCAAACCCTTCATAACATTAACAATTTCATCAACTCGAAGAAATAAATTAGCTATTTCTTCATCGTCATTCATTCTCAAGGACTAAAACTACATTATGTAAACTTGTAATTTGGCCAATTCCACTTTACCATCTCCTTCATGAATGCTTTTTAATTTTTCTTTAGCAGTCTTATAATGCATTACTTTTATGAATTCTGACTTAGCTAGCCCATTAAAGATAACATTCGTGGCTTTCGCATTGAATGAATATTCAAGATTTTCATCATTGTTAGTTATTATAGGTGTCTTTTCATAGACATTTTTCACTGCACCCTAGACATATTTAGCTAGGGACATTAGATATGTCCTCATTCTTACTTTCCAAAATGTATAAATAGTACCATTAAACAAATGAGATTTAATTGTTGAATATCCTTCTTGACTAGCCATTCTTATGAGCTAGATCTTCCTTCTAGCTGTTAGGCTCATACAAGAGGAACCTTCTCTGATACCAATTGTTGGAAACTAGGCAATTACTGGGGGGGTGCATCAATAATTGTATTTTTAACAATGGCCAATTTTAATTATTTTTAACAATCTTTTAGTCTCTTATTTAACAATGAGTACACTTATGTAGATATTTAGAAATTAATCATGAAAACTAAAGCAAGCACGCAATCAACACATGCAGAAGATATAAGTGGAAACCCATAAAGGGAAAACCATGAATTTTGTTTTGTGATGCAAAGGAAAGCACCCACTCCCTCTTTTACATCAATTTTTATGGGTGCCTACTTGTAGGAGGCTCTCTTTTATTTTGCAAGCTACAACTTTCTGAAGCACACACTCCCACTTCTTATAGGCTCCAACCTATTCTTTTTTCAGGCTACTACTTAAAATGAGACACCATTCCCATGACAATATTACAAATTTGTTTTGTTGGTTTACCCGGTCTTTAAATCTCGAGTTCTTCTTTTTCTTTGGCTTTGTATTGTACCTTATCTTTTCCCCTTTATGTTCTTTTCTACTATACCTCACTCCTACTCCTCTTCCTCTCTACACTTCTCTCTATTTTCTTGCAACTTTCGAATTAGGTCTCTCCACAATTCAATTAGTTAGCATTTCTACATTCTAAACATTCATCTTTATGGATAACTTGTTGTTTGTTTGTATTCCAATGCAGGGATTTGAGTGATTTGGTTTGTCTTTCCAGCTTCACTTGGTCCATTCGTTTCAAAATTTCTTCCAAATTTTGAACCTCAAAACAAAACAAATGGACTCCGAAATATTCAAAAAAGGAGGATGTTTCATCTATACAATAGTAACCTTCAAAGCATGAAAAAATGAGTTTTCATATTGATAACTCAACTCCAAAATCCCCTCAACATAACCCACTTCTACAAATAAAAGTAATATCTACAAGTTTTCAACATGTGTGTACATGGGCATTCCAAAGCTTGACATGTAGCCTCTCAAATCCCTTCAACGGGTGAGACCTCCTTCAAGTGTGACAAGAAAAAGTCCAAGTCCTCATATTATGGTGAATGTAAGGCTTTCAAGGTGGGCCCAACACCTTACATCCAATGACCCTAAGGTATTGGTTGACCCATTAAAATTGTTGAATTGATATCAACATTTAATCTTCTCCAATAGGTCGACCTATTAAATACCATTTAAAAAAATGTGCACATGTATATATATGACATGTTTGTCATGTTGTTCATATTAATGGGTATGTTCCATAGGGCTAGAATCCTGATATTTGCAACTTCTTTTCAAGCTCCATAGACTATTATACATAACATAGATGGTACCCTGGTCATCGAGACTAGTCATATTAAACATAGTCATGTTGGTAACTCTATTTCCTTCCTAAAAAATGTATAACAAGGTTGATATCTTCAAGTGAATCATAATTCAAAATATCTGTCAATAATTCCACTGAATTATTAACAAATTTCTCTAGGCACCTTATCCAAGTGTTAATTCCATTCCTCTGTTTTCTGGCAAGTAAAATGTAAATTGCATTTATATCCCATAAATAGGATGGAAAAAAACAAAAATTTCCTCAAGTTCACTATTTCCATCACCAATATTATACAATATACATTCTTTGTTCTTTCAACTTGGTCTATATTTCATTACACGTGACATTATTGCCTTGCCGAAAGAAGGAAAACTTCAATTGAAGACTCTGTAATAGTATTATTAGGTCACAACCTTGAATAAGAATGTTTACAAATGTTTTCAGTTTAAACTTTTAGATAAACTACTAAGACTTTAGGAAACCTCCACAAACCCAACTCTTTTGCTAGCTAAGAATCATTTGTTGAAATGGTGTAGCAACAGTCATCAAGTAATGAGCTTGAAGACAATCCATCAGGATCCTTTAGGATATGGCAAATTGACCTCCAGTCAAATGCTACAAATGATTTCCCCAATATTTAAATCACTTATAATATATGTGTGTCAACCTTTACATTCAAAAGATTCCATTAGAAAAATTCAAGACATAAATGATTCCTCATTGAAGATTAGATGATCCACAAGCTTCAGATTAGATCTGAACCACATTCTGGAAAGTACAAAGGTAACACTAATTTTCTCTCAAATTTGTCAATAAAACAACTCCGTGATCTATGCCAACAACCCCCTCATACATTTGTTCATTCCTTCAGTTGACAAGATGCATGGCATGCTTGTTTTGGCCATGTTTACACTACCCATTGAACCATGAACAAAAAGTGTTTCATCTATTGATACAAAATTTCAGATACCATGTGTTAAAGGGTGCTCCAACAAACCAACTTTCCCAATACACATTGCCAATATGCCTTTGCCAACGCTACTAACACATATTTACAAGACTAATAGTCTCTACTTGTCTACAGCTAGGGAAACCAAACACGTAACATAAACTCAAAAGTTTTAGATTGTTTCTATTGTTCCTAATATGTTGAGATGATAACACAAAACAAACAAAAATATCTACACAAAGAGCACTACATAAACAGAAAGACATTGCCACATTGTAAAATAAAATATTAGCCTCAGTCTGAGCTCTGAATTCTTTCATTCACCTAAATTATGCACCTAATTTGGTGGATGAGGATTGCCATTGGTGTTTGACAATGAGGGGTCAATTCCTATGATTTGCTTGGTTAGAAGAGTGACGAACCTGTGTCAATTCCTACAATTTTCTTGGTTACAAGAGTGACCAACCTGTTTATGCTATCCATTTTTTCTAGGAGTTCAATCATGCAAATGATCAATTCTTGTTCATTGTCAACTCTGTCCATAAGAACCCTTCCCATAACAATTTTTATGTGCCAATACAAATTGATAGTTTTCATATAAGTAGATCCTCCGGCTCTGATAGAATTTTCAACATCGGGGATCCAATATATGGTCTCCTGCTCCATGTGTGTGTATAGGATGAACCTGTGAGGTTGTGGTACTTTATCCTCTACATCTGATATTGTCCTTTGGATGGATTCAAGGATAATATCCCTCTATCGCTCTATAGTTTCCCTGGTAGAGAATTGAGCATGAGTGCCTCTCAAGGTTGGGGGAATAAAGTTGAGAGAGGAGGGAACCTCAGGTCTACCTCTTCTACCATAGCATAAGGGTCCAACAAGCTAACGTCAAACCATAATGGAGAAGGAGGGATGCAAGGGAAGTCGAGGACGGAGGAACAAGTCAAGGAAAAATGGGAGCAAGTAGAAGTGGATGGAGGGTCGAATGAGGGACGAATGCACCATAACAAAATATTAAAATAGGGACGTTTGGGTTGGAGTAAGAGAAGGACATGGAAATAGGTCAAGTAGAAAACTAGGAAGAAACAACAGATTAAGGGATACTTTAGAGAGAAATAGGTGAGATGTAGACTCCCAAATACACAAATCCAAGGATGGGGATGAAGGTCTAGAAAACAAAGGAGATGGTAGAGGATAGAGAAGTAAATGAAAATTGTTTTAAATTCATAATAGCGTTGCAGGAAAGAGAAAGAAAAATCTAAACTTGCAAAAGAAAGTCTTGCAGAGAGGAGTGACTCACAAGAACTATGAGATCCTTGATCTATCAAGATGGACAATTATAATTAGGGCCTCTATCTGCATGTTCTCTATAAAACTGTACTAATAGTCTAGAGTTGTATATATTGGAGGAACTCTGCCATGGCTAGTAGATTATAAGTCAATCCAAGCTCCTCTTGCCTATTGCATTGCTTCCTTCTCCCCACTTCTTTGCATAATAACCTTGTCCCTACCTATAATTTGCCATAATTTAAGCATTGAGTTTGTGAATGTGTAAACTGTGAAATATGTAACTAGGTTTGGTCTTCATAATGACATATGTAATCATGATTTTATGTATTTGATGTAAAGAGAAAAATAAATTTATTATCGTTATTCTTGAGGCATGTATTTCATGCTCAAGGGAAATTTATTTTTAGGTCAAGCACCCATTGAGTACTTCTAGGTCTTGGCATTTAGTCTACAAGTCAATTGAGTCATTGCCATGTATTAAAGACCCATTTGGGAATGTTACATATTGTAAAGGAAAATTTAGTTGAGTCAAAAATAGAGTCAAAGACCCTCCAAGACCTTGTCAAATGTGTAAACAACAAGTCATCCTTATCAAGTGACAATTCAGCCTAGGGATAGGGTCAGGTTGGCCTACAAGATGTGAGAAGAATCCTATATAAAGGGTTCAACCTCATTTTCAAATATCATCCTATCAGATCGCAAAAGTTTGATAAGAAAACAAGAAGAAGCCACATATCCAAGCGAAGAAGGAGGAAGCATAAAAAGAATAAGATCAAACAATTTTGGACTATTTTTGGGTCATCACTCTCACACGTGCAAAGATGAGCTAGGGAATTCTGAAGTTGCAACAAATCAAAATTGTAGTCATCAACAAAATTCAAGTTTTGGGTCAAAAGGAAGTCTCCGTTTAAAGTTGAATTGATAAGGAGGAGAATTCATCTCAAGCGAAGGAGAGGAGGATAATTCTCTCACATGTGTCACATAGTCTTCTGCAGCAGGGGAAAAAAACCGTAGGTTGAAATTACAAGTCTGAAATTTTTGTCAAAGGTTAATTGGAAGCTACTGAAAGGAAAGTTTGACTTGGGTTACGAAAGTGCTTCAAGGAAAAAGTTTGACTTGGTCTTGGAGGGGTCTTGGTCAAAGGTCATAGGTCTTGGAATTCGTCAATTGAAGTTCTATAAGAAGAGAAGAGTTCTTGTGGGTTTTTCTCTCAACAGGAGAGGTTTTGGCCCTGACTGATCGCCTATATATTGTGTCCTTTTGTCTCATTGTTATTTATTGTTTTGGTAGTTGTTTGATGATAAGAAAACTAATAATAATCAAGTGAAAGAAGAAGTTAATCAAGTTAAGTAATATCTATCACAAGCAGTTATCAAAGTAAGAGAAATCACCTATTATAGTTGCCCCTAGATTTCTCAACATAAACCACTGCATTAGTGTACCTTTCCAACCCCTTGCACACTTCCTTTTAAAAAAAAAATACATGTAATTTTATTCATGAAGAAAGAAAGACCAAAATTACATTATTCATATGTTGAGAGCATTCCGGTAGATGTGCCTCACGACATTTGAGCCAAAGAAAAAAACTATCAAAAATTACAAAAGTAAATATTCGAAATTAAGTGTGACAATAATCACTTAACTTCTCTTTTTTATGTTTATTTTATTTCACTTTCTACCATCCCTCTTTGTTTTGTTCAACAAGAACCATTGACAGTTCTCTTCTTGTTGCCTTTGGTGGGGATTCTTTGTCTAAGTTTGAACTCTTGGAAACATCAACTCTTTTTGTGCCCTCCATCCTAGTTTTTGTGTGTGCCTCATCATTCTATGGTTATGTTACTTGCAACTGAGATATGTTCTCATTCTAGTCTTGTGCATCCACTTCAACATGATTTGGAGGGTTCTCTATGGTTTCTTCCGCTTCTTCTTCATAGAAATGGAGATCCAAGGGCTGCCATCATTTTGATTTGTGGGCTTGCCACTTTTTCTTTTTTGGGGAATTTTTTGCTTGTGCACATTTGTTCTACAAATGACATGTTTTGTAGCATATATGACATTAGATTGTTGTGTACTCATAATCCAATTCTTGGTTCCACTAAGATTTTTTATGATTCAATTGAATGTGATTAGGTAGATATTTACTAAGGTCTATTTCTACACATATTTTGCCAAAGATAAATAAACATTTCTTTGTTCTTTTCCATCTTTCTGAATTTTCCAAGAGTGTTTTTTATTTCCTCTAGAACCTGATGGTGCTAGAAAGGGAGTGGTAAATTTGGAAGTCACACCCATATCTACATAATTGAGACCACCATTTTAGTGGCATCAAAATTGGTAAACCAAGGGGTGATGAAGAGCCCAACTCTTCCCCAAAACCAGGGCCCCTCATATAGGACTTTCTCCAATTCATCTTGAGTATCAAATTGGACAATACAAAACTTCTAGAGAATACATAGATATCATAGTTTGGGGTCTAGGAAGAAAAGATACATATATGTAAACCATCAAATTTTTGCTAGAATCCATTAGACCTACATATTACAACCTTAGATTAAAGAGTAGAAAAAAGGTGGTTTACCTTAGGGGGGTTGACCTCCATAGAAGGCGTGTGTTTCATTTGTTCAACAATATAGGTTCTTGGGTTGTTTTCAGGCTGAGATACAAGGAAAGAATCCTTTCCTTTGCCACATCCTTGTAGGAGGTTGATTCATTAGATTTCCTGGGTTCCGAAGCTCCTCCACGCAACCTCAGATTCAAGACTATGGTTGAATTCCTTGTGGTGTAGTAGTCTTTAATTTGTAAAGAGTTCTAAAGCAACTTCCCTTCATATAGAAGACATTGATTTTTGTAGGGATTCCCCACCTATTCTCTATGCGCTGCTTTAGATTGTTGAATGAGTCTAAGCTCTCTGTCTTGAAAAGGGAGGACTTCCCACTTATATTCTTAATGAAAATCTACAAAATATTATGTCCCAAATCTTCCTATGGTTCATTCTTCTCAAACTTGTTGGAGAGGTTGAGTGCACTTTCAAGAAATGTCTCCCATTTGTGCATTGGTGACATATCCTTCGTAGGCCACAACTCCCTTGATGTTGAATATGCTCATGACTCTGGAACAAAGGGGGTAGGGAAATCAATAAGCAACCCTATTGGGCTTGGCTACCACATCCACCTCAAAATTACAAAAAAATAACGAAATAAAAGGATTTTGGGTCCCTTTGTCAATCTTCAATCCTTGACTTTGGGCACATAACAATCTAAGGTGAATGAGGTTTCTACAGGTCTTTGCAACCTTGTACTCATGTAGACCACAAACAACCAACAATAGGGAGGTGACCATTTCACCACAGATAAAAAATTATTCATCCATTTGTTATCGCTTAGAAGTTTGTTTGATTCTACGACTCCAATCCATGGTGTATCCTAGAAGCATATCTCAAACCCTTGACCTACAACGATGGACAGGAATAAACTTTAGAAGTGCCAAACCCTAAGCATTAACAAAAATTCCATTTTTCTGCTCCAACACCCGATTTATGTTATTCCCTTGCACAGTTCCTAATTTCACAAGCAAAAACTTACCACCTTCACATCATTCCTTATGACAACGGGGTAGCCATGCAGGGTACCAGGTGGGGGAATCCTATTGTCCTTCATAATTATTATTAACCTCATCATTGGCATCATTTTTCACATTGTATGGGCACCCACTCATGGGGAATACCGTTGGACATTTTTTATCAGGTGCTCAAAAATTTGCTCAAAATTCAAAGTTGTCGGATTGGTGTGGAACCTGAATGACTGCGTAGTGCTCGTCATCCTGAATCTGATGAAACTTGTTTCGCGCAAATTAGACTCCATATGCTCCCAAAAACATGTTCTGTTCATTTTCCTAAACAAGCAATTTTTTTCAAAAAAAATATGATAGTCGAGTCAGTGTTGGTTTTAACCCCGTACAGAAATTACCTGCATACGAATTCTAAAACACAGAAAATAAGCAATGCGAGAGCATAACACATAAAACACATATACACAGATATTTTCCCCTGGATCCCAAAACTGGGACTACCAGCGTGATTGTTCATTATATTCCTTTCAATGTTACAATACATATTTATACATGTCGAAGCATCCAATACCATGGATCGAAAACCATTGCGTCCAAAACCATGTGCGAAAATCATGCACACAACCATAGATAGGTCCACCCAACCTAACATAGGGTCCAAAACCAAAATTTTCTGGGGCACTGCCCCGAACCCCATAGACTGGGGTTACCTGCATCCCTCAAACCCCTTGTGACTTCCCCCGCTACGCAATCGGCGCAATGAAGGGGGGGCTTCGCCCCCCTTCTAACCCCCTGGTTAGCTACGTGGGCTAGTCATGGAAATAATATAAAACAACCCAACAGTCAGTAGTCCGTACTGCTGACATGGCGTTGATTGGGCATGCCTAAGTGGCAGGGTGACTGTGCATTGAATATTTTCTTTCGGTGATTTAGGTGGTGCCAAGTGGCACGATTTCTTTTGCGTTGATTTAGGCAATTTTCATTGGTGGGTTGGTGGCCAACCACAAGCTACCACGTGGCCCAACCAGAGGCCACCACGTGGCAGCATGGGGGTGACATAAAACTTGTTAAGGGCCGAATGGACCAGGCAGGGGCCGAACACCAGACCTCCGTCCAACTTTTTTTGCCATCTACCGTCGTGCCACTATGAGTCTTATTATATTATGTCATGCGACATATATTTAAACCTTACATTTTGCGTATTTCAGAAAAGGGTCCAGCCCACGGGGGGCTAGCCTCTGGGCGCGTGCAACCCAACAGAACCGCGAGCAGAGCAAAGTGGGGGCCTGACTGGCGGGGTGGGCTATTGACCTTAGCCCCGGGCACGTGGCCCCCCATGTGGCTTGCATTTTCGGAAATAAGGCTACATTGGGCATTTAATCGCTCCGACAAATTCACTTGGAATTTGGAGGAATCGACGCCTAGTTAGCGGAAATTGGGGCAAATTTGTAATATGGTGCCGGATTTTGGGAAATTTGTAGAGCAAATAGTGCAAGAGCTAGGGGAAGCCATAACTTCTTCAGTTTTTTACCAATTCAGGAGAAGAAAGAGGCTAGCCAGGCATTTTTTAGCATGTTGGAGCCATTGGAGCAGGTTTTAGATGCTGTTTGAGCATTGTAAATTGATGTATTCACACTTTTGAGCATAATGGAGAGGACCAAGCCATTGGAAGCTGGACCAAGGAGACATAGCCCAGGAGGGGTGAACTCCTTCATCATGTGTTGTTTTGACACTGTTTTGGTGATGTTCTTGTCTGTTGTATGCTATTGTTTAGTCATTTGTTTATGTTAATTTGTACATGAAATTTACATAAAAATACTCAAAAACTCATGATAAAAACTTGCAATTAAACCTCATGAATCCTTAAACACTTTTACATATTCTAAAGAGGAATTTAGCACAACAAAACTAATTTTCCCATTCAAATCAAGTTTGGTATCAGAGCCCTTGGTTTTCTTTGTGAAAGTAGCATTTAACTGTTTGCAAGTGAATGTGATGCTTACAAGGTTGAAACTCAAGAGAGGAGAAGGAAAGTTGGTTGAAGGTCCTGAAGTTGGGTCAAGGAGAAGGAGTGCAAGATTGCCACAATCTCCACCAGTTTTACCTCAAATTGCAGTTGAAGCTTCAATAAACATGTCACATGAAGGAGAGCCTACAAATATGTCAGAGGATGAGAAGGTTTTTAGGAAGGCTTTCTTTGACATGACAGAGATGGTGAAAGTCCTTTATGAAGAGAGAAATACAAGACTGCAGAATGAAAGCTCCAAGCCTACAAAAGGAGAAGGTTCTTCAGGAGGAGGAGATAAGGGAAATGGAGGTAAACCTCGACCATCATCTTCATATTCATCTTCACAGACATCTTCATCCTCTTCCACTAATACAACCCTTACTCATACTCATCAACATACCTCAAAAGGAATTGGTAAAACTCCCTTGTTAAAACTTGAAGTTAAATTTGATCTGCCTATGTATAATGGTGAAGTGAATGCAAAGAAGCTTGACAATTGGGCTCTTCAATTGGAGGTCTATTGCAGAATTCAAAATATTCAAGATGATGACGCAAATATTCAGCTAGCTTCCTTGAGACCGGAGGGTGCAACACTAATATAGTTGGAAGCCAAGACACAAGAAGAGATTAAAAAACATGGTAAGATCTCAATTTCTTGGTCTAATTTGATTGTTGCAATTAAAAGACAATTTGGCCCTCTAGCGTATATGTAAAAAGCCATCATGAATTGGCAAAACTTTAGACAACTTAAAGGTCAAAATGTGCAAGATTACAACCAAAAATTTGGAAGAAGGTCTCTAATGTTAGGTGTAGATTTGCAATCACAAGACAAGTTGTTAAAGTATATAGGGGGTTTACAAAGTTACCTTAGGCATATGATCCTTATGTTTAATCCCAATAGTCTAGATGAGGTTTGTGTGCAAGCCGCTCATCTTGATGCAAGAGGGAAAAATATTTTGGTAGCAAAAATCCATTTAAGGGTAAAGAAAAAGAAAAGGGTTTCAAAGGGAAAGGAAAGAAAAATGCATCCATTAAGAAAGAAGGAGAGAAAATAACATGCAAGCATTGTTCCAAAGAGGGTCATGATGAAGACCATTGTTGGAAGCTTCATCCAGAGATGAGACCTAAGAAACTCAACAAAAAAGGAAAATAAAAGACAACTACCATCATTCAAGAGGATTTGGGATCTGATTCGGGTGATGAAACTAAAATTACAGCCATGGTTATAAAAGAAAAAGAATCCATTGCTAGCACTAGTACATCAAATTGTCACACTAGCACTTCAAATGAAGAAACAAGGATTAAATTATTTCATATGAGGGTTATTGAAAAACATACAAAAATTGACACACTATTTGGTAGTGAGTCTCAAGCCAACTTGATATCTAAAGACTTAGTCAAGAAACTTAATCTTGAAACCATTCCACATCCCAAGCCATATCCATTGGGTTGGATATGCAAGGACACAAACTTACAAGTTACAAGGAATGTATTCTTCAGTTTGCAATCACAGCAAACTTAATTGACGAAGTTGAATTAGATGTTGTACTGGTTGATATTCTAGGAATTGTTTTGGGTAGTCCTTACCTCTATAATAGAAAATAAATCTTCTATCGCCATGAAAACAAGTACCACTTGTTCAAAGATGGTGTGGAGTATATTGTGAAAGCTCATCACACGAAACTAAATCTTTTATTAGTTAATGCAAGGCAAATGAAAAGACTAGTGAATTCAAGAAAGAATTTAGTGCTTCTTATGATCAAACCAAAGAATGATGTTGGTTATGAAGCATTTGAAGGTCGTGATACAAAATTGAAATCTGATTGTGTTAGTGTAGTTAACCAATATGATGAGATGTTTCAGAAACCAAAGGGATTACCTCCCAAGAGGGGAATCCAACATGAAATACCATTGCAACAATATTGTCACCTTTCTAACATTGGCATGTACAAGATGTCAATAATGGAAAATGCAGAAATACAAAAGCAAACCCAAGGGTTGTTGAAAAAAGGGATCATTCAACCATCTCCTTCGCCATACGGGTTACCTATTGTTTTGGTGCCCAAGAAGAATGGAAATCATGTCACGAAGTGGAATTTAAGGAGTGGCTATCATCAAAGTAGAATTGTTGAAGGAGATACACAGAAGACGACATTAAAAACAAAGCAAGGTTTGTTTGAATGGTTAGTTATGCTTTTTGGCCTTTGCCATTCTCCTACTACTTTCGTGTGTATGATGAATGATGTATTGGAGCCATTTCTAGATAAGATAGTCTATTAAGATGACATCTTAGTTTTCATAAAATCTCTTGATGAACATGTCATGCATGTGAGAAAAGTACTTGATGTCTTGAAGAAAGAACAATTTTTTTTGAAGATGTCAAAGTGTGAATTCAGTAAAACTTCTTTGGTGTGCTTGAGGCATATTGTTGGAGGATGTGAGTTGAATATAGACCCCTCTAATGTCTATGTCATGATGAATTGGCCAACGCCCAAGACAGTCACCGGAGTGATAAGTTTTTGGGAGCATCCCAATATTGGAGAAAGTTTATTACTAACTTTTCTTCTATCGCAACTCATTTGCATACATTGACTAGTGTGGAAAAGGTCTTCCAGTGGAGAGGAAAGCAACAAAAGGAATTTGATGTCTTGAAAGCAAATATGCCATGGGCACAGTCCTCGCGCATATGGTAAGCCCATTTCATGTCATTCAGAAATTTTCAATGGTGCAGTGACAAAGTTGCAGCAATCAAGGCACTTTCGACGAATGGGATCCTTATAACAATTCCACTTGGTCAGCAAGTATAAGAAAGGCATATACAACAAGGTCGATGATATCATTTTTAGGCCTATTGTTAGTGAAACTACTTTACTCAAGCATAATTTTGTTTTGCATGAAAGTTATGTTAAGCAATATGCATACTTCCAAAATGTACATTTAAGCTTGAGTCAAGAGAACCAAGTAGGGGAAGTTTGTTACCATTTGTGTCATAATTTGTTGTACCATCTTGGTAAGAAGGATGTTTCTATTGATGGTGACATGGAAAAATCCAAGAATTTCATTGAACGATTCCAAATGGTACCTCAAACAGTTCAAGATCAGCTTGAAAAGAGCCAAGGAAAGTACAAAGCAAGGCACGACAAGCATCGTGTGGATCAAAAGTTCCAAGTCAGTGATGAAGTTTGGCTTCACATTAGCAAAGAGAGGCTCCAAGGAGAAGGTAAAAAGTTGAAACCAATTCGATATGGTCCATTCAGAATTCTGGAAAAGATTGGTGACAATGCCTTCAGGTTGGATTTGCCTTCATATATGCAAATTTATGTTGTTGTTAATGTGGAAAATTTAAGGTTGTATGAGCCTCCTTTGATTGAAGATCAAGGAGAGAATGTTCAAATTCCTTCCATTGAAGATTTCTCTCCTGAATACCTTGATGAACTACAACAAGACACCATTCTTGATAGAAGAACAAGGTCTTCAAAACGAGGGAGTGTGGACTACCTTTGAGTGGGGCTCAAAGGAACAAACCCTTCCAAGTGTAAATGGATCAAGATTGGAAAGGTGAGGGAACTATTCCCTCACCTGTTGAACAACTAAAATTGGTATTTTGCGGTCCAAAAGCTTCGAGTGGGGAGCAATGATCAGGTTCTCAAAAATTTGCTAAAAATTCAAAGTTGTCGTATCAGTGTGGAACCTGAACAACCGTTTATTTCTTGTTATCTTGAATTTGGCGCAACTTGTTTCGTTTGAAACGGACTCCGTATGCTCCCAAAAACATGTTTTGTTCGTTTTCCTAAACAGGCAAATTTTTGCAAAAAAATATATGACAATCCAGTCAACAGTCTGTATAACTAACGTGGTGTTGAATGGGCATGCCTACATGGTAGGGTGAATGTGAATTGATGTTTTCCTCCGAAAAATTAGGTGGTGCCAAGTGGCATGATTTCATTGGCGCTGATTTGGGCGATTTTCATTAGTGGGTTGGTGGCCAACCATAGGTTGCCACGTGGCCCAACCAGTGGTCGCCACATGGCAGCATGGGGACCACCAAAAACTTGTTAAGGGTCAAATGGCTTGGGCGAGGGTCAAACAACAGACCTTCGTCCAACAAACCTTGCCATCTATCGTCGCACCACTATGAGTCTTATTATATTATGTAATGTGCATATATTTAAACCTTACATTTTGCGCATTTCAGAAAAGGGTCCAGCCCATAGGGGGCTACTGTTTAGGCGCGTGCAACCCAACAAAACCGTGGGCAGAGCGGAGTGGGGGCCTGGCCAGCGGGGGCGGGCTGTTGGCCTTAGCCCCGGGAACATGCCCCCCCATGTGGCCTGAATTTTCGGAAATAAGGCCGCATTGGGTATTTATCGCTCTGACAAATTCGCCCGAAATTTGGTAGAATCAGTGCTCAGTTAGCGGAAATTGGGGAAAATTTGTAGGACGGTGTGATATTTTGGGGAATTCGTAGAGAGAATAGTGCAAGAGCTAGGGGAAGCCATAAATTCTTCAGTTTTTTACCAATTCAGGAGCAGAAAGAGGCTAGACATGCATTTTTGGGCATGTTGGAGCCATTGAAGCAGGTTTTAGAGTCGTTTGAGCATTGTAAACTAATGTATTCACACTTTTGAGCATAATAGAGAGGGCCAAGCCATTGGAAGCTGGACCAAGGAGATGTAGCCCAGGAGGGGTGAACTCCTTCATCATGTGCTATTGTGATATTGTTTTGGTGATGTTCTTGTTTGTTGTATGTTGTTGTTCAGTGATTTGTTTATGTTAATTTGTACATGAAATTTACAGTAAAACACTCAAAAACTCTTGATAAAAACTTGCAATTAACCTCATGAATCCTTAATAACTTTTACATATTCTAAAGAGGAATTTAGCACAACAAAACTAATTTTCCCATTCAGATCAATTTTCCCGTAAAATCTAGCATGCAAAAAAAATTGAGAGCTGGTTATTACTATCCATCTTTATTCTTAGACTTGTAAAACTATGTAAAACCTTGTGATGAATGCCAAAGGCATTCTAGGTGTAAAAAAGCTTTGCTATGCCTTTGCAACTTTCCTTTTTCAAAATGGGGATTAGACTTTATTGGTCCTATCAATCCTCCTTCTTCAATAACTCATATGTTTATCTTGACCGCTACTTAATACTTTACTAAGTGGGTAGAAGCCATTCCTATGAAGCAGGATAAGGATGAGTCAATGATTTATTTCCTAGAGTCTAATATATTTTCAAGGCTTGATTTATGAATGTTGACATGTGGGAAATTCCTTTTTAAACATATAGAAAACTACCCAATGATCAGTCCTAATTAGACTAAGTCACATTTAGTCTCATAGTTCCCTGTCGATACATATGCTCAGTCATCCACCTAACTACCCATTGATCGGTCACAATTAGATTGAATTTCATTTGGTATGATAGTTCCCTACCGATATGCAGGATCAGTTAGCCACCTAAAAGAAATAGAAATTTAATTCTAAGTCCTCCTGAGAAGAGTAAATTAAATCTAACTAGTTATCTAAAAGATTATTTAGAACAATCATAAAATAATAAAATGAAATAATCTATTTATTTAACTATCTATCCCAGCTATAAGCATAAACTAAATTGTGAATTAGTAGATATTAGAAAGAAGATGATATAATTTCAATGTTTCATTCAACAATATGTAAACATAAAACTATATTTGTTATGCGTGAGGAATCACTTAGAAAACAAATATGTCCTTATTTTATTTGACAAATTAATGAATCAAAACAAAAATACGCAAAGAAATTTCTCATAACACTGTAGTAAACAAATAATTCAAATAACTTATAGAAATGTAACTCAAATGTTCGTTTACTTGCATAGGTTTCAATTCATCAAAATTTGATCTTCACGAATTGTCTTTCAAACTAAAAGAAATATATAGTTTTGCATGCAAAAATTCCAACCCTAGTTTTGAGTGGAAAAGTTCATAATATAGAAAAAAATTCTAGAAAGAAGGGAAGTTTTCACTTCTTTCTAATTGTTATCTAAAAATACTCACAAACAAAAATTCAAATATAAAATAAGCAAAAAAAATGCTAAAGGGATTTAGATTAGTCGCCATTGGTTTTCTTTTTCTCATTGTTTGAGATAAGACTGTCACCTCACAACATATTCGAATCACTGGGTGATTTGTGAATATGTTGTAGCGGCTACAACCACCATCCAAAATTTTGCCTTAGCTTTGTTTTGGAGCCTCCCTACCAACCATCCTCAGCAGCATGTCTTGCACAGTCAAGGACATAAGCTTCATGGGTTTTTCAACAGTTTGCCAGCCTGTGCATGATAGCTTGCTTCACTCCCCTCACAGGTTGTTACTCCAAACTTGGTCCAGCTACTAGATGAGCAGATCCTTCAGAAAACTATGCAATTCTAGAGGGGAACCAGCATTCCCTCCAGAAATTGCACAAATCTAACTAGCTACCTGCTAGGCCCAGAAATTGCGCATTCCTGTCAAGCAACCTTCCTCTGGAAAATTGCATAATCTGGCCCGGCAATGCTACTCACCCCAAAAATTGCGCAATTCTAGGCAGTAGTCAACTGCTCCTCCCAGAAATTGTGCAATCCCTCTGGACAGCCAGCCCAGCTTCCTCCTAGAAATTGCGTAAAAATCCCTCTCAGTCAAGAAGGTTGTTGCATGTGCATTCGGGTTGACTGGTTCCATCCAGACCAAGAAAACTAGACTTGCATGAATGGGTTGCTTTTTCCTGAAATAGCAAAAAGAAGCATACAAAAAGCATCCCTATATTTTAGGGATCTATTTTTAGTAGTTGGAGGTTACATGCAAAGATCGTTTTAGAAAACTTCCACCAAGTGTTGCTTTTCCTCGATTTGTGGCATGTGCGTCATGAACCTAAAACTTATTTATTTGACGCTTCAAAGCTCATTCTTCACATCGATCTTGGAGCTATTACATCCCACAACACATCCAGCTCGGCTATTTCCGGGTAAGTCCGCTTAACTTGTCTTTTGCAGCATTTCTGTCGCTTTTTCTGTTTTGGCTTGTGTGAGTGTTTCTGCTTGATTTCTGTGAGCGCTTATTGTCATTTGTATGCATGTTAGCTTGTACAAGCACCATTTCAGTTTCTTTAGCATCTCACTGTTGTCGCCTGCGTGACACTGTTTTGCACGAACGGTTGCCGATTCAGCGACTCATTTCACACACATGCATGTTGTTCCATTTTCTGAATCTTGGATTCACTGATTACATGCACGATCATTCACTCCTACTTACACTCAGTATCACCATGCATTCACATGTTCATTTGCTTTTAGTTGTCGTCAGTGGGTCTGCGCAACCTTGGCCCGGACTCTGCCTTGCCCAGAAAACAATGTGCAATTCTAAGAAGGAAGGCTCTGCCTTCCTCCCAGAAAATGCACAATTTGGCCAGCCATTCCCTCCAGTCTTTCTTTGCACAATTCTGAGAGGCAGTGATTGTTGGCCCAGAAAATTGCGTAATGCAGTCTTTAGGCCTGCATCACTTGCCAGCTGAAATTGTGCATTGCGTAATCTTAGCACCCAACAGGCCAGTCTAGATTCCGCACTGCGCAATTCGAGCAGTCAACCAGCCTCCCAACAGTCCGAACTGCCTTTTGCGCAGTTTCAGCAGTTAGTCTCCCGGCCTCCTAATGAAAATTGCACAATCCTTGCCAGGAATTCCCTAGGTATGTTGCATGTCGTTCCTCAAGTTTTCTTTGGTTTTAACTGACATATTTCTTGCCATGCATGTCGTTGTGTCTCCAAATATAGCAGGTGTTCATCTGTCTCTCAACAGTTTAGGATCAATGGCTTTCAAGAGAGTAGGGTCAAAGGACACCGACGGAAGCGCAACTAGAGCATGAGTTGAGCGAGTGTCTACGAGTTTGCCAATTTACGAAGACACCAAGCTGATTGTAGACAAAGACATCAAGCTGAAACAACAAGAGGTCAATGATGCATTCGCAGGCACATTTGGGGAAGATCTTGAAGACCACCAAGTCTATGTGAACATTCACAAGTCCAGATTGCATGCAGGTATCCTGCGTTCCCATGTGCGGACATGATACATTGGAACGTCTCGCACATTGATCCCGAGACGATGACATTAAGCAATGTCACCATGGAGACACCCTTCAGTATACCTAATAATAATGCAAACTCCATGGATATCTTGAAGAACTGGGTGAAGGAGCCAACCAAATTCAGGATGACACCCAACTAGATTTACAAGACGAAGATACTGCGGAAGGCGTATCAATACTTGGTCATATTTGCATGTTGCTTGTATGGCCAAGAGAGCACAGAGACCTTCACGCATAGTTGGGTGATTTGTTGGACCAACTGGCCAATGAAGGTAAAGCATGCAACTGGTCTGACATGTTGGCTCACAAGTTGAAGGAACAGGTAATAGGAGCTCGACAACTGCCCAAAGGTCAGCAAGCAGAAATCTACATGTCTACCTACATCTTAGATGCAATCTATGCCCATCAAGAGTTCTCGGGTTTGAAGTGGGCATGGACACCAGCAGAAACCTCTATCAATAATTATTGTAGACTGTTTTCCGAATGTAGCTTTAGAGGAGTTATCACACAACTGTCAAATCATTTTGTCACCCCAATGTACAAGATGATATTTGAGCAGGATCCACCTTGCATGTCAAAGGAAGCAATGGAGGCACTGATTGACATAGCGGATTGGTATGCCTCATCGTCTGGCACCTTCATATGGATGTACAATGCAGAGAAGACTCCGCATGTTTTGCTGAAGTTTTCCATGGACAAGCTCGTCATGCAGGAACTAGCATACCACATCTCGGCAGGATTGTCACCTAGGATGCACCGGAAGAAGAAGGCACCTTGGCCCACTCTTCCATTACGGATCGAGTTGTACGAGATACATAGTCTCAAGCATGCAGATGCCGAAATAGAGGAGGTCAAGAAATTTACTTTCGACACCCAAAGCTTCAATCCGTATGACCCGCATTGTTTTGTGAAGGATCACTGCATGAGAGTACATTTTTTGTGGATCCATGGGGCATGTCATTAGGTGGAAGAAAACCCATGGAGATATTGTCACAACTTCTCCAGGCCCAATGAACTGGCTGACATTGCTATGGAATAGTTAGCGAAGAAGCATGAAGGAGCATCTAAGAGAGCACCAATAGCAGCAGCAACAGAGGTAAGCATACCGGCGCGCGACTAAGGCAAGAGAAAGATTGTCGACAACACAAAGGAAAATAAAATATGCAAGTTCAGAGCAGACCCACTTGTGCATAATGCAACTTTGGCAATAGAGGCAAAGAGGCAGAAGTGCAACAAGAGGACCGCTCAAAGGCAAAGAGAAAAACAGAGAATGGAGGAAATAGTGAAGGAGTTGCATTAGTTGAAAGAGAAACTTCGGAAGGAACATGAGTTGCACAGACAGGAGAAGGAAGTGTAGCAAGGACAGGTACAACATGGGGCGCAACATGTGCATACAAATGAAACTGCGCCCATACAAGTAGTAGACTCATTTGAGTAGTTGGCACAAAGTAGGCAGGGTGAGCAGTCATAGGAGAAGGACTTTGCTCAAGAGATTGAACGAGTACTCAAGTAGATGGATACGAAGATGGAGTAAGCAGAGTTAGAGCAAGACATTGACCTCATGCCTTACCACCAAGAGGTAGACCCACCAGCTTCACCGGATTTGGAAGCAGAGAAAGTCCCAAGCGACCAAGGAGACACTAAGATCCTTGGAGACAATCCGAAAGAATAGATGCACAACATATCATTCGACTAGTCGCAACATAGAGCTGTGAAATCACATAGAGTGTCTACTTCAGATGACCACACATCTCCTGTGCAATTTGAAGAATGGATGATCGTATCTGACGTGCGCAAGTATCCAACAACATTGGCTGATGCCACCAGAGCATATGCCAAAGCCACTAGCTCGAGTGTTCGCTTCTTGATAGTAGAGAACGAGCGAATGGATAAGGAGTTACAGATGGCCAAGCAAGGAGAAGTATTGGTTAGAACATCCTCCTGAGAAGAGTTGAAGAAGGTGATACTAGATGAAGTATTATCCCTTGAGACAATCATGCGAGTGTTGTATTCCAAGTTTGGTACCGTGCATAAGGCAGTTGTCCATCTCAATGGTTGGCAAAAGCGATGTGCTAGGAGAGCACGTATCTTGTCAAACTTGCATATTACTGTCGATCACATGCAAACATGGACAATGAGATACAAGGGAGCCCTGTTACACTTGCCCAAGCTGATGAAGCCCAAAGCAGTCGAGCTGAAAGCACACATTCGGATTCATATCTGGAACTATGAAGAACTCCCGCAGCCCATCACTAGTTTGTAGGCTTCCCATGCATGGGTATTCAGAAGCATGGATGTTGTTGTGCGTGCACATGTGATCCCATCTATTGGGACACTCACCAAGGCAAAGACAAAGGCACAAGTCTGATTGGATCTTGACTGGTGAGTTGATGAGCATAGCCACTAGCGTAGACTTGGCAATCAATGCAGACACCATGCATTAGTATGTCGTTGGTCCGGCCGCACTCAAGAAAATTATGCACATGTTATTAGACGAGTTGGATAGAGGAGCCAGAGCAGTTTACCCAGATGCAACAGAGGTAAGAGTTTGTTTCCAGAAATATGTCACCAGAGAGTACACAGACACCATCGCAGACTACCAGGCTTGGCATCAGTTCGCCACCATCAACCATCATGAGGATGTCAAAGAGCTAGTCTTACCACAGTTTTACCAGTCATGGTGATGTCTTGTATGGCTTGCTCAAGCCTATTTGTCTCACATGGGTACATGTGCAGATTTTATGTAACGTCTTGTCAAGTGGAAGTTAAAGTGTCGATAGTTGGATTTAACAGTCATAGAGTAGTTGAAGAGTCATGAGGGTAGATGAACATTCACAAAGGGGAATGTTAAGGGTCACCCCACCCTTTGCTATATATAGTTCCTCATAACTCATTGTATAGGCTTTTGGTCAGCCATGCTTCCAATAGGAGTATCTTAGAGAAATCTTGGAGAGTATTGTAACGAGCCTTGGCTTCCCCACTATGTAGAGCTAGTATATCTCTTTGGAGTAGCAGGTGGTAGTGACTGTAACATTCTGCCATCGGGACTAGTGGTTGGTCACGGTTGTATTGTATGATTGGAACTTTCACTTCTTAATATAAAAAATTCAACACGTTTCATGCATATGTTGATATTGTATTTCAGCTAACTTGTTTACTGTAATGATATATGTATTTGTTTGCTTACGCATACACGTATGGAATTTTCTGTATAAGTATGTATGAATCTTACTGAAATATGTTGTTGGTTTAACCATCACTTTGGATTGCTAGCTTACTTTCTTTCCAGTTTGTGATGCATCTTTGCTCGTGTGTTCCCTTCTTAGCCACGTGCTTTCATAGGTTTCCAAGGGCCACACTCACCTCACCCTCCATGTGTTAGAATTGTTCATGCACCTTCCTTAACTTGTTGCATGTGTCACACCCTTTCTACCAACATGGATATCTTACTTGCCTCAGCGTGCAACCGCGGTCAAGGCGATACCGTACGTCCCACTGCTGGGACTCCTACACCAAGCGGTCTAACGTCTAGTTGGGACTTCTTACCGAGGAGATCCCCTGACATGTTGGCGGGTCCAACACTATCAACATTTCTGGAGCTAGAAGGAGGGCCAAATCACAAGTTGTGTCCTCTCATCCTGTTTTGAACCTTTGCACATCTATCATAGATTATATTACATTCATCCCTCCACGATGTCTTTTGCATGCAGAACCTCTCAACATCACGAGGGAGTTTCTTGATCTCTTGTCCAAATTCACGTATGATGGTGAAGGCAAAGTAGCCTGGTGTTACATAGTAATTTGTCACCAACCCTGCATTCCCTGATCCCAGACACTGTTGGTTCATGTTATTGACATCTGCCTTGTGTCATGTTTCAAATTATATGTGAATGTCTTCCTTGTCATCTCAGGAAGAATACTTCAATTCACTACTCCTGGAGCAGACCCCATTTTACCTATGTTTTTGGGTCATCACGGGACAACAGTTGTTCCTCCCGCGAAGATGGTCAAGATTGAACTAGCACTGGAAAAGTCTTCGCTCTATCTCTGTGTTGCACTCGCGACGAGCTACTTTTGGCAAGTTTTTTAAACAAATCGTCGAAGCTTCGAAGTGTAACAGCTTCATGGGCGGTCCTAGGGTTGGTTTTTGGATCAGATGAGCTCACCTCTCTCCTTTGGGATGGTTGTTCCACCTTTTGTGCAACCTCTCAAAGGGATAAGCTCTTTCTCCCATCTCTTATGGAAGCTCCTCCTCCTATAAATACTTCCTCCATGGCTGAGATCATCTAGCTTCAGAGTTCAAGAGTTCAATAGTAAAAGTAGAGAGTTTTGCTAGAGTGTGGAAGTAGCCTCTTATATAACTTAGCTTGGGATGGTTTTGAGTGGAGTTGGCTTGATTGCAAGAGTGTTCTAGCATTAGCCTTTTGGGTAGGAGAGAGAGTTATTCGTCTTTTTGGGAGACAGTTCATGAGTGAATGCTTGCGGAGACATGCTGACGAGACCCTCCAAGGAAACTTATGTTGTAAGTTTTACTTCAATTTATATTAATAGAAATCAATGGCTTAATTCCTATATCTTATGTCGAATTTCGTATTGATAGCTTGAAGCTCCTTGACTCTTTAAGTAGATCATTTTTTGTCGTACTCTATTATGTTCATGGTTGTGTTCTGTATGTTGTTTTCAAGTACAAGTGATTAGAAGAACGAGAGCTGGAGAAACACAACAGGCACTTCATCGAATGACAATTTGAAGGTAGGCCTTCATGACATCAACTTTCTAAGGAAATTTTCTTTGGTATTGTCTTTGTTGTGACTAGACCCACTCTAGGGCTAGAGGGGTTGCCTCTGTCCGCAGAGGGAACTTGCCTGCGTCACAAGTTGGCGACCATACTGGGGACCTTTGTATTTTGTCTCTTGATTTGATTTTGTTTTGCTTATTTATTGTCTCCTTTACTTTCGGGATGAATTCTTCATGTTATGGGTTGTTTGACTACTCCTAGTAGTCTTTCCTTTGTCATAAGTGATAGGTTTGGCCTTCCCTCAGCTAGATTTTGAATTTTTTCCTTTGATTTAAGGTCGTCGTAATTTATTTTATGACAGTCGCGAACATAGTTCTGCCTTCGACTATTTGATGCAATTAAATCGCCTCACAATCACGAAGAGCTCTGAAATCGGCTCGGCGCTGTTAACTAGTGTACTCGCAAAGTGGCTAGTTAGGGAGGTGCGACGTTTCATTGTCGGCGCATGTTATCAGTTTTACGCTCGTGAAGATTCTTGTAGGTTTCAATTTTGAAGTTTTGTTTGTTGATTGGCCAGTGTGTTCTATCCTTTTGAGCTTGTCTTCTGCCTATTTATTGTGTGTCAAATTGTTGATTGCTAGAATATTTGACTCTGAGTTTCATTCCCTTAAAACTTCTCCGTTTGAACTGTGTGACCTATTTACCTTAGGGTTTCTTGAAACATTAGCTTTTATTGGGTTACTTGTTCGTTTGGATCTTTGGGCTGTGTTTGATACGATCCCTTTCTTTGTTTGAGGGTTCTCCTTATTAATTGTTTTTTCATCTTCCTGATTGGTATGTGACATTTGGTTACCAAAACTTTCAAGTCTTGTTCGTTTGGTTTCCTTCCATCACTTTGGCATAGATCACATTGCTTCCCAGTCAATGAGAAAGCTTTCCAGTTTTGCAAAAAGAAACATATTCTTGGTTTTGAGTCTTTGATTAGTTTCTAAGTGGGATGTTCTCTTCATTTATTGAATGATTTCATTTGGAAAGGGCTTAAAACTAGCATTTTTTTGAGTTTTGCATTTGATTGCTTGTCATTTATTTGAAAAATCAAAATATCGCATTCATTTTGTGTTAGGAAATGAGAACAATCTTTTGCATTAGTAAATTCTTGACATTTAGACGTTGAAAAGAAAAGGATGTATTTTTCATTTTCTTAATTAGGTTGCTTGCAAGTTAGTGAAAGATAGAAGCATTTCTCTTTCCTCTTGATTGGTTTTCTTGCATTTGCTTGCTTGTCGCTTTGATTGTTTTGAAATGAACCTCTCACTTTTCTTTAGTTAGTTGTTCATTGAAAAGGAATGGTTTCTTTACTCATTTAGTTGCATTCTAGGAGCTTTTGAAGATACATTCGGTAGGGCCTTGAAACTGAAATTTAATTCAATATTAACTGCTTAAATTTATTGAATTAATCTAAAAACGCATTGGAACCTAACACTCGCATATCGCTAGGTCTAGGCTAGAGATGTGTTCCGACGTCTTTAAACCTAGTGGTTGTTGTTTTCACTAAGGTTGGGTGATTCCTCCTTTTGTGATTTGATAAGTACTAGTACGGACTTGTGCTCCCTGTACCATCGCGTATATGATGGGAGACCCCACTAGGTTGCAATCCTATTATCCATAGGAAGCTGAGTCTACCACCTTACGAGTTGTAACGCACCGAAAAAAACATTCAGGAAGATTAGTTGCTGTACGGAAAGTCCTTGGTCATTTCTCTTTCATTTTACTACCAAGGTGTATATGCAGTTTTACGATTTGTTTGGTAAACCTTTTTCCTAGAATTCCAGAGCAGTCACTTTCGTTCCTTTTCAACTCTTTAAAAGTAAAAGGATCATCTGAGCACTTGTCCTTTCAGGCTCATTAAACTTCGAAGGAGACTAGAGTCATCTTTTGCCCTTTTTCTCGACTCTCTAAACATGAAAAGGCAAAGTTTCGTTCCAGTGTCATAAAATTTATTTGCCCATGATAACATCCTACCTGTTAATTTTGGCCACATCGTGAGTAATATCCTTGAAAATAATTTAAAGCCCTCTTAATTAAATCTTCTCTCCTGGTCTTTTGAGTTTAGGCCATCCTGGCGGACTCATCTGTTCCGTCGTCTTTACCAAGTGATGGAGAGCCTTCTTCCCCCGTCTCTTCTGAGGTATCATCTGTTAGTGGCGCTCTTGCTATTGTTCCAAGTGTTCAGCCTCTTGCCTCTTGAGCTCCAGGTGAGGAACCTTTTGATATCAATTGGACTCCTCCCAACGTTTGGGAATTTTTAGATGAAGATCTTCCTTCTACTCCCCTAGTGCTTCGGTTCCTATGGCCTCTTTTGACATGGATGAGTCGAGTCCTGTTAGCAGTCAAGAGAGCCTTGTTTTGACTGGTGAATATCAGTTTCCTCTGGAAGGTTTTCCTTTCCACACCTCTCCAGATGTTTTATTACCGCTTCGCTATCGTGCTCTTGCTGACATACTTGGTTCTACAGAGCTCTGTATGGTCTTGTACAGTGGTTCTGACTTCAAGTTCGTTTGTGTCTACACAGTCGGCCATAACCTCCATTCCTCGGATGTAGGTTACATCGGTTACATCTGTTCCATCGATGCCCACCGTTTGTGTGGCATATTCGGCTCCTCTTGTTAGTGCAGTCACTGCATCCTCAGTGGTCACTGTTATTACCAGGATATCTTCCGGACCCATTGATGGTGGTCCTTCGTCTCTGGCATCTGGAGTCAGTCAACCTACAGGTAATGTACCTATCTCCTCGAATCCCATTCTGGGGGGATTGTCGTATGATCAATATATGTTTGCTCTTCAAAATCTGACTTATAGCCCTCTAGGTTCTCAGCAGATGTCTGTTCCACATAACCCTCTGCACTATTATGATCACCGTGGAGCTCATATTTATTATACTAGACCTCTTCCTCAGATGGCTCCAGTTGACAGTCAAATTCCACCTTCGGTTTCCTGGAATCACACTACTTACCACGGCTCACAAGGACAACCCGTTCAGGGACAACCTTATGCCTCAGTAGGACAGTCTTATAGTCAATAGGGGCAACCTTTGGGCTCACAAGGACAACCCTTTCAGGGACAACCTTTAGCCCAAACAGGTTCATCCTTTGTTTATTCAGGACAACCTCCTTTATCTCAAGGACCACCTTCTGGTCAGTTAGGTCAGCCTCAGTTCCAGCAAGGCCAACCTGCTGCCCAGCAAGGACAACCTTCTGGTTAGTTAGGTTAGCCTCAGTTCCAACAAGGCCAACCTGCTACCCAACAAGGACAACCTTCTGGTTAGTTAGGTCAACCTCAGTTCCAACAAGGCCAACCTGCTGCTCAGCAAGGACAACCTTCTGGTTAGTTAGGTCAGCCCCAGTTCCAACAAGGCCAACCTGCTGCTCAGCAAGGAAAACCTTTTGGTCAGGTCAATCTAGCTATTAGTCAACCTGGTGTTCAAATGCAACCTGGACCTCAAGCTCAAGCTGGTCCCCAAACTCAACCCGGTCCCCAGGCTCAGTTTGGATTCCAAGCTCAACCTGTTTATCAGATACAACCTGAGGCCCCGGTGCAATTTGGGCCTCAGTTTCAATTTGGTCCTCAAGTACCTCAGCAACCCCAAGGGCAACCTCAAGGTAATCCATATCAGAACTATCAGCAACCTCAAGTTAATCCTTATCAGAATTTTCAGCAGCCATATGCTACCCCTGTTGGTCAAGCTGGTAATCAATGGTTTGCTGGAGGTCAAAATCTAAGTCAACAACCAGGGTATGGTTTCAATCCGCCAAACTATAACCCTTATGGACAAAATCCTCTGGGACAAGATCCATGGGGCAATGGGGCCCTGGTTGGAACCCTAATGCTGGTCCTTATCAAAGACCCATGATGTCTTTCAATCCTCAGTTACCTTTTCTTACGACTTTGGAACTGCCCGATGTGTTGAAGTTGACAAATGATCCTATACTTCATAATCCATATTGGCCACCTGTTCCAACCAAGATCCCTAGTGATTGTCCTAAGTTTGAAGGCAAGTCCGAAGCAGACCCCAAGCACATGTCATGACTTATCACCTTTGATGTTCATCTAATTCTTGGCTTGACGATTCTATTCGTCTCCGTCTTTTCCAAAGGACTCTTACTGGTTCCGCTACAAAGTGGTACATTGAACTCGCTCGTGGGACTTTCCAAGATTTTAACTCTCTCGCGATGGCATTCCTTACGCATTTTCAGTTACCGATTCACTATGAAACGGGAACGCATCTTCTTACCTCTCTGAAACAGGACACGACTACCCACATCTCTGATCATATTCATGAATGGAGAAGGCGTCGCTGTTTGATCAAGTTCTGGATTCTTGATTAGCTATTGACTGATTGGTTCACTACCTCTTTTGTTGGTCCAATAGCCAGAGATATTGCTATGGGGGCATGCGTTACTGAAGAGCAAGCCATCGCACATGCTCAATATCTTGATTTGGTATATTCCCAATCTGGCACGCTTTATGACGTCTTGCCCAATGCTCTGTGACCTGGAACTTCTAAAGCTCCGCCAACACCTTCTGTCGATGGTGTTATTGGTTCCATCGCTCAGTCTTCTCGAAAGTCTTCCATGACTCCTGCGAAGCAGAAATCCATTGCTCCTACTGAAACTGCTTCTCAGTCTCCATCCAATCCTGGGAAAACCTCAGAAGTTAACGCTGTCCAGTCCACCACAGCAGAGAAAACTTCGAAGGGTAAGAAGAAAGGGAAAGGTAAAAATAAGTCTGACACGCCAAAGCAAGAAACTCCTAAGACTCCTACCGATGATGGTTCTAAATGCAAACCTAAGTATCCTTGTCTTATCTGTGATGAGGATCACTTCACTAAGGATTGTCCTCGATGGTCTGAGGTAAGTCGTTTGCTTAAGGGGACTTTAGGGATTCCTGTTGTGCTTAAAGAACCTTTTCCTTCCCCACAAATTCAAATGGTGGACCAACCTCAATCCTCTTCCTCATCTGGTTCTCAGGTCTTTATGGCCGAGACTATTCCTATTCACATGTCTACTCAATCAAAAGATTATCCTCTGCCGGCTAGGAAAGAACCTGAAGTTCCTTCTAGTGTTCCCCTGTCTAGTTCTGGCCCTCTTCATATTGAAAGGCCTAGTAATGAGTCCATCATTCAACCACCTGCTAAAGGAATTCTCCGGAAATCTTCATATAATCCCAATGCTCATGTTGCACAACACTATAGTATTTTCGAAGATCTAGCCCAAGCTCCTTCGACTATGTCTGCATTGGAGGTTCTCTAGAGTTGTCCTCCCCAACGGAAATCATTACTATTTGCATCGATGGAAATGATATGGCCGATTCTGAGTTGATTACTTTCAATCTTGAAAATCATGTGCCATGTTTGCCTCACCAGATCGCTTTTCTCATCTAGGTTGTTATTAACTCAAAGGCTATTCATCGTACTATTATAGAAGAAGGAGCCTCAACTTGCATCATGTCTTTTGCTTGTTGGAAAGTCATTGGTTCTCCATCTTTGAGTCAAGCTCTGAATACCCTGGAGGCATTGATGGAAGAGATTCTCGTCCATTTGGTATTCCCCCGCATTTTCCTATCACCTTGGAAGGCAAGACAGACAACGTCGAAGTAGAGGTTTTCGACGCCCATCTAACTTACAACCTTCTATTGGGTCAAAGTTAGACATATGCTATGCATGTCGTTGCTTCTTCACTGTTCCACATACTCTGTTTTCCTCGTCAAGGGAAAATTGTTAGGGTCAATCAGTTTTTCTTCTTTGCTTCCTCTTCCTCGAAAGGCAATGTTTCATATGTGGAGCATACCAATATTCCTTACGAGAGTGTGGGTGTCGGGCTCTTTAAAGCTCCTACCCTCATGGGCATTTTTCCGCTCCCACCTCCTAATGTCACCTCCATTAATATGATCTTTGTTAACCCTGATCCTTGGGTGATTCCTCCCCTCGATCAGGTAGATTCTTGGGGTGATGTTATGTCGTTAAGCCCTGTTGAGCTTAACTATGTTGAAATCGTCTCGGCTTCAACTTATTTTTCTAACTCTACTACTTCAAGTAGATCTCTTGACACATATGTGCAATCCCCTTGGCTTGGAGATATTGCTTCTCTTGATCCTTTGCAAGAGACGTTTCCTTCTAATGAGGCTATTCTTGAAACTTTGTCTTTTGAGGATCCTCCTTGGGTCGATAGTCATCATCGTTCCTCATTTCTTCCTAGCTTTGGGGCAATGACTGCCTGTCTAGATAATTTTGCTTCCCATGTTCCTTCTCAACCGCTTCAGACACCCATCTTAACTCATGAGGTCTTTTCTGAAGGGAATATGGGAAATATCATGCAAACCATGCCTATCGACATCTCTGTTAAACCAGGGGTTGTCGAAAATATTCACATTGGAGTAACTTGTTCTCCCGAGGAGATCAAGATTTACACTAGTCTCTTCTGAGAGTTTCACGACGTGTTCACCTGGTCATATGAAGAAATGCCCAGTATAGATCCGAGTATTATGGTGCATGAGATACCTACGTATCCTGATGCGAAACCAGTTCGTCAAGAAGGCAGCTGCCAGTAAGGGAGAGGTTGAAAAATTTCTCAAGGTTGGGTTTATTTATCCTATTCCATTAATAGACTGGGTCTCTAATATTGTCCCTGTGACTAAAAAGCAGGGCACTATTTGAGTTTGTGTTGATTATCGTGATATTAATCATGCATGTCCGAAAGATAACTACCCCACTCCCTTTATTGACCAACTTATTGATGACTGTGTTGGGAGTGAAATATTCTCTTTTATGGACGGCTTCTCTAGCTATAACCAGATCAATATTTTACCTGTTGATCAGCACAAGACTGCCTTTATCTGTCCATGGGGTACTTTTTCTTATAAAAATCTTCCTTTTGGTCTGAAGAATGCCAGTGCGACTTTCCAAAGAGAAATGTCCTATGCTTTTCATGATATTAGACACATTGTTCAACCTTATCTGGATGATCTTCCTACTCATTCTGCTAAACGCACAGACCATCTAGACCACCTCTGTCAGATTTTTCTTTGTTTTAGACATTACCACATTCGTTTCAATTCGCACAAATGTGTCTTTTGCATTGAGTTCGGCAGACTCCTTAGGTTTGGCGTTTCTAAGGAGGGTATCTGTCTCAATCCACTCAAGGTCGAAGTTATTTTGAATGTCCCGCCCCCTGCTACTTTACACCAGTTGTAGAGTTTGCAAGGGAAGGCTAATTTCTTGCGTCATTTCATCCTTAACTATGCCGAATTCGCTAAAGGTTATACGTGTCTGCTTAAGCGTGACATTCCATTCATTTGGGATGAAATTTCCCAAAATTCATTTGAGTAGCTCAAGACCCTTCTTGTTTCTGCTCCTTTGTTGCGTCCACCTAACTATCACTGTGATTACTCGCTTTATCTAGTTGTCATTGATAGTACCATTGGCATGGTTCTGGTACAAGATGACGATGATGGTTCCAATCATGTCATATATTATCTTAGCCACAACCTTATTGACACTGAGACTCGCTATGCTTATGTTGAGAAGTTGGCCTTGGCAGTCGTTCAGGTTGTTCAACGTTTTCGTCATTACATTTTGCTACATACCACGACCATGATTTCTGATTGCAACTCGATGACATATATTCTGTCACGCCAATTGTTGGGGGACAAATACTCCAATTGGATCATTATCCTTGAGGAGTTTGATTTGGAGTTCACTACTGCCAAATCTACGAAGTGTAGAAATTTTGAATAACATGACACTTATTCACAGAGATTATCCTGATTATACATTATTGCGGAATTCATGCATAATACATAACCTCCTCTATGTTGATCATCAATTTTGCGGAATTAAAAACAATGAAACATCAATCGCATGCGCATATTAACACAGTATGTAGCGCGGGGAAAGCATACAACTGAAAACCCCACACTATCTGTATATTATAATGATTGAGAACATGTAACAATACATAGTACAATACTCCTCACAAGTACTCAATACTATCTCCACCTGTTACACACAAAACTAGCTCAAATCTGAATCAATCACAGGTTCAAATCTCCTCCGCTGCTTGCCTGCCTCCACTGCGCAATCCTGCAAGAGAATAATGATGAATGGTTGAAGCAAACTCGTATTTCCTTGGCTGAACCACGCAATCCTCATTAGCAATACTCAATCCATGCATGTGCAAAATCTCATGCACAACTATAGTCACAACTGATAGCAATCTCAACCTCTAACACCTGTCTTCACTGAACTCTCCATGCACTGAGTTAACTGATGTATTCTTTAGTTGCTTTATGAGTTAATAATTAGTGAATTAATTTAATAATTAATTCACATCACTCATCACTAGTGTATTTGCAGTTAAACTAAATAAAACTAGTTTAACCAAGTCAAACTGAACACAACTCCATCAACTCCTCAATCAACTCCACCAAACTCAACCACATGAGTTCTAACTGAAGTCCTGCATGCAATAGCTCAACTAACCCACAAGAAAAACGTATTTCCTTCTGACAGTTGCATGTGCCACATCTGTAGCTCAAACTGAAGTGCTCCAAGAGGATAAGATAATGTCTATAGTCCAAATATTATTATGAGCTAATAATATTCGAATGTTCTATTTTTAGCCTGGAAGTCTAAAAATAGAAACTGCCCATATGTCTAAAAATAGAAGTCCATCTATTTTTACCAACATGACCAATCATCCACAAATAGCATCTTGCAACTCATAGACCATGATCCATATGTCTAAAAATAGACATAGTCTAAAAATAGACTTTGCGCCAAAAATAGCCTGTGGACCCACTTAGTGAAGGCAACTCCTTTCCACTAAGCTCCATCATCTTGTTGCATTTTCAACAAGAAGTCACTGGTTTTCACTAAGTTTATTTGCTCCTTACCATCTCCTTCCGCTCCCTCTCGGATAGAGGACCGCATCCCAGACGATACGCTCTTCTTGATTAGTACCCTCGATCCCTGGTACGGTGACATCATCGTTTACCTCCAGACGTCTTCATTTCACTCTGACTTGTCTAAGGATGCTCGGCGACGCATTCGCCATCATTCTCAGCCATATCGTATTATTGGAGACACGTTGTACCATGTCGGAGTTGATTCTATTCTCCGTCGTTGTTTAACCCTTGAGGAAGCTAAGAAAGTCTTAAATGACTGTCACTCTGGCGCCTGTGGCGGTCATATGTCTAGTTATGCCACTACTCAGAAGATTCTTCATGCTGGTTATTTTTGGCCATCCATTTTCAAGGATTGCATTCTTGTTGTCTTTTCATGTCATGCGTGTCAGATTTACCAGCGCAAGCTACGTGCGTCGCCTTCTCTTTTGCATCTTGTCATTATCGTTGGCCCTTTTCCAAAGTGGGGCATTGATTTTATGACCTGTAACCCTCACTTAGCCAGGGGGCATGGGTATATCATCATTATCATTGATTACTTTATGAAATGGGCCGAAGTAATGCCTACATTGACTAACGATGGTAAGACAACTGCTCAATTTCTATTCAATCATGTGATTGCTAGGTTCGGAGTCCCTCAGGCCATTGTCACAGATCATGGCTCTCATTTTCGTAATTACATGATGGTTGAGTTGACAACCCAGTTGGGCTTGCGTCATGATAGTTCGACGCCATATTACCCCTAGTCCAATGGCCAAGTCGAAGCAGTGAACAAAGTGTTGGTCACCATGCTTCAACGTACCATTGGAATGCATAGGTCCAATTGGCATTTGATGTTGTTTTCCACTCTATGGGCCTACCGAACCTCGGTTAAGGATGCTACCAGATTTACACCATTTCAGCTTGTTTATGGTCTGGAAGCTACCCTTCCGATTGAATGTGAAATTCCTTCTCTTAAATTAGCTATCGAATTACTGCCGAATACCACTCCAGTGGAGGAGCATCTTCTTTATTTAGAATGGCTTGATGAGACTCATCGACTTGCTTCATTGGTCATTGAGGCACAGAAGAAGCAAGTGAAAGCTCACTTCGATCAGATAGTCAACCCACGTTCCTTCATTGAAGGGGATTTAGTCCTGTTGTATGATCAAGCTCATGATAAGCTGGGGGCAGGCAAATTCGAACCCATGTGGCATGGGCCCTATATTGTAAAATGTGTTTTGCAAAAAGGTGCCTATGAGCTGATTGATTATGAAGGCAATCCTTTAGATAAGCCCCGAAACAGGCTTTATCTCAAGAAATATTATGCATGAGTCTTTCGTGCATTTCTGTGTACATAAGTGTGTTTTCATTTTTGTACATGTTTGGCTTGGTGTGTAAGCATTTTTCACTTATTGTGTCCTTTTGCTTCTTATGCAGATGTCTGTCGCACCTTATGTCAGTTTTGTTGATGGTGCCTGTTAGCTTTGTTGGCATTTGGCCCAAAAATGGATCCAAAACACTCCCAAAGTCTCCAAAGCTTGCTTAGATTCATGTAAAAGGATCCAAGTATGCCCCAAAAGTCTTCAAAATCCTCTTAAGGATCTTTCAAAGTCAAAACCGTGGCATGCCAAGAGCCCTTGGAAGGGTAGAAATACACTATCGGGAGGAAAAAACCAAAGAAATACAGTGAAAAATCATTGTCGCAACCTTAAAACCCAAGAATGCACAGCAGCCATTAGATCTGGTTGATCAATGGCCTAGATCTAAGTGGCAAATCGCAAATCGGCGATCGCAGGAAGTGGCAATCGACGCTAGAAACCACCAATCAGCGACCATCGATGATCGGATCAGCGGGTCGTAATCGACGGAGGCAAATCAGCGGTATCGGCACAAACCAGGGGGAAGGAGTGACTGCAATTGATGATTAAATGTGGACCGTCGATCGCACGCACAAATCGATGGCCCATGTTACATCGCTAGATCGCTTTCAGCGGAAACCATGGGGCAAGGCCTTTGCATATACATACGAGTGACCCGATTTTGCGGACCCAACGGTATTATAAACAATGTTTCATAGGATTTCAGGTCTGTGCCAAAGCCAGTTTTAATGGATTTTTTGTGTATTTCGTTATGAAACGAAATACAAAGGAAACCTTGGGGCATTGTGAGTGTGAAGAAGCCTGGACCTGAAAGGGTGTCGAAAGTGAAATACATAAAATTTGAAGTCCGCGGAAGGCCCATTTTCAATGTTTTTCGCAGTTTTTATGTATTTTCGTTGTTTAACGAAATACAAAGGGAGCGGGCTGAATGCGACTTGCGATAGCCCCAAGGGCAGACCCGATAGATAATTAAACCATACTTGAGGACTTTTGAAGTCCAAAATACACAGAGAAGGTGGGATTTATCATTGATTACAGCATTTTCTATGTAAATACAGGAAACAGTCAAAGGAAACCTTTAAAGGGTTATAGAGGCCCGAAGACCCGTTCCACTACAGGGCAAAGTCCGGGATGTAGGCTGCCAGAAAACAGAGACTGGAAAGGGAAAGAGAAGGGCCACAGAATGCTGAAGCTCGAAACAGAAAGATCAAGGAGCACAAACAGCGCCCACAACAACAACTAATCATGGAGCATCAACAGTCCTGCTAGCGAAGCCAAAATATCTTAATGCAGTTACTCTACTGTCAGAAGAATAATCCTCCAAGCCCATGCTTGCCTAGTCAAGGCATCAAACGGTTAAAGGGACAGAGAGGATAGATTAAGACTTCGAGCCTCAATAGGCTCAGAATCATTGTAAAAGGCTATAAATATCTGAAAACTAGATGTAACAAGGGTTCAACTTCTGGAGATTATTCCTCCTCTGTTCCTTCAAGCTTCTCATCTTCATTCTAGAAATATAAGCTTCTTTTGCCATTATATGTTCAATGTCCATTCTCTTTGTTGTTCTATGCTTGCACTTGAACAGTTTGTTCATGTTTTCTTTGTGTCTAAGGCCAGATAACTATCATCTTATCTCTGCTTTGATAAATTAGATTTGCAAGCTTCTTTGCTACCTGTAGCTAGCCATCCATATGTGGTCATATATGCATCTGCCAGTACAGTCAGTATTCTCTTTTGCTGCCTGTAGCTAGCCATTGATTTATGTTTATGTATGCAATCTGCTGGTACAGTCGGTATTCTCCATCTATCCATTGAAACTATAAATTATTGAGCATTAGTGGTATAAAGCCTTGTATTGGTGAGAGTGTTCATGCATGTCTTGAGTGAGAATAGAGCTGAAATGGTTATCTAATTTGATCCAAACCATCATCCATTCCAATAGTTCTAAGAACAATATTGAAGATTATATGTTACCAGGCATCTCCGAGCTGCAACATAAGAGAGTTTCTTGGAGTGATAACATTATTGGCGCCATTGCCGGGGAGAGGAAACTGAAGCTCAGCTTCACTGGGAAACAACATAGATCCAACTTTGATGATAGACAAATTCTGGGCACTTTTTGATTGCAATCATATATCTGGCAACTCTACTGGAGGCCAAACCTCTTGGTGACTCCACTTCATTGTTCTGGCTCAGTTTGTGAGGCATACTTGGAGAAATCCTCAGAAGCTACAAGCTGACCCAGTACCTGACCCTGAAAAAATCATCAAAGAAAGAAAGGTATTGTAGAAAGGAGCATCAGGTTCAGGTAAACCTAAACAATCTCCTATATCTCTTCAAGAAAGGCCTATAATAGAACAAATATATGTTGAGAGTATAGCTCTTAATACTAGCAGCGAAAAAAAACTCTTAGAGATTCATAAAGCTCCTTATTCTTTAGGTTTTCCTTTTGTTGTATGCCCAAAGGAAACCTCACCTCCTATCCATCATACTCCTTTAGTACTATCAATCACTCCTCAACCCTCTATCATTCAGACTGCCAGTACTCTTTTAGCCACCACAGCTATGGCAGGTCCACAAGCACCTACCAAAATGGAAAGAATCATAGCTGCTAGGTATGGACCTTTAATACTGCCCACTCCTTTGAATGCCATGCCTACTGGAGAGTATCAGAAGTATATGCCTAAGTTCACTGGGACTGAAGATGTTTTAGCTGAAGAACATCTTGAGTCATTATGTAGCTATGCTGATAACCTGGACATTAGTGAAGATGATGTCTGGATGAGAGTCTTTGTCCAAAGCCTAGATGGAGAGGCTAGAAAATGGTTCAAAGAACTGACTCCAATATCTATAGCAGATATTGAGGCCTTAAATGATGCATTCCTAAAGCATTGGGGGGATAAGAAGGATCTCCTTTACTACCACACTGAGTTTGGGAACTTACAAAGGGAAAATGGTGAGTCGCTATCTGATTTCAATAAGAGATTTAACCGCATGTACAACAAGATACCAGCTGAAGTGAAACCCACCACTACCTCTGTTAGACTCATCTATGCCAGCACCTTTGATTCTGACTTCTATTTACTGTTGAGGGAGAGGCGATGTGCTTCTTTAGCTGATATGCAAGACGCAGCCCTCGAAGTAGAATCAAACATCATCGCTGCAGAAAAGCTCAAAGGTAATGCTGATAGAAGGAAACAGAGGGGTGAGCCTTCATCATCTTCAGATCCCAAGATCGATAAAATGGCTAAGATGATAAAGTCATTAGCCTCTGAAGTTTCCAAATTAAAGGTTGAGTAGAATTTTTGGAAAGGAAGGGTTCCTAATACCTTTCCTCCTCCAAATCTAGATCCATATAGAAGACCTAATGAGCAGTTGCAGATTTTGCAAAGAAGCAAAGAGGCCAATGAAGACCAAAGGGTGAAGGTCCCTTTTTAGAATGCAGTCATGGAAGAAGAGCAGTTGGAAAAACATGGTGAGATCCATTGTATGGAAGACAAAGGCAGTGCCACTTTTTTAACCAAAGCTGCCTATGAGAAGTCATTATTCAATGGTCAGATCAGCCAAGAATGGGATGGTGAAACTGTTCTACAAACTGTAGATCAACACCAATATAATCTGAGGTCTATGATGAATAATTTCAAAGAAACTCCTATTCATAAAGCTATTTTCCTTGCAAAAAAACAAGCCAATAAGCAGAAGCAACCAACAATTGATCCTATCATCCTCAAAGCTCTAGCCATAGAGGTAAGAGGCCTTGACAAGTCCCCTTCTTCTTTCAGTTTTCAATCAAAAATTCAGAAGCCAAGAATACCTATGCCTCTGATTGAACCAGTGAAGAATGAGTCCTTCAAGAAATCTATCCTTGAGGCTCTTGAGCCTAATGCCATCCAAGCCTCCATTGACTATGCAAATCTGCAAAATGACCAACCAACTATTATTCTCAGCCCAATGATTGAAAATTATGAAGACATCTCCCCATATATCTATGTTTCTCTGTCTATTCATGATGAAATCCTTCACAATTTCCCTCTAAACACTGGAGTCAGCCATAATTCAATGCCCAAGGCTGTCATGGATAAGCTCGGTCTTGACATTACCAAGCCTTATCAGTTAGCCTCTACGCAGCTTAAAAAACCAGTTTGCCAGATCAAAGAGGAAGAAGACCCACAGATTTGGGAGATGTTATTTAATGGGGGCTTGCTCTAAGGAAGCTGTAGGAACAGGTGAAGTCCTTGTGTCCCCCACAGAGGAATACATTGATTCATCTTTTATATTAACTTTTCAGGTCACAAATGACACAACAGAGTATAAAGCAGACTTTATTATTCAGCAGGTGTGCCAAACCTTCCAAGCAAAACATCCAAGGCTAAAAGCACACAGAGATGAGGTGAAATATAGACCATCTCTGCCTGATAATACCAAATGCTGGAAATTTTTTGAAGTAGGTGATCAAATCAATAGGCTTTTGCAAGTCTTTGATGATTTTGCTGATATGCACATTGACCAAGACAAAGAAACCTTTGATAGAAAGGAAAAAAGGGTCAATTTTCAGTTTGGTGACTGTTTTCTCAAAAGGAATGCATCAAAGGAAGGAGGAGATGTTTTTGATGGCCCATTCAATGGGTTGTTCTTTGAACTTTATTTCAGTTAAGGCTTTCAAGCCTTGGTATTGTAAATATGTTGTTTTCGAGTTTTTATTTCATGCTAAATAGACTCCATGCCCAATGCAACACTAGGAGGAAGATTTGATCTTGTTTTTTACAGGAAAGGCATTGTTCTATAGTTCTTGAAACCTCACAGGGAGGCTTTCATCCCCAAAAGGAGCCAGTGTTAGCTTTGTTGGCATTTGGCCCAAAAATGGATCCAAAACACTCCCAAAGTCTCCAAAGTTTGCTTAAATTCATGTAAAAGGATCCAAGTATGCCCCAAAAGTCTTCAAAATCCTCTTAAGGATCATTCAAAGTCAAAACCGTAGCATGCCAAGAGCCCTTGGAAGGGCAGAAATACACTAGCGGGAGGAAAAAACCAAAGAAATACAATGAAAAACCATTGTCGCAGCCTTAAAACCCAAGAATGCACAGCAGCCGTTAGATTTGGTCGATCAACGGCCTAGATCTAAGCGAAAAATCACAAATAGGCAGTCGCAGGCAATGGCAATCGGTGTTGGACACCGCCGATCAGTGATCACCGATGATCGGATCAACGGGTCGCAATCAACGGAGGCAAATCGGCGGTATTGGCACAGACCAGGGGGAAGGAGCAACTGTGATCAGCGATTAAATGTGAACCGTCAATTGCGCGCGCAGATCGAAAGCCCACGTTACATCATCGGATCGCTATAAGTGAAAACCATGGGGCAGGGCCTTTGCATATACATATGGGCGACCCGATTTTGCAGACCCGACAGTATTATAAACAATGTTTCATAGGATTTAAAATCCACGCCAAAGCCAGTTTTAATGGATTTTTCATGTATTTCGTTATGAAACGAAATACAAAGGAAACCTTGGGGCATTGCCAGTGCGATGAAGCCCGGACCCGAAAGGGTCCGGGAAGTGAAATACATAAAATTTGAAGTCTGCGAAAGGCCCATTTTCAATGTTTTTCACAGTTTTTATGTATTTTCGTTGTTTAATGAAATACAAAGGGAGCGGGCCGAATGTGACTTGCGATAACCCTGAGGGTGGACCTGATAGATAATTAAACCATACTTGAGGACTTTTGAAGTCCAAAACACACAGAGAAGGCAGGATTTATCATTGATTGCAACGTTTTCTATGTAAATACAAGAAACAGTCAAAGGAAACCTTTAAAGGGTTATAGAGGCCCGAAGACCTGTTCCACTACATGGCAGAGTCCGGGAGGCAAGCTGCCAGAAAACAGAGACCGAAAAGGGAAAGAGAAGGGCCACAACACGCTGAAGCCCGAAACAGAAAGATCAGGGAGCACAAACAGTGCAACAGCCACAGCAACAACTGATCATGGAGCATCAACAGTCCTGCCAGCGCAGCCAAAATATCTTAATGCAGTTACTCTGCTGTCAGAAGAATAATCCTCCAAGCCCATGCTTGCCTAGTCAAGGCATCAAACGGTTAAAGGGACAGATAGAATAGATTAAGACTTCGAGCCTCAGTAAGCTCAGAATCATTGTAAAAGGCTATAAATATCTGAAAACTAGATGTAACAAGGGTTCAACTTCTGGAGATTATTCCTCCTTTGTTCCTTCAAGCTTCTCATCTTCATTCTAGAAATATAAGCTTCTTTTGCCATTATATGTTCAATGCCCATTCTCTTTGTTGTTCTATTCTTGCACTTGAATAGTTTGTTCATGTTTTCTTTGTGTCTAAGGCCAGATAACTGTGATCTTATCTTTTCTTTGATAAATTAGATTTGCAAGCTTCTTTTCTGCCTGTAGCTAGCCATCCATATGTGGTCATACATGCATCTGCCAGTACAGTCAGTATTCTCTTTTGCTTCCTGTAGCTAGCCATTGATTTATGTTTATGTATGCAATCTGCTAGTACAATCAGTATTGTTACACAGTAATTTTTCACTGCCTTCCTGTCAGTCACCCTGCTGTGCCAATCACTAAGTTCATGCCTTCTGAACTGGCCCAAAAACCCATTTTTCTAAAGTTCTATTCATCAGCGCGTCTGTTTGCGAAACACCCGCGATGACTGGCGCTCCATAGTGTATTCCGTGCGCTGCCAGCTCGGAAGGACATCACTTTCCCGTGCTGGTCGCCAGCGCGCCTTTCCCGTGTTCTTCCGCGCTGACATGACTGTCCCAGTTATGTAGACACGGCGACATCGCGTCAGTTGCCTCATAATCCGTGCTGATTCAGTTTGGGCGAATTTGTTCAAACAGCCAGCCTTCCAGATCACTCCAGGCTTGGTTGTTAGCTTTGTGAATGTCGAATCCCTTCTATGGCATGTCTGTTCGACCCTTTGCAACAACCTTCCCTTGAAGATAAGCTCATCCTTCCACCCTTTTAGGAGGCTCCTTCTCCTACATATACTTCCACCATTACCATGAGCAGCTAGTTAGACATAGCTTGGATTGTATAGAGCTTATAGTGCTCAGATTACTGCTACTATAGGTATTTGGTGTGCTTGGTGTGGAAGTGATTGATTGCTTAGGGAAGGTTGTTTTGGGTTGCTTGTGTGTGAGAGAGAGTTGTTTGTCTTGGGAGAATCATCCTCAAAGGTGAATGCTTGAGATACATGCTGACTGGCCCCTCCTGAGAAGGTTACCGACGTCAGAACATTTGGTTGTACTCTTCTCTATTCTGATTAATAATAGATGACTGCTATTATTGTTCCATTCTCATTTGTACTTGCAATGGTTAAATGTGAATTACATCTTTTCTGACCGATGTATGGTTGCTTTTACTAGATTTCACGCTTGCGTTTGTTTCCTCTTCGTGTGTGCAGGTATCTATTTGCGGAGATCGCGAGGGATCGTGACCAGCTAAAGCGAAGGAGCAAAGGCAGCATCTCTTCATCAAACAACAGTGTTGGAATCCAAGTAGGTGCTCTTTACCTCTTGTTTAATTGTAATTAGGAACATGCATAGCAGCATTGTTTGATTGTTGCTAGACCCTTGCTGGGCTAGTAGGGATCGCCTCTATCCGTAGAGGGGATTTACCTCTCCAACAATTTGGCGACTCCGCTGGGGATCAGCCTTGTTGTCTCTTGAGTCCGCTTTTGTGTTTGACTTTGATTGGTCTCTTTTTCCGAGATTCTGGGATTGTCTCTCTGCTTATAAATTTTCTGGGTACATCTGGGAAGTGTCTTGATTATTAGGAGACTTTTGCTTTTGGTTTGGGAAGTTTTTGCTTTGGCTTTGCTTGTTTTTTATCCTCAGCGCGTTTTAATTCAGAACAGTCGCGCTGACATCGCGCCCCTGTTCCTTTGGTATCCTTTTCATCGCTCCCTTACGTCTAACAGTCGCGCTGACCTCGTTTTTAGAGACAGCGCGCTTTATTCGTGTCCTTCCGCGCTGGCGTCGCGTCCCCGCTTCTTTGTGATCTGTGTCATCGCGTCTGTGTGGTTTCATTCCGCGCTGACCTCGTTTTTCTGAGACATCGTGCTTTATCCTTGTCCTTCCGCGCTGACGTCGCAAAGTTGCTACAGGGATCCTCCTGTCAGCGCCGAGTTGCTGAAGCCTACCCGCGCTGGTCCTGTAAAGTTCATTTTTGACCAAATTAGCTTCCTGAACCTCTTGCTTTGACTATCCCTTCTTCTCTCCACCTGCTTTGTGACTTGCTTTTCACTGTCTGAACTCTGAACTCCTTGATTGCGAAGTCTGGATCCATAGGGTTCCGTTTTTGCTTAGTTTTTGGTTTTGCGAACACCTTCCCTTTTGCTTTCGCTGCTTGGTTTGTGTTTACACCGTCACTTTTTCGGTTGCTGAATGGTTTTGAGTCTCTAATTGACTGGTTGTAACTCTCATCCTTCGGGTGTTTGCCCTTTTCTATTGATTTTGCACTCTAGCCCTAGGGTATCTAGTGGCCGTGTGTGTGTCAAGCCTTCCGTAGGGATCTTGTTTGCTTGTTTGACCAGCCAACTCCAGATTCGTTTGTGCACTTGTTCAGTGATTGTTGGAGTGTCTTTGGTTGTGTTTCCGTGTTTTTCGCTTTCTCCTTGCTTGCAATCCTTGCTTGACTTGCCGAGCTTAGATCACATAGCTCGTGCAGAACTTAGTTTTCTCGTCGATTTGGAAATCTTTGTTGGGTGTTTTGGGAACTTTGTAGGCAATTACATTTTGCTTGGTGTTCTAGTTCCTCCAAATTATTTTAGATGCTTTGTGTCACTGAAAGAAAATCAAACTAGTGACTTTGCTTTTAAAAAAAAATTGAAAAGGAAAAGAATGTTTCATTGATTTGCATTTTCAAAAGAAAAGTTTCCTTTCCTCGCTTTTAGTTGCATTAGGTTGTTTGATTGATTGTGTTCATTTTGTTTGATTGAAATCTCTTTACCCTTCTATAGCTAGAATTCATCGAACAAAATGATTCTCTTTGGCATGTAGTTTGCATCTAGGTAATTGTGAGAGAACATACGATAGGACCTAAAATCCAAACTTAATCTCAAGATCAACTGTAAAATGAACCGAATGAATCTAAAAACGCATTGGAACTAAACGCAAATATCTAGAGGTCTAGGTTAGAGACGTGTTCCGGCGTCTTTAAACATAGTCACTGTTGTTTCACATTACGGTTGGGTGATTCCTCCTTCTGTGACTCGATAGTGGTCTAACACGGACTGTGCTCCCACGTACCGTCGCGTATATAGGGAGACCCCACTAGGCTTTTATCCTTGATCCATAGGAAGCCGAGTCTGCCGCCTTACGATTCGCAATGCAGTGAACACAGCATTCACGAAGATTGACCACCCGTACCCTAAAAAGTATTCTGTGGTTTTGCGAAAAGTCTGGCACACCTTTTACCTAGAATCTCCAGAGCAGTCACTTTTGATCCTTTTCGGACTCCCTAAATGAAAAGGTGTAAGTGAGCGTCTTGTCACTTCGTGCTCATTAAATATTCGAAGGAGACTGGAGTCATCTTTTCGTCCTTTTCTCGACTCTTGAAACATGAAAAGGTCAAGTCTAATTCCAATGTCTTAAAAAAAAATTTCGGCTACGATAACATTTCCTGTTAGATCTTGTGTGCGCTAGTTTGAGTAGGGTTGTCTATCGTTAGTTTCCTTTAGGTTTTCTAAGGGGCCTTGTCATCCTGGCTGACCCGTCAACTCCCGGTCCAAGTGATCAAGGTTCTCCATCTTCTGTTGCTCCAGAGGTACCAGTTGTAAGCGGTACTCTTCCCATTGTTCCGAGTATCCAGCCTATCAACGTACGTGCCCCAGGCGACGAAGACTATATAGAAGATTGGAATCCTATCTGGGAGCCCGATTATACCCCTCGTACCCCTCGTACCCCTCGTACTCCTCTCAGTATGTCGTCTCCAATGTCTACTTCCCCCATGGATGAGACAGCTTCCAGCACAGGCGAGACGCCCGTGGTGACGGACATTGAGACTCCGATCCTGGCTTCCTCCCCGCTCCCTCCACGATATCAATCAGTGAGGGATAGGATAGCCGCTAGGACTACTTCTACGACTATATGGGATCCTAGTCTCATCGCCTCCACCGGGCCCTTCGTTTCGCAACCCCTTAGTACACCCCTTACGTCAGGGCTTAACACGCCCGTTACCTCAGTTCCCACTAGACCCACCGTCTATGTAGCACGTTCGACTCCGGTCGTCAGTGCTGTACCGGCGTCCTCATCTACGAACCCTGAAGCTGGTCCCTTTTCTGGTGGCATTCCAGGAGCAGGACCGTATGATGCTTTTGGGCAACCCATTACGGACCCAGATTACGAAGGTCCCCTCTTTTATTATGATGAGAATGGTGAGTACCTCGAGAGCATTTCAGTCCTTCCTCATCGTCCTTTCGACGAAAATGAGGAACCTTTGAACATGAGGTACGACCCCACCTCTCATGTTTTTTATGGGAACCGGGACCCTCCCGTACAGCCTCACGGACCACCCAATCAAGGCCAGCCGCCTTATGTGCAAACCCCTCAAGGGCAACCACTTTATGGCCCGCCTTACCCAGGACAATCTGGGGGCCCACAGGGACAACCCTACCAGGGACAACCCTCGGCCATTGGAGGTCCGTCGTATTCGTATCAAGGTCAACCTACTGGGTATCCAGGGCAACCTGGTACTCAGCAAGGTTACCCGATTGGACAACCAGGGCAGCCTTACGTTCAGCAAGGCCAACCCGGTTTCCAGCAAGGGTACCCATCTGGACAAACTGGGTCAGCTTATAATCCTCAAAATCAACCAGCAGTCCAGCAGGGATACCCTTTTGGGCAGGGTGGGCAACCCTATGTTCAGCAGGGTCAACCCACTGCTCAATCCATGAATCCTTATGGGCAAGGGGGGAAACCTGCTATACAGCAAGGCCAACCCTCTGCTCAGCCTATGCACCAAGGAGGGCAGCCTGCTATGCAGCAAGCCCAGCCCTCTGCTCAGTCTGGTCACCCTGGGGGGCAAACGGGCCAACCTTCTACGCAGCAAGGTCAACCCGCTGTCCGCCCTAATCGTCCAGCTGGACAAGCTGGCCAACCTCGGCGTCAACCAGCTATCCAGCCAGCTCAGTCATCCGTTCCGCAAAGACCACCCTTGGTGGCGCATGGACAACCTGGTGCCCAGCAAGTTTATCCTGCTGGCCAACCAGGCCCATCTCAAATCCAACCAAGTCAACCTTCGGGACAGATGGTTCAACCCCAGCCGGTTCAAGGACACTACCCTGGGCCTCAAACTCAAACAGGTTATCAACCTCCTTACCAAACGCAGCCTGCCTATCAGGCTCCGTATGGGGCCCAGCAACCATATGGCTACCAGCAACCCCAGGGGCAGAATCAGTTTGCTCCTTATCAAAATTATCAGCAACCACAGGTCACTCCTTACCAAAACTATCAATATGGTGCACCTGCGGGCCAAGCTGCTAATACATGGGGTGCTGGGGGGCAGTATCAGGGTCAATCGTCTGCATATGGACAAAATCCGTATGGACAGAACCCCTCTGGACAAGGACCCTACGCGCCCGGCCCTTTTGGGCCAGGCCCGTCGGGACAAGGTCCTTATGCGCCTGGCCCTTTTGGGCCAGGCCCGTCGGGACAAAGTTCTTATGCTCCAGGCCCTTTCGGGCCAGGTCCATCTGGACAAGATCCCTGGGGGCAACCACCATCTGGTTGGAACCCTAATACTGCTTCGAACCCTCAGCCTCGGATGTCCTTTAATCCTCAGCTGCCATTTTTAGCGACGTTGGAACTTCCGGATGTGTCCAAGTTAACAAATGATCCCATTTTGCATAATCCATATTGGCCGCCGGTTCCAACTAAAATACCTGGTGATTGTCCAAAGTTTGACGGTAAGGCAGGAGAGGATCCTCAAGCACATGTTATGACTTATCATCTTTGGTGTTCATCGAACTCATGGCTTGATGACTCTATCCGGCTTCGCCTCTTTCAGAGGACTCTCACCGGTGCAGCTGCGAAATGGTATATTGAGCTGAATCGCGGTATGTTTCAAGACTTCAACTCGTTAGCTATGGCATTTTTAACCCATTTTCAGTTGCCCATTCGGTACGAGACTGGGACTAATCTCCTCACGTCTTTGAAACAGGACACGGCTACGCACATCTCTGATCATATACATGAATGGAGAAGGCGTCGTCGTTTGATCAAATTCTGGATTCCTGATCAACTCCTGACCGACTGGTTTACAACCTCCTTTGTGCCCAAAATTGCAAAAGATATTGCCATGGGAGCTTGTGTAACTGAAGAGCAAGCGATCGCGTGAGCTCAGTACCTAGACTTAGTCTATTCTCAGTCAGGTACTCTATATGAGTATTTGCCAGATGCTCCGAGGCCTGGGCAGACCAAGGCTCCGCCGAAACCATCAGTAGATGGAGTCATTGGCTCTGTCAATTTGTCGTCAAAGAAATCCTCCGCAAACCCTGGAAAGCAAAAGCAAAATGCTTCCAATGAAAATGCTTCTCAGGGCCCATCAAATTCTGTTAGTACCTCAGAGGTTAACGCCATTCAGTCCACCGCGGCGGACAAACCCTCGAAAGGGAAAGGGAAGGGGAAAGGAAAACCGAAAAATGAGAATAAACAACCCAAGCAGGAACCTTCTAAAAATTCATCTGAAGATGGAGCCAAGCGAAAACCTAAGTATCCTTGCCTCATCTGTGAGGAAGATCACTATACCAAAGACTGCCCTAGGCGGTCCGAAGTTAGTCGGTTATTGAAAGGCGCTCCTGGACCTCCTGCCGTGTTGAAAGAACCTTTCCCTTCCCAACAGACGCATCAGGTGGCTGACCCCTCTCAGTCCTCTTCCTCGTTCGGTTCTCAAGTGTTCATGGCTGGCACCATTCCCATCCATGTTTCGACTCGAGCAAAAGATTATCCTTCTTCAGCCGGGAAGGAGCCGGAGATTCCCTCCAGTGCTCCTCTGTCCAGTTCTGGTCCCCTTCACATCGAACGGCCCAGCGCTAAGACGATCCCCCGACCCCCTCCTAAAGGTGTACTCAGGAAGTCATCCTATAACCCCAATGCTCGTGCCGCCCAGCACTATAGCATTGTCGAGGACTTAGCTCAGGCTCTGTCTGCTATGTCCGCGTTAGAAGTCCTCCAGAGCTGCCCCTCACAGAGGAAGTCCCTGCTATCAGCCATTGGTGGTATCGACCCGGCAGATTCGGATTTGACCACTTTTGATCTCGAGGGTTTTTCCCAGAGACTGCCTCACCAAGTAGCATTCCTTATCCAGGTCATCATTAATAGCAAAACGATTCATCGTACCGTTATTGATGAAGGTGCCTCAACCTGTATCATGTCAGTCGCTTGCTGGAAGGCTATTGGTTCCCCCGCTCTGAGTCAGTCTCCTACGACCCTAGAAGCGTTCGATGGAAGAGAATCTCGCCCTTACGGTATTCTCCAACATTTACCCATTTCCTTAGAAGGCAAGACAGTCGAAGTAGAGGTAGAGGTCATTGACGCAAATCTCACGTACAACCTCCTCCTCGGCCGCAGCTGGACATATGCCATGCAGGCCGTAGCGTCCTCCTTATTCCGCGTCATTCGTTTCCCTCACCAAGGAAAGATTGTCACGGTGGACCAACTCTCTTTCTTCGCCTCTTCCTCCGAAGGTAATGTGCCATTTGTGGAGCATACCTCCAAGTCCTTAGAAAGTGTGGGAGCCGGACTTTTCAAAGATCCTGCTTTGATGGGAGTCTTTCCCCTCCCACCTCCCAATCTCGCCTCTGTCAATATGATCTCTGTACGTTCAAATCCATGGGTTCTTCCTCCCCCGAATCAGGAAGACTCTTGGGGCGATATGATGCCATTGAGTCCCGCCGAGCTCAATTACATCGAGATTGTCGTTGCATCGGCTCCACCCCCTGAACCTGCTTTTCCAAGAAGTGTTCCCGATTCATATGATCATTTCCCATGGTTAGGGGATGAGCCTACTTCGGACCCTTTGAAAGAGATTTTCCCGTCCGATGAGGCCATTATAGAGATTATGTCTCTAGAAGAGCTCCCTTGGTCAGATCACCACCATCGCTCTTCGTTTCTCCCTCCCCATCCGGAAATGGCCGCATGTCTCGAGCGGTTCGCTTCATGTGTCCCATCTCCGCCTCTCCAAACACCTATCCAGCTATATCAAGTGTCGTCGGAGGGCAATTTGGGAAATATAACGCAAACCCAGCCAATCGACATCTCTGTCAAACCAGGGATTGTCGAGCATATTCATATTGGAGTCACTTGTACTCCAGAGGAAGTTCAGCTTTATACCGCTTTATTTCGTGAATTCCGGGATGTCTTTGCATGGTCTTACGAGGAAATGCCCGGCATCGACCCTAGTATTGTGGTGCACGAAATTCCTACTTATCCAGGCGCTAAGCCTGTTCGTCAGCGCTTACGTCCAGTGCACCCTCGAAAGGCTGCAGCCATCAAGGCCGAAGTTGAAAAGCTTCTTCGAGCTGGTTTCATTTATGCCATTCCCCTCACGGAATGGGTATCCAATATAGTCCCTGTAAATAAAAAGCAGGGTACTATTCGGGTCTGTGTTGACTACCGCGATATCAACCGCGCTTGTCCAAAAGATAATTTTCCTACGTCTTTTATTGATCAGCTTATTGATGACTGCGCGGGAAGCGAGACTTATTCCTTTATGGACGGCTTCTCTGGTTACAACCAGATCAACATAGCCCCCGCAGACCAGCACAAGACAACTTTCATTTGTCCTTGGGGTACCTTCGCTTATAAGAAGCTCCCTTTCGGTCTCAAAAATGCCGGTGCCACTTTCCAGCGTGCGATGTCGTATGCTTTTCATGATATCCGACACATCGTACAGCCTTACCTGGATGACCTCCCAGCTCATTCAGCTAAACGTCAAGACCATCCATCTCATTTACGCGAAATCTTCCTCCGCTGTCGACACTACCGTATTCGACTTAATCCGCATAAGTGTGTCTTCTGCGTGGAAGCTGGCCGACTACTCGGGTTTATCGTCTCCCGGGAAGGCATCCGTCTGGATCCCCTGAAAGTCGAAGCCATTTTGAATCTTCCTCCCCCTGCCTCTTTGCAGCAATTGCAGAGCTTGCAAGGGAAAGCTAATTTTCTCAGACGATTTATCCCGAATTATGCCAAGGTGGCTAAAGGCTTCACGCGATTATTAAAGCGAGACACACCCTTTCGTTGGGATGCCATCGCCCAGGAGTCTTTTGAGCGCCTTAAAGACCTTCTTGTCTCCGCTCCGCTCTTAAGACCTCCGAACTATCACCGCGACTATATTCTCTATTTAGCTGCCACTGACACCACCATCGGTATGGTTCTAGTGCAGGACGATGATGCTGGCACCGAGCATGTTATCTATTATCTTAGCTGCAACCTTCTGGATACGGAAACTTGCTACGCATACGTCGAAAAGTTGGCATTGGCAGCGGTCTGTGCCGTCCAACGATTCCGGCATTATATCCTGTTGCGCACAACGACCGTGATCTCTGATTGCAACCCCATGACCTACATTTTGTCATGTCAGCTGCTGGGGGGCAAATACTCGAAGTGGATTGTAATCCTCCAAGAGTTCGACTTGGAATTCACTGCAGCCAAGTCTAAGAAATCTCTGGTCTTTGCTGAACTGCTCTGTTCCTTACCATCTCACTCTGCACCATCCCGCTCAGAGGAGCATATTCCGGATGAAACTTTGTTTCTCATCAGCACCCTCGACCCGTGGTACGGGGATATTATCGTATATTTACAGACGTCTTCGTTCCGTCCCAACGTATCGAAAGATGCTCGACGACGAATTCGTCACCAAGCTCAACCATATCGTATCTTGGGTGATACCCTGTACCGCCTCGGCGTCGATTCTGTTCTTCGCCGATGCTTAACTCTCAAGGAGGCTGAGCGAGTCTTGAATGACTGCCACTCCGACGCTTGTGGCAGCCATATGTCCGGATATGCTACCGCCCAGAAGATCCTCCGGGCTGGTTATTTCTGGCCTTCCATCTTCAAGGATTGCATCCTTGCTGTACGTGCATGTCACGAATGCCAGGTTTACCACTGGAAGATGCGTGCACCTGTTGCACCACTGCACCCTGTTGTAACCGTAGGTCCATTTGCCAAATGGGGCATCAATTATACATCCTGTAACCCTCGTTCGGCCGGGGGGCATGGGTACATTATCGTTGTTGTGGATTATTTCACCAAGTGGGCCGAAGCGATGCCTACATTGAACGAAGACGGTCACACAGCGGCGCAGTTTTTATTCAATCATGTTATCACTCGTTTCGGAGTCCCTCAGGCTATCGTTACAGATCATGGAAAGCATTTCCGAAATCATATGATGACGGAGCTAACGACCCAACTAGGCTTGCGCCAAGATAGTTCGTCACCGTACTATCCACAATCTAACGGTCAAGTTGAAGCCGTGAACAAAGTTTTGATCACTATGCTTCAGCGCACCGTCAATACGCACAAGTCTAACTGGCACCTTATGCTTTTCCCAGCCTTGTGGGCCTACCGGACTTCTGTGAAGGATGCCACTGGTTTCACTCCTTTCCAGTTGGTTTATGGACTGGAGGCTACCCTTCCCGTCGAATGTGAGATTCCTTCATTAAAATTAGCTGTCGAGTTACTTCCCAACACCACTCCGGTGGAGGAACGGCTTCTTTACCTAGAACGGTTAGACGAGACTCGTCGTTTGGCTTCTCTGGCTATCGAAGCGCAGAAGAAGAGAGTCAAGGCTCACTTCGACCAGAATATTCATCCTCGTTCCTTTGTTGAGGGAGATTTAGTACTGCTCTACGATCAAGCTAAGGATAAGCTGGGGGCAGGGAAACTCGAATCTATGTGGTTAGGTCCCTACATCGTGAAAAGAGTTTTACAAAAGGGCGCATATGAGTTGATTGATTATGAAGGAAATCCTCTTGACAAGCCCCGCAACGGGCTGTATCTGAAGAAATATTATGCATGACTTCGCGCACTCACTTTGTATATACGTGTGTTTTGTGTGTTGTGCATGATTCCGTTTTTGCTTTGGTGTGAAGGCGTGTTTTGCCTCTTATTGTGCTCTCTTTTTCTTGTGCAGATGTCTAGTGCACCCTATGTTGGTTTCACTGATGGCGCCTGCCGCAGCACTTGCAATTTGTCATCTGCGGCGTGGGTGATCTACGATCCTCACGGAGAATTGTTAGACCTTCAGGGTGTCTGCCTAGGTCGTACCACTAACAACGTTGCCGAGTACAGCGCTGTAATTGAATTACTTGCCGAAGCAGTTGACCTCGGCATCCGAGAATTAGTGGTGAACCTGGACTCCCAGCTGGTCGTCCATCAGCTTAACGGGCGATATTCCGTCAGAGACCAACGCATACTAAGGTTGTACCTACGTGTAAGATTGTTGGAACGGAACTTTGATTACATTACTTATCAACACATTCCAAGACGATTGAATACGTTGACTGATGCATTGGCAAATCATGTGTTAGATAGACATTTGCGTAACAGATAACATCATGCAAGAAGACATAGAAAGCATAATAGAGTAAAGCATATGTAAATATTTTCTCAAGCATAGTTTGCATGTGTGTGTGTGTTTTTAAGCTTGTTTAAAAATATAAAACACATGGGTCATGTGTCATGCAAATTCATACATAAGATCACAATTGTACTGAATAAATGCATAACATAAACAAGACATCTTCACATGTAACAATGATCCATCCAAAAAGCCGGTATGTATATATATCGTGTGGCGCACTAAGGCGCTCAAAAATAAGTGTATATGTCCAAAATATCAGTACATCTGAGTCATGTGTCTCAAAATAACAGTGGAAATAAAACCTAGGTGACTACGGAGCCGGGTGATGCTCTCTATAGTACGCAGCTGCTCGTGCTACCCGCCTCAGAAGGCGGTGCACCCTGGGTTCCACCCCCACTGTATGGATCTGGTGCTCTAAGGGGACCTCCTCGACCCCCTGGTAGTCAGACACTCCCTCCAGCAACCCCTCAAGGTTGCGAGCTACAGTCTCTGACGTGTCAACCCCTGGAGGGACTAAGGCCGGGGCTCCAGCTCCCTGTCCCTCTCTCCGTGCCTCGGCAGCCAGGCCAATCGGCCTAGTGGGCCCCACATCTGCATACCATGACATTTATTAGGACATGTACATGAAAAATTCAAAAACATTACAAAACTCAAAAAGTCAAGTGTTATACCTGCATCATCCCACTGTTCCCCTGGGGGCAGCACCATATCAGGGTCATTGCAGAAATCCATACCCGCGTATGGCCAGTCCTCCACGAAGATAACCTGCTGATCTAGCCAGTCCCGGAAGAATGCTCCCCAGGCATGTGGCCGGCCACCACCTCCGCGTGGCATGATGCGAGCCCATCGTGTGGCCCTCGTCTCCCGAGGACCCCTAGGAGCATCAACGGCCAGCGTCTGTAGCCGCATGGCTGGCACTCGCTCCAGAATGAGCGGGACCAGGATTGACCCGTAGCCGAACTGCTTCGTCTCTCCGCGACGACAGTTGCTCAGCTGCATCTTCATGTTGTTGGTCACTGCTGTGGCCCAATCAAACATTCTAGGCTCGAGGCAATCGAGAGCTAGCATGAGGTGGGTCTTCGAAGCCTCATGGTTGGCCATGCTTCCCGCTACCCGGGTCACCATGAACAGGATGGTGCGAAGGACCATGTTTCCCACCGTGGGGATTCCCACTTTCCCACTCCGCGTCTTCTCCACCTCCGGACATACTCGGGCCATGAGATCATCTAGAGTACCGCCGCCAGGTCGTTGTCCCTCTATGATGGGCCTCGCACCCCGGCGTGACAACCCAGTCAGGAAAAAGATATCCATGTGGTCAAATTCAATATCTTGGCCCCGGATGGTAAACTTCCCATCCACCGGGTTCCATGCCCTGATCAGTAGCTCAAGAAGATCATGTTGGGCCCGTAGGCGCGGTGTGAGAAAAAACTTCATGAAACCGTAAGCCCGCATGGCGTTGCAGCATTCCGCACTTGCCCAAGCAGCTATATCTTCGACCTCGTGAGCTCTTTCCTGCCATTGGAAAGCCATTGCGTCCTGCACAAGCCATGAAAAGAAATTAGAAGTGCTGGCATGGAATTTTTTACGTTCAAAATTGAAAACAAAATTTTTTCCGCGCCAGCGCGGCTGTTTTAAAAACAGCCGCACTGGCCATGGCCGCCCTTTGTTATTTTTCAAGGTCAGCGCGGAAGAACATGGGTTTTCCGCGCTGACCCGAAGTTGGGCGCATTTTGTCCTATTTCGGCCAGCGCGGACCCGCGTGGGAAATCCGTGCTGACCGAGAGCGCATCCATGCGCCAAGAATTTGTCCAATTGGGCAAATTCGACCGTTAAAATCCTAAAAAATATGATCAAAATGCAGGGCAAGGAGAGGAGAACCTACCTGGAAGAAACGGTTCGAAGAATGGTGTCCGTACGAGCTGGAAATCGCTCCGTCAACTTTCTGGCTTCTCCACGTCCTTCACGTCCAGAAATGGTAAAATGGTAAAATGATTTTTCACCCCCCCCTATTTATAGTAAAAAGCTCATAAATGTCCATGTTTTTGGGTTTCTACCATCTTTTGCCATAAATTTAGCCCTAGATTTATTAAATACATGTTTTAATATGTTTTTTTTTACACATATCGAATGGATTTATGCGGGTAGTGCTCTTGTGCAGGTTCGAATGAAAGGTAAAAATCATCATGGTCCTGAAATCACTTGGTCCCAACAATGTCGTCTTTGAGCTCTTTTCCGACATGAAACGAGAAAAGATGGCCGAGCCTCCTTTTAGCTCGTTAAAGGGAACGAGAGGCGGTCATTTTAAGCTCTTTTTCCGACCGTATAACTTAAAAAGATTGCCGGGTGTTTGTCGTTTCGCACTCGTTATCGGCCCTAAAACGACGTGTTTTCGACCGCTTTTTTACTTTTTCGGGTCCAGAACACTATTTACGAAAAGTACTCCTCGATCGTAATGGTCGGGCGGTTCTTTCGAGCATTGTTTTATACTTTTTCGGGCTCGAGAGACACAACTGTACGAAAAAGGACCCCCCTGGAGTCTTCTTTTCTGCTGTCTTTTCAGGCTCTCTAAACAAGAAAAGACGTCGAGTTTTTCCTTTGTCAGGCTCGTTAAACACTTGATGACATCGGACATTGTCAAAATGACACTCTTCAAGCATATGCTATCCCCATCAAGCTTGTCATCCAAAAATAACCGGGGTACCTGCCAGAAATGGTGGGGAAAATGGAACTGTAATCATAGTCGTGTCGGCAGTATGTTGCTCTTGAACATGGCACTCTTCTGCTTCGTGTCTGGGTGGGACCATCTCATCTTGTTTTTCACTGGCCTCCGTGGGTTTGGGTTATCCTATTCGACCTCTCATCTGCCCATCGCCATCATCACTATACCTTTTGCTCATTTGATGTCCAATACTGCCAAACCCGCTACAGTGCCGCCGATATGTTCGAGAGAAGTTGACCTCTGCAATAGTACAACCTCATCTGCTATCTCACACAAATCATTTTTCCTCTGTCTCGCGTCGATGATGTGGGAAACATTATGGCCCACCTTCAATCAAAGTCACTTCCTGTCGACTTCAGCTCATTATCCGGGAAGGTGACTTAGAGACTCCCTTCAGGTGCCTTAGAGCCTGCATGCCTCAATGGCAGGTTCTTCGTGTTCGACGCGAGGTTTACATCATTGGCCTCCGATCGAATGATTCCGTGGGTGTTCGACACCAGCTCATTGATTCACATGCCGCGGATTGTACCTATAGTACCTTGAGGGCCATTGTCATTATTGGTGGTACCTCTCGCGTCTGTTAACAGTTTTCATCATTGACTGGTAATCAGACGATGTTCATGCATGTTCGACTTCAACCCATATATTCGCATGCTTGAACTTGTACTTTGTTCGGATCGGGACGGAGCGCAAGACCCTGGATCCCTGTCTGTTATGGTCCAGGTTGCGATTTTGTGGATGATCATTACATGACTCATTGATGGATGGCTGCGCCCATACCTGAGTCGTCATGGATGGCTGCGACCATACCTTATCATTATTATGGTCTCTTTAGCTGGGTGGCTGCGTCCATTCCAACAGACCTTTTCGCATGTCTTTTTGGATGGTTGCGCCCATGCCTAGACTGCATGTACTTGCTTATCAGAGATATTTCGGTCCTTCCTGGTGGTGTTCCAGTTCGGCGTGTGTTGTAAAGCATTTCACCCCTCCCACTCTCTCGGTCTTCATGCTTTAGGGGGCATCTGTTACACAGTAATTTGTCATTGCCTTCCTGTCAGTCACCCTGCTGTGCCAATCACTAAGTTCATGCCTTCTGAACTGGCCCAAAAACCCATTTTTCTAAAGTTCTATTCATCAGCGCGTCTGTTTGCGAAATACCCGCGATGACTGGCGCTCCATAGTGTATTCCGTGCGCTGCCAGCTCGGAAGGACATCACTTTCCCGCGCTGGTCGCCAGCGCGCCTTTCCCGTGTTCTTCCGCGCTGACATGACTGTCCCAGTTATGTAGACGCGGTGACATCGCGTTAGTTGCCTCATAATCCGCGATGATTCAGTTTGGGCGAATTTGTTCAAACAGCCAGCCTTCCAGATCACTCCAGGCTTGGTTGTTAGCTTTGTGAATGTCGACTCCCTTCTATGGCATGTCTGTTCGACCCTTTGCAACAACCTTCCCTTGAAGATAAGCTCATCCTTCCACCCTTTTAGGAGGCTCCTTCTCCTACATATACTTCCACCATTACCATGAGCAGCTAGTTAGACATAGCTTGGATTGTATAGAGCTTATAGTGCTCAGATTGCTGCTACTATAGGTATTTGGTGTGCTTGGTGTGGAAGTGATTGATTGCTTAGGGAAGGTTGTTTTGGGTTGCTTGTGTGTGAGAGAGAGTTGTTTGTCTTGGGAGAATCATCCTCAAAGGTGAATGCTTGAGATACATGCTGACTGGCCCCTCCTGAGAAGGTTACCGACGTCAGAACATTTGGTTGTACTCTTCTCTATTCTGATTAATAATAGATGACTGCTATTATTGTTCCATTCTCATTTGTACTTGCAATGGTTAAATGTGAATTACATCTTTTCTGACCGATGTATGGTTGCTTTTACTAGATTTCACGCTTGCGTTTGTTTCCTCTTCGTGTGTGCAGGTATCTATTCGCGGAGATCGCGAGGGATCGTGACCAGCTAAAGCGAAGGAGCAAAGGCAGCATCTCTTCGTCAAACAACAGCGCTGGAATCCAAGTAGGTGCTCTTTACCTCTTGTTTAATTGTAATTAGGAACATGCATAGCAGCATTGTTTGATTGTTGCTAGACCCTTGCTGGGCTAGTAGGGATCGCCTCTATCCGTAGAGGGGATTTACCTCTCCAACAAGTATTCTCCATCTATCCATTGAAACTATAAATTATTGAGCATCAGTGGTCTAAAGCCTTGTATTGGTGAGAGTGTTCATGCATGTCTTGAGTGAGAATAGAGCTGAAATGGTTATCTAATTTGATCCAAACCATCATCCATTCCAATAGTTCTGAGAACAATATTGAAGATTATATGTTACAAGGCATCTCTGAGCTGCAACCTAGGAGAGTTTCTTGGAGTGATAACAGTGCCTGTCGCAGTACTCAGAATCTTTCCTCCGCGGCATGGGTTATCTATGATCCTCACGGTGAGTTGGTAGATCTTCAAGGTGTTTGTCTAGGATGTACTACGAACAATGTCGCTGAATATAGTGCAGTTATTGAGCTATTGACTGAGGCTGTTGCCCTCAATATTCGTGCTTTGATCATAAATCTAGATTCACAGCTTGTTGTTCTCCAGCTCAATGGGCGTTATTCCGTCAGAAACCCTCAGATTTTAAGGTTGTATTTACATGTTCGTTTACTGGAAAGGAATTTTGATTTCATTACATATCAACATATTCCTAGAAGACTAAATACATTAACAGATGCATTGGCAAATCATGTGTTAGATAGACATTTGCGACATTTGTAAAAGTAAACATTGAGACATAATAAGTTGATAAAGCAGAACATAGGTATGTATATATATCATGTGTTGCACATCGTAGTGCTCAAAAAATATGTGTTTAGGTTACATCATGAGACAACATGTCTCTCAAAATTGCAGAAAATAAACCTAGGAGTCTAATCTGTGTGATGATCTCTATCGCACACCACTACTCGGACAACACATCTAAGCAGTCGGTGGATCCTGTTCGACACCCATGTTGTGTGTTGTTGGTGTTGTCGAGGGACATCCTCGAATCCTGCGTAATTTGAGATCCCCTCTATCAAGACCTCCAGGTCACGAGCAATCTCATCCTCCACATCTCCGCTAAGAGGGGGCATCTTGAACTCCCTTTCGACTCTCCGAGCAATAGGAGACAAACCTGCAGGTCTTTCAGGTCCAACATATGCAAGATTGAAACATAATGATCATGACATATATATAAAAAAAAATACATAACTCTTTCAAAATTGAAAAATGATTTTGTTACCTCTATCATCCCAGTGTTCCTCAGGAGGGAGTACTAGGTCTGGATCACCTCTGAAGTTAGTCCCAGCATATGGCCAGTCCTCTACAACAACGAGTTGTTGATCTAGCCACTCGAAGAAATATGGTCTCCACGACATCTGTTGATTGTCGCCCCCTCGAGGCATCAGTATCGCGCATTGGGTAATCCATGGCTCCCATGGTGGTGGCCTTGCCATGACCACTTCCTGTCTCTGAAAGATGGGAAATCGTTCCAGGATGAACGGTATGAGGATTGACCCATACTCAAACTGTTTGGTATCACCTCGTTGGCATTTTGTCAATTGCCTTTTGAGGTTGTCTGATACCACCTCTGCCCAGTTGAATACGGTGGAGTTTAGGCAATCAGCGGCCAACTGGAGTTGAGTCTTGGTGGCCTCATGCAAGGCCTACGAACCAGCTGCTCTAGTGATGGTGGAAAGGAGGACTCGCAGGGAAAAGTTAGCTATTGTTGCAATCTTTATTTTTCCTCCCTTGTCCAATTTCTAGGCCTCCGGACACATCCTTCTGATGAGCGTGTCCATCGTCTCTCCTATGATCCAAGTACCTGTCATTTGGGGCATTTCTCCCCTCCATGATAACCCTGTCAAGAAGTAGATATCAGATGCATCGATCTCTAGCTCCTGCCCCCAAATGTTGAATCTCCCTTCATTTGGATCCCGTGCTCCAACGAGATATTGGAGTAGATCCAGTTGTGCTTTTAGGCACGACACCATTGAAAACTTTAAAAGCCCGCAATTCCTTAGCACATCCAAACAATTTGGACCCCATGTCCAACTCATCATCGTTGCTATGTTCCTAATCTTTCCATTTGATCACCGTGATTTTCTCCCCCCTGCAAACACACAAATATGTAATTGTAAGTGCCATAATTGTGCTTAAAACCTCATGAAATTGCTTAAAATATGGAGGATTTTTGTTCTCGGTGCTCATCGCGACTGTTTTTGAAACAGATGCGTCGAGCTGGAATCCGCAGTTCGAAAATTTTGGGCTCTTCATGACTGTTTGGTGTACAGTCGCGAAGAGCTTATTTTCCCTCCGTTGGAAAATCTGGCTCTTCGCGGTCCCGAGCTGGGAAGCCGTGACGACCGATGTAGACATTCCCATCCACAAAACTCCTCTAAATCACGGCTAAAATCTTCAAAAATGAGATACATTATGTCTAAAAATGCAGGAACAAGAGGTGATGCCTACCTGGAACGGACGGATTCGTGAATAAGCTTCTGAAACTCCTCCAATCGATCGCCGAAATCACAAGTGCACAAGGGTAAATTTTTTCCACTCCAAGGTAAAAGTAAAAAGTGAATTGTTTTTTACCAATTGGCCCTTTTATAAGCTCTTTTTGGCAAATTAGGGTTTTAGGTTAGGGTTTTAGGTCTATTTTTTATATTTTATGCGTATTTACATCAAAAACAGATCTTACACTTGCTTTTTGTGCAGCGACAGGTTCCAAATACTCTGGTGATGATGATTTACGAGTTGTATTTTATACTTTTTTGGACTCGGTAAAAACACAAAAAAGTCACTTTTGGAGTCATATTTAAGCTCTTTTCTGACTCTCAAAACATGAAAAGATTGTCGAGCTCTTGTCACTTTGAACTCGTTAAAGGCTATGAAGCGTCATCTACCCAGTATAAGTTTACCCCTTTTACGGACTGGGATAGATTACTTACGAAAAAGGTATACGTTGATCTATCATAGTCAATAGGTTCCCTTGGGTATTGTTTTCTACCTTTTCGGATTCGAGGGACAAATTTACGAAAAGGGACCTTTGGAGTTTTCTTTTCCGTGTCTTTTTCAAACTCTCTAAATATGAAAAAGACTCTGATTTTTACCTATGTCGGACTCATTAAACCCTGATGACATTGGACTTGTCATCATGACGAGACCGAGCTTCTCCTTCCTAGGGCTCGTTAAAATTTACTAGGTCGTATTTTTTCATAGGACAAACTTATATTACAAGCATATGCTATCCCCTTCAAGTTTGTTTTTCAAAAATAATTGGGGTACTTGCCAAAAATGGTGGGGGGAAATTTGGAAGTATTCCATTGATTGTATTAATTATTACGGCAGCTTATCACTCTTGAACATCGACACTCTTTCTGCTTCGTGTTGGGTTGGGATATCCTTACTTTATCGTTGGCCTTCTGGATTTTGGGTTATCCATTTTGCCTCATTCCATCTGATCCTTGCTACATCATCATGACCTTTGATCCCTTGGTACCAAAATGCTGCCACACTTCGGAGTCATGTCGTCAATATGTTCAAGAGCTTAATCCTTCTGCAGTTTTATCCTTACACACCTTCCTCAGATTATTTGTCTCATCCACATTCATCTTGTTCCTTTGTCTCACGTCAATGATGTGGGAAACATAATGGCCCTCCTTTGACCGGTCGCTTCCTGTTGACTTCAAGTCATTATCCGGGAAGTTGGTCTAGAGACTCCTTTCTGGTACCTTGGAGCTTGCATGCCTTAATGGCAAGTTCTTCGCATTCAACGATAGGCTTTCATTATTGGCCTTCGATCGGGTGATTTCACAAGTGTTCGAATTCAACTAATTCTTCACACTTCGTGGATTGTACTAGCAGTAATTTGAGAACCATTGATATCACTGGTGGTCTCTCTCGTGCTTGTTAACAGTTTACATCATTGGTCAGTAATCAAGCGATCTTCTAGTATGCTCGACTTCAGCACATCTATTCGCATATTAGAATTTGTACCATGATCGGGTTGGGATTCAAGACCCTGGGCTCAGATCACACAAGTCCAGGTTGCGCAGATTGATTCATGATTGTATACATGACTCTTTTGATTGGATGGCTACGACCATACCTGATTCTTTTAGATGGTCCTTTTGATTGGATGGCTACATCCATACCACAGATCATTTATGTTTATCTTCTGGATGGTTGCACCCATGCCTTATGCATATGTATTTCCTTTCACTATGTACTCATGTATCAGAGATATCAGTTGTACATGCCTTTATAGGTCCTCTGTGATGGCGTTCTGTTTCAGTTATGGATTCATAAAGCATTTCACCCCTCCCACTCTCTTGGCCTTCATGCTTTATGGGGCATCTGTTACATGGTAATTTGTCACTGACCCCGCATTCCCTAATCCCAGACACTGTCAGTCCGTGTTATTGACATCTTCCTTGTGTCATGTTGCAAATTATGTGTCAATGTATTCCTTGTCATCTCAAGAAGAATACCTCAGTTCACTACTCCTATAGCAGACCCCTTTTCACCTATGTTTTTGGGTCGTCGCAGGATAGCAGTTGTTCCTCCTGCGAAGATGGTCAAGATTGAACTAGCCCTAGTGAAGTCTTCGCTCTATCTCTGTTGCACTCGCAACGAGCTACTTTTCGCAAGTTTTTTAAACAAATCGTCGAAGCTTCGAAGTGTAACAGCTTCATGGGCGGTCCTAGGGTTGGTTGTTGGATCAGTTGAGCTCGCCTCTCTCCTTTGGGATGGTTGTTCCACCTTTTGTGCAACCTCTCAAAGGGATGAGCTCTTTCTCCCATCTCTTATGGAAGCTCCTCCTCCTATAAATACTTCCTTCATGGCTGAAATCATCTAGCTTCAGAGTTCGAGAGTTCAATAGTAAAAGTACAGAGTTTTGCTAAAGTGTGGAAGTAGCCTCTTATATAACTTAGCTTGGGATGGTTTTGAGTGGAGTTGGCTTGATTGCAAGAGTGTTCTAGCATTATCCTTTTGGGTAGGAGAGAGAGTTATTTGTCTTTTTGGGAGACAGTTCATGAGTGAATGCTTGCAGAGACATGCTGACGGGACCCTTCAAGGAGACTTACGACGTCAAGGCTTGGTTGTAAGTTTTACTTCTATTTCCATTAATACATATCAATGGCTTATTTCCTATATCTTATGTCGAATTGTGTATTGATAGCTTGAAGCTCCTTGACTCTTTAAGTAGATCGTTTTTTGTCATCTCTATTATGTTCGTGGTTGTGTTATGTATGTTGCTTTTAGGTACAAGTGATTAGAAGAATGACAGCTGGAGCAACACAACAGGGACTTCATCGAACGACGATTTGAAGTTAGGCCTTCATGACATCAACTTTCTAAGGAAATTTGCTTTGGTATTGTCTTTGCTGTGACTAGACCCACTCTAGGGCTAGAGGAGTTGCCTCTGTCCATGGAGGGAACTTGTCTGCATCACACCTAGCCTAAGTACTTAGAAGACTTCTATGTATTCCTTAAGAATGCAGACAAGTTCTATGTAGAAGAGGTCAGTCTGTTGCTTTCATACACACTTCGCGAATCCCCACAACGGTGGTGCTGGAGTCTACCTCCTAGCAATGTGCACTCACTTGACCAGTTTTGTGATCTCATTGAATCTACTTTCATTCAGTTTGATCCAGAACCTCTTGACAAAAAACTATTACAACAACGGAAGGCCCCGCATGAATCGCCTATGGAATTTTGGGAACACTTCCATGTGTTGCAGTTTCAAGCTCCAAAAATTCAGATGAAATTCCAGTATCTCAACGATAGATTTGAGTATTGTCTTACCAAATCTATTAATCCTAAAATAAAGTTCAATCCCAAGTCTGGCTCAGCATACTTCGGTGATGGATCTGCTCAATCACAAACGGACATGGTCGTTGTCGCAAGTGAATGTCCGTCATCCCCTCATCAAATGACTCCAGTACTGCAGAGTGATGTGGGAGAATAGGCATACACATCCGTTCAGCTATCACATCCTCCCAACATCACTTCTCTCAATTTTCGTGCAGATTTGGTTGTGAAGCCTATGGGACATGTTTATTTTAGCTCAACCTTCGTCTTCGTGCTCTGTTAATCCTCCAGATTGCATTATCTTGTGTTCTTCCATTCTGGACTCTACACTTGTTGTGAATGAGGATCAATCTATTGACAGAGTTGGTGTTGCACAACCAACCTGCACTGTCATTCATGAAGAGTATGACTGGGAGCTTGAGCATCAATCCTCGGCGAAGGATGACTCCCTTTTGTCCGAGCCTCCTCCATTTTTTCCTGACATCTTTGGTGATTCTGCCATCCATGATTTCGCATGTGTATCTCTGACTATAGATGCACCCATAGTTAATCATTCGCAGAACACACCAGATGTCATTCCATCATCCGACAACAGAGAGGACAAATTTTTCATTGAAAATCCACTTGATTTTTCATCTTCTTTTCCCGGAAACACAAAGGATGAATTTTTCTCCTTTTCATCTACCCCTCTGTTTGATTCATCAGATCATGAGGATGCTGATGAAATCATTGATTTTGTTGATTATAATTGTCGTGATCTATTTAATCCCGTATTCGATCACGATGATGATTCTATCGCAGTTTATTTTTCCAAGCCACCTGTTTATGATGATCTATTTGTAGATGAAGAAGAAACCCCGCAGACTGTCGAGGCACTTCAACCCGAGCTAATGGTTATGTTAGGTCCTCGCTGTCATGAGGTTGGTTTCACTTCCGATCTGGAAATAATTGAAACACCCAAGGCTCCTTGTCACTCATCTATATGCATTGAAGATCAATCTCACACATAGATTTCGCTTCCTCCACTTGCACTACACGATCCTATTGCTCATGCATTGGAGGAATCTTATATAGCAAGCACACGTGCACGACACAAGTTGTCTTTTTTTCTTTCATCTACTTGCATGTAATAGTCAATAGTATGTGTATGCTTAACAGTTGCACGCAGTGTCGCACAACACCGTTATAAGTCCATGGATTACATGTCATGTACTTGCACTCACTTATGTTCTGTGGACACATTTAAACTTGGAGTATGTTTGTATTCATTGCTATATCTTTCATGTTTGCTGGTTCGCACAACTGTGTTATTCGTGAACCATGCCTTCACCAACATGGGTCGACCAATGCGCCGATGGCTGCATTGGAAGTATCACTTCACGTGAGCAGACCCATGCACCGTTAGCTTAGGAGTAGGAGTAGTGTTTGCTTTTGGTTTGTTTGCTTGCATGCTTGTCTGCTTCTTACTTTACATGTTTGTTTGTTTGCCTTCTTGTTTGATCACTCACTTTGCTGATGAATTTACTCTTGCTTTTGCTTTGTTTTGTTGTTTATTTGCTCATTTACGTTCTTAGCTTAGTTTCGCATGGAACCGTGCACGAATCTTGAAACAAGCTGGGTAAAGTACAAGAGGACTTGTGAAATTACCGATACTTGGTTAGTTGTCGTCCTTCCTCTGTATGAAGAACTTTTTATCTTCATTCCATGATACGTCGATGGAAATTATGTACTGTTCAAAGTGAACCTTGGTGAAAACACAACGCTTGCATGCTAACTAGTGTCACCTACTCTAGTCGATTGTTTTTGGGTTAACCCTTGTCAGCTCAATCAAGTAGAGTAAGGTGAGGGGGAAAACCTTAACAAGCATATCAGAGGTATATATAAACTACTTCTCTGAAGGAACAACCTCTTCTTCTCTCAATAAGTCGGGATCCCTCTTCTGCCTTTGAAATGAATAAGTGCTATGCACAATTACGAAAAATGAAAAATGGAAAATGGAAAAGTGAAAATTTCAAAAAATGAAAATGAATAAGGTGAAAGAAGAGAAAGGATTCCTGCACAGAGAGGTGATGCAAGTAACTCAGTCGGGGTATTGACCAGGCTTGCTGGCAGCGGAGTGATGCTTGTGTTCCTGCATGACTCCATCGGGGTACTGTCCAGGCCTGCTGACAGCGGAGCAACACCAGAGATGAAACTAAAACTCTAACGACCATACTGCTAGTGCACCAATACACCCCTCATCCCCAATCGAAACAACTGTGTTGGCTTGGCTTGGAATGTGTGCCGACCAACCAAGAGCTTGGCAGATGGTACATCTCACAATCAAGCAAGTGTGGAAACCAAGACAAACAAATAAATCAACAATACTTCTGGAGGTCTTAGACTTGATTTTCACGAACAAGGTCCATTCAGAGAGCTATAGTTCTACTAGTGTGTCACCAAGTGTTGTAGCGGCTATAACCACCCTCCAAAACTTTACCTTAGCTTCGTTTTGGAGCCTCCCTACCAACCATCCTCAACATCGTGTCTTGCATAGTTAAGTACATAAGCTTCATGGGTTTTTCAGTAGTTTCCCAACCTATGCATGATAACTTGCTTCACTCCCCTCACATGCTGCTACTCTGGACTTGTTCCAGCTACTAGCTTAGTAGCTCCCTCAGAAAATTGCACAATTCTAGAGGGGAACTAGCCTTCCCTCCAGAAATTTCTCAAATATGACTGACAGCCTGTTGGGCCCAGAAACTACGCAATCCTGTCAAGCAACCTTCCTGTGAAAAAATATGCAATCTGGCCCAGCAGTGTTGCTTAGCCTAGAAATTGCGCAATGGTGGGAAGAAATCAGCTGCCCCTCCCAGAAATTGTGTAATCCCTTTGAATAGCCAGCCCAGCTTCCTCCCAAAAATTGCGCAAAAATCCCTCTCAGTCAAGCAAGTTGTTGCATGTGTATTCGGGTTGACCGGTTCCGTTCGAGACCGAGAAAACTTGACTTGCATGCATGGGCTACTTTTTCCTAAAATAGAAAAAAGCAGCATGCAAAAAGCATCCCTATATTTTAGGGATCTATTTTTAGCAGCTGGAGGTTACATGCAAACATCATTTTAGAAACCTTCCTCCAAGTGACGCTTTTTCCTCAATTTTTGGCATGCACGTCATGAACCTAAAACTTATTTATTCGCTGCTTCATAGCTCATTCTTCACATCGATCTTGGAGTTCTGACATCCCACATCACATCGAGGAGTCTTCGACACATCCAACTCAACTATTTCTGGGTAAGTCCGCTTAACTTATGTTTTGCAACATTTATGTCGCTTTTTGTGTTTTGCCTTGTGTGAGTGTTCTCTACTTGATTTATGTGAGTGCTTTTTGTCGCTTGCATGCATGTTAGCCTGTACAAGCATCATTTCATTTTTCATTAGCATCTCACTACTGTCACATGCATGACATTGTTTTGCACGAATGGTTGCTGATTCGGCGACTCGTTTAACACACATTGCATGTTGTTCCATTTTCTGAATCTTGCATTCATTGTTTGCATGCATGATCATTCATTCTTGTTTACACTCAGTATGGCCATGCATTCACATCTTCATTTTCTTTCACTTGCCCGTCAGCGGGTTTGGGCAACCTTGGCCTGGACTCTACCTTGCCCAGACATCATTGCGCAATTCTAAGAAAGAAGGATCTGCCTTCCTCCCAAAAAATGTACAATTCTAGCCAGTCACTGCCCTCCAGTATTGCTTTGTGAAATTCTGAGAGGCAGTGACTGTTGGCCCAGAAAATTTTGCAATGCAGTCCATAGGCCTACATCACTTTCCAGCTGAAATTGCGCATTGCACAATCTCAGCACCCAGCAGGCCAGTCTGGATTGCGCACTATGCAATTCCAGCAGTCAACCAGCCTCCCAACAGTCCGGACTACCCTTTTTTCAGTTCCAATAGTCAGTCTCCCGGCCTCCCAATGAAAATTGCACAATCCTTGCCAGCAATTCCCCAGGTATGTTGCATGTCGTTCCTTAAGTTTTCTTTGGTTTTAACTAACAGATTTCTTGCCATGCATGTTGCCATGTCTCTAGATATAGCAAGTGTTCATCCATCTCTCAGCAGTTCAGGATCAATGGCCTCCAAGAGAGCAGGGTCAAAGGACACCGATGGAAGCACAACTAGAGCAACAGTTGAGCGAGTGTCTACGAGTTTGCTGATTTACGAAGACACCAAGCTAATCGTAGACAAAGACATCAAGATGAAATGGCAAGAGGTCAATGATGCATTCACAAGCACATTTGGGGAAGATCTTGAAGACCACCAAGTCTATGTGAACATTCACAAGTCTAGCTTTCACTGGATTGCATGCAGGTATCCCGCGTTCCCATGCGCGGACATGATATATTGGATCGTCTCGCACATTGCCCGAGATGATGGAATTGAGCAATGTCAGCAGGACAAAGATTTCTACCTTCAGGGCATAAGATTATCAGCAGATGTACCACTTGCGAAAGCTAGTGATCACTATGGAGACACCCTTCAACATATCCGACAATAATGCCAACTCTAGGGATATCTTGAAGAATTGGGTGAAGGAGCCAGCCAAATTCAGGATGACACCCAACCAGATTTACAAGACAAAGATACTGCGGAAGGCGTATCAATACTTGGTCATCTTTGCATGTCGCTTGTATGGCCAAGAGAGCACAGAGAGCTTCCCGGAGAGTTGGGTGATCGTGTTGGACCAACTGTTCAGTGAAGGCAAAGCATGCAACTGGTCCAACATGTTGGCTCACAGGTTGAAGGAATAGGTAACAGGAGCTCGGAAACCACCCAAAGGTCAACAAGAAGAAATCTACATGTCTACCTACATATTGGATGCAATATATGCCCGTCAGGAGTTCCCGGGTTTGAAGTGGGCATGGACACCAGCAGAAACCTCTGTCAATACTTATTGTAGACTTTTTTTCCGAATGCAGCTTCAAAGGAGTTATCACACAGCTGTTGGATCATTTTTTCATCCCGGTGTACAAGATGATATTTGAGGAGGATCCACCTTGCATGTCGAAGGCAACAATGGAAGCACTGATCGACATAGCGAATTGGTATGCCTCGCCATTTTGCACCTTCATATGGATGTACATCGTGGATAAGTGTTTCTTTGTCGAAGTTTTCCATGGACAAGCTCGTCATGCAAGAAGTATCATACCACATCTCGGCAGGACTATCAGCTAGGCTGCACCGGAAGAAGAAGGCACCTTGGCCCACTCTTCCATTGCGGATCAGGTTGTATGAGATACAGAATCTCAAGCATGTGGATGCAGAAAAAAAAGGAGGTAAATAAATATCCTTTCAACACCCGAAGCTTCAATTTGTATGACCCACATTTTTTTGTGAAGGATCACTGCGCGAGAGTACAGTTTCCATGGATCCACAGGGCATGTGATTGGGCAAAAGAAGACCCATGGAGATATTGTCACAACTTCTCTAGGCCCAATGAATTAATCAGCATCATTGTGGAATGGTTAGCAAAGCAACGTGAAGCAGCATCCAGGAGAGCACTAGCAGCAACAGTAGCAGAGGTAAAAATACCAGCGCGAGACAAAGGCAAGAGAAAGATTATCGACATTGCAGAGGCAGAGCAAAGCTGCAAGTTCAGAGCAGAACCACTTGTGCAAAAGGCAGCTTTGGCAATGGAGGTGAAGAGACAATAGCGCGACAAGAGGACCACGCAAAGGCAGAGAGAAAAACAGAGAATGGAAGAAACAGTGAAGGAGTTGCATGAGTTGAAAGAGAAACTCCAGAAGGAACATGAGTCGGGCAAACAGGAGAAGGAACCGCAACAATGACAGGTAAAATAGGGGCACGACATGTGAAAACAGATGAAATTGTGCCCATACAGGTAGTAGACTCATCTGAGCAGCTAGCACAAGGCTGGTAGGGTGAGCAGTCGCAAGAGCACGACTTCGCTCAAGAGATTGAACGAGTGCTTGAGCAGATGGATACGAAGACAGAGCAGCCAAAGTTAGAGCAAGACATCGACCTCATGCCTTGCCACCAAGAGGTTGACCCACCAACTTCACTGGATCTAGAAGCAGAGAAAGTCCCAAGCGACCAAGGAGACACTGAGATCCTTGGAGATAATCCGGAAGAAGAGATGCACAACATATCATTCGATGAGTCACAACATAGAGTTGTGAAATCACGCAGAGTGTCTACTCCGAATGACCACACATATCCTGTGCAGTTTGAAGAACGAGTGATCATATCTGACATGCGCAAGCATCCAACAGCATTGGTCGATGCCACCAGAGCATATGTCGAAGCCACTAGCTTAGGTGTTCGCTTCTTGATAGCAGAGAACGAGCGAATGACTAAGGAGTTACAGATGACCAAGCAGGGAGGAGAACTGGTTACATCATCCTCCTGAGCAGATTTGAATAAGGCGATACTAGATGAAGTATCATCCCTTGAGACAATCATGCAGGCGTTGTATTCCAAGTTTGGTACCGTGCATAAGGCAGTTGTCCATCTCAACGGTGGGCAGCAACGATGTGCTAGGAGGGAACGTATCTTGTCAAACTTGCATACTGTTGTCTATCACATGCAAACATGGACAATGAGATACAAGGGATCCCCGTTACACTTGCCAAGATGATGAAGCCGAGAGAAGTCAAGCTGAAAGCACACATCCGGAGTCAGATCTGGAACTATGAAGAACTCCCGCAACTCATCACTAGTTTGCAGGCTTCCCATGCACGGATATTCAGAAGCATGGATGTTGTTGTGCACCCACATGTGATCCCATCTATTGGGACACTCACCGAAGCAAAGGCAAAGGCACAAGTCCGACTGGAGATTGACTCGTAATTTGATGAGTTGATGTGCATATCCACCAACGCAGACTTGGCAATCGGTGCAAACACCATGCATCAGTATGTCACTAGTCCAACCGCACTCAAGACAATGATGTGCATGTTATTAGACGAGTTAGACAGAGGAGCCAGAGTAGTGTATCCAGATGCAACAGAGGCAAGGGTTCGTTTCCAGAAAGATGTCACCACAGAGTACATGGACACCATCGCGGACTACCGGGCTTGGCATCAGTTCACCACCGTCGACCATCATGAGGATGTCAAAGAGTTGGTCTTCCCACAGTTGTCCAAGTCATAATGATGTCTTGTATGGCTTGCTCAAGCCTATCTTGTCTCCCATGGGTACATGTGCAGATTGTATGTAACATCTTGTCAAGTGGAAGTTCAAGTGTCAATATTTGGATGTAGTATTCATAGAGTAGTTGAAGAGTCATGAGGGTAGATGAACAATCACAAAGGGGAATGTCAAGGGTCACCCCACCCTTTTCTATGTATAGTCCCTCATAACTCATTGTATAGTCTTTTGGTCATCCAAGCTTCGAATAGGAGTATCTTAGAGAAAGCTTGGAGAATATTGTAACGAGCCTTGGCTTCTCCACTGTGCAGAGCTAGTATATCTCTTTGGAGGAGCAGGTGGCAGTGACTGTAACGTTCCGCTATTGGGACTAGTGGTTGGTCATGGTTATATTGTATGATTGGAACTTTCACTTCTTAATATAACAGAGCTAACACGTTTCATGCATATGTTGTTATTGTATTTCAGATAACTTGTTTACTCTAATGATATATGTATTTGTTTGCTTACGCATGCACGTATGGACTTTTCTGTATAAGTATGTATGAATCTTACTGAAATGTGTTGTTAGTTTAAACATCACTTTGGATTTCTAGCTTACTTTCTTTCTAGTTTGTGATGCATCTTTACTCGTGCATTCCCTTCTTAGCCACGTGCTTTCACAGGTTTCCAAGGGGCACACTCACCTCACCCTCTGTGTGTTAGAACGTTTATGCACCTTCCTTGACTCGTTGCATATGTCATACCCTTGCTACCAATAGGGATATCCTACTTGCCTCTGCGTGCAACCGCAGTCAAGGTGATACCATACGACCCAGTGTTGGGAATCCTACACCAAACAGTCTGAGGTCTAGTTGGAACTTCTTACCGGTGAGATCCCCCGACGTGTTGGCGGGTCCAGCACCGTCAACAAAATACCATGGAACTTTCAAGATTAGCCCACACATGTTGAGTCAAGTTGAAATACTTAGGTGGCTTTCCTTCAATTTACTTATGAGGGAAGAAATAGGGTTAGAACATTCTTCTATCTTAGGAGTTAGTTTCTAAAATAATTTGTTGTTTCATTGAATAATTTCTTTAATTTGATTTACTTGTGTCATCTTAACTTTATTTACATCTTTGAAACAATCTACAAGTGGGTTTGGTTCCCCAAGAAACTTAAGAGTTGGCATTTCATATTCTTTGATAATTTCCAATGCTCCATCCCAAATTTCTAAACGTTGCCTATTGGCTTCCAATATTATATCTTGTGAAAATTAATAATTTCTTAACCAAATATCTGGGTAAACTTGAAATCAAAGGTTTTCTTCCCTCTATTAGCTTTGTTATTTGTTGAGGAATATCAGTGTATTTAACTTTCCATACTTTTAGATTATCTGGGGAAACTCGAGCATCATGTCGTTCGATTAGTTGAGCTATTACTAAATCAAATGCTTTGTAAGTTCATTATGTAAAAACTGAATTTCATGCAATGTTTTATAAGTGTTTTTGTGGGCTGAAAAAAATCTCATTTATTATTAATGCTTCGATCTTGGAAAATTTATCACCTCCTTGCTTCTTTCTTAATTCTTCAGCTTGGGCTTTCAAGATTTATATTTATTGTTTATAATCCAAAATCTATGAATTTTGGCTATCATATATATACTTCAGTTGAGTAATCTATTCATAAGGTCATTCGTTTAAAGACAAAATTTCCTTGTTATGGATTTCTTTCGTCATTACAAGATCACTACTAAATTTAGCAGTTGATTCGTCAATTTGTTGTTGATGAATTATTTTCAACTAAACTTCCTTGATGTTGAACTACTCCTACAAAAATTTAATTCATTCTTTTTCTTATTTTAATTGTGTATATAGTTTGCTAAAAAACCGTTTATTAGCATAAGCAAATGCTCCCAGAACATTTATATTTTTTTCTACAAACTCATTATCATTCAAATGAGATGCAATCCATATAAAATTTGGTTATGGTGGTAAGCTTTCATATCCCTCAATTTTCTTTTCTTCCTCTTTGCTTTGACTATACTCTTCCTTTGTGTTTGGAAGACATAAGTATTGAAAGGAATGATTGTGTCTTCTACAAGAGGTAGTGTGCCTAAATCCATAACCATTGGAAAAAATACACCAGGAATTAAAATAATTGGTGTGGTCTGAATAACAATAGTTAGAGTGATAGTCATTTTAAGAGTATCCTTCTCAAGTCCAATGGTAATCGCTTGAATTTGCTATGCATTTTTTAGTTGTTTCTCTTGCTCCCTCTACCTCTATTGTGTTGATTCCTACTATCTATTTAATTCTATTTCCTTTTTTCTATGTTCTTCTTTGTTTCTCTATTTCTTTAATTTCACTTCTTGTTGTCTCTTCTTCTCTACAGTTTTCTCTTTTCTCAATTGTTCTTCCTCTTGCTATTTTCTTAATTTCTCTTCCTTATGTATTTGTTCTTTTCTTGATAACTTCCTTTGTTCTCTTTTAACCTCTTCATCTTTTCTTTCACACTTTTACTTATTTAGTTCTATTTCTTTATCCATTTGTTCCTCTTTTCCCTTTTGTTGTTGTTCTTCTTCATCAAAATCCTCAACATCAATAATTGATGATTGTTTATAAGTAGAAACAATGTCCTTGGTTGATGTTGATTTTGTTTGGTCGATAGTGAAACCACGAACCATGTCCAAAAGTTCTGCTTTTCCCCTTGAGAATGCAGTTGTTCTGCTTAATTTGAAGCCATTATATTTAATTTCTTTCTTAGGAACTAGAATATCCCGAAATCTCTATAAGACCTCCTCAAAAAGTTTGGCTCATTGAAAAATAATTTCAAAGGGATATTCATCGTGAATATATAAAGTGGTATTAACTATAACACAATGTTTTTTAACCATTTCTTTAGAATCATGTTTTCTCATGGTTCCTCGAACCAATTAAATTGCTTCTAGTTGTTTGGATTCTAAAACAACATAGTATAGATTTGAATTGGAATCGAAAACTAAGGCCAAATCATTTTCCAGTTCTTCTTTAATGATGAAGCAATACTAGTAATAACAATCTTATATGCCACTTATCTCACAATCGATCTTTCTGGTATTTATTTAGGGAGTGGATGGGATGAATCTTCACACACATATACATGAATATAAGGAAACTCCTCATATATATACCAATCATATCTGGGATGATTCGGGGAGGAAATTGATGTTAAAGCAAACAGTATAAAGGACCCTTGAAATTATGACAAATATCATAGAAATGATATTTGCATTTGAATTTCAAGAGTTTAGAACAATAAACATGAATAACTTCTTCAAAAAAAGGCCAATTCCACTTCATGAGAGGGAAATGAGTGATTCAACTATTTGAATCAACCAGATAAGAAGAGATAAAGAAACCTGGGCAATTTCCAAGTGGGAATGCTTTAGAATTTATTATTTCTCTCTATAGGTTTGAAATCAAATTATGTTCCCACTTGAATCTAACCCCTTTACTCACATGGTGCATTATAGGAGTTCATTCATGCTTGAACTTAGTTGCATTAGGCTCTCCATAAAAATGACATAACATAGAGGTTAAAAATGACTAAGGCTTGTGGAATTGATGGATAGTGTACAACTTAGTCTACAAATCTTTAAAAGAATTGGGTTATGCCCCCAATTACTTCTTCTTAAATTCATATAAAAATTATTCAATTAAATTTGTTAGGATATTCCGACACATAGGATATAGTTAAGTTCAACTTGGTCTAGTATAGAGTTAGGTTAGAGTTAGGTAAAGTGTGTTTCTTTACCGTTGTACATTTTGTAACTTACAATCTGACGGTCACGATATGTAGTGATCCGACGGTTCACTCTCACCTCGGTATTACCGACACTTGATCTGTGGCTTGACACCCGATTGGTCCATGAGTTCTATTTAAAGCGCATGGAGGGTCATTGTTCGGGTAATCCGTGCATGAGAGAAGCTTATGTAAATTTTCATTCTTTGATTAATAAATTGCCTGTAGTACCCACGTTGGGACAGGCCGTGGATTGTTTCCCTCCTTGCACTCTGAGGGTTTTAACCACGTCAAAAATACTGGTGTATTGATTTGAGATCTGGTTGTGAGCGGTGTCCTTTTGGTATTCTTTCTGTGGAACTTACCCTGTAAATTCCTACATGGTATCAGAGCTATTTGAGGGCCGCGTCCGTTGGTGATCCAAATCTGAAGCCGGTAGAACTGCATGCGGCTTTCATTTCCTAGATCTGTTGTTTCTGACTGCTTTCGGGCCGAGAGGACTGCTCTGTTGCGTTCGGAGCATCTGTTCCAGTGAGGAACCCCTTTCGTTTCACGCGAAAAGGTTTCCGGTAGCCCTAGCTGCGTCATTTTTCAGATCGGGAGGTATACAGTGTTTCTTTTGCAGTTTACTGTTATTTTCTCTCTGCTTATTTCGGTCTCAGTTTATTTAGCCTTTTTTTTAACCGGATCTATACCTTTCATTTTTGCGTATGCTCTTTGCCCTGCGACTCTGTGCGATCTGGGCAAATCAGAAACAGAAAGGAAGGATTTTTCTCATGCGTATGCTCTTTTCCCTGCACCTTAGTGTGATCTCGGAAAATCAGAAACATTGAGAAAAATATTTAGTTTTTCGGCTAAAGCTAACTTTGAGATTTTTTTTTTTTAATTTCTAGTTTTTTGGCTAAAGCTAACTTCGAGCCGTAAGGTTCGTTTTTCTTTGCATATTCGTGTTGGGTTTTGTGTTTTGTGTTTTGTAGGGAAAAAGAGCTTTCTCAAGGCAAGCACGCAAACCAAGCCCCCCCCTCTCTCTCTCTCTCTCTCTCTCTCTCTCTCAAATTTTTTGTATAGATCAATTGGTTCAAAGCTATTTTAAGAGAGTAGAGGTCTTGGGTTCAAGTCTCCATTTTGTGGGGGCGGATTTTTTCATTCCCGCACATTCGCGCACTTTGCCGGCAACGTCAACAATTTTTTTTCAAAAAGCCATAACTTCTTCATCCGGAAGCCTTTTTCAGAGCCGTTTTTTTTAAAACCGCCTATTTTTTCGAGATCTATCCGTTGGAACACTTACTTTCAGCATCTTCAGCTTCAGTTTTTTTTTTTAAATGGAAAGTCCATGCCAAGTCATTCTTGACAGCACTAACTACTTCCAATGGGTAGAATACATGGAAGATTTACTTAGAAGTAAAGGTCTCTTCAGAATAGCCACAAACCAAGAGAAGAAACCAAAAGATGAAGACAAGGCGGCAAAATGGAAAAATAGACAAGATCAAGCACGTGGTTTGATAGGGATGTCTATTTCTCCTGATCTTAGATTCCACATTGCAGGACTTGAGACTCCTCATGAAGCATTAGAAAAACTTGCTAAAGTTTTTGGGATTAAAAATGAAATTAGAGCCCATCAACTTGAAAATGAGCTGCTTACTTTGGATCCTAATAATTTTTCTTGCATTGAAGATTTCTTGTCCAAATTCAAGACCCTTAGATATCTCTTGGAAGGTGTTAAAGTTAAGAAAGAAGATGGTAACCTTATTTATTCCATCCTTACTAAGTTGGGACCAGCCTACTCTGTATTTGTTTCCACTTTCCATTCTACAAGGGAAGCTTTCATTTGTCAAGGACAAGACTACAAGGCCCCTTCCTTTGACTCCTTTTGTGATTCCTTAATAAGAGAACAAGAAAAACTCTTACACCTTGGTCTTCTTAATCTTGGAAACTCTTCCACGAAAGCGTTAGCCGCCCAGCAGCAACCAAATTCAAAGAATCCTAAGAAGTCATATCCTCAAAAGAATGGTCCTAAACCATCTCAGCCTCAAAATGAAAGATCATTTCAGCAAAATGATAAGACCAATAAAAACAAATGGAAGAAGACTGATAGACATTGTAACTTTTGTAATCGAGATGGCCACTTAGAATCTAAATGCTTTAAGAAGATGGAAGCCTTGGAAGCCGCAATGAAGAAACATAACATCCATGTGGAGCCTACTTCAACTTCAACTTCCGGAATGGCACTTTCTGCATGTCATTGTCAATCATCTCAGTCTGGTTATGCATTAAATGTATCTTCTTCTTCTTCTCATTCTCATGAGTGGCTCATTGATTCTGGAGCCTCTTGTCACATGGCCAAAAACCAAGCCATGTTTTCTTCTTTAAATGATTGTAACACCAAAAATATATATATTGGTGATGATAGATCTCTTAATGTTGTAGGGACTGGAACTGTTCATCTAGACAATGGTCAGTTTAATGATGTATTATGTGTTCCAACCTTATCCTGCAACCTTCTATCTGTCTATCAGATAACTCATTCAGGTGAAGGTAAAATTGTTGAATTTTCACCTCATGATGTTGTAATCAAGGATCTAAAAGATCCTAAACAGATTCTAGCTACTGGTCTTGCTGATGATTCCAAAAGGTTGTATAAGTTTCACAACTTTGGGTCATCCAATCTTCCCTCAGTATTTGTTGCTCATAATGATGAAGTGAGCAAACTTTGGCATGAGCGATTTGGTCACTTAAACTATCGCTCCCTTCAGCATCTATGTAAAGAAAATATGGTGACAGGTCTTCCTATGGTATCTTGCAGAGATGGTGTTTGTTCCGGATGTGTACTCGGAAAACATCATCGGGACAGTTTTGACAAACGTGCCTCTTGGCACGCCTCAGCCCCTTTACAGCTTGTGCACAGTGATTTATGTGGTCCTCTTCCTGTTGCTTCATTCTCTGGCTGCAAGTACTTCTTAACTTTCATTGATGATTTCTCCAGACGCACTTGGGTATACTTCTTAAAACTCAAGAGCGAAGTATTTAACACTTTTTTGGCCTTCAAAGCCTTTGTTGAAAAACAATCTGGACATCAAATTCTTAAGCTAAGAACTGATAATGGTGGAGAATATGTTAAAAACACATTCATCAACTTTTGCACCGAAAATGGAATTCAAATGCAACATACTGTTCCATACACTCCACAACAAAATGGTGTAGCTGAAAGGAAAAATCGCACCTTAAAGGAAATGGCTAATTGTATGCTGCAATCTAAAGGACTCAGTCTTAGTTTTTGGGCCGAAGCAATTAATTGTGCAAATTATATAATCAATCGCACTCCTACTAAGGTTCTAGAGAATATCACTCCAGAAGAAGCTTGGAGTTCCATTAAACCAGATGTAAGTCACTTTCGTGTGTTTGGAAGTGAAGCATGGGCCCATATTCCAGATGAAAAGCATAAAGCTTTAGAACCTAAGAGTGAGAAATGTACTTTTGTTGGATATTCTGAAGATGTAAAAGGTTATAGACTTATTCCATTTAAGTCCAAAAATGTTATCATTAGAAGAGATGTAAAATTTGATGAAAATAAATCGGCCTGCGAGCCTAGTCCGGCGGATGTGCCACCTCTTCCTATCTCTTCTACTTTTGAAAACATTTCTTCTTCAGATGATGAAAGCGAGGATGATAATCCTCCCCCACCTTCTCAGGATCCTCAACTTCCAAGATGGGTCCGTGCTACTCGGGATGCAGCAGGTGATCTTGCCGGTGATCCTACAGATCAGCGACGTACACGTTCTCAGTTTGAAAGAGCCTCTTCTTTACTGGCTCAAGCTCCAGTAAATCATGATCCTGACACTTTTGCAGAAGCTTCAGGCCATCCACATTGGGAAGCAGCTATGAATGAAGAATATCATTCATTGATGACAAATGATACATGGGATCTTGTTCCTCTACCAAAGGGACGCAAACTTGTTAGATGTAAATGGGTTTACAGAACCAAGTATGGACCAGATGGGAAAGTTGATAAACATAAAGCTCGTCTCGTTGCTAAGGGCTTTTCACAGGTTGAAGGCATTGACTACACTGAAACCTTCTCCCCTGTTGCCAAAATGAACTCTATCCGCCTTGTTCTTTCCCTTGCTGCCTCTTTAAAATGGGAAGTCCATCAGATGGATGTTAAATCTGCCTTCTTGCATGGGGACTTGCAGGAAGAAATCTATATGGAACAACCCATTGGCTTCATACAAACAGACTCCAGCCTTGTTTGTCGACTTAAGAAATCCCTTTATGGCCTCAAGCAAGCTCCTCGGGCTTGGTATGCCAAAATGGATAGCTTTCTTTTAGAATCTGGCTTTTCTAGGTGTCATTCTGACAATACTGTCTACACCAAGAAAGTGGGCAACTCTCTTATCATCCTTGTTCTTTATGTTGATGATCTTATTCTTACTGGTAGTGATCCCAACCTTATAAACCATGTGAAGTCCAGCCTTAAAAAGAAATTTGAAATGACAGACTTAGGACATTTACACTATTTTCTCGGTCTTCAAGTCTTGCAATCCTAAGAGGGTATTTTCCTTTCCCAGTCCAAGTATGCTTGTGATATTCTTCGTCATTTTCACATGGAAGACTGTAAGCCAGCCCCTTCTCCCTTTCAGTCTGGAGTCAAACTTTCAGTCTCTTGTACTTCTCCTGAAGTTGATGCTACCTTATACCGTCAACTTGTCGGAAAACTCTTGTATTTAACCCATACTCGTCCTGATCTTTCCTTTGTTGTTGGCCTTGTTGCTCGTTTTATGCAAAACCCCCGTGAAAGTCATTGGAAAGCAGCTAAAAGAATACTTCGTTATGTTCGAGGTACAGTACAGTTTGGGATTCATTACAGTGCCAAAGCAGCTCCTCTGTTAGTTGGTTTCACTGATTCTGATTGGGCTGGTGACCCTGATGATCGGAAGTCTACTGCCGGTTATGTCTTCACTCTTGGTTCAGGACCTATTACATGGGCTTGTAAGAAACAGGCTGCCATTTCTCTTTCGTCAGCAGAAGCAGAGTATCGTGGTGCCGTGGAAGCTAGTAAGGAAGCCTTGTGGCTTCGTCAGATCCTATCAGAGTTTGGCTTTGAGCAGCAGCATCCAACCACACTTTGGTGTGATAATCAAAGTGCCATTCAGCTATGCAAAGATCCAGTCCAGCATCAGCGCAGCAAACACATTGAACTACACATGCACTTCATCAGAAAGCTCATTCATGACCATGTTCTTGAAGTGCAATATTGTCCAACAGATGATCAGGTTGCAGACATCTTCACAAAGGCTCTCACAGAGGCGAAGTTCACTAAACTTCGATATATGCTTGGAGTTCAGGAAGTTGTCACTAAGGGGGGATAGGCTCTAGTGCCTCCTTCCTTCTCCTATTGTGTCATATTTGTAAATCCTTCAATCCTATCCCAAGTTGTTCTTAAGGGGGGATGTTAGGATATTCCGACACATAGGATATAGTTAAGTTCAACTTGGTCTAGTATAGAGTTAGGTAAAGTGTGTTTCTTTACCGTTGTACATTTTGTAACTTACAATCCGACGGTCACGATATGTAGTGATCCGACGGTTCACTCTCACCTCGGTATTACCGACACTTGATCCGTGGCTTGACACCCGATTGGTCCATGAGTTCTATTTAAAGCGCATGGAGGGTCATTGTTCGGGTAATCCGTGCATGAGAGAAGCTTATGTAAATTTTCATTCTTTGATTAATAAATTGCCTGTAGTACCCACGTTGGGACAGGCCGTGGACTGTTTCCCTCCTTGCAATCTGAGGGTTTTAACCACGTCAAAAATACTGGTGTATTGATTTGAGATCTGGTTGTGAGCGGTGTCCTTTTGGTATTCTTTCTGTGGAACTTACCCTGTAAATTCCTACAAAATTCTTCTCAAAGTGTGTAATCATGACATTTACTTTAATTTCTCAAAAGAAAAAGAATAGAGGGCCATCATTTAACAGAAACATCATTTAACCTTGATATCGACTGATGGCTATTGAAATGATACAAATAGTATTGGCCTTATAATGAGTTTTCAAATTGAAATAGAAAGAACTCAAAATAACAACTATTGTTTGTAAAATATTTGTCTATTATATAATGTTTTAACAACTTTTCGAGATACCGAGACATATAAATTAGAGTTATGTTTTTTTCCTTGGTACTAACAGATTCTGAAAAAAAATGTTTATAGATGGAAACATAAGTAATGTATCAACTATTGGGCAATCTAGAAAGATATAAAACTTTTTCTATTCGGTGTTGATAGATTTTGAAATTCATCATTTAATGTAGATGTCATTTGTTGTGTTGGGTTTTATTTGTATTGGGAATATAGGGGTGAGTTGATATATTTTCACCTGGTGCTAACAAACTCCAAAACCTATTTATATATGGAAACATTACATAACATATTGGTTAATGATTATATCATAAGAAAAGCATATTAGGTAAAAGAATATGGTACATGCATAATTAACTTTATGCTAGCGAATACGAAAAGATCATCAATGTCGAAAATGTGAATTATCGTGGAAATTATCATATTATCGGGTAATATTGTATTAGGTGAGATTGTAAGCAAGAATCAACATGGTGTTAGAGGATTTCAAAATATATTAAATAGGGAAAAGTTATTGAATTAAGGCTTATGTGATCCATATCAAGTTTTTGAGACATGTTTTCAGGGATAATCACATCAAAATTCATTTGTCGACGCATTTTGAACCAACAAGTGTGGTTCATCGTCAGCACAAGTTCCTGATAGTTGAGATAACTACAAAAGGTTGCAAATCATTGATTTGTTGAGGTTAAATCACACACACACACACACACAAAAGATATAAGTCCCAAAGGCTGGCTCAAGTGGTCTAGAGCTAGAAATGAAGTTCTTTGATATCATTTCTAGTTTTTGTTGATCACAAGTTCGACTCTCTTTGATGCCGTTAGGGTGAGGCCCTGTAAGCAAGGCCAATGGTTTACCATCCATGAGATGTGGAGAAGTACTCAGGGGTTTTTCGTGCTTTCATTCCAACTAAAATACACACACACACACATATATATATATATATATTCAAAATTAAATGAAACAATATGTACATGGAGAAAAATAAAACAAATGTTGAGGTACAGACCCTTTAAACATTAAATTATATTTAAAAATAGTTTAGATAAAAACACAGAAAATTTAATAGGGTCCCTCATTTTTTTTGGGGGATTGTTATACCAATGACACAACTAGTTGAATTAATCTCAATTAATGTATCAACATTCATATCTAGCAAGTTAATGCAATTTTGCAATAAATATGGAGCTAAGAATTTTACTTCACCAACTTACTACCCTAAGGAGAATGACAAGTTGAGCCCATAAACAAAAAATTGATCAAGATTTAAAGAAATTTGTTAAAGGTTGTCAATGGCATACTTTGTTGAATTGTTCCTTATGGGCAGGTCATACAACCATGAAATATAGAATCAATTTTACTTTGTTTCAATTAGTATATGGATATGAACTTATTGTTCCTGTAGAGCTTAAACTCGCTTCTCTAAGATTGGAATTGCAAACAAAAGAACTAAATTCCTCTAATGTATTTCAAAGTTCATGCTTTGTTAGCTTTATAAGAGCAGATGATTTTTTAATTGAAGACTTTAAAACACAAGTGACATATTGTTAAAAAAATATTTTGATAAAAAATCAAGTATGAATATCTTTGAATCTAGTCAAAAAACGTTGTTATGGGATTCTACTCATGCAAATAACGCATTCTACATTTCTAAATTTGTAGTTGAGTCCATACAGAATCACATATATTGTTGATAACAATTCTTACTTGCTCAAGGATAGTGATGGTAGATTGTTTTCGTACACCATGAACAGTCCCCATCTAAAACATTATGTTGAACCAAAGATTGTTGAAATTTTTTCATTTTAACTTCTTATTTTTTGTATATATTTTACCTCTTATGATGTTTACTTTTCTATCTTAAATGCATTTATTTCGATTTTCATTCCATCAATATTCTTTTTTTTTCTTGCACCCCTGTTTGACTTTGCCATTTTGATTTATGACAAGGTCTAATAAGTTAAGTGCAACTAATTTTCATGTCTTTTGTAATGATTTACTTCTAATCAATTATGGTTGATAGTTAACTTTGAACAATAGATTGCCAAATGATTTCCTAAATGTGCTATCAAGCTACATTATCTGGTAATTGTTGTCCAATTAGAGAATATCCTGATTACACCTTGACTAGTGTTGGGATGGGGTCCCCTGGGTCAGTTTTTGGATTAAGATAACCCAAGTTTTGGTACAGTTTTTGTAAATAATGTAAAGTCTCCACGATTTGTGGATGTGGAGTGCGTAGATGAATAGGAGTCAAAGGGGTTTAGCCCCTTGTTTTATGTAAAGTTTGAGTCGGTTTTGAGATTCACCCATGGTCCGCGGACCATGGCATTGTATGAAAAGGGCTATAAATAGGTGTGTCTTAGAAGATTCTAAGGCATGTTTTGGATAGTAATTGATGATAAGGAAAGGGAAGTGATAGCAAATAGAAGTGGGTAGGATAGAAGAAAGGCTTTTCAACTGAGCGCGCAGAGGCCTAAGTAGAGTCTGCAGCTAAGTGCGTCGACCCCTGCAATTGTGTGCGCAGGGTAGTTTTGAGTTTGTAACCTTGAATTGAAGATCAATAAAGATAGTTTCTAAAAAATTCTTGCCTATTTATGATTATTTATGTTTATGCTATATGATGTCGATGAATGACTTGTTTTATGAAAGATTGGTTGAATGTCATGCGATTCTCTCGAATAAGTATTAATGATGTATGCAATGCATGTTTAAGTATTTTTGCGAAGACTCTGATGAATTCTCGAGCGTTTACTAATAAATTTAGTAAATATGCGTGAACCTTAATTTAGGATTGCTCTCTAATGCGTGTAAGTAGACAAATTGATTGTGAGAGGTCCGCAAGGACCGATCGTAGACCTTCGCGAAGGTCTGAAGGCTATTTTAATAGAGTTGCAGTAGTGTGCCCTAAGAGTGTATCGATCTGCGCGAAGGCAGATCTGAAGAGCTAAAATCATCACACTAGTCTCTGGATGCAGAAACTTGGTTCTTGCATCCCCCCATACTTCTTCAGGTGAGACTATAGCCTGTGCTACACGGGTTGTTGCTGAAAGGGCCAGTAGTGTAGGGTTTTGTTGGTTGGTGCAACTAACTCTAAACCTGGGTCAGGACCCCCTAAGCCAACAAATGGTTCCATTGTCGGGACCGGGATCTACTTGAAAGAGATGTGTGATGTCGCATCATTGGAATCTGACCAAGAAAGAAATTGAAAAGTGGTTGGATCGGAATATTCACAAGTTCGCAGTGCAAGAAAATAGGAATCCGCGCCTGTCGAAGGAAGAGTGGTTGAACAGGTATCTGTATACGGAGATACACGAGATCTTCTTCTACACTTTTCCCATTGAATTGTATGAGTGGTTAGCTAAATTAACAGACAATCAAGGAAGGTGGAAGCTTGATAGTCCTATAGTGTGGACTCCAGAATTAGTGTGACAATTAGAAGCTTCTGAAAACAAGATCGCACGGGCTATCGATCATTGGCTCGATCAAATTCTGGGAGGATTTGTTACAGAATTTGCAGTTGATACCTCAATCAGCTATAGCGAAGCGGAGCGGCTATTTTTCAAAGGACCACGAGGTAAGTATTTAAGATCCTTGAATACTTGGATTAAAATGCTATTATGTGAAAAATGGGGCATGCCTTTATCTTGATTTTCAGAGCCATGTGAAGTGGACTATTCTTTAGAAATCGCCAAGGATTAGGACCAGAGTATAGTCCATTGATTGGACCTCCTCCAAGTGACGACAAAGGGGCGGAACGGACTCCGCCGCGAAGCGTTGTTCAGCTAATCACTCAGGGGATTCCTCAAGTAAATCATCCGTCCACTCCACCTCCACCTCATACACCTTCACCAACACCTCCACCTCCACCACCACCACCACCCAACATGGCGAACGCAATGAAGCTACCGATTTTCAAAGGCATAGGGAGTGAAGATACAGAGCAATTTTGGTTTGTTGTGAATGTTGTATGGACAATGCAATAGATTACAGATGACAATATAAAGAAGGCACAGTTGGTTACCGCTTTGCAGGATCGCACACTAACTTGGTATATTAAGTATTGTTCTAATAATCCTCTTGCATTGCTAGCAGAGACTAGGGCAGCTTTAAACAAGGAGTTTAGTAAGACGAAGTCTGACTCACAATCAGTAATTGGATTCAAATAAATCATGATGAGGGTCAATGAGATGCCTTGGGAATTAGATCAAAGGTTGAAGTGTCAAATTCGAGAAGCTAACATGCAACTCACAGATAGTCAGCATCGCGAATGGTTTATAGCTTCACTTCTGCCCCACCTAAGAATTTCTCTGTCACAATAGAAGATAGGAATGCAGGCAGAAGCCTTGGAAATCACGATGAGGTTGCATGAATCACCTATTAAGGGCGCAAACTTGGGGGTACACTAGATCCACTCGCAGTTACGGATCCTTCACCTAGAATTATAAAGCTTGAAGAAAGACAAGGAGACTAAACCAGAAGTGTGCACGGAAATCTGGTGTTTGAGGTACAAGAGCCAAGGGCACGATAAAGATCACTGCCCAGTGTACGCGAATTATATTATAGGGGGAGTACCAATTCCCTTGAAGCCAGAATCCCCAATAGGGCCAAGCATGGGGGTTGCATTGTGGTGTGCTATTTTTCAAGTTACTGGAAAACATGCGACGGATAACTGCCATTTGCTTCAAAAGTTCGTTCAGACACCCCAACAGTTGTTCTGTAACTTATGCAAATATGTGGGCCATGATGAGCTCCACTATCGAAGCCATGAGTTGATGATGGAAAGAACACCTACATATTGGATGCAAGTAGAAACTCAGCCTCTAGAGCAGGGCACCGGAGGAGCGTGCAGAGGTTATCAGGTATGGGGATGGGGCGAGGAGGAGGAGGACCTAGTAGAGGCCTTGGTTAGATCATCTGTTACAACTGCAGACAACCGGGGAACTACACGCAAGAATGTCAGAATCAGACACACCCGCCATGTCAATACTGCAGCCAGTTTGACCATACTATAGAAGAGTGCTCGGTGCTGATAGCTAAAATGCAAGAGAAGAAAGTGCAGCCTCAGCAGCCTACACAGAACTTACAGATGATGAGAGCTGAGCCCCGCGAGGAGGATCAAAGCATGAATATAGTGCTGAGGAGTGGAATAACGACTGTTAATGATAAAGGTAAACAGCCAAAAGAGGATAGATGGGTCTGCAAGGCCCCAGAGAAAGTAGCTGGTTTTGATTTGAATCACGCTAAGGAAACATTTATGGAATCCAAGAAAAGTTTCATTGAGGCCTCTACCTCAGGAAGCCAGGACAAGGTGCAAGAAACCAGCGTGCCTGCAGAGGTTGATCCCTCTGTACTTTCTATGTTTTTGGAGACCTGTATAAAACTGTTGCACGCTAGCAAAGTTGTGGAAGGCCTGCAGGAATTAATAAACAAATGTGCCAACAAAGAGAAGGTCCTTGATGGACACCGGGTGGTTAGAAAAATTGGAAAACATAAATCTCTAACAGGGTGCGAGATGAGGCTCACCACACAAATAGGTGATTATGAGATGGACTAGGTCATATTGGATCTAGGGTCTGATGCAAATGTTTTTCCAAAACAAACATGGGAAAGGATGGGTAGACCTGCACTGTAGTGGTCTCCAATTCAGGTCAGAATGGCAAACCAGCAGAAAATAATCCCCATGGGACGATTATATGGAGTAACAATTGATATAGAAGGTGCGAGCACGATGGTCAACTTTGAGGTTATAGAAATCATCGATGAAAGTAATCCATACCTCGCGCTCCTGGGAATTGACTAGGCCATTGATATGAATGGGGTCATCAATTTGAAGAAGAGGACAATGTCATTTGAAAGAAAATCGCTTTGGGTTGTAGTACCGTTGGACCTTGTAGAAGGGTCGCGCTATACTGAACCAGTCTGCAATTATGAGGAAAGTGATGATGAACTGGATCAAATCTACAAAATAATAGTGCGAGATTAGGACTAGATCAATTCGACGACAGACAAGAGGATTGCATGGGATCGCGAGAGTTCCTGCACCTCTGATTCAGATGAGGAGTTAGAGCATTGGCAAAACCGATTGAATGAAGTGTCTACATTGCGATGCAATATGATGAAAAAGTCGGAGAGTTCCTGCACCTCTGATTCAGACAAGGAGTTAGAGCATTAGTAGAACTTCTTGCATGAAGTGTCTACATTGTGATGCAATATGATGACAAAGTCGTTACGCTGTGTTTCGTCGGAGGTAAGGAAACTAACCTATTATGATTTTTTAACTGATGTAGATATGTTTTTGGATGAATTTGAGCGCGAAGTCCCTGAGAATCACCACTTCCAAGCTTTAGAATTGGCACTGCACGCTACGCCCGCACGATGGTGGGGTATGCATAAGGATAGTTTTGTTGGATGGAGAGATTACATAAGAATGATGAAGTTGGGGTTTGGGTGTGTTAACACCAGGATGACTTAGAAATATAATGGAAGGGACGATCTACACGATCATCTAGAAAAATGGACTAAAGCATGGGGGACAACACCGCAGCCAGAGTGGGTACACATATTTTTCCATATCTTGGACACCATTCTCATGAACTGGTATTTGGAAACAGAGCTTCGCCATGGCACAACGGAACAAGATGTATTGAAGGAAGGGTTCTTATTAACCTTCAGCTTCGAAGACGACTTCGCAAGCATCGATGAAGCGCTACAAGAGATTAATGCGGTTATCTTCAGAACGCTGACAGAACCTATGGAATGGACCCAACCAGATTGGAGCACCCAATTGTGCCATGTGCTGGAATGATATAATGTGACCGCTGAAGAGGAAGATGAGGATCCGAGGAACATTAATATTCCAGAGGTAGAAGGGCATCGCGAAGTCAAAGGCCCACAAATAGAAAACCCGGACATCTCTGCGTCATTGAAGACAAAGCAAATAAACATTGGCACTGAAGCAAAACTGAAGTTCGTAAAGATTGGAGATCATTGGGACAACGCTACCGTGGACAAAGTTGTTGAGTTACTCCGCGAATATCGGGATCTCTTCCCCACTAAGTTTTTGGATTTGAAGGGCATAATTGGCAACTTGGTAGTTATGAAGATCACTCTGAAGCCGGATGCGAAGCCTATTAGGTAAAGACTGTATCGCCTTAATCCTAAATACAAGGAAAATGTGCGCCAAGAGCTGGATAAAACGTTGGAGGCAGGCATCATAGAACCTGTTGAAGAATCTGATTGGGTGAGCCCTATGGTGGTTCAAGAGAAGAAGAAAAAGGGTGAAATAAGGATTTATGTAGATCTGCAAAAGCTTAATGATGCGTGTGTCTACTATCCATTCCCGACGTCATTTACAGACGAAGTGTTAGACCATGTTGGAGGGCAAGAGGCCTATTCCTTCACTGACAAGTTTTCTGGGTACCATCAAATTAAGATTGCGCCTAAGGATAGGAGAAAAACAACCTTTGCGATAGAGTGGGGTTGTTTCAATACACTGTGATGTCATTTGGAATTAAGAATGCGCTTACGATATTTCCCATGTGGTCATAGCAGTGTTCAAGGAGTTCATTCATAAGTTCCTGGAAGTATACTTTGACAACTGGAAAGTGTTCAGATTAGTAAAGCGCCATGTAGCAAGTCTACGCCTGATCTTGGATACGTGTCACAAATACCAGATCGCGCTGAATTTGAAGAAATTAATATTTGTCTTCCCTTTGGGATCTTTCTAGGTCACGTGGTGTGTAAGCAAGGATTGATGGCGGACCCTGCAAAATTGCAGTGATTGTGAATTTTGAGACCCCAAGGAACGTCAAGAAGCTACGCGCGACGCTGGGACATATGGGATATTATAGGAAATTTATCAAAGCTTATGCTCAAATTACTGCGCCCATGGAAAAAATGTTGAAGAAGGACGCAACATTCTGTTGGGAGGAAGAATGTCAATGCGACCTAGATGTATTGAAAGAAAAGACGGTCGCTACGTCGATCTTGGTATTCCCTGATTGGAAAAAGGAGTTTCACATACATGTGGGTGCCTATTGCATTGCATTGGGTGTAGTGTTAACGTAGGCTAGTGAAGGAGAAATAGAACATCCTATAGCCTTTGCGAGTAGGAAGCTATCAAAGATCGAGAAGCATTATTCAACAACTGAGCACGAAGGGTTGGTTATGGTGTATGCACTGCAAAATTTAAGGAATTATCTGTTAGGAGGGAAATTAAAGATGTACACAGATCATTCTGCCTTAAAATACTTGGTCAATAAGCCTGTGTTGGGGGGGAAGATCTGTAGATGGTTGCTATTATTCCAGGAGTATGACTTTGAAGTCATTGTGAAATCGGGAAGGTTAAATGCAGAACCTCACCATCTATCGCGAATCGAAATAGGAGAGGAGCCTAATAATCTAGAGGAAGGGTTGTCAGATGCATAGTTCTTCATAGTGTGCATGGCGGATCATCATTTTGTAGACATCATTCACTTCCTGCCTACAGGGATGGCACCGGAAGGATATACAAGCTAGAAAAATAAAGAATTAATAGTGAGCGTAGCCGATTTTTCAATCATTGCGGGACATCTATATAAGATGGGTGCAGATGAAATATTTCAAAGATATGTACCAAAATTTGAGTGGGATAGAATTATCGTTGAAGCTCATGCGGGAGCTGCGGGAAGTCATTATCAAGGCAAGGCAACTACGCAGAAGATTTTGCGCGCAGGTCTATGGTGGCCTACCTTGCACAAGGATTCCAAAGCATATTGTAAGGCATGTGATGCATGTGAAAGAACTGGAAGACCATCGTGGAGGGATGAGTTGCCATTACATCCTCAAGTATCTTTGCAGCCATTTGAGAAATGGGTGATTGATTTCGTTGGGCTAATTCAGCCCCCAGGAAATAAAACTGGCACGCACTATATCACCACCGCGACAGAATATCTAACCAGATGGGTGGAAGCACAGCGAGTTAGGATTATATAGGGGCTACTACAGAAAAGATTTTCTTTGAGTATGTCTTAACCAGATTTGGCTACCCGAAAGTGTGATGAGTGACAGGGGTACGCACTTTCTGAACGAAACGATTAACACGTTGACTGAAGAATTCCAGGTATACCATCATAAGAGTACACGGTATCACCCACAGGCCAATGGGACTATTGAAGCCTTCAATAAGATTTTGGAGAATGCGCTGACGAAGATCTACAACACGCAATGAAATGACTGGGATGTGCACATACCTACAGTACTATGGGCTTATAGGACTACTTGTAAGAAGATGACAGGGAAAACGTCGTTCAGATTAGTATATGGGGTCGAAGTTGTAATGCCGATGGAGTATATCTTCATTGCTTTATATATGATAAGCAAACACAATGGGTCAAGTGGTTACCTCTGGCAACATGGTGGTATAACACTCTTTTCCATACCATAGCAAAATGACCCTACTTATGGCACTTTATGGATACCATTCACCATCCATCACATCATCTCTAAGAGACAATTCTAAGGTTTAAGCAGTGGAAGATCACATCATCTCTACGAGACAATTCTAAGTTTTAAGCAGTGGAAGATCACATAGAGCATCAATAATAAGTTCTCTAACTCTTAAAGGATAACCTGACTCTAGCATAGAATCGAATGAAACAACAAGCAGATCAACATCACGGTGAAGGAAGTTTTGACATGGGAGATTGGGTGTTTTACAGCTACAACCATACAAACAAATGTCCCTCAAGCAAGATAAGAAGGATAATACATTATCTCCCAAGTATTATGGCCCTTACAAGGTGTTGCAAAAGATTGGTATTATGGCATACAAATTGGAGTTGCCTGCATCTTCGTGAGTACACACAATTTTCAATGTTTCATGCTTAAAGGAGGTTATAGGTGACAAGCTCCTAGTTCAAACTACATTCCAGAACTTGAAGAGGAAGGAAAAATCATATTAGATCCTAAAGTAATCATGGAAACAAGAATTTGGCAGCTACAGAATCAATCAATTTCAGAGCATCTCATTCAATGGAAGAACTTACCTGCTAAAAATTCCACATGGAAGGATGAGTATTTTATACAAAATCATTCAGAACTACTCAAATGTTGAGGAAAACACCTTTTTCAAGGAGAGGGGCATGTTAGGTCCCTATAATACTAGTGTAGCCCCTATATTATTATTGTGTGCCCCATAGAAGCTCATTATTGTTATTGTTGTGTCCTTACATTATTATTGTTATGTAGGCCCTAATTATATTTTGACCCTTTAGACTCTTATATATCCCTAGGAGGTCTTGTCATTTGAATCATCCAAGAATCGTTCATTTATGTGATATAAAGGGAGGTTTCCCCCTTGAAGTGGCTTATTATCTAGTCATTTATATATGTTTTCTTATATTTTTGTGTTAATTTTTTATCTCGATACATAACATATGTAGATATGATGAATGCATGTGTTATGATGAATTAATTGCATATTTGTGTAATCCCAAGCAAATGATTTGGAATATTTCTTTAATACTTGAATCAATTGGTTTTCCTTAGATGCTTCCAATGTGGAAGTGATATTCAAAGTTTTCCCTAGCTCAATTTCAATTGTTTTGGTATTTGAATTAGTCATTGAATTCATAGGAAAAATTGTATGAAATAAAGACTGTAAATAATTCATTATACAATCTTCCTAAAACTTTTGTTCTAACAAATGATTTGTAGCCATATGTTGAGTTGCGTTCATTGTTCTACAATATTAGGAATTGAAATGAAATAATTTAACAAATTTTCATTTAAGATAGAGGAGGAATGACTTGTTATAGAGTTTTATGAACCCAACGTTTCAGACTACCAAGTGAGTCCATCATCAGGGGTGCTTCAATAGATATTCTAAAGATATTAATGATGTATCCATGAGCTATATTTAGGGTATATATATAGGTTATGAAATAGTTAATCTAGGAAATTAGGTCATTAGGTCGGCCCTATTATTTTTGTAAAATTCAGTTTTTTTTTACTTAATTATTTATTATTATATAATTAATTTGTTTAGTTAATTTTCTTAATTAATTAATTAAGTTTTTTAATTAATTAATTAATTTGTTTAATTGATTAATTAATTGTCTACTTAATTATTTAATTTGTTTAATTAATTAATTCTCTAATTAACTAATTAATTAATTTGTTTAATCCATTGATTTGTTTGATTAATTAATTAATTGATTTGTTTGTATAATTACTTTGTTTACTCAATCAATCAATTAATTTGTTTGTATGGATTCATTATTTAACAAATTTTCATTTGTTGCATGCTTAAAAGCAATAGATTGATTGATAATAAATATTGGTTGAATCACTTACTCTTTCGTGTCAATTTGTTCAACCATGATAATTTCTCTAAGTTATTGAGTGATTTAGTAGGGGGATATAATGTTATTTGCTTACTTTCATTTCCTTTTGAAATTGTCATTTGTTCTAATCTACAACTTATGAATGCATCAACTATAGACAACCATTGTCTTTCGAGGATGAGGGGATGTCCACCTAAATTATATGTAGGTTGTAGAACTAAGAAGTATACTAGATATTCCGAAGTATCCAGTATGACTATCGATATTATATAACACCTTCTAGCATAATCCTTGATCTATCAACTAATTCAATTATTGTAGGTGTTAGTCGAAGATTGCATAAATTCAAATATTGCATTGTGACCATTGTCATTACATTAATTATTGCACCTAAGTCGATTAAAGTGTTTGGTACTGAAAGATGGTCGATTATAATCCTAACCATAGGAATTCCCATATCAAAATATTTTTCAGTTTCAATTGATTTTGACATTATGCTAGCCAAGTTTCCAATGACATATATCGTAGTTGAGTCTTTATTTCTTATCTTAGATTTTTTAAAACATGATTACTTGATTGTTTTTGCATAAATTAGTATTTATCTAATAGTGTGCAATAATGCAATTTTAACAAATAGATTATTTAATTGATTTAAGAAATCAAGCTCAAAAGGAATTATTGCCTTTTCTATGATCAAGCTCTTTGCGGAAGGAGGTGATTTAACTGCCAATGATTGATCATGTTGAGCTTTTGTGATTTTAGATGTTTTTGTGCTTTTAGATTTTTCTATGCTTTTAGATCTACTATTTTTGTTTGGAACTTCCTCAATTTCTTCTTCTTGTTCTTCTATAATGATAGGAGATTCATTTTGTAAAACCTTTCCTAAGTTTAAGTGGACATGATCAATATAAGGAATTGCATAAGTGGGAAGTATTCCTTCCTCTTTATTTTACATGGGTTTTTCAACTTTACTATTGGGATTTACCAGTGACTAGGCTAGTAATTGTGTAGGTCTAGGTTGAGGTTGGTTAGAAAGAAACTGAAGTTTTTGAGGTAGGGTTATTTGTGATACCAGAAATTGTTGTTCAACATAAAATTTTGAGGTTGTTGGAACTATTCAAAAGGAGGTTGTTATTGGTATGATCGTTGGGGATATGATGGTTGATAAGATTATAGTTTTTAAGTATTGAGGGTCTTCCGCAGTGCATTATATTAGGTATCATTTTTTGGGATTCAACTGCGTTAAGAAAGTCATTCATCTATGACCATTTCCTCTCATGGAAATGGTCATAGATGAATGACTTTCTTAATGCAGTTGAATCCCAAAAATTGATATCTAAGATTATAGTTGATAAGGTTGTTAGGGATTATATGGAGGTTGGTTTCCATAAGCTTGTCCTTTCCAACCTTCTTGATAAGGTTGGTTTGGAGGTTGGTGACGAGGCCAGGCCTACCAAAGCATTGGAGCATTCGATTATTTTGTGTAGGATATTCATATAGAGAAAATTGTGAAGTTGTATCATGAGGCATACCTATAGATTGAGGATACAAAGGCCCTCATGGTGGCACAACATAGTAAAGTGATTTTGTCGTTTCACTTTATTTCTTGTAGGTTGTCTTTATTTCCTATGTTGTTGGGAATTTTTTCATTGTGCTTCTCTTAACAAATTTCAATACTATCCAAAGGACATTCACGTAAGGATGTTTCTTTCCACATTTACGATAAAATATAGATAATACTTCATTGTGTTCTTCTTGCCTCTTTTTATCTTTTAGTGTATCAATTTGAGAGCCAAGAGAATTTAAGAAGCCAGTTTTGAAATTTTCTAAAAATATTACCAAGTTGTGTCCTTGTCATTCCTCTTGAGGTTGAATTAGTCACCTTTGGGAGAGCATCTCATTGTCCCTTACCTGATTTATCTCTTCCTCTGTAGTATTTCCTGCACAACTCAACAATATGATCATAAGATAATCGAGAAACATCACCTGCCCCCATAAGATTAAGGACATCTATATATTCATCTCAAATTCCTTTTAAGAAAAATTTTCAGGTAAATTCAGGACTTAGATTTCTTTGTCTTGATTTTTGTAGGTTGTATATAAACCTCTCCATGTAATCTTCCAAACTTTCATCCTCTTGTTGTCTCATCCTAAAAATGTCTTCTTTGGAATTTTGGGATCTATAATAAGGTTGATATTTTCTAAAAAATGTCTTTCTCATATTATCCCAATATACTATAGTTGACTATCTTAATCCCGTAAACCATTTTAATGTAAAACCTTTCAAAGTAGTAGGGAATAGACAAAGTTTTCAGGATCACTTATGTATCCTTATGTAAGGCATAAAATATCAAAATTAAAACAAGAAAGCATCAAGGTATATAGTAGGCATACCATGGAAGATTGGTAGAACAAAAGGAGGGATGTTCATTTTCACCCAAAAGTAGTTTCATCATATTTGTCTTCTTCTTCTTCAAATCTAGCTCTTCTTCCTCCTACATTTGATCTTATTTCATCATTGTTTGCCTTATATTTTCTTTCCTTTCTACTTCAATTCTTGCTCATTATTATTGTCTTTCTTTTTCTCTTTTTGTTTCATGTCTTTCTTGCTCTTCTCTTTCTTTTAATTCTCGTTCTCTATCTACATCTGCCATTTCTCCTTCAAACAAATTTGAAAATTCTTCAATCCAGTAAAAATTACCTTCAAATATTTCACTCGGAAATTTAGGTTGTTCTTCCCAGTATTGTCTTGGTGTTTGAAAGACTAGTGGAGAATTTGGTTCACTAGGGAATTTAAGTTTTTCCTCCTTATGGATTCCTATCTCTTCAAGAACTAGTTGAGGGGTTGTTTTTCTTGTTTTTTCTATTTAAGGGGATTATTGTTGTACTTGATTCTTCTTTGTTTGGTGATCCAATAATATTTTTCTTTCCACAACAGTTAATAATTTTCCTTCAAATTGTTTTTGCTCCAACTATTCAATAGATATTTTCCCAACACTTGGGGTTGTTTTTTCTTCTAATTGTGTTTTTTATGTTCCGGGTATCACTTAAGGTTGGTTAGTAGTGGGGGATCTTTGTTTTATATACCTTCCTTTCTTATCTCTAGGTCTAGTATAAGAATGCATAAATAAACAAAATTAAATATAATATAAGCATACAAATATAAACATGACTTGGACTTGTCACAGACTCAACTAATGTGAATGCACAGGTTCTTACCTTTTGTCTTATCACTTCTAATCCTCTAGGTCCTAAATGTTTATATTGTGAAAAATTAAATGCAAACTTTTAAGAAGACTCTAAATCTAGTTCAAAATCGAAATGTGCTTCCATTGCAACGATAAATGTGAAGCTAATAATCTATGGTATAAATTAGGAAATAATATTTATATCAATTTGGGTGTTGATAAATTTAGAAGTGGATTACAATACGTAAAGAATTTAAACTAGATTGCTTGTCACTTGAGAAAATGAAATACTAAATTAGGATTAAGTGCTAGAGTTAAGAGCTAGTCAACTACTTAAGGTTCAAAATCCTAGATTTACAAAAATCAAAGGAGCAAGCTTAGAAAGCATGAAACAAAACTTTTAAAAGAAAACTAATATAATCACACATGTTTGAAAATAAAGCATACACAAACCCAAAATCTGTTGAAAGATTAGGCATGCACTATTGTCCCAAATGTTGTAACTCCCATGGTTCCCGAAGTTACAGTGGTTGGCTCCTAGTCTTTTAGAATATCATAAACAATTGATTTTTGAGTATTCACATTGAAATCAAATGATTGGAAATTAAAACAATGGGAATTGAAATCAACGCTCAATTAACTTAAGTTTGATGGACTTGCATGCACTAAGTCCTTTGCAAAATAGAGGGGTATTTGGGCGGTCACTCTTAGTCTTTTACACAATCCAACAATAGGTTTTTTTTTCTCATGTCATTGGCTAATCTATCAAAGCATGAGATCATCTATGAAAGCAAGAACTCTGATGCCTCAAAGCAATACCAGTTTGATGAGTTATGAATGCACTAGGGCCTTTTCCGCTTTAGATAAAAGAAGGGATGATCACTCCTAGTATTGTACTTAGATAGATAATAAGTTTGTCCTCATGTACATCAATTATTTTATGATCATTTTGTCATGGATAACAACTAACTGAAAGAACATGTACACCAAATAAGATAAGTATGTAAAGCAAGCTTATAGGCAAGTTATGAGCACATAAAACTTATAATTGCAAGTATTTACAACAAAATTACAAACACGTGAAAATGAGAGTTTTCTAGCATAAAAGTATATACCAACATACAAATGATAGACAAAAAATAAAATAAGTGTGTGGGCTTGGGTTGTCTGGGCCCTCCACTCCTTCTCATTCACACCAGAGACTACCAACAATGGAAAATCAAGAGACCTGCATATATTACTTGAAATGGAACAAAAATCAAAGCTTTGGGACTGAAGACAGTGAACACTAATATCACAAATATAATTCTCAAATGTTTAGAATTACAAAGCTTACGAAGGAAACCCCATTTGCTTGCATTTATACACAAAAATGAAACTAATTTCGAAAAATCCTTCTTGTTGGTAACCATAAGCTATTCTTATATTACGTTTGGATCAAATTGGCCTCATTCCATGCTTAGATAATGGATAAAATCAAATTATATTAGATATGAATGAATTTAGCAAACCATCCTATGTTTTTGCCTCCAAACTGTCCACGTTGACTAGTTAGTTTTTGGTCAATTTTTACTAAGCGAATAGGTATTCATCCATCTTGGGATACATTGTGACAAATTTTGAAGCTTGTAGTAGTTTTGTAAGGTCTTCTACATAGGCTTGGTGTCTTAGCATGTGGAAGATGATTTATTGCCTCTTTAGGTGCTTGATGGGTGGAGTAAGTGGTTTATGTCTTCATTCAAAATCTAACTCTGGAAAAGTACAATAATTAAAGTCAATTACTTATTATGGAATATCAAGTCATTTCCTAAGGATAAATAATTTAATTATTTAAGTGACTTAGAAATAATCTCAACCATTGATCTCCAATATATTTTAGAAGGGATATTAGGGATAGGGTTTTGGGCTTAATGAAGATTATAAAAGAAGCCTAACAAAGAGGTGAAGACACAAGAACACAAGAGAGAGAGGCAACTACAACTTTTTTGGGAAAGTTATTTTCTTAAGAAGGAGAGAGAGAATTCTCTAGAGTGTGAGGCTCAATTCAATTGAGGAGGAAGAAAAATACAGGGCTAATTTTAGGGTGTTTCTAGGAGGTCCTTTTGTTGAGAATTGTAGAGGTTGAATTGTCGAAGTGAGAAGGAGGCATAGTTTCTAGGGTGGTCGATTTTATAGGGCCAAGTTATGAGTGCACAAAGGCTAAGCGAGAGCTAGGCACAAAGGTCAATTTTTTGGTGAGAGGTGGGTCGATTTTCTTTAGGCCAAATTTCTTCAAAGGTCGATTTTCCTTGCGTCGAATTATTCTAGTGGGGTGAATTATGTGGGTCGAAACCCTAATTTTGCATATTAATAAATGACAAAGAATTTTTGTGGGTGAATTATTTCTATTGCAATGTGTGATTGATCTCTCTGATTTATTTTTGCTGCATGTATTTCTACATGTTAAAATACCAGTGGTTTTATTTTTCAGTAATTAAGGATTTATTTTGTTAATTAAATAAATTATGGGGAATAAATAATTATCATGAGAAAATAAATCTAGATTGGTATTAGGATATTTACCATGGTATCAAAGCTTTTTAGATAACTCAAGAGAGAGGTATGAAACCATAGCAATGAAATTCTCTTTTTTTATGACAGCAGAATTATTTTTAAATTTTATAGTCAGGTTTTGTGGCCATGGTCATGTTGCAGCGGCTACAACCACCCTCCAAAATTCTACCTTCGCTTTGTTTTGGAGCCTCCCTCCTGAAAATCTTAGCATCTTGTCTTGCACTGCTCAGGTACTTGTGTTTTCATTTGAATTCATATTTCACTTTGTAGCATGTGTTCGCTTACTTGCTTTATTGACTAACCACAAGCTGACCCCATGACTTGGTTTACATCCGGTTCTTGCATTGTCTTGGAAAATTGTGCAGTCCTAGAGGTTAGCTTGCCTTTCTCTCAGGAATTGTGCAGAGCAACCTAGCAGCCTGCCTTACTCTCCAGAATTGCATAGAGCATCTCAGTAGTGAGCTTCAGCTCAGAAATTACGCAAACCCAGCTAACAGCTTGTCTTCAGCTGGGAAATTGCGCAGAGCATGAGAGGCAGCCAAAGCCACTCAGCCCGGGAATTGTACAGAATCATTCCATCAGCTGATGTCTAATGCATGTGATGGCAAGTTGCATGGTTCTCCCCAAAAATGCGCAATTTATCCATGCATGCATGGCAGCCTTTCCTGAAAAAAGAAAAAAGCAAAAATCATCCCTAAAAAATAGGGATCTATTTTTAGCACTGGGAATTAAACTCAAGTCAATTTCTAAAACTTCCCGCCACTTGTTGCTTTTTCCTAGATTTTTGGCGTGCGCATCATAAACCCTGAATCTACCAAATCTATTTAATGGATGTCCCAGAGCTCATTATACACATTCTATCTTGGAGCTCTAGCATTCCTGAGGCATCTAGGAACCTTCGGCACAGTTGGCGCAACTTTTCCAGGTAAGTTTTTTGCTACTTTTTCTGTCGCTTTTGATTCCTTGGCTTGTGTGAGTGTTGTTTTGCATGTTTTACTGAAAAATAGTTGGTGTTTTAGTTTTTTTTAACTTGTATAAGTGTTGTTTCAAGTTTTTCGTTGTCTTTCTTAAGTGTCGCATGCATAATATTGTTTTTGCACTAACAGTCATTGTTGCGGTGACTCTCCCCACCAGATTCATTATTCATCCATTTGACTTATTCCTACATTGGTTTTTATTGCATGCATGATCATTCAATACTATCTGCACCATCCTTCGCTCATGCATTCATATCTAATCGTTTTCAAGTTTCCCTTGGTAGATATGGGCTGACTTAGCTCAGATCTTGCTTGTCTCGACATGCACTGCATGTTTCTGGAACTCAAAGACTACCTTGGCTCCATGAATTGAGCAGAAGTTGCTTGTCACTTGCCTCTAGTTGTGACCTGTGTAGTTTTAGGAGACAGTGCCCAGTCTTGCCCACTGGGATTGCATAATGCATAGTCCCAGCCAGCAATTGAGCCAAACTGAACTGCGCATTGCGTAGTTTCAGTCCATAGTCAACCTAGCTGGACTACGCTCTGCGCAGTTCCAGTTAACATCAGGTCTCACTGGCAGTTGGGACTGCACAATGCGTAGTTTTGGTTGACATTCTCCCCACCTCTAAGAGTCACTACTGTGCAATCTTGCCTAGTATTCACCTAGCTTGTTGCATGATCGATCCTTGAAGTGCTTTGTGTTTTTAAACTGGCATTTTCTTGTCGTGAGTGTCTGCTCTATCTCTAGGTACATTAGTTGTTGATAAGTCTCTCAGCAGTATAGGCATCATGGTTTCCAAGAGATCTGGATCAAAGGACACTGTAGAGAGCAGCATTGGAGACTTGGTTGAATAGGTGCCAATGAACTTGCCCATCTATGCAGACATGCAGTTGTTCGTAGAGAAGGACATGAAGATCACATGGAAAGAAATAAAGGGCATATTTGCAGGCAGTTTCAAGGAAGATATGGAAGATTGACAAGTCTATGTCAACATTCACAAGTTAGGCTTATACAGGGTTACATGCAGGTAGCTCGTCTTCCCTTGCGCAGATATCATTCACTGGGTTGTCTCACATACCAATCGTGAGACGATGACATTGAGAAATACTAGTGGGACACAACTTGCCACCTTCAGGTTGGAAAACTACCATCAGATGTATCACTTTCTGCAATCGGTGAACTACAAGGATGCGTTGTTCTTCACTCCCAACTGCAATGTGAAAACTACATACATCATGAATCCTTGGGTAAAAGAACCATCGAATTTCAGGACGACACCCAACTAGGTATACAAGACGAAGTCACTTGGGATGGATTACCAACTCCTGGTCATATTCACATGTCGCTTGTATGCTCAAGAGAGCATGGAAACCTTCCTGCAAAGTTGGGTTATTGTGTTAGATCGGTTGACAAATGAAGGAAGGCCTTTCAACTGGTCAGACATGTTAGCTCTTCAACTGAAAGTACATGTTTCTAATGTCTGGAATCCGCATAAGGATGAGAAAGCAAGATTCTTTATTTCCGCGTACCTGCTTGATGCAATTTGTGCCCAGTAACAGTTCCCTGGCATGGGTTGGACATGGACACCATCAGAGGATGTTGTGAATGTTTATTACAAGTCGCTCTCTAAGTGTATCTACCGAGGATTCATGGTGAGGTTGTCTAACCACTTCATCGCCCTATTGTACAGGATGATATTCGAACAATATCCACCTTGCATGTCCCAAGACGCGATGCATGCATTTCTTAACATTGCATATTGGTATGCCTCACCCGATGGCACCTTCATCAGGATGTTTAGAACGGAGAAGCCTCTGCATGAGCTACCAAGGTTTTCCATGGACAAGTTGGTCATATAATAGGTTTCATACCACATCTCCACGGGGTTATAAGCAAAACTACACAGGAGGAAGAAGGCACCATGGCCCACTCTTCCTTTGCAGATTGGGTTGTACGATATTCGTACCTTGAAAAATGGGGATGTAAAGGGACGAGAACTTGAAGAAGTTTGGGTTCGACACCAAGAGCTTCAATCCGTATGATTCCCACTGCATATGCAAGAACCATTGTGCAAAGGTGTGCTACCCATGGATCCACGGTGCATGTCATTAGCCAAAGGAAGAACCTTGGAGGTATTACTATATCACCTCTAGGCTCAATGAACCAGTCAACATATCGATAAAATGGAAAGCAGCACTGTAGGCAACAACAACAACCACAGCAGTAGTAGTGAGCAACAAATCAGCGCAAGAAAAAGGAAAGAGGAAGATTGTCGAGAGCGCAGAGGTTGAGCAAAGCTACAAGTTCAAAGAATATACACTTGTTGAGAGAGTAGCTTTGGAGATAGATGCAAAGAGGTGAAAACGCAAAAGGAGAGTAGAGAGGAAGAAGAGAGAGAAGCAAAGGTTGGAATATACAAAGAAGAGATTGCAAGAGACAGAGAAGAAGTTGAAAATAGAACAAAAGCTCAGGAGGAGAGAAAGGGAAGAAAGGCAAAAACAGGAATAGGAAGAAGGACAAGGTGCACTAACAGAGAAAACTACATAGATACGGGTTGAAGGAGCAGAGAAGCTAGCAAATGAAGAAGAGGATGAGCATGTGTAGGTTCGGGAACTTTCTCAGCAGGTTGAGTAGTTGGTTGAGGCAACAGAAATGGAGATGGAACAGGAGCTATAGGACCAAGACATCGATCTCATGTCGAGGGCATCTGAGGTCACACCATAGTCTCTGCCACCTCTAGAGTCAAAACCAATCCTAAGCAAGCAAGGAGAAGTTGTTCTCCTTGATGATGATTCGTAGATCGATGTGTACAATCTGGCATTTGACGAGACACAGCATAGGATTGTACAAGCACAAAGAAAGCAGCTCTCGGATGATCATACATCACCTGCGCACATAGAATAAAGGGTGGTTGTACCAGATGTTATAAGACATCCAGTTGCCATGGTCGAGGCTTCTAAGGATTATGCATAAGCCATGAGTTCAACGGTCAAGTTCTTGATAACAGAGAATGATCGAATGGTGAAGGACTTACAAGAGGCCAGGCAGAGAACAGAGAAGTCTGCAGGATCTGCCATGACAGAGATGAAGAAAGAAATAGTGGCGGAGATATCAACTTTGGAGGCCACCATGCGGACAATGTATAGAAGATTTGTCACCATGCACAAAGCGGTTGTCCATCTATACGGCTTTCAGCAGTAGTGCGCGCAAATAGACCAAACTCTCAAAGACATTCACACTGCTATTGCGCACATGCAAGAATGGAAAATGAGGTACAAGGGAACCTCACTTTACTTGCACAAGAGGATGAAGCCAGAGGCTAAGCTAGACAAAGCACGGATTCGGATGTTGATCCAAAACTATGAGAATATCCCTCCACTCATCACTAGCATTGAGGCTTCCTATGCATGGTTGTTCAGGAGTCTAGATGTCATAGTGCGAACACACAAGATCCCTTCCATCAGAACCCTCACTCAGGCCATGAGGAAGAACCAAGTCATGCTGGATGTCGACAAGTACATAGAGCAGTTGATGTGTGAAGCCACTAGTGATGACTTGCAGCTCAGTGCAAAGAACATGCAAAAGTATATCGATGGTCTAGCCACACTTAGGAAAATGTTGCGCATGCTCCAAGATGAGATAGATAGAGCTTTCAGAACCATATACCCAGAAGCCATGGAGGCAAGAGTTCGCTTTGACAAAGATGTCACCAAATAGTATGGGGACACAATAACGTAGCACCAATATTGGTATCAGTTCGTCACTGAAGACCATCGTGAGGAGGTTATCGAGTTGGTATTTCCCTAAGACCCTAAGTGATGTTGTTTGTCTTGTCAGGCTAACTCAAGCCTATTTTTTCCCACATGGGTACATGTGGAAAATGTATTATTATAAACACATTGTAAGTGAAATTCCAAGTGTCATTAGTGGAATGAAAACAGTCATTATGTAATGTGAAGAGTCACGAGGGCAGTCTAAGAGTCAAAGGGGAATTTCAATGGTCACCCCACCCTTTGCTATATATAGAACCTCATAACACATAGCACAGGATTTTGGGAGCCAAGATTTTGGCCAAGCATTTCTTAGAGAAGGCTTGGAGAGTATTGTGATGAGCCTTGGCTTCTCCATAGTGCAAAGTGAGTACATCACTTTGGAGGAGCAGACGGTGTTGACTGTAATGTTCCACTATTGGGGTTATTGGTTGTCAATGGTGTATGTATGGATGGAAATTTCACTTAATATAATATATAACAAAACCAACACATTTTCACGAATATGTTGTTATTGTAGTTGGACTATTCTTGTTTCTTTAGAAATGTATGTTATTTAACTTATGCATTTGTGTATGAACTATTTTGTATGCAATTGTATGAATCTTGTTGCAAACGTGTTGTCGATTTAACCCATCACTTTAGATTGTGGACTATTCTACTTTCCAGCTTGTGATGTCATTCCGCTCATGTGTTCCTTTCAGGCTGCATACTATTACAGGCTTCTAAGGGACACACTTCCCCTTTCCCCTTCGTGTGTTAGAATCCCCGTGCATCTCACTTGACTCGCTGCAAGGTCACACACTTGCTTCCGACAACGATATCACACTTACCTATGCTTATTATCGTCGTCAAGGCATTGCTTTACTACCCACTGTTGGGAATCCTACTCCAAACGGTTTGAGGTCTCGTTGGGAATTCTTACTGGGCAGATCCCCTGACATGTTGGTGGGTCCAGCACCATCAACAGGTCAATTTGTGAAGATGGCATCACTGAGTAGTTTGTGATATGAACATAGGTTGGATGGGGCTACTAATTTCAATCCCTGAAAGGAGTGAATTACCATGATTCTAAAAATGAATGATTTGTGGGATCTTGTGAACACAAACATTCAAGTTCCTTCATATCCAAATTTTGCGGCCAAGCATAATCTCAAAGACATGAAAGCAAGGTGTATGATTTTGGATGGTGTGAGGGATCACATAAATCTTCACATAACAGGGAAGGACATTGAATGTCAGATGTGGGTAGCTTTGACTGGTCTTTATTAGAGCACAAATGAAAACATGAAAATGGTGCTATGGGAGAAATAAACAACACCAGGATGAACAAATTTGAGACTATAACATCTCACCTCATGAGGATCTAGCAAGCTCATGATTAGCTTGTAGCTATTGGGGAAACTGTGATTGATTCAGAGCTGGAGAATTTTTCTCTAAAGGGTTGTGTTAAGCATTGCACCACCTTTGTGGATGGGATCGTTGCTAGGAAACAACTTCCTAATTAAAGCCAGTTGTGGGATGACTTCATCTAGAATGAGATTTGGGAGAGATCATTGATCGAAGGACAACGAAAGGGTGTTGAGGAGAAAGATGAGATTTCTTTTGCTACATAAGTGAAAAAGGGAAAGGGAAGGTCAAACAGAACTAGAGTGGAGGAGGAACTTCACAAAATAAAAAGGAGAAGGATGTGAACGAAGTCAAGTGCTTTGCGTGTCACAATATTGGGCATTTTTCCAGTTAGTGTCCAAACAAGAAGAAGGGAAAGGGAAAGACAACTACGACAACCACAACACAAATGGATGAGATGGCTGAAAAGTTCGAGAAAAACTTTGCCTTGGTGTCATGCCTTTCTAGAATTTTCACGAGACATGTATGGTTTATGGACAATGGAGCATCTCGTCACATGACGAGATCTCGAGACATCTTCACCAACATGACCAAGGAGCCTAGGGATATACATGTAGAGCTTGGTGATAAATCCAAGTATGTAATAAAAGGCACTAATAGTATTGAGTTTCAGATGTACTCAAGAGGTATCATGTTGGTGAACGAAGTATTGTACATATAGGTTCTAGAGGAGAGTACCCTTTTAGTTTCAACCATAGAAGACAAAGGACTAGAAGTACTGAGGTAAGTTAGGTGTGATGGGGAATCCCTTCCTTGCCACGAGGGAGTGTTGAAGCTTATGGTAGCTTTGGAAGGTCTTTTGCATAAGATTGGTGTCTTAGCATGTAGAAGATGAGTCATTACCTCTTTAGGTGCTTGCTTGGTGGAGTAAGTGATTTATGTCTTCTCCCTAATTATAACTTAGGAAACGTACAATAATTAAAGTCAATTTATTATTATGAACTATTAAGTCATTTTCTAAGGATAAATACTTTATTTATTTAAGTGACTTAGAAACAATCTCAACCATTGATCTCAATGATCTTCTAGAAGGGAGATCAGGTTAGGGATTTGGGCTTAATGTAGATTATAAAGAGAAGCCTAGCAAAGAGGTGAAGACATAAGAACACGAGAGAGAGGGAGGCAGTTAAAACAGTTTTGGACAAAAGATTTTCTCAAGAAGGAGAGAGAGAATTTGGAGCATGAGGCTTAGTTTGACTGAGGAGAAGGGAGAAGAATGCAAAGATAATTTTGAGGTGTTTCCAGGAGGTCGTTTTGTTGCGAATTGGAGAGGTTGAATCATTGAAGTGAGAAGAAGGCACAATTGTTGGGGAGGTCAATTTGTTAGAGCCAAGGCTTGAGTGCGCATACGTTGAGCAAGAGCTAGGTGTAGAGGTTGTTTGGTGAGATTTGGGTTGAATTTCTTTAGAGGTCTATTTCTAGTTCGTTGATTGTCCTTGGGCTGAATAATTCCAATGGAGCCGAGTTGCTGGTTCTAATCACTATATTTTTCTTTGTAACTTCTCTATGGGTTGAAACCTTGATTTTCCATATTAATAAATGATGGAGAATTATTGCAGGTGAATTATTTTTATTGCAATGTGTGATTAAGATCTCCAATTTATTTCCACTACATATATTTCTAGATGTTAAAGTACCAAAGATTTTATTTTTCAGTAATTCAGGATTTATTTTGTTAACTAAATGAATTGTTGGGAATAAAAAATTATCATTAGAAAATAGATCTTGGCTGGTATTAGGAGATTTAACAATAAAACCGATGTCACTGAATTTTCCAAGATGGTCTGCACATATGGAAACAAATGAGAAATTACGATATTTCTCGTTGTTTTGTAAATTCGTTTTTATAATACCATTATCTTTCATGAATTTTCAAAAATTAAAAATGACTATTATGAAAAATATAATTAAAAAGTGTCAAAAGTGATATGAGATGGTTTTCCTAAGGTCGAAATATGGTGGCAAATCATAGAAAAAACTAACCAAAACATAAGACAGATAATACCGTTACTTCTTCCATTGTCCATACTAGATGTTTAAAAGGAAAGTCCTGAGAAAAAGGTTTCAAATTGTTATTTGTTAGAGTTTCAAGACCAAGTCAATACCAAAACAACATTGAGTTATGTTTTAGTATTAATACCAATGCCAAGTTTGTATTATTCTTTTTTCATTCGAGAACCAAAGCGAGTTATGGCATAATGGCCAGAGCCATGCTTGGTTAAGTTATTGTTACTATTGTTGAGGAGGATTTAGGGCTTGGGAGGAAGAAGCAAGACCATGAGGACTAAATACATGGATGATAAAGAATACAGGTAAATATTATAAACCATAGAAATAATTCTCATTCATTGCAACGAAGATACACAATATTCACTATAGCTTTTTTTTAAATTAATTAAAAGAAAGGAATTATATATGTAATATTCATTGTAACATGTTATTCATTGAAATATTTTTAGATTTTTTTGTTTATTCTTTATTGTAATTGTTCTGCCTAGTTGCATCAATTTGCAAATATCCTCACACTTTTTATGAAGTTTCCACACACATTTAACAAGTAGCATCTTCTTAATACACTTATCAACATAAGGATGAATTCCCTTTGATTCTTTCAAAGGGAACCTTATCAAATGAGGCATGATATTCATAGCACTATTTTCCATAACAATGTATGATAAGGTCTAATTCAAATACATAAGCAGGTTCATAATAAATTTAGTAACACATACTTACTCCTTGAATATATGTTCATGCATGAGCTTTGTAATTATTTGTCTAACATGAACTGATGTTTACAATGGTGCTAGCATATGTTGTCCATCAACACAAACATGTCCTCTACAAGCTTAATGTGGAAGAAACAACAAGTCATGGGGGGAGTATGTAGAAAGTTTTAAAAAAGAGAGATTTGTGGAAATGCTAATATATGTGCAGGAATTCAAATTTTTGAATGCATAACATTTGGATTAGGCAAGAGAAGATACTTATAACAACTAATAAAGAAGAGGATCTAGAGCTTCAACTTTAGGAGGATACAATAAATAAAAATGTCAAGAAATTGTGGTCATTCCAAGGAAACATTGGAGGATTTGTGCAAGAGCTTTAAGGTGATGAGGAGATACCAAAGCACACAAAACCCAGGTAAATTGGAGGATAAATGTCTAAAGAGAGGGTGTCAATTGCACCCTTGTTCGTCGACTGCACCATTACTTGGCTAGAGCCAGTGTTTGAGTCTACTAAAATGACTAGTCACACATTTGTTTATTTTAATTCATTTTTTAAATATGATAATTCAAAAAATGAAATTGTGTATATTAGGCTCATTAAGTCACACCACATAGCTTCTAAAGAATGGAATTTCCAACCAACTTTGGATATAATTGCGAATTTGGAGTGATTAATAGCTAGTCAATGTAGTTTAACTATGTGACCAAAAACTATAGCCAATGATATCTGGGATGCATTAACAATAGTGAATATTATCAAAAAATATTCAGAATAAAGTAATATTAATGGAAACCTTGTTTTAAAAATGTAGCAATTATGGGCCCCTCGGGTGTAGATGGGTTGGTGATAGTGTGCATTGTGTATGCTTAAAGGTTTTTACTTTATTTTTCATAGGAAAAAATCGTAATTTCCATTCATTTTGTAGAAATGATTCAAAATTACATTCGGTATATACACACCTTGTGTGTATTCCATAATGTTTTTAAAATCTATTTTCTAAGCTTATAAGCTTCTTTTACATACTTTCCCTCTTTTGTCCAAAATTTACAAAGAGCATTTTTCAGATAATTACATAAAAAATAGTGAGAATTAATTTTTCCACCTTGATAGAAGATGTGGTATAGTAGACTGCAAAGAAAAAAAGATACAAAAAAGTCATTGTTCAGGAAGATTAAGTCCTCTCTTCCTGAGAAAGAAGGTCCATATAGGGCCTGTGATAGAAATTGAATGAGTTGCCATCTTGTTGCTCCATGATCCGCCAAAGACCTTGTTCCACTACCAACCCCTCTTTTGAGAGTCGATCAATTACCCAGTCCTGCTCCATGTAGATGTAAGAACATGTAAAGAAATTAAAATTCTTTGAGCCACAATGCTTCTTAAAAAATATGTATGTGTAAGATGTTTATGCAAACTTGTGTTTTGTTGAGCCAATTTATTATTAGCATAGTATCCCCATAGACTTGTATTTGTGTGCAATCTTTACCAAATGTGAATACCAACATGTTTTTGCAAGCTAATATTTCATCCTTTTTGTTTGTCCAAGAGATGAGTCCCAATTTTACATGCAATAAGTGAGATTTTGAGAGAAAGTGAATGAATGTTCCTTCACTCCATTGCCCTAAGTTACTAGAGACTCCATCAAATCAAGCCCATGGCATGAAGTGATCGAGATTTTTTTCTACTATCACTTTTGTTGGGGTTGTGCCTTTTTCCTATTGGAAGTGGGCTAAAATTGTTAGAGCTTCCATGGATACATGTTTTGGGGCTGAAATTTGTCCTAAAAATGGTTATGTTTCAATCCAACCACACCCCCTAGCATATGATCAAAGTGAGTGCTTTGTAAGCATGATAGATATGATTAGAGAGCCAAACCCTCCAAGCCCCCTCCAAATCCTCCCCTTCCCATGCACCAATTTGTCCTGCAAAATTTTTGCAAACGTTCCATACATGCTTATAGAAGGGACACTTCAAGGATGATTATTCATTGAGCTTGCATAGGGAGCACCATCTCAGCTCGAGTGCATATCTCTTTTGTGGCACATCCCAAGTGGGGACCTTCTTCTCCATCAGAAACCACGTGAATAGTTTTACCTTTGCATGGCTCTTAGATTTACACACCACCATCCTACACCATTTCGATTTCTCTAAATATTTGATAGTGATTAGGGAAATGTATCTGAGCTTGGGTGTGTAGGTTCTAAAGGGAGAAACACTCCAAGCTAATTCATCCTCTCTGCCTATCAATTGTATAGACTAGTTGTCAGGGCATTCAGGAAACCACTCCATCCATCTTAGAACTTCGCCTCTAATCCAACTCTTTTGCTAATCTCCATCCTTGTCTCCAAATAATTGTGTTGGTTGGGCTAGTGATATGAGGAAGTTTGGAGAATCCTCTGTCTCTCAAATAATAAATTAAGGGTTGGGGGATTACATGCCCTTGACCACAACTAGGCCATGGATCAATACCAATTCTCACCTTGTTACCATTGCCTACTCTCCATTATAGCCCATTGATAATGAGTTCAAAGTAGTTTAGCACTACCCTCCAAATCGCTGGAATGTTGGCCCTCGGCATATCCACCCTTCTAATCTAATCTTCCAATGAACCCAGAGAAATTTATTTTTGAGTAACAACTGACATCCATAGGCTCTTCATTTAGAGCAGTCTCCATCCACCCTTAGAAGCCAAAACCTTTGAGAACAAAAAGATATTCTTCAGGTCGTGACATCCCAAGAGCATTGATGTCACTAGTTTATCCCATTTGACCTAAGGAAGCACCCCATGTTCCTGCTTTCCAAATCAAAGAAAATTTAAAAAAATCTTCTAATTTTTTCCAAGATACATTTTGGAATCCAACCTTGTGACATATAGTATACTAGAATGGCTTCTAATACCAATTTTATCAAAACTAAGCATCATGCCCTTGATAGCCACCTGAAGCACCAACTTTTCAATATTTTCTTCACCTTGGCAATGAGCCAGTGCCAATCCTCCTTGCTATTACCATTTGGTTTTAATTGAAATCGCAAGTACTTTAAACCCTCATCCAGTGGCTTAGTTTTCTATGGGAGAAGTTGGGTTATATGAAAAATCTCCCCATCTTCCAAGTTATGAAGAGAGATTTTGGAATTTCCATTATTTATTATCATTCTCATGGATTTCCCACATAGAGTAAGAATCCCCATCAAAATATTCACCTTTCTTGGAGATCCATTATAGAAAATGAGAATGTCATTAACAAATAGAAGGTTTGTAAGTGCCAAAGCCCAGGCAATGAGTGTTCCTTGAAAGTCCCCCGTCCTTTTACCTCTACTAGGAGACAACTTAACCCTGATGCTACTAGCAGGAACATGAGTGGAGAGAGGGGGCACCCCTAGTGCAGTCGTCTTTGGGCATGAAAGAAGGTACGAGTCAATTCATTTATTAGAAAAGCAAAGGATATTGTCTGAATATTGCTCATTACCTAAGAAATAAGTTTGTACTCAATCCCACATGAGTCAAAAGGAGCCTGATATAAATCCAATTGACTCTGTCATAAGCTTTGGAGAGGCCTATCTTGATGACAAGCCCCTTTAAGTTCTGAATTTTTATCTGTGTAAGCCTCTCTAAGCCACTCTTATACCTTCATGAATTTGGCTACCCTCCAAAAAGCCAATTTTTTATTTTGAGATTGACTTTGGAAGAATGGGCTTGAGTCTGTTAGTAATCACTTTTGCTAATACCTTATATATGGTATTACATAGAAAGATGGGCCGAAAATTCTTAAAATATACTCTATAGTCCACTTTAGGAATGAGAGCTATTAAGGTTGAGTTGAAATCTAGAATTATTTTCCTCTCCCTTCTGGATTTTTCAATCACCAACATGAGGACATTCCATATAGTATCATACAGGCCCAGGAAGAATTTGACAACCCAACCATCTGAGCTTCGACTCTTGTCTTTCTGGAAGCAATATGAGATTGTTTTCATTTCTTCTTTAGATACTTCTTCCATGATGGTATTTTTCTCCTCTTCTTCAACAAACCTTGGGGAAAAAAATTCAATTTTTATTAGTTTTACAATTGAGGACCCAACTGGAGCATGAAAAGTATTCTCAAAGTGACTCTTTCCCAAGGCCACTAAGCCTTAAAATTTCAAAACTTCCTTGCTTGCAGGATCTTAAGGACTCCAGATGGTGTTGCATATTTTCCTTCCCTTGGCATAAGCCTGGAAAAAGATTGGTATTCTCATCTCCACAATCCAACCAAATGGCCTTGCTTTTAGATGTTGTTATGACTCCCTTTTTTTTAGGATCACTTTTTTCCTTTTTTCTAGGTTAACGAGTGCCTCTCTAGATTTAGTATATTCAAAACCTTCCTCTTCTTGATTTGCATGAACCTAAAGTTGCTTTTCAATCTGTGCCAATTCATAAATTGTCGCCATCTTCTTCTCCTTTTCCCATTCCTTCATTTTCTATTTGATAAGTTTTAAATTGGCTTCAAATTGTATTGTAGTTGAGGACCCTTATTGGGGGTCAAAATATTTCCAATGAGTGTTCACTGGGGTTAGTAAATCCTCTCCTTTTAACCAAGAGGATTTCATCTTGAAAGGGTTAGTTAGCTTTTGCGATGCCCATTTTATTTCCAAAAAGATTGGGGAATGGTTTGACTCTCCTCTAACCCTTATCCATTGTTTAATAACGAAAATTTTATCTACCAAGGCTTATAAAAGTAAGAACCAGTCTATTCTCTTTGTAACCCAATCTACCCCTGTAAGTTGGTTCCTCTAGGTGGGGGGCTAATTTAATTGGTTCCACATCCACCAATTTGCTTCGTTCTAGTTTATTTGAAAAGTATTGTGCAAGAGGATCCGACCTTGCCTTTGGACCCCAAGACTTAGATGTGCCTAGGGAAAAATTCAAGTCTCCTCTTATTACTAAGGCATTAACCTTATTATGGATTTGTCAAAATGTTTGTCCCAAAAATCCTTTCAGTTGAGAGAGGGCCTATGTACATTTAACAGTGTAACAAATGTTCTACATTCCTCTGAAAAGACCTCAACTCCTAAACCCAAATCCACATTGCAATAGGTTGAAGATTGAATGTTTCTTCTTTTCCAACCCACAACTATCCCCCGATCTTTTGCTAGCATCTATACCCAGGAGCCTCCAACCACCCAATAGAGCTTCTAGACACTTGGCTATTGAATTACCCTATACTAGTTTTCCTTGTAGAAAAATTAAATCCAGACTGCTAACTTCTACTAACCTCCTTAGAGCACATTTTTTATGGGGACATGTTAAACCCTTGCAATTATAAGAGAAAATTTTCATTTGGGAATCCCTCCTAAAGCAGTTAATGCTTTTAGTGCCCCTTAAATGGATTATTATTTTCCTACGTCTAAGACTTCTCGTGCCTTTTATTTAGATTTTGTCAGTTAAGACTTCCTTTGGTGGCAGAGAGGGAAAGCTTACCCAGTCCCTTCAAAATACCCTCCTTCTGTGGAAAAACTGACCCAAAGCATAAATCATACACAAATTCTCTCACTTATGAGTTCTCAAAGTGAGTTTTTGAGGCAACGGATGCAAAGGAGGAGTAATCAATATACACTTATGGACACGGGTACAAGGCTTGAGAAAGGGAGTAAGGCAGTGAGAAGGGTTGCATGGTAGAGTGGGAAACTTATGCTTCCATAAAAACCCCATAACCCCAACATTTGAATTTGAAAGGCATATTATATTTTCACTAAAAATAAGGGAAAGAGATGTGGGATATGAAGCCAAGATTGTACCTTCCTTTGTCCCCTTCATTCTTCTTGCCACTGAGACTTCAATTGTGTTCTCCTCATGTGCCCTTGGTAGATATTTTCCTATGATTCCATAACATTCTGATAACAACTGAGTGTATGGTGCCTCCTAAAATTAATCAATTCCTTGCTCCTGACGTTGGATTCATGTTTCTTTTTGGGGATTGTGTGCACTTTTTTGTGTAACGAGAGCTCACAATATCTAACCAAATTTATATGCTCGTGGCACTGCCTGCATATGAATGTGATACCTTCATAATCTAGGATCTAAATTATTTCCTCCCCTTGCATGATATCAATATCTTTTTCTGACCCTTCACATAGATCAATATTAACCAATATCTGGGTTAGGGACATGTTCCCCGGTGTCAAGTAGGAAGAATCATGTTCTAAGAAAGTTCCCAAGAATTTTCCAATATATTTGAAGACTAGTGCATCCCAATAGTTTAGAGGTAGGCCAGGAAGTCTTACCAAAATCGGAACTACATCAATTCTTTCGTGCTTGACATCGAAAAGAGGCATCCAGAAGTTGAAGATTATTGGGGTGGAATCAATCTTGCAAACACTTTGAATGGCCCACTTTATGTTAGTCACTTCCTTGAATTTCAAGTGAATCCAACCCTTAGCCAATAGTGCAAAATCAAGGTGGATATTGAATGTAGGCACAATTTTTTTGTCCACTTAAGCTTTTAGGGAGGACATGCTAAATTTCTTGCCCTGTGCACACCCTACCAGAAATTTCTCTACCATTTAGTTTGCTTTCCGCATCACTACATCTGCCCCCTAGAACCAAGGATAATCTTTCTCTTCTTTCCCTCTTTAAACACCAACTCTTTTACCATTTTCCACCTTTCTCTTGTTCCACATTCTAGCTCAAAATTCCCCCAGAGATTGAGAGGGGTTCCTTCCCTTAAAACCTTTCTTCATTTCCCTATTTGTTTTGACCCTCTCCTTTGACCAACATTAGGATATCCCTTAGAAATTTATTCGAGGATGGCTATGTTGTGGGAACTTGGGAGAAATGTGGTTGGAAAAGCCCTTGTAAAGAAAAAACCCTTGCCAAGTCCAATAACCTTAGAGAAAATTGCATTAGCCAGTAAAAATTAGGGATTCGACCTTGGATCTATGTTTGTTGGTAGGAAATATGGAAACAAGAGGGTGGGTTAATTCCATCGAATCCCATATAAAGCCTAAACATCCCTGTCTCTGATCCTTTGAGCCATGACTCAACGCAATTCGTTGTATTCCTAAGACCAAAGAGAACAAAGTTGGGTTAAATTCTTTCGAACCTCTAGATGGAAACCAAGCCCTTTCCAAGGCTTCGTCGGCTATTAGGGGTATGGAATGGGGCTCCATAACTATTTAAACCTTATAACTATCACCTTACTTATCATAGATATGTTTCAGAGTGGATGTCCAAATATGTTGATTACTGCTTTCTTCTGGTTCATAATCTAGAACTCTTCATCCTCCATGAGAAACACTTGACTGGTGATCGACATGTCATCCAATATTCAACCATCCTTTTTCCTGACTCGTCCTGACTACCTTCTAACTAGGGGAGAAAAACTATTCTTTTTTTGAAACAAAATAAAAATAAGACGTCATACCATCATCAGAAACTGCGTACAATTAACGTCCTCGTTGTGATCGACAAATGCACCAACTCGTTGCTCCTTCACCACCTATGAAGCTCATTCTCATGTGATGCCAAAGATTAGTATTGCTTCCATCATGTATGCTTAGAGTTTATAGTGGTAGTGGATGAAATTGACCCTGTGTCATGTGAGCATGATCCCACCCACTAGTTGTCAATTTCACTAGATACCAACCAAAAAAATGTAGCAAATTATGTATGATAATGTGCATATTAAAAAGTACAACAATTTTTTCCCCTAGTCATGAATACATAATTGTATATCATAGGTTTTGATTTTCTTAAGTGCTTTATAAACATTCAATGTAGTGACATGGAGTAGCTAACATATAATTGTTGCAACAAAGTCTAGGTGGAAATCTGGAAGTTTGATCACCAAATACAAGTTCACAAAGTTTTTCTTCTCTAATTATATGGTTGAACTATGATCATGTGAATACACTCTAAATGTAACATAATTTTCACAATATAGAGAGCATAGTTCTTGACAGTCCTACTATGGAATTATTAACTTGTGGATAATGGATAGTGATATGTGGGCTAATGAAAACTATGACTAAGAGGCACAATATGTTATAATAAAGATTGAAAAGTTTTCCTCCAAAATGAGAGGGCTTGAGCCATCATGTAGATGTGCTTAGTTCAATTAGAGTGGCATAATGATGCAATAGAAGTGCAACAAAGGCATGTTCAATTCATACTCTAATTTGGTGGGCAATAATCCTATGAAAATCCACAATAGGTGTTGTTAAATAATAAGTAGAATTGTAGAACACTGTAACAACCCTGGTGGAAATTCCATGTAATAAAAGTTAAAAATAATAACCATGTTTGATGGGACACTTATTCCAAGCTAAATGTTGGGTAGGACATCTTAGGGGTTGTTCATTTGGTTTGTTATGGCTAAGGAAATTGGCAAAGGCAATGACTAAGGCTTGGGAAAGGAAAAATGGCATTTTTGGCACATTTATTTATGAAAATAATGGAAATTAGGAGAAAATGGAGGTGAAAGGTCACACATTGCATGTGAGGAGGAAATTGAAGGAAAATAATGGAAAATGAAGAAAATAGAGGCCTCATTCATAAAAAGGCTTATGAGGACTAGGTGGTAACCTTTTTGTCAATTCAATTTTGAAGCTCTCTCATTATTGTCTCTCTCTCACTCTTGGACACTTAGAGTTTTCTTGGAGCACTTGGGCATTGTATCAAGAAAGGAAAAGAAGGTAAGAGGAAGCGAAGATCAAGCAAGGAAGAGTAGGATCAAGCAGCTACAACATGATTCTTTGCAGGTATTGATTTGCATGTGTGATTTTCTTGTAGATTTGGCATTCATGGTATTGCATGTGGTTCTTTGTTGTTATGGCATGGGTTTTGCCAAGTATGACTGTGTTTTTCATCCTAGCCTTGCCATTTCCTGATAACCTTGATGAGATGGGCTATCATACCTCAATTGAGCTAGATTTCCATATGGATTCAAATCTGAGTGGGGTGGATCTTTGAAATGACAAACACATGGCCTAGTGGCCCCTGAACCAGATTGTGGATCACGGTAGAGCCACTGGCCTAGTAACTCTTGAGCCAGATTGTGGGTTGCGGTAAAGCCAGGATTGTCTGCCTCGATGGGCCTAGGAATCCTTGCCGGTGAATGGCAGGATATACAGTAAAGTCAAGAGGTGGATTGCTCTCCATTGGGCCTAGTAGCCCTGGGATGGGATGTACGGTAAAGCCTAGAGAGTGGGTCTTTGTGTAGGGCCTAGTGATTGTTGATTTGAGGTAGCATCGGATGTGCCCTATGCCTCAAATTTTGCAGGGAGGCTTGGGAACATGTATTCCAAAGAACCAAGAAATCGTTTTGGGAAATGCCACCTAGGACTGATTTTATTAAAATAATTAATATTTTTAATGGGGTTCCTAAGTCTAAACTTAGGAAAATTAAAATATTAATGGGTATTAATCTAATCAGGGGTGAAACTTCTAGAAAAAGCCACGGATCAAGCCAAAACGATTTGAGCCTTTGATTATGATTTAATCTAGGTCGTTGGTTGTCCAATAGGAAGATATAAGAAGGGTCTTGAGGGTCATTTGGAAAATACACAGAGAGATCAAGGAAATAGATTTTCTGAAGTGAGAAGTTCTCAAGAGGAAAAATCGATTGAGGAGATTTCTTGCAGCAGAGGGGCAGTGAGAATCCGAAAGAAGGAATTTTCAAAGAGTACGAGGCAAAGGGAGAACAGAAAGATGTCTAGAGGAGGGTTGACACTAGCCCACGCAGTGCTGATGCAGAGGCAGCGCAGTCCTTGACCGGAAGTCGAGTTTCCTGCTAAGTGAAGTCAAAATTCAGTTGTCGGAATTAGGGGTGTGAGTCCGGGAGGCAGAAGATTGATTTCTCAGCCATCAAAGGATCCAGAGGAGAGACAACATAATACCCAGGAGGGGTGATGCAGAAACTGCCCAGAGTGACACAGAGCCCACGCAGAGAGTGACGCAGAGCCTCCAGAGCAGCAGGATCAATCATTGATTCTCCAATGACAGTGTGAGATCATTTCACCAGTATTTTCTTCAGTATTCTCTTTATATCGGATTTCTAGTTGAGCATCCTAAAATTGTACTCAGATTTTCTCCTGCATAATAATAAAACCCTCAGAGATGTTGTACCGGTTTTCCCGCATTGGATTTTTCCGAGGACTATTGTCCAAAAATAACAGTGTCCTATGTGTTTCTATTTTCCTTGCTCAGTTTCTATGTTTCAGAATCATATTTAATTTAGTGTAGATTGCTTCAGTAATTTACTTCAATGTTTCATGAAGAAATCTGAAATAAGTTTTTAATCTAATTTACAATCTAAGTGAATTAGATTCAGCTGGTTGGAGTAGGATTCCTGATATTGTTAGATCACGGTATCAGAGTTGTTGATGTGAAACAGGGAAGAGCAGATCTAACAATAAAGCAAGGGCCAACTTGATGCAACAAGAAGAAGTTTGAATCCCCTGAGGGATTGCGTGGTTCTAGCCAGGAGGGTTGTATTTTCATGGGTGTCTCTCTCTGGGTGAGCCGACAAAGAGGTAAGTTTGCAAGATTGATAATTTACCAAGGAAAAGGAGCCACACAGAGCTAGAGGAGTGTAATTTTCTACAAGCTGAGTGTTGGGCAGAAAATCCGTCAGAAGGAGGAAGTAGATCACATAGTGTGGGAATTCTTCCTCAGTGATTTCTTGCTGAGGAAATCAATTTTTATCATTTGTTGAGCAGCAACTTTCCAAATCCACCATAGAGTGCGTAAGTCAGCCTAGGAGTTATTCAGTAGGGAGAAAGAGGGAGTTGTTCGACATTTTTCGGAGGATATGGCAACCAGTGGCTTGAGGGACCAGGACAGGTTGGACGGAGCTTCCATCTACATCATCTAGAAGGCTAGAACGTCTTTCCTTTTAGATGAGAATGCCCTCAAGACATAAGTTCATAGTGTGGTAGTTGTCCCTACAGATGCAGATCTGCTGAAAAAGTACAGAATTGAGATGGCTAAGGCGAAAAGGATGATCTTGGATGGAGTCAAGGATCACGTGATGTGCCATGTTGCTAGCAAAGGGACTGCTAAGGAGATGTGGGGTGCCTTGGCCACATTATATCAGGGATCTTCCAAGCAGCGAACGATGTACTTAGAACATAAGTTGAGATATGCACAGATGCAGAAGGGAGAACGTGTGGATCCATTCCTCATGAAACTGAAGGAGACTCGTGATGAGTTGTCTACTACGGGGCATACGCCTCAGGATACATAGTTAGTCAATCTGGCTCTAAATTTCATCTTATATGAATGGCAAGTCTTTGTCCAAAGTATCCTGGGCAAACCATCATTTCCAAATTGGGACGAGATGTGGGCAACTCTAAAAAAATAAGAGTTGAGGAGAGACCTACTCAAGGTCAAACTTTACGGAAGCAACAGCAACAGTGGGTTGAAGCCCAAAGTAGAGGAGAATGATAACGCAACCCTTGCATCAAAGGGACAAAAGGGGCAACATAAATGAAAAAAAATACATCTCCAAGGTGAAGTGCTTCATATGTGGCGAGATGGGCCACTATGCATCCCAGTGTCCTTTGCAGAAAAAGGACAAGGATGAGAAGCATGATCCTAAGGTTGCAGCTAGAAATATTAAATAGGAGGAGGAGTTCGCCATGACAACCTAGATACCTCCAGGAGGGAGGTGGGTTGATATAGAACTGTAGTTCGATAAAGCTACAGATGGGTAGGATCCTAAGGTTGCAGCCACAAAGATTGAACAAGAGGAGGAGTTCGTCGTGACAACCAGGATACCTCTAAGAGGGAGGTGGGCTAATATAGAACTATAGTTCGATAGAGCTAGAGACAGGCAAGATCCTTGAGGAGCCCACCTCTTGGATCACAACCTTACTACGGGAGCCCATGATCAATAGTAGCGGGATGGAGGAGTTTCCAGTTGGTGCCATGGAGTATTGATTTGACATATGTAGTAGTTAGTAGCACCAGAATGTGAGCAGCACAGAACAGAGAGGTAGCAGTGCATGGAGGCAAAATGCAAAGATTTAATAGTACAGTGGCTTCAGAAGATAGTGTGGGACTAGCAGCAGTCATGAGTTCAACACTGAGGTGTATCCACTGGATACTTGTCCAGTTTTGGGTGTTTTTCAGTTGCTTCTCTCAGCAACTGAGTTGCAGTACGGATGCAGTGTCAGCAACGGCAACATAGCAAATGCAACATTTGAGAGGGAGTTGTAGTACAGATGTAGTATTGGCAATGGCAGTGTCAAAGGCAGTAATACAGTAGTAGCAACAACGTAGTAGTTGGTGGACATCATGTCAGACATCAGCAACGCAGAGGATGATGCATCAGAGTCAGAGAAGTATGCAGCAATGGTGTATTGCTAGAGCACATTCCTTGCTAAGAGGGAGTGTTGATTTGGGGTAGCATCGAATGTTCTCTAAGCCTCAAATTTTGCAGGGAGCCTTGGGCACATGTATTCCAAAGAACCCAAAAAGAGTTTTGGGAAATTCCACCCAAAAGTGATTTTATTAAAATAATTAATATTTTTTACTGAGATTCATAAGTCTAAACTTAGGAAAATTAAAATATTAATGGGTATTAATCTAATCAGGGGTGAAACTTCTATAAAAAGCCACTGATCAAGCCAAAATGATTTGAGCATTTGATTATGATTTAATCTAGGTCTTTGGTTGTCCAACAGGAAGATATAAAAATGGGCTTGAGGGTCATTTGGAAAATACACATAGAGATCAAGGAAATCGATTTCCTAAAGTGAGAAGTTCTTAGGAGGAAAAATCGATAGAGGAGATTTCTTATAGCAGAGGGGCAGTGAGAATCCAAAAGAAGGAATTTCAGAGAGTACGAGGCAAATGGAGAACAGAATGACATCCATAGGAAGGCTGACGCTAGCCCACGCAATGCTGACGTAGAGGCAGCATAGTCCTTGAGGGGAAGTCGAGTTTCCTGCTAAGGGAAGTCGAAATTCAGTTGTAAGAAGTCGGGGTGTGATTCCAATTGGCAGAAGGTCGATTTCTCAGCCAGCAAAGGATTCAGAGGAGAGGCAGTGTAATACCCAAGAGGGGTGATGCACAAATTGCCCAAAGTGACGCAGTTCTGCGTAGAGGCCATGCAGAGGGTGACGCAGAGCCTCCAGAGCAGCAGGATCAGTCATTGATTCTCCAGTGACAGGGTGAGATCATATCACCAGTCTTTTGTTGAGTATTCTCTCTATATCAGATTGCTAGTTGAGCATCCTAGAGTTGTACTTAGATTTTCTCCTGCATAATAATAAAACCCTCATAGATGCTACACCGATTTTTCACAATTGGGTTTTTCCGGGGACTATTTTCCAAAAAAATAATGGTGTCCTATATGTTTCTATTTTCCTTGCTCAGTTTCTATGTTTCATAATCATATTTAATTTGGTGTAGGCTGCTTCAATAATTTACTTCAATGTTTCATGAAGAATCCGAAATAAGTTTGTAATCTAATTTACAATAGAAGTCAAGTAGATTCAACTAGTTGCAGTAGGATTCCTGAGATTGTTAGATCTAGGAATTTTCACAGTGATCCCTGGATCGGACTGTGGATTATGATAAAGCCTGAGAGACTAGGAGGCACTCAAATTCCTCACAGTGTAGGCAAAGAACTCTGGTAGCATCCATGCTTGTTTAATTCTTTTCGGTTGGTTATGAGTCCCACTTTCATTCTTGGAATATGGCACGGGGGTGATTGGTTGAAGAGAGATTTGGCTCAGCCAATCTATGGTCGGGTGGAATGTGGTAGTCCCATCCCCGGTTGGTTTCTACATTCATTAATGAGAAATTCATCCCTTTGGTTTTCATGTGTAAATGTACTAGTTTATATGTGGATTCTATGGCTGATGTATTTATGGTATTTATGTTGTTACTATGTTGGTTATGTATATGTTTTATGATAACATCTATGTATGTCTCTCATCATGTTTTTACTTGTAAATGAATGGACAACGTATCTATGACTTAATAGATGATAATGCAGTAAACGAAATGACAGAACAATGGTTCTTAGTGATTCTGAGATAAGTACAAGATCCCTATGCTTAAATATATTGTTTACACCTGTAGATTACATGTTTGTGATATGTTTGACGAAATGTCTATCATGGCTAGTAGGGGTCTGGTTAAGGGCTTGTTTAACTAATTGCTTTTGCATCATTGTTTCCCTGTTATTTTATTGCTTTGAAGATGTCATTCCATTCTGGGCAGTGACTTGGGCTCTCGGCCTAAAAAAGTGGCTCAAATCCCAGGGATGCTGGCACAGAACTGGACAAAATGGTCCTTGGACGCTAGCTTGCAGGCCTGTGAGAGTGTCCAGAGGTCCCTGGACATTGGCATGCCCATAGCATGAGAGCGTCCAAAGGTCAAGTGATCAAAAACTTCAGTGGGACCCAGGAGCAAGTTGCCTAAAGTGTTGGTATGGTTCTTAGGGGTCCTGTAGCTGATGTGGAAGTTATTTATATTGTGTTTCTGTTGATTCCATTACCTTAAGGTCACATAGGAGGTTGAATCCAATCATAGTAGCCTCTCATCGCATATTTACCCTGGTTGGTCGGTTACTTGGGTAGATGTGGGAGGAGGGTGTTACAAACACACTACCACTCGATATATTCATGTAAGGATCAACAATCGGCTTGTCAATTGGGCTTAGCTCGAGTAGTTGGAAGAAATGTTGTCATCCTCCCCACCTAGGTTCAATGTTTTCCTATGACATGTAGATTTCATAATTATTATTTATTGTAATGGCTTGTCTAGGTAGTCCCTTGAGGACCAAAACATGTATATTCCTAATGTGGAATACAAAGATATTTCTCATATTAAAAAAAAAAGGATCAATGATCAACTTTTGTAGTTTGGTTGAACTTTGTTGTTTTTGGTCCCTTTGCTCAACCATACCATAGTCCAATAAACATTATATGAGAGGATACTAGAGACCTTAGAAACAATTTTGAATGCTTAAATTCATTATGTTTTTACTTGGACTTGACCAAGGATGGTAGGAGGCATGTCGTAAGGTGAAACCAATAAAAGAAGGAATGATAAGAGATGGGTTGAGATGCAACTAAATGTGTAGGCTTGTTATAAGGTAATATAAGACCAAGATAGCTAGAACGTGGACTAAATTTGTGCTAAGTTTGTACATCTACATGAATGAGGGAGCAACTTCAAACTTTAGATATGATATTTCTAATGTGTAAGAAAACAAGGTTAGGGTGAGCCACTACCTTTATTCCAAGTTGTCCTTTGACGAGCAACAATAGGAACACCATGGCTAAAGCAAGGTTTCAAGTTACAATTCATAGACATGAATTTGAACTAAGGAGGTTTGATTGGCATAATGTTGTCAAAGGGTCTGACTCACTTGTTACCACAACTCTTTTCCTTTTGAAATTAAAGTGCACAATTTCCTTTCTTGGCTATGTGTTAATTTTTTCTCTAGTGTGTCCATTCGAACGAAGCTTTTGTAGCCCATAACTAATAAGAAGGCAATGGAGAGATAATGGTGAGTATGAAATATAAAAAGGTGATGTAGAAAGATAAGTTCATGTCAAAGACACTTAGAGTTTGACAACATTTTTTTGTTGTAGTGAAGGTTATGGATTCTCGTTATGGAGTAGAATTATACAAAGTAAGATCATGCATTAATGTAATCGTAAATGTGTTAGAAATGAAGGAATTGGTGGAAAATAACACGGTTAATTGGTGTTGGAGATTAAAATCGTAAAATGGATGATGGATGTTTGATGGATAAATGTCATCATCTAATTGGTTTGTTAAATGAATATGTAGAAATCATTATTCACAATATAAATACCTATCAACTTGAAAATTAACATGGAATGCAAATTTAATCGCATGAAATGCGAAATGTTTCCTTAGAAATTTCCCAATATTAAAATTAACTTTAGCCTTATGATATGTCAATAGAAGTAGATGATATTCAATTATAAATTCTTAAGTACATACAAGCTTAAAACCATTCGAAAGAGCTATATTGAGTTTAATAAGGCTTTTTTGGATTGGTTTTTAATCTTAGATAACTTATCCTTTTGTCAGAGACTTTAATACCAAGAAGTACCCCAACCTAAGTGTTCAAATATGTTGCTTCTAATGTGTAGGAAAACAAGAATAGTTTTATGAACTATCTCTAATCCAAGTTATCCTTCCATGGGAAATAACAAGAATAACAAGGCTAGAGCCAAGTTTTAATTCCTAGACATTATATTGGCACTATTAAAGGAGGTTTGATTGGAATACCACTATTAAAGGGTTTGACTTGCTTGCTACCACAACTCCTTTCTTGGCTATGTGCTAATTGTTTCTTCGGTTTTTCCATTAGAACAAACCTTCCATAACTCATAGCTAATAAGAAGGCAACGGAGGGTTAATGACGAGGATCAAAGATAGCAAAACGACTAGAAAAGTAAGGACATGGCGAAAACACTTAGGGTTTGACAACTTTATTTGTCTTTAATGAGAGTCATGGATTCACATTATGAAGTAGAATTACACAAATTGAGAGCATGCATTGATGTATTTGTAAATGCCCTAGAAATTAAGGAATTGATGGCAAATAACATGATTAATTAACATTAGAGGTATAAAATGGGTGAAAAAGGTTTGATGTGATCATCTAATTGGTTTGTTAAATGTATTTGTATAAATCATCATTCACAATATAAACATTTATTAACTTAAAGATTAACAAAGGAGTGTAAATTAATTTGCATGAAATGCATAATCTTTCCTTGGAAATTTCCTAGTACCAAAATAACTTTATGCTTATGATATATCGATAGAATAATATTGATCTTCAACTTTAAATTCTTGAGTACACGTGAACTTAAAGCCATTTGGAAGACTTGCATTGAGTTTAGTAAGGCTTTTTTTGGACTGGTTTTAGGTAGTTTATACTTTTGCTAGTGACTTTAATCCCAGGGAGTAGTGTCACCCAAGTGTCATGTCTACGACAAGAATAAAACTATGAAGATTGTTTTTTTTTTGGCAAGTTTGACAAGTTAATGTGAGAGTAGGCATATACACTTTATAGTTAAGTATTTATCATCACTATCTCTTGGAAGTTTTCTTTATGAAACGATAAACTCCTTTGGGTGAATGAGTTCCATGCAACCTCAAAATTATTGAGAATTGATTTTTTTTTTCTCTCTTCTGGAAAGGAAGTAATAAGTGCTTAATTTAGAATATTCAATATAGCAACAATTTTACTTTTCAGTATGGTGCTCTAATTTACGCCAACCTTGATTTGTAGATTGAGGTGGTGGTTCACAAGGTGGTTTATACACATTTCTTACTTGAGTATTGGGGCATTAATATTTTTATCACAGGTTCATATAATGTTCCACTTGTTCAAGTTAGTCTCTAGGGTTTGAACATTGTCCCCGCCATAGAGTTAATTACATTATCCATGAGCATAAGGAGGTATGTCACAGTTGGCCTCCTCATCCTTGATTCAATGTGATAAATTTTCTCATGTGTCATGTGCTACCTTCGAAATTACAAAGTCACCAAGGCATATTCATGAGAATAATAGATGGAACCCTAACCTTGTTCATTTAGAACTTACAATTCAAAAATGGGAATTGAAACCCAACAAGAAGGAAATTTGGAGACTAAATATACCTCTTAGCATAAAAATGATAATAATGTCTTTGAAAGAGGGTGGAATGACCTGAGAGTGAGTTTTTAAACCCAATGTTTTGGACTACAAAGTGAATCCATCCTCAGGGGGAACGCCAAATATTTTGAGAAGTTCTAATGTAAAAGAGCAGATGATATATATGTATTTGCGAAATTTTGGAAAACTTGGTCAGCTAAATATTTAAATTAAATTAAAATGTGTATAATCTTTATTAATTTAATGTGTATAATGATAATAATGTCATCCAACACACACACATCCAAGGAAAATAAGCAAGTATTTTTTATTTATAGTAAAAATAAAAATAAATTTTGGAGTATATGTCATAGCATTTTGGTATCTCGTAGTCCCTAAAATTTTCAACCTATAGATAATCAGTTTCCATTACATCATAAATGCAAAAATGTTCATGTGCCATAACACTGATTTTCCATGAGACAAAGCTAGCAATAAATATAATGTTCCTTTGACCTTCCCTTGAAAATATATCAGCATCTTCCAAGAAAAATTTTGTTGTTTCCATAATAATTATTGTAGAGAGTTGCTATAAGAGCAACAAAACTAAAAACAAGATATATTTTGTTGACCTTGTCATTGGTGCACAAATGAGCAAAAAATTGTAGCCATTTATCAATAGACCTTTTGTTGCTACCAGGTATGTTGTATGTTGATAATGTGAGGTTTATATGCTACCTGTGGAGCCTTATAGTTATGCATATAAGAACTGTTGTAAACCACTAGAATGTTGTGTGGTAAGAAATTTGTATAAGACATTTGGTGGCCTGAGTGGGAACAAAAAAATATATATATGTGAAAAGAGTTGAATTTCCACATTAGTCCCAGGGGTTAAGAAAAAGTTATAATGAAGAGTTAGCTTGCATTTAAGAGACTTTCAAAATTCCTTTTTCCATTTCCAAACCCATTTTTGACAAGTTGTTGACTTCCTAATTTTGTAACCTACAGATATGTGTAAAAAACACATGACTAAATTTTGCCATTTTTTGTATAATTTTCTGATATATGGGTAACAATGTGTAGTTCCTCCGCCTATATTTTCTTCTTGGCTAATCAATTACTAGTTTGGAGTCCCCATCAATATGTAGAGAGGGAATATGAAGATGATCTGCCAACTGTAGTATTTGTTTGAGGGAAAAAATATTTGCATACTTGTTGCAAGCATATCCAATGTTGCAAGAAAAAGAGAAATAATAGTCATCAAATGTTAAGAGCACACACCATGTTTCTCCTATGGATCGGATATGTTGTGTTGTCCATCAAAGAAGGCTCGAGGTCTGCCCTTTTGGATGATAACCTTAGAGTGATTTGAAAGGATCTTATATTTTATGACAACATGCATCGAATCTTGAAGGGCCTGATTGTTTATAGCAACCTGAAGATAAGAATGTCCTTGATTCTAGAAAATGGCCTTATTTCTTTCAAGACAAATGCCCCAATTTACAATTAGGGGAGGGCTTTTATCGAGGCTTTTTGTTTTACATAGAAATATGAGTTTAAACATGGATCAATTGAGTCTCCTTTCCAAATGATATTGTGACCTTCTTTTATTTGAATTTCTTTCCATGTGGCTGATGTAAAATGGAAAGAGATGAAGAGATTAGGGATAGATTATGAGGCCTCTAGGTACAATGGGTAACGACTTAGGCTACAAAAGGATATCTTTTGTAATATATCCCAAGTGGGGGATTTCCCCTTTAGCATCAACCACATGAATAGCTTGGTCTTGGGAAGATATTTTGATTTCTAGAGTTTTTTTTTCCCACTAGGGAGCATGTTGATTACCTTATTGAAGACCTAAAGCTTGATACCCTTGTTTTCAGGTATAATCCCCTGTGGGGCTTCTTGCCCACACTAGAAGATCATATTCATTTGAGAGCTTGACCAAAGATTGTTGTAGTATATTGGTGAAAGATATCCATTCCTGCAGTAAATGTACTTCTAAGGAGATCATTTCAGGGGAGCACTAAGTCTGAGGCCCAAAGGGATCTCTCCCCATTGAGACTTGTTGTAGGTATAAAATAACTTGATCATTTAGATTTGGTGTTAATCCATCAAAGGGAGTATGGTTGTTTTGACTGCCAACCCAAGGGTCCTTTCCAAGTAAAAGATGTGCATTGTTCCAATTTTCCAATGAAGGTTGTTCCCAATGACTTCAAAATAGGAGGTAATGGCCTTCCATGTAATGGATCCTTGATGGGAAATCTTCCTTGGGGACCTTATCCAATCTATAAGAGAAGAGGGGAGATGCATTTTTTCCACGTGACAATAGACTAGAGACCTAATACTTGAATTAGTCTCCAAGGCCCCTTCGCAGCTAGGGCCTTTGAGAACTAGAGCGAATCTTTTAGTCCCCAGCCTCCTAGATCTTTAGGGAGGATCATGTATGTCTATGTTGTTAAAGAAAAGAGTCATTTTTCTGAATTTCCTACCCAAAGAAATCGTAAAGACAATTACCTGATTTTGTGAAGGATGCGCAAGGGAATCTAAGCTATTGAGGCCCAATACATAGGGATGGCTTCGATGACAACTTTACATAGGACCAATCTTCCCACCCTTAAGAGTCATATGTTGAACCATGTCCTAATTCCGAGTTTAATTTTTGGTAGGATCCAATTCCAATCCATCTTTGTGTAAGAGTTTGGTTTTATATAGAGCCCGAGTACTTTAGCTTGTTGCTCATGGGTCGAGATTTTTTTGGAGGATTATCATAATATTTTTAGAGTCTACTCCTTCAAGGGAATTTCCATATAGAGAGGAATTTTCCTAATTTATCTACATACCTATATCCAAGGAGAAGATGTCTAGTATCTCTTTTATGCATTGATAACCCCTCATAGCAGACCCCATGAAGATGATGATGTCATCTACAAAAGGAAAATGTGTCGTGGGAAATCCTACACGATATAGATGCCAAAGAAAATGTTTCTTATGTTCGCATTGAGAAGTGCTATGTTGACACCTTTAACAACCAACAAGAAGAGTAGGAGGGATAGGGTACGTCCTTCTCTCAAACCTCGTTAAGGATTGAAAAAAGGAGAACCTAATATATTTATCAATAATGCCATGGAGGAAGAGATAATGCAACTATAAACCCATGATATGAAAGATGGAAAAATCCTAGTTGAAGAAGGAGTCTAGTGTATAACCAATCAACCCAGTCAAAAGCCTTCAAGAGTTTTATCTTGAAAATAATAGAATTTTATTTTGAGAGTGAATGGAGTGTAGTCCTTCTTACGCTAGTCTGATGGCATCATGAATATGGTGATTCCCCAAAAAATCAAATTGATTCAGAGAAATGTGGGCATAGGGGATGAGCTTTAATTAGAGGGAGATGATTTTAGAAAAGATGTTTCCAATAGTGTTGTAGAGGTAAATGGGTTGGAAGTGCTCAAAGGATGATGGCTTTTCAATTTTGAGAATGAGGGGTAAGAAATTTGAGTTGAAAGGGGAAAGAATTTTCCCATTTAATCTTGAGTATCCCACCACCCTCAGTGAGTCATCTCATATAAAGTCAAAACAATTGATATAGAATTCAATGGGAAAGCCATTTGGGTATAGGAATTTGTCCTTCTTGATGCTTTTTAACACATTTTGAAGATCCTTTTTTGTTACATTCTTCATTAAATCTTTGTTCCCATATTTGTCAATGAAACACAAAAAGTAACTCACAATTTTTAGAATTTTATCTATATTTGCTTGATTATCCTTGGAGAAAATGGTTTTGAAGGGCAGCTTTCAACAACGATTTCGTTTAAATAAGAGACAATACGCCCATCTGAGGTTTTTCTATCCCATATAGTATTTACAACTCTCTTGTGGTTTCCCATCCTATGGAAGTATTTTGTATTTTTATCTCTTGCTTGGAGCCAGAGGGATATACTCATAAGTCTCTATTCTCTCTCATTTTAGAAGATAATGGATTGCTTTTTCTCCTCAAGGGTTCTCATGGAGGATTTTTATTCCTCCGAAAAGTGACTAGATTCGAGGAATCCAAGATTTCTTGTATTTTACTCTCCATATCAGGGAGAAGGTTCTCTTATTGTAGCTTTTTTCCATGGGCCCAATGGGAAATGATTCCTTTGAGAAAAATTAGGTTTCTTTGAAATTGAGGCAAAGAGTCCCTTTGAGAGGGGTCGAACTAAATCTGGGAGGCTTTTATTGATTACATGAGTTATGGGTGGTAAAGCCAATGAGGATTAAGCTTCAAGGGTCTGATAGGTTTTTGGCTTGATGGTTCCAAGTCCAAGAAAATTGGGTGATGGTCTGATCCACCTCTAGTAGAGGTACATTGCCTCATATCAACTTTTTGATCCATAAAATATTCAAAGAGAAGAAAATTATCAAGCTTTTTTGCAATGTATGCTTCTCTTGTCCTGGTATTTTTACCATGTGGGGAGGATTTTGGATGGGAGGACACCTATCAAGCCTAGTATGTCAATATTGTCCACAAAATAATCAACAAGAGGGCCCTAATGAGCATTAGGTCCCCAAAATTCATAATGGGCTAATGTGAAGTTGAAATCACCCCCCATAATTATGTTATTAGAGCTAAATTAGGGGAGATTAAGGAATTTTTGCCAAAAGGATTTCATGTCTGAAAAAGGATCGTAAATATTGATCCCCATAAAAGATAGATCCATATATTTGATGATGAAAAAAGTTGCTAGACAGGACCAATAGGACCAAGCCAAGTTACAAGTGATCATTTTATTCATCTAGCAGGTGATAAGTCCCCCAGAGCAGCCAAATGCATTAATTTAGTGAAAGGACCAATTTAGGAGGATAGGAGTAGGAATCGAGACCACTTTTGAACCCAAGTATTTTATATTGCTTTAGATAAATGTGGGCATAGAGGATGGGCTTTAATCAGAGGGAGATGATTTTAGAAAAAATGTTTCCAATAGTGTTGTAGAAAGAAATGGGTTGGAAGTGCTCAAAGGATGATGGCTTATCAATTTTGAGAATGAGGGGTAAGAAAGTTGAGTTGAAAGGGGCAAGAATTTTCCCATTTAATCTTGAGTATTACACCACCCTCAGTGAGTCATCTCTTATAAATTCAAAACAATTGATATAGAATTCAATGGGAAAGCCATCTGGGCATAGGGTTTTGTCCTTCTGGATGTTTTTTAACACATTTCGAAGCTCCTTTTTCATTACATTCTTCATTAAATCCTTGTTCTCATCTTTTTCAATGAAACACAAAAAGTAACTCACAATTTTTAGAATTATATATATATATTTGCTCGATTATCCTTCTAGAAAATGGTGTTGAAGTAAGAGCAACTTTCAACAACGATTTCATTTAAAGAGGAGACAATATGCCCATATGAGGTTTTTCTATCCCAGATAGTATTTACAACTCTCTTGTGGTTTCCCATCCTATGGAAGTATTTTGTATTTTTGTCTCTTTCTTGGATCTAGAGGGATATTCTCTTAAGCCTCTATTCTCTCCCATTTTCCAAGAGAATGGATTGCTTTTTCTCCTCAAGGGTTCTCATGGACGGTTTTTCTTCCTCCAAAAAGTGATTGGATTTGAGGAGTCCAAGGTTTCTTGTATTTTACTCTCTGTCTCAGGGAGAAGGTTCTCCCGTTGTAGCTTTTTTCCATGGGCCCAATGGGAAATGATTCCTTTGAAAAAATTTAGGTTTATTTGAAATTGAGGCAAAGAGTCCTTTTGAGAGGGGTCGAACTGAATCTAGGAGGCTTTTATTTTTTCCATGAGTGATGGGTGGTCAAGCCAGTGAGGATTAAGCTTCAAGGGTCTGATAGGTTTTGGCTTGATGGTTACAAGTCCAAGAAAATTGGGCAATGGTCCAATCCACCTCTAATAGAAGTCCATTGCCTCATATGAACATTTTGATCCATAAAATATTCAAAGAGAATAAAATTATCAATCCTTTTTGTAATGTATGCTTCTCTTGTCCTAGTATTTTTACCATGTGGGGAGGATTTTGGATGGGAGGACACCTATCAAGCCTAGTATGTCGATATTGTCCACAAAATAATCAACAAGAGGGTCCTAATGAGAATTAGGTCCCCAAAATCCATAATGGCCTAATGAGAATTTGAAATCACCCCCCATAATTATCTTATTAGAGCTCAAGTAGGGGAGATTGAAGAATTTTTGACAAAAGGATTTCCTGTTTGAAAAAGGATCATAAATATTGATCCCCATAAAAGATAGATACATAGCTTTGATAATGAAAAAAATTTCTAGACATGACCAAGACAACCAGGCCAAGTTACAAGTTATCATATTATTCATCTAGCCAGTGACAAGTCCCCCAAAGTGGCCAAACGCATCAATGTAATGAAAGGATCAATTTGGAAGGATAGGAGCAAGAATCGAGACCACTTTGGAACCTTCTATACTATTTCTTTCATTTTTATGTATTCTCCTTCTTGCATACAACTACTGGTATGAAAACTTCCATGCATTCTAAATTCATTTCAGTGAGGTCTATACACCTCGTAATATGTTGATAATTCACTAGTGTTGGATGGTTGACACAGGTTTCCCTGTACAGGCCCATTGTGGTTTTGAGTCATCATTATTTTAATTCATTGTTCAAGCTCAAGATTTAAATAGATCAATACAAATTATTATACTTGTGCCCTACAACACTACTATATATATCTTTCCCTTGCATAAAGAATGTTAGTGCAAAACCACAACCACGAGGTACCCGTTTTTAATAACAATAGAACCATGCACCATTCATGCAATCAATACAAAAAATAACTTAACAATATAAACATATATTTCATGGTGCACGTTACATATGAACAAACTGATCTTGAATTAAAATTTAAGTTGGCAATTGAGTCTGTGATAGCCACTCTCCACCCAACCATAGATAAGTTGCAGCTAGTCCTTACTGGTAGTTTTCACCCTCGAGCCAAATTCCAAATACTAAGGGGATTTTTTCTCAAATGATTAACCTCCAATTGTTGGTTGAAACAGGGATTCCTGAGGTTCTCCCAACTCCACCAACCAACTATTTAAGCAGTCAATAGTTGCACAAGGAGTTTGTTGACAGTGTTGGATGCCGCCAACAGTAAGGGGGTATCCCTGGTATGAAATCCCAATTAGACCTCACACCATTTGGAGTAGGAGCCCCAACTGGAAATATGGTATGTTGTCATTATCTTAAAGATTTTCCTTGGCTACAATAAATGACACAAGAGTAGCACATGCACTTTCGAGATAAACAAGAATGTTAGCCTTGTGATGTGTTCAATTGTAGAGTGTGTGATCGTTCTTTCGTGAAAAAAAAAGTGAGTCTTTGAAAGAAAATTAATAATACTATCCTAACAAAGTAACACGCATAAATCTGAAATAATCGCTAGTAATCTTATAAAATAGTTCACCAAGAAACGACGATCATGAAAGCATAAGACACACATTTCAAAGAAGCATACTAAAGCCAGCGAAATAGTTCATTTTCATTAGTATGAATTAATATAAGCATATACCATAAACAATGAAATAATAGTGTCACAATCATTTATGACATATGCGTGAAAAGTGTGTCGACTCCAAGAGCTTTGAATTATGAAGTGAAAGTCCCAAGATACACCATTACAACGATACAACACTTGTTCCAATACTGGAAATTTAATCCACTACTTGCTTCTCAAAAGCCTATTCTTCTTTCATATGCCTAATTTGAGAAGCCAAGGTGAAAAGTCCCTTTTTTCAAATCATGAGGGTGTATATATAACAAATGAGGTAACTCTTCACCTCCCTTGTGACTCTTGAGTTCCCCTCATGACTCTTGATATTGCACATGAATTTTCAAACTCCTATGAGACCTTTGGAATTATACATGACTTTTCACATTCTTTGGGTGACCTTTGGACTTCCACACACTTTACATTTCTCATTTTCTTGAAAATTACATAATTACATCCACAAATGATGTGGCATTATGATGACTCATATGACTCTTGAGATGACACTTTGACAAGACATGACTTGGCACTGATGACATGGAATTTATGATGGTGTGTTAATGTCAAGATTCTCTTCTTGCTACTATCTTTGTATCTTCATGATATATGTTGTATGTTCTTCCTCTTTCTCCTCCAAAAGGCTTGAAGATATGGAGTCTTCTATGTGATCTTGATCTTCCAACTTCTCTCATGATCTAGTGTTCCTTGATCTTCTTGTTTAGTGACCAACTTTCTTTCGCAACTTCATGAATGTATTCTTGCATGGTCTCATTGTCATATTTCTTGTGCATCATCCTATCATGTCAAGATATAGTACCTGCAAATGAAATTCACTCATGGAAAGATGACATCAGTCCAAAAATCTCCTAGTCTAACCTTGTTTATGCAATTCACTGATCAACCCAAAATTGAGTACTGGACAAAAGAAAGGCTATGGGATTGTGTACTCCAAAGTTTGAGGAGACTAGAGTGAGGGACTAATGACTATGACTACACAATGTGCAGTGGCTGGAGGCCTGAGAGGCAAGACTGTGCAGTTGAGGGACACAATGACACAATGAGGCAGGCTTTCTCACTGTGATTACATAGTGTGCAATCCAAGAGAGAGACTGGCCACTCGATTGGGTAGTGTCACAATTAAGAGAGATAGGGAGAAAAACTATTGACTGAAATTGCGTAGTGGGAGGTTGTTTGGGAGGCAATATTGTGCAATTATGGGAGATAGGAGGCAGATTTGAGCAATGTGACTGTGCAATGAGTAGTCCTTGGAGGTAGTGACTGCACATTGTGTAGTTCTAAGAGACAAGGGATGTTGACTGAGGCTTTCAACTACACAATATGCATTTTAGGAAGGCAGGGTGAAGCAGGGTTGGTCGGTTAAGGAATTCTTCGGACTTTGACTAAGTGTGAGACTAATGAGGCAAAGATGAAACAGTGACAAGAATTGAACATGATCACACACTCAAAATTATTGATGACACAACGCTGAACACTCAATACCCAAAATCAACATGAACCCATTGAAACAACAACAAAATAAAACTTACCTCCACGTGTGACACTTAAGATACACTTTGTGGCTCATGCGACGACACCATAAAACAATGCATAAAACTTTGGGAATGAGTCTAGTACATGTTAGGACTCATTAGTACCAAATTCCCCCCTTAAAGATGCAATATAACTCCCTTTTGAAATGTGTGACACTTCCCTTATCAAAAGGCGACACTTATGTTATATTCACAAAGGGACTATGGAACTTAGAGGACAAGCATGGAATGCCTTTTACTACTAGAAACAATAACTCACAAGGTTGAAGTAAGCTCCAAAATTTGGAGGGTGTTGTAGCAGTGACAACAAAGTCCAAAGGCTTGTTACCTCCACTCCTCAATTATTCAGCGACTAATATAATTTAGGGAATCTAGAGATATAAATCTCCTCCCTTCAAGGCTACAACACAGTGGTTCCACCCATTTTTGGGACTCCAAAAAAACACCCATAGCAAGAAAGGTCTTCAGAAATCCTCCTTTTAGGAATAAAAGGAGAAATCCTCCACCCTAACCATCAAGGAACTCCAAAGAAAACCATATACACCCTCTGGATAACAAGGAATTGAGACGTCATTGTTCCTCACCTGAGAGTGTTTTCTTCATGTCTTCTTTCCAACTGAAAATTGATTTCTTAGTTGTTTCTCCTTTGTCGTAATACTTCAGGATGATTTCTCTGTCGTTGACCCTTCAGGGATTCTCTTTTTTTGTTCAAGGGAAAATCACAGATACCCCTCTCGCTTGTTAATTCACAAGCTATGCCTTAAATTTTTCCAACCAACAACAGACTCCATAAATGTGCTCCTCTTGTCTCTCACATACCAAGTTGTTTGAATCTGCTCACTAACTTCCTCGGTCGTTCTCTGTGATCACCCATCCCTCTATTTTCCTTCCAATTTGACTTCCACCTCCTCCTAACTTCCCACGTAGCCCAGCTTTCATAAATTTGTGTCCTTTCCACCTTGTGAATTTTTCGAAAGAAAGCATCACTCCTTCTCCTTCTCCTTCTGCTTAATTAATTAAAAAACTAGTCCATTTGAGGCACACCAACCAACCTTCATTGGTTGTTATAAAATTGTTATGATTTCCAATTGTAAGGAAACCTTAAAATATCCCAAGTAACCCCCTCAACTCTGGAATTCATGTGCCTTGACTCAACCCATTTTTTTATTATCAAATATTTACATTGTATACATAAGTGTAAAATAATCAGGCATGTCACAAACCCCTCCCCTTGGGGGAACACCGTCCTTGGTGTTCTTTGTCTATATACAACGTAAAAGAGATGCTTAAAAATAAACATAATGTTTATGGATCTTTATATACACAACTTTGTACAATGTTTACAAATTCAAATATACATTTGCTTCAACTAGCAAACAAAAAAGGATACGATGCCCACATCAAATCAACCATTTCCCAAGTGGCTTCCTCAAGCCCATAGTGTCTCTATTGCACTTTGACTTGCTCTATCACTCGATTTCGGAGTGTGAGGCTCCTCCATTCTAGGATGCATAATGGTTTTGGCTAAAACTGTCCCTTCAGTTCCACCTATAGCAGATACCAATCAATCACATGATTAGAGTCCTATACATATCTTTTAAGAAAAGAAACATGGAAAACATCATGGAATTTTATTGATGGAGGTAAGGCCATCCTATAAGCCACTAGCCCTATTCTTTCAAGTATCTCAAAAGGCCCACAAAATCATGGTTCTAACTTGGCACATGAACCAATCTTCAAGGAAATTTTCTTGGGTATAACTCTTAAGTAAACATGTTCCCTAACTTGGAACTCCTTATGCACCCTATGTTGATCCGCATAACTTTTATGCTTGTCCTGTGCCACCTTTAAATTTTGCTTTATGATATGCACTTGGTGCTCCATCTCGTTTAGCATATTAGGCCCAATAAAGGCCATGTTAGCTAGATTGATCCAACTAATAGGAGTATTGCAACTCCTTCTACAAAGTACCTTGAACGAGCTCATCTTTAAAGATTCTTGGTACCCATTGTTATAGGTGAACTCTACAAGCGGAAGATACTATTATCACTTCTTTGGCTAGTGCATCACATACATCCTCAACATGTCTCCAAGGATTCTATTTGTCCTCTCTTTTTTCCCATTCATCTACTGATGATAAGCTATATCGAAGGTCAATTTTGTCCCCAAACCTGTAAATAGTTCCTTCTAAAACCTTGAATTAAACTCGGCGTCTCTATCTAAAATTATTTTCTTGCAGACTCTATGCAACCTCACAATATCCTTTAGGAAGATTTAATCTACTTCACTAGCTGAATTGGTGGATTTGACTTCCACAAAATGAGTTGCTTTGCTCACCATGTCAATGACCTCCATAATTGCATCATGTTGTATGGAGGTTCTTTGAAAACCGGTAATGAAATCCATCAATATCACTTCCCACTTCCATTTTGGAATGGGAATGGGATTTAATAAACCTATTGGGTGTGGACATTTGACCTTCACTTGCTGGAAACCCATGCTTTTAGCAACAAAACCAACTACCTCCTTTTTCAAATCAGGAAGTTGATTTTCCCTAGGAAGGATTGCATGGATTTTTTGTTCACTGGGAAGGGAATCTTAGTAATAGTTTTCACCCGCTCTGGGCCCACTTTAATCCTGCTCTTTGCAATAATATAGCCCAAGGGATTCCCTTCAGATGCTCTGAAGATGCTCTTCTTAGGATTCAAATATATTATGTATTTGCAACGTCACTTGAAAATATGCCTCAGATGACACAAGTGATCAAATCTCTTCTTTGAAAATATTGTCACATCATCCAATTAGACTACTACATTTTGTCTAATTAAGCCACATAATGAGATGTCCATAGCCCCTTGGAAGGTAGCTCTTACATTAATGAGCCCAAAATCCATTCGCTTAAATGCAATGGTACCCCACTTGGTCTTGAAAGTAGTTTTGTGTATGTCGGGTTTTGCTACTAGAACTTGGTTGTAACCAGAAAAACCATCTAGTAATGAGAACATTTTTTATGCAAATACTATTTGAAGGATTTTTTCCATAGATGACACGGGATAGTTATCTTTGTACAAAGTTCAGTTCAAAATGCGGAAATCAACACACAGGCATATCTCTCCAGACTTCTTTCTTACGGGTACCAAATTAGAGACCCACATAGAACGACAAACTTTAAATATGATCAGAGCATTCAATAATTTCCTTAGTTCTTTTTGAATGAGGGGTTCAAGCATAGGATGATTTTTTCTCAATTTCTATTTAAAAGGCTTTACCCCTTCTTTGATGGGAATCACATGTTGGATTATTCGTGTGTCATAAGTTTTCAAATCATCGCACATCCACACGAACACATCTTGATACTTCTTAAAGAGGCAAATAAAAGCTTGTCGCTCTTGAGGTGTACAACACATATCGAGATTCACATACTTCAGATCTTCTTTTGTAAAAAAATAACAACAGAGATATGGTCCCAAAAGATTACAGGTTCTCCAAATTTTGTTTGGGAAACCAAATTAAAAATATTCAGGAAGGAAATGAAAATATGGTCCAAGAATAATCATAAAGAAACTCAAAAGAGGAACAAAAAATTATTAAAAAAACTGGAAACAGTTCAAGAAGCAAAAGAAAGTCAATTTTAGGAAAAGAAACTTTATTGGGAAATATATAGAGAGAATAGGGCAGAGGAAGAGGAATGGAGATTAAAATCTCGCAACCTCTGGCTGAAGGCGGGAGATAAAAACACAACCTTCTTTCACAATTCAACAAAGATGTGTAGAATCATAAATCAAATTGACAATATAAAGGTTGAAGAAGACAGAGAAATCAGAGGTCAAGAAGCATTGAAAAAGGAAGCTTACAACCATTTCAAAAAGCTTCTAACAGCAGAATCAACAAATTCAGACTATGGAACCTTCATCCAGCATATTCCCAATAAAATAAGTGAAGAAAACAACTTTGAACTCACTAAAGAAGTCGATGAGAATGAGATCCAATCAGCAGTGTGGGACCTTCATTCGGACAAAGCACCTGGCCCCGATGGATTTTCCATTGCATTCTATCGTTACAATTGGCACATTATCAAAAAAGATTTTATAAGAATGATAAGAAATGTTTTTAGGAAAAATAAGTTAGGAGGTTTCACCAACTCTTCTTACCTTTCTCTTGTCCCAAAAGAGGCAAGGCCCTCCACTTTCAGTCGATTCCAACCAATCTCCTTGTGTAATTCCTCTTATAAAATAATCACAAAAATCCTAGCCAATAGAATAAAGCCCCTCCTCCCTGATCTAATCTCAGAAAATCAAGGAGGATTCGTGCCTAATAGATAGATCCTAGACAATATTATGATAGTCCAAGAAGCACTACACTCAAGTGTATCAAGGAAATAGCAAGGCATCATTATAAAATTAGATATGACAAATGCATTTGATAGAGTTAATTTATCCTTCCTATCAAAAGTCCTCAAGAAATTTGGATTCTCAATTAAGATAATAGAAGTAATTAGAGCTTGCACAGTAGGACCATGGATCAACCCTTTGATCAATGGAAGGCCAAGTGAGTTCTTCCAAAGTTCCTGGGGATTGAGACAAGGATTCCCCTTATCTCCTTTTCTTTATATAATAATGGCAGACTCGTTGAACATAACTCTTGAAAAGTGCAGAAGAGAACGCACATTAACTAGCCTCTCTATAACCTTTGGAGTCAAAAGCATCAATCACTCATTATTTTCATATGATACTCTAATGATGGGAGGGGCTTCTTGCATAGTAGCATGAATGATAAAAAAAAAGTGGTGAATAATTTCATGGAGGTTGCAGGAGGACTCCTAAACCACACAAATGTAGAATCTATGGTTGGAATGTGCCTCCACGCACTCTTCAATGAATATCTCATATTTTGGACATTCCCTTTCAAGCAAGATGGAATCATTTCCTCTATCTAGGCCTCCCTATATATAAAGAAAGCCTAAAGACAGAACTGTGGAACAACCACATTGAGAAAATGAAAAAAGGATACAAAATTGGGGGATGAATTGGCTCAATTTAGCAAGCAGAGTGATCTTAATTAAGTTAATGCTCACATCTCTCCAAATCTATAAATTTGCAACAATTTTAGCACCAGCTAGCATACACAAGCAAATAGAGTTAATAATAAGGGGATTTCTATGGCAAGGAGGGAAATCTGAATAAAAAAAGTTTAGCTTAGTAAAATGGGATCAAGTAACCTTGCCATATGAAAAATGAGGTCTGTCCATAAGACTCCCTGCTCATTTGAATTTGCCTCTAGGGGCAAAAATAGCATGGAGGCTTATCACAAGGAAGGACTGTTGGTGGAAGCAAATATTAGAATCTAAGTATATGAATCATGCTCAATCTCTCCTTCTGATAGAAGGAACCCTGATCAGGGCATGCTCTCAAGTTTGGAAACTTGTTAAAAGAGTCCTCCCTCTCATCAAAGAGCACACATCTAAACTCCCTGGGAATGGAAAAGGTACTAACTTATGGGAAGATAGAATAATGGGGAACCCTCCCCTAGCCACTCATTCAAATCTCCAAAATTTAAGAAGATGGATGAGCTCAAAGGGAATAAGCACACTGGAAGCAATCTCTCTTTGGCAAAACAGTAATTGGGTAGATTGGAAGATCCCCATCCTCCCTCAAAATCTCAAAAAACAATGGGACTCTTTAATCATCCTTCTCAAGGGAGCTGCTCCAATTAATCAAGATTCCCAAGATTCATTTATATGGGATCCTAATGGAGGAGAGTATATGGTGAAATCAAGATATTTGACTATTAGCAAGATTGGGCACCTTGGAGAATCGTGTGGAAAACTAAAAGCTTGCCAAAGGTAAAAATATTCATTTGGACTCTTCTAAAAGACAAAGTTCTAAATGTGGATAACCTAAAAAAAAGGGATTTTCAGGGCCCTCCAGGTGCCCTTTGTGCTTAATGGCTGAAGAAAGCATTCAACACCTCTTTCTCAACAGCCCCTTTGCAAAAGAATGTTGGAACCTCCTAGCAAGTCCCCTAGAGATCAATCTGAATCTATCCTGGCTTTTTAATGACTTCTTTATAGCTTGGAAAATGGAATATCCCTACTCTCTTAAAAAAAATCACTCCCTCAAAAGGTATTGGACAAATCTCCCTTCCTTCACGTGCTGACAGCTTTGGTTAGCAAGAAACCAACAAATTTTCAGTGACTGCCCTCCAGTCATCGACAAAGTATTGTCTAGGACTTGGGGTCTTACATCTGAATTCCTATCTTCAAAAGGAATGAAACCAATTGACACTAATCAACTACAACAAGACGAGAGAAGTTGGATCAGCTATGCAATTAGCAGGCCTAATTGGCCAAGCACCCCCAATTTAAAGCCAACACTTCAAAATTGGAAAATAAGGCTAAAAAATGAAGAATTCATCCTTTGGATGAAAAATTTAAACAGACCCTGCCTTTTTTTTATGGCGCTTCAAAGGAAAATCCAGGCAAAGCAGGAGCTGGTGGCATCCTCCTAGAACCAGGTGGAATTAACCCTATCACCTATGAATGGGGACTTGGAAAAAACACAAACAATAGGGTAGAGGCCTATGGTTTGTTCTTGGGCACAATGATCCTAAAAAAAGGAATATTTAGAATCCAGTCATAATGGGTGACTCGACTATAATCATTCAAGCTATGGTTAAAAGAAGCAACCCAACAAATGCTACTCTGTGCCAATCCATAACAAGAATCAGACAAAATCTATTAACTTTGGGCCAAGTTTCCTTCAAGCACATTCTGAGAGAAAACAACAACTCAGCTGACACCCAAGCCAACTCGGCAGTGGAACAGCCTCCTGGTGAATCTCGTATTCTTCATGACATTATACATATTCCAATTCCATAAAATATCCTTCAGACCAATCCTATCATTGTCACATCGATATATGGATAGGAATTTGACTAAAACTATTAATAATCCTCCTTCTCTGAAATCAAATCTCTCTCAAATCCTTCTCGTACCCTATAGAAATTCTCACTATAGATTAACTTGGTAATGCAATACAACTAAAGCAAAATACTTAATCTACTTCTACAATCAAACTTGTGGAAGCTTGCTAGATTTGAGCAAGATCAAGCAAAACATGTATAACCAGAAGTAGAATCAATGCACATGAAACACAGAAGAATACTCTGGGGAAGGCCTCAGCGAAAAACCCAGCTATCTGTATTATCATACAAAGTGGAAATATATCAAGATTACACAACTAGCCAGCTCTCAGTACAATCCTTCTGGATGCTCACAAGCAAACAAGGCTTCTCACAAACCTTCTCCTCAGCCCTCCAAGCCTCCTATTTCCTTGCGTTGTTTCTCATGGGTGATCCTACTGTTACCAAGTGTAACACTGATCACTCACACTAATCTCACACCCTGTAAAACTGCGCAATCCTCAAGGAACCTTGTTCCTTCTGCATGGATGAGTTTCCTTTATAGGAAAACTCATGCAACTGATAGTAACCTGTCCTTGACATTTAGCTCAACTGGGTCTTTCTCTAAATAGACATGCATGAGTTATTCATGAGAGAATCTTCAGTTATCTGGAGTACACTAGTTTGATGCATGCATGCATTAACTCACAATTAGTTCCTCAAACTGTTTAGAACTAATTTAACTCGACATAACTCAGTTAACTGAGCTAACTAATTACAACTCAATTATAACTCATCCTTATCTCCTTAATTATGGGATAATCTCCTTAATTTAAGGGATAACTGTTGCGTGACTTCACAAAGACTTCTAGCTTGAATTTCTCCAACTAATTAATCCAAGATGAATTAATTAATTATTTTTTCAAGCAGCTGGTGAGACTAAATTCGAATTTTAATTCAAGGACAAATTAAAATTGGAATATACTTAATGTTATTTTTAGCATTTCTTGTTGCTATTCTCAACACTCCCTCTCAACAAGAAAGGAATTCAACTTGATCCCAATCCTCAACCTTTGTAATGTTCTGCATGCAACACTTCTCTCAAGTGTTGTTGCTCCAGCAACTCCAAAAAAAAACATCCAACCTGAATTAGAATGATGCATATGTTATCAAAGTCTCTGACTGCTATTGCCTCTGTCAACTGAAAACTTTGCGCTTCTACTGACTCTGCCTTTTTGCACTGTTGTCAATCCTTCTCTGCGCTCTTCAGTATCTGACTGCTCTAGCCTCTATCACTTTGATCTCTGACTGCATCAATCCCACTGATTCCTCCCGCTACTATGTACTTTGGGCTCCCGTAGCGAGGTACGATCCATGAGATAAAACCTCTCAATGGACCCTACCCAATTTCAGCCTTCTTGAGACTATCACTTCACATCACCCCACCTCACACCTGGAGGTATCGCTGCATGTGATCCCTCTGCCCACTTGGCTCGAAATTTCCCCCTACTGGAGGACTTTGCATGAGTGGACGCCTCCGCTCAGTTTCCTCTCAGCATCTCCAATTGTGGCTCTTCCACAATTGTCTGAGACTTCTTCTGGGTCTGCATGTTGAGAGGTAATTTACTCTCCCTCTCAACCACCAAGTCTCGAACATTTTCCTTGCTCCTCAAGGCTTTGCATGCATCTTGAACCTCAAGAGCATATAGGTTCTTGACTAGTGAACCAATCTGTTTCACCTATCTCATGGTGATGTGTCTAAGGAAAATCTTTCTCTTACTAAAGACAACATCGTAGCCTTTGTCCTCCAACATCGCGATTGATACCAAATTCTTCTTTAGTCCAGGCACATACTTCACATCTGTCAGGGTGATAAGAGCTCCATGCTCCCTCTGAAAAGCAACCGTGCCTACTCCTGAAACACTATACCTTTCATCGTCACCCATCTCTATGGTCTTTCTCCTCCAAGGTATTGAATAAACTTTTATCGCCAGTCATGTGGAATGAGACTCCACTGTCAAGAAACCAACCACAAACCATCATCAATGACACCATGCATGCGATGAGATTAAAGTCCATTTCGAACTAAGAGGCTAATGCCTCACCTTCAGATCCATCCAAGGATCCCTTCTTGGACTTCTTTGATGGGCAATTAGTCACATAATGAGCCATCTCGTGACAATTAAAGCATCTCACTTTAGACTTGTCAACCTTCTTCCCTCCATGAGAAGAATTCGATTCGGAATGGGACGCCTTCCCCTTCCCTTTCCTTGCCTTACTTGCTAAGGCCAGATTTCTTCATCATCCTTGGATGAAGAACCATCTCATGTTCTCCTCCTGATCTCCTCATGCATGAGATCCGACCACAGTCGTTCCCAATCCAGCAGTTTCTCCCTTCCATTCACAGAATCCTGGTAGCTATTCCAGCTCTTTGGAAGGCCGAGGAGAGCGAGGCTCACCATATGATCATTAGCAGTAGTTATTCCCACACTACTAAGCTCATCTTTGCAAGTGGTGAGCTTGTTCAGATATGTGGAAATAGTATCGCAGTTCTCCATCTTGATTCTTCGAAGCTTATCCTTGAGCGCCAATCTCCTTTGGTCGCTACTGTTCTGGTAGAGTTCCTTCAATATCTTCCACATTGAATATGTAGTATCCTTCCCATAGAGACTTGAGACAATATGGTCTCGAACTCCCTCAAGGATGATCCATCTCACCCTCGACACACACTTCTTCCATTCAGTCAACTCTTGTGCATTAGTTGAGCCTGGCTTTGGGATTTCTTGATCAATGAAATCCTTCAAGTCGTTGTCTTCTAATACAGCCTCCATGCGATCTTTCCATGCTATGTAATTCAAGCTGCCTTCCAAGGCATACTCGAATCTCAAGCCATAGAACACCTTTAACCAACCTGAAGTATGAGATGAATTCGATTTGTACCTGCAATCCCGAACTTTAAACTTCGAATTCTCTTCTCCATATACTATTCACAGCTCCAATAAGCTGGCTTCGATACCATGTAGAAATTCTCATTGTAGATTAACCTGATAATGCAATACAACTAAAGAAAAATACTTAATCTACTTCTACAATCAAACTTGCAAAAGCTTAATAGATTTGAGCAGGATCAAGCAGAACACATATAACCAGAAGCAGAATCAATGCACATGAAACACAGAGGAATACTCTGGGGAAAGCCTCAGCTAAAAACCCCGCTATCTGTATTATCATATAAGGTTGAAATATATCAAGATTGCATAAAGCCTTAGCTCTCACAGCTAGCCAACTCTCAGTACAAGGCTTCTCAGTACCAAGGCTTCTCACCCAGGAGAATCGGCAAAAGGAAATAGGAGGCTCTCATTACAAGGCTTCTCACAAACCTTCTCCTCAGCACTCCAAGCCTCCTATTTCCTTGTGACAATTCTCCTGGGTGATCCTATTGTTACCAAGTGTAACACTAATCACTCACACTAATCTGACACCCTGTAAAACTGCACAATCTTCAAGGAAGCTTGTTCCTTCTACACATATGAATTTCCTTTATAGGAAAACTCATTCAATTGATAGTAACTTGTCCTTGACATTTAGCTCAACTGGATCTTTCTCTGAATAAACATGTATGAGTTATTCATGAGAGAATCTTTAGTTATCTAGAGCACACTAGTTTGAAGCATGCATGCATTAACTGACAGAACTCACAATTAGTTCCTCAAACTGTTTGGAACTAATTTAACTGGACATAACTCAGTTAATTGAGCTAACTAATTACAACTCAATTATAACTCATCCTTATCTCCTTAATGATCTGAAAATGGGGCACTTAGGCTTAATCGTTTGCCAAAACGCCTGCTTGTAGCTTGGAATGATGATTAGGGGCGTTACAAAAGGAATTGGGGCCGTTTCATAAGCAAAAACCCACAAATGGTTGTTCTCGACTTACACAGGAAAATACACAGAAAACCTGTAAAAATCCGCCCAAACGCGTCTATCAGACTTAAAAAATTATGAACTCCACCTTATATTCCATCGGGTCCGCCTTTTAAATCGCTTATCGCATCCCCACCGTTGATCTGGGAGATCTGGATCCAACGGTGGTGGTTCATTTCGGGCGGCTCTTTCGTACGGGGGTTAACCGCCCGATAAGGGTGGTTTTCTCTCTCCTCAGCCTAGGCACGTGGTAGCCATTGTATGGGATCGGGCAGAGCCCAGCCCAAACCATTTACCGCCTTTGGTCCTCCCGAAATTCCATTGGTTTCCTTTGTATAAAGAAATGCATTAAACACTGAAAAACCCAGAAAAATGGCTTTAGACGGACTCGAAATATTATTCAGTTGCATTAATAAACCCTTTTGGGTCTGGTTTTCATCGCATTGGTGCTTTCCCTTCACTTTTCGTTTATTTAACGAAAAAGGAAAAAATACATAGAAAAATGTCATTTTATGGAAATCAAAATATATGGAATATCGTTTATAACTCTAACGGGTCCGACTATCGCATCGCATATGTGTGTGTGTGTGTGTGTGTGTGTGTGTGTGTGTGTGTGTGTGTGTGTCCCGGCTCCTCTATGTAGCTCCGATTGCGATCCGTCAATATCGGCGATCGCGATATCGCATTGGCCCGGGGTCCCACCTTTGCTTCGTGCGATCGCCGATATCGGCGGCCCAGTCTCGCCTTTATATTATATGTGCATGTGCCTTCCTCTGACCCGATTTGTCGGGGATCGGCAATCGGGGGTGCTTCCCCTTTTCACTTAAATCCTCCTCCGATGCGATTTTCTTCATAAAGCCTTTTAGGCCATTTTTAAAGGATTTTGCCTCTTTTTCCAAAAAAACTGGGCATCTTCTACATGTGATAACTTCTGCATACTAAGTCCATTTTTGCCAATTCAAGTTGTCGCAGATTCAGAATGAGACGATCTCTGCAATTGGGTTATTTCTGAGAGCAACCTATGACTTTCATTTTCCTCTAATTTACAAAGGATTTGTGCCATTTGGCACCTTTTGCCTCTTATATGAAGTCTTTTAAACTTAGAGGTTTATCCAAGATCCATTTTTGGATCACGCCTTCCCACTAAAAGAACTTTTGGTCTCCAAAAGACTAATATACTGATCTGAATAGTAAATGAGAGTGACTCACCCTCTTCTTTCAACCTCCCTACACTTGCTTTGCATAGTGCCTCTGAACCAAAGTTTCTGACCACTTCCCTTCTTGGATGGGCTGGTCTTCCTGGGAAGAACTGTCTTCCTCCTTGCCTTTGTTGGGTCCCTATAATACTAGTGATTACCCCATTACTATTGTAGTTATACCCCTTATTAATATTGTTGTGCCCCTATTGCCCCCATATTGTTATTATTGTGCCCCATAGAATCCCTCTATTGTTATTTTTGTGGCTTTATATTATTATTGTTAGGTCGCTGGATTATATTGTGACTCCTTAGACTCCTATATATAGAAAGGAGGTTTTGTCATTTGAATCATCCAAGAATTGTTCATTTATGTAATGTAAAGGAGGTTGCCCCCTCGAAGAGGCTGAATTCTAAGGCGTTGATCTATCTTTTCTTGAGCTGGTTTCATAACATTTGGTATCAGAGCTTTGGATTCTAGGGTTTCGCTGCTCCAAACAGGTCATCGTGGCATTTTCGCTATAACTTTTTTTCTGTGACGTTTCAGAAGTTTCAAAAAAAAACCCATTTGAGAAGAAATCGCGCTGAACCTTGGGTCCGAATTTCAGAGCTTTTCGCGCGATATTTGCGGAGATATGATCTGAGGAAGTTGGTCTTTTTGCAGACTCCTGAATTACATTCCAAACAGGTGACCTGGGGAAAATCGTCATAACTTTCTCTCTGGGAATCGGATTGAAATTTCGTAAGAAGGTACAGAAAGAGGACGGACTTTAGTTTCTTGTATGTATTTTTCAGATCCAAAGGTCGAAACAGTGACTCGTGGCACGTCGTACAAGTTCGCTCTACTGAACTAGTCTATAATCAAGTCACTGTGGGAGATTTCGCATAACTCTTCCTTGGAGAATCCAATTTGGGTCAGACTTGTGGCATTGGAAAGAGGAACACAGAGCTACTACAGGTCACAAATTCAGAACTAGATGATTGGAAAGTACAGAGATACATCAGAGGCAATATCGAGCTCCTACAAAGTGAAAAAAGGTGTGTAGATTTTTTTTAATTTTTGCTTAAGCTTGGTTTGAAAATTTATTTTGAAGGAATTCAAAGGGCATACTAGAGCATTATGCCCCGAGGAAAGAAAATGCAAACACCTAGTAAGGAACCTGAAAGCTCTAGCATGACTCATGAAGAAGAGGAAGAAATGCTACATGATATATCAAAATTACAAGAACAAGTGCAACAAATGTCACGCTCACAAAAGTTAACAGAAGCTAAGATAAATGGCGTGGAAGCTAAGATGAATGGCATGGAAGCTAAGATGAATGGCATGGAAGCTAAGATGGACAATTTGAAGATAGATTTGAACACAAATTTGAAGACAGGCATGGCAGATTTGAAGACAGATTTGACAAATTTTCTACAAGAAATACTTACTAATGGTGAAAAGGTAGTAAAGGAAACTCATGATGAGAACAAAAGAAATGTTAATCATGATTCCATAGACGCTAATGTTGGATCGAAGACTCACCATATTCCAAAAATCGATATGAGGAAGTTTGATGGCAAGGATCCCGCCACATGGATATTACAGATGGAGCAATTCTTCGATCTCAATAATGTGCAAAACACACAAAAGGTACGTATGGCAACTTTATATTTGGAACCAAATCAGTTTGTATGGTATCAATGGCTTTGCTCTCGTAAACAATTTATCACTTGGGCAATTTTTACGGAAGAATTGATAGCACATTATGAGGATACAAAAAGCAACACTTTTTTTAGCCAATTGATAAGTCTCAAACAAAAGGGTTCAATAATGGAGCACATTGAGGAGTTCCAAAAATTGAACATAAGGGTAAAAGATATTCCAGAGGAGCATAGGATTGATGTGTTCATAGGGTCTTTAAAGGATAATATCCAACATGATGTTCGCCTTTGGGAACCTGATTCATTAGAGAAGGCATTCAGGTTAGCAAGAAAAATGGAAAGCAAAATTATGGCAACCAGGAAGCATACCACTCACAACTATAAAGACGGAAGTGTTGTTGCCCCTAGTCTTCCACAACCTATAAGGTTGACACCACAACAATTGGAAGAAAAAAGAGCAAAAGGGCTTTGTTACAGTTGTGATAGCAAATACACTAAAGGTCATAAGTGTGCTGAGAAGAAATTATTCTACATAGATTGTGAAGAGGAAGAAGAAAAGGAGCAAGAAAGGTCAAAAGAAGAGGATATACTCCAGGAACAAAGCCTAGATGAAGAACAAATAAATCCGACCATATCTTGTAATGCATTGGCGGGAATTACCACTCCTCAAACCATCAAGATAGAAGGACAAATCAAGAAGAAAAAGGTAATAGTGTTGATTGATTCAGGAAGCACCCACAATTTTATTCATTGTAAGGTAGCAAAAGAATTGAATTGCTTCCTATATCCAGCACCAGAGTGTCAAGTGATGATTGCAAATGGAGGAACAATAAATTGCTCTGGAAAGTGCCATAATATCAAGCTATCCATGGGAGAATATGTATTGACTAGCCCAATGCTTTCCATTCCAATGGGAGGTGCTGATGTTGTACTAGGAGTCCAATGGCTACAATCCTTGGGTACAATAGCTTTTAATTTTCAAGAACTTTTCATCAAATTTTCTACGGAAGGAAAGGAAGTTGAATTAAGGGGTATTGCAGGGAAACCAGGAAAGATAATCAGCTCTAATGGTATGACAAAGCTTCTAAAAAAGGAGCAAAGAGGTGTAATTGCACAATTATGTTCGCTAGATGTTTCCACATTGGAATCATCTATTTCTCCAGATCTCCAAAAAGTCCTGGACAATCATTCCAAGGTATTTGAGACTCCCAAAGGTCTCCCACCTATGCGTGATCATGATCATGCTATTCATCTGATTCCAGGAAGTGTTCCTCCAAACATCAGGCCGTACAGATATCCCTATGTCCAAAAGAGTGAAATTGAACGTATGGTTGCAGAAATGCTAGAGGCTGGTATAATTCAACCGAGTCAAAGTTCTTTCTCTGCTCCAGTAGTATTGGTGCACAAGAAGGATGGATCATGGCGCATGTGTCCGGATTATAGGGAGCTCAACAAGCTCACTATTAAAGATAAGTTCCCCATTCCTATCATTGATGAATTGCATGGATCAATTTACTTCACCAAGTTGGATCTTCGTTCAGGATATCATCAAATCAGAATGAAGATTGAAGACATTCCGAAAACAACATTTAGAACTCATGAGGGTCATTATGAATTTTTGGTCATGCCTTTTGGCCTTACCAATGCACCTTCAACATTTCAAGGTTTGATGAATTCAATTTTCAAACCATTCCTTAGAAAATTTGTGTTAGTATTTTTTGATGATATACTAATCTACAGCAAGTCTTGGAAGGATCATGTTGAACATGTTGACAGGGTGCTACAACTATTGGAGGAGAAACAATTATATGCAAAAAGATCCAAATGTTTCTTTGGAGTCCAGGAGGTGGAATATTTGGGTCATATTGTATCTCATGAAGGAGTTAAGGTAGACCCTAGCAAAATTAAAGCCATTAAGGAATGGAAAATCCCCACATCCATAAAGCATCTGCGAGGATTTCTTGGGTTGACAGGGTATTATCGCAAGTTTGTTAAGAATTATGGGAGAATAGCAGCACCTCTAACAACATTATTGAAGAAAGATGCATTTTCATGGACTCCGGAAGCAACAAAGGCCTTTGAACATCTTAAAGAGGCAATGTGCCAAGCACCGGTCTTAGCTACACCGGACTTCACAAAAACCTTTATTGTGGAATGTGATGCTTCAGGAAATGGAATTGGTGCTGTTCTAATGCAAGATGAAAGACCCATTGCTTTTGAAAGTCGTCCAATCAAGGGAAAGTTTTTAAGCAAAGCTATTTATGAGAAGGAAATGTTGGCAATACTCCATGCACTTAAGAAATGGCGACCCTACCTAATGGGAAGACACTTCAAGGTAAAAACGGATCATGATAGCCTTAAATACTTTTTAGAACAAAGATTATCCTCTGAAGAGCAACAAAAGTGGGTCACAAAGATGTTGGGTTATGACTTTGAAATCATCTACAAAAAAGGGAAGCAAAATGTGGTGGCAGATGCACTCTCAAGAAAGGATGAGGATGTGGAAGCATTGTTGTGCGCCATTTCTATTATCCAACCAGATTGGATAAACGAAGCAAGGGAGGAATGGAAGAATGACGAAGAAGTGTGGGCACTTATTCGAAAGTTACAACAAGATTCCAGTACGTCTGATACATTTAGCTGGCAAAATGATTCGTTATGGTACAAAGATCGCTTATACCTCTGTAAGAATTCCCAGCTAAAACAAAAGATTCTTATGGAATTGCACACTTCTCCCTTAGGAGGGCACTCAGGATTTTTAAAAACTTACCACAGGGTTAAGAAGGAATTTTTTTGGGATGGCCTTAAATCAGATATTCAAAAGTTTGTGGCGGAATGTTTGGTTTGCCAACAAAATAAAGTTGAAACAATTAAGACACCGGGTCTATTACAACCTTTATCCATTCCAAGCCAACGTTGGGAGGAGGTTTCAATGGATTTTATCACAGGTTTACCCAAGTCTGAGGGAAAGAGTGTCATCATGGTGGTAGTTGACAGACTTACCAAGTATGCACACTTTTGTGCATTATCACATCCATTTAAAGCCAGTACAGTTTCTACTGCATTTATGGAAACAATTCAAAAGCTACATGGAAACCCAAAGATTATTGTAAGTGACAGAGATCCCATTTTCACTGGAAATTTTTGGACAGAATTATTTTCTTGTCTTGGTACTCAGTTAGCTCATAGCTCATCTTATCATCCTCAATCTGATGGGCAAACTGAGATAGTAAACAAATGTTTGGAAGGATATCTTCGTTGCTTTGTATCTGATAAACAGACACAATGGGTCAAATGGTTGCCTCTGGCTGAATGGTGGTATAACACTTCCTTCCATACAGCAACAAAAATGACCCCATTTATGGCACTTTATGGGTATCAACCACCATCCATCACATCATATTTAAGAGAAAATTCTAAGGTTCAGGCAGTGGAACATCACATCGAACATCAACAACAAGTCCTCCAACTCTTAAAGGATAACCTCGTGTTGGCACAGAATAGAATGAAACAACAGGCAGATCAACATCGCAGTGAAAGAAGTTTTGATGTAGGTGATTGGGTATTCCTACGGCTACAACCATATAAGCAAATGTCCCTCAAGCAAGCTAAGAAGGATAATAAATTATCACCAAAGTATTATGGTCCGTACAAGGTGTTGCAAAAGATTGGTACTATGGCATACAAATTGGAGCTTCCTGCAGCTTCTCGATTGCACCCAGTTTTCCATGTTTCATGTTTAAAGAAGGTTATAGGCGACAAGCTCCCAGTTCAAACAATATTGCCAGAACTTGACGAGGAAGGAAAAATTATATTGGAACCGGAAGCAGTCACAGAAACAAGAACTCGACAGCTACGAAATCGATCAATTTCAGAGTATCTTATCAAGTGGAAGAACTTATCCGCTGAAGATTCCACATGGGAGGATGAGAATTTTATGCAGAAGTATCCAGAACTACTCAAGCGTTGAGGACAACACTTTTTTGAAGGAGAGGGGCATGTTGGGTCCCTATAATACTAGTGATTACCCCATTACTATTGTAGTTATACCCCTTATTAATATTGTTGTGCCCCTATTGCCCCCATATTGTTATTATTGTGCCCCATAGAATCCCTCTATTGTTATTTTTGTGGCTTTATATTATTATTGTTAGGTCGGCTGGATTATATTGTGACTCCTTAGACTCCTATATATAGAAAGGAGGTTTTGTCATTTGAATCATCCAAGAATTGTTCATTTATGTAATGTAAAGGAGGTTGCCCCCTCGAAGAGGCTGAATTCTAAGGCGTTGATCTATCTTTTCTATCTTTTCTTGAGCTGGTTTCATAACAGCCTTCCTGCAGAACTCGTGCTGAAATGGTTATGGAAGGTAGTTTGAGCTTCTCTGCCTTTATCATTGATCCAAGGTGGCTCGACAAATATGAAGTACACCTGCTCCACAAAATTCTCATTTGTACCTGTTTGAAAAGCTGTCAATAACAATTGTTAACAACAATAGAAATATAGACAACAACTCGATGGCCTAAACTCCTACTTCAACAAAAGAAACATATTTTCACATCTTGTGAACAACCTCCATGTCTTACATCTACATACAAATGATGGACTACATAACAAGTCCATAAAACATGCCTTTAAACAAATGACTCTTCGAGTCAAGCATGTAGAAAAAGACCATTAGGACTCTTTTTCAAAAGATGAAACACTTCATCATTATCTCCATTTGGAGACCAAGTTAACTTCTTCCAAGTCAACATTACATGCATGCCAAAGCAACCAACCCTTTAGTTAATTACACATACATGTTCAAATACAAGGAAATCATCAACATCCCTGTGTCCATGCACATCATGTTCATGCATGCATTTCATCCTTCAACTTTCACTTAAGCACATTGTACTTTTGAAGTTGAAATGAAATATAATGTTGTAGCAACAAAGTGAGTCTCCTGCTCAACTTTTCCATTCACCTACTTTGTAAAATCCTGCAACTTGCATTCCATTAACAAAGAAATGAAAATAGATGCATCAATAGACATGCAATCTTAATTGGATAAGAACTCTAACCGTTCCTTACCAATCCCTTTCAAAGGTACTACCTTTGTCTACACATCAGCATCATCATGTGAATCATTTTGAGACACATCATTCATGGAATCTTCAGTTCCATTTCTGCCATCTTCTCTTTCCACTTTCTTCAGCTTTGGTGGAAGCATTGTTGGATTCAAAGTCCAACATTTTGCGGCAAGATGTCCTTGCTTATGGCAGTAAGTGCACTGCACGTGCATCCTTTTGACAACATGATTTGCCTTATCTTCATGCTAGTTCGCACCATTTCCCGGCGCAAAAGATGGGTGTCCTTAGTACACTTGCTACTCGGGCCCTGAGGATCTCTGACAAGGAGAGCTTTGAAAAAGAAAAATCCCATCTGCTGGATGTCTTTGCGAAGAATGGTTATAGTAGATTCTTGGGTCATAAGGCTTTCCTTAAAGCCTCCAGGAATTCTATGGCAAAAAGAGAACCGAGAGATCGGATTCCAGGTGTCCATCTTCCTTATGTTCAAGGGACCACTGATAGAATTGGCAGGATTCTTAAGAGGCATAATGTCCCTGTGACCTTCAGGCCCCTGAACACCATTCGTATGTCCCTCAGATCAGTGAAAGATCCTATCGACCCTAAGGATATGAAGGGCGTTTATATGATCCCTTGTTCCTGTGGGACCCCCTATATTGGGGAGACTGGTCGTTCCATTAATCAGAGGATTAGCGAGCACGCAGCGGATCTTAAGCATAGGAGAGCTAAGTCTTCCGCTTTGGCTGAACATGCTGAGAAAACCAATCATCATGTTTGTATTGAAGAGGCCAGTGTTATAGCTAAGGTTTCGCATTTCCACCATCGAAAATTCAGGGAAGCGCTTGAGATTGAAAAGAGACCAAGCAATCTCAATAGGGATGACGGGTGGAAAGTCAGTAGGTGTTGGGTCCCTGCCCTCTCGTCCTAGTCGTTTTTTCATCCTCTTTGGTTTTTGTTGTTTTTCGTCTCTATTATATCTATTTTTATTTATTCTATTTTATTTTATTTTTATTTATTTATTTATTTATTTATTTCTTTGTTCTTTTTAGTATTTTGTGGCCCTCTTATTTTGTTTTTAACCTATTTTGGCCTTGTTGTTCTTATAAAGTCCTTTTTTACCTTTTTTGATTCTTCTAAATAGTATTAATTTATTTTATTATTTCTTCTTCCTTGATCTTATGGTAATAATTTCCCTTTATTTACTAATGAAATTTAAATAAATTGATTGGTTTATAAAATAGAAATTAATTTATTATTTTAGGTTATTTATTTAAAGTATTATTCAACTTATAATTTAATGATTCTTTTAATTAATATTTTTACTTATATATTCCATTGTAGGCATTTACTTATTCCCATTAACTCATAATAGTTAACTTTGATTTTTAACTTAATTACCTTTATCTATTAATAAAAATTAAATAAGATTATTACTATTTTTATATTAATATAATTTAAATAAAATTATCATTTCTATATTCATTCTAATCTTGTTATAATTTTTAACTATTTTCCAACTAACTTTGCTTTATTTTATTAAATCCTTTTTTTTCCATTTTATTATTAGTTAACTTCTATATTCTTTGGCCCTTTATTTAACTTTAATTCCTTTTAAATTATATTTTTGATAATATTTTTTTAACTTAATACCCCTTAGAATCATTTGTATGGGATTGGTCCTAAACATTATTATAAACTAATTATTAATTACTTTCTCAACACATGATTAATTATAGGCATGTATATATATATAATAATTTTTAAATAATTTAAATAAGTAAATAAATTATCCTTTTAATTCTAACCATTAACCCTAACTTTCATCTTAATAACCGAATATCTTAACTTTAATCATAGAATATATATATTTATATATTTAACCTTAAAATTATTTTAACTAACTTCCATAAAAATAAACTAACCATTAAATTATTATTGAATAAAAAACTAGTCATCTTATTATTTTTATATGTAGAATACCAATAATAATTATTTTATAAATTGAATAAAATAAATAAATAAATATACTATCAAACCAACCATTTAATCCTACCTTATATATATATATATATATATATATATATATATATATATATATATATATATATATATATATATATATATATATATTTTAATTTTAAATAAATAAACAGATTCCCTTTTTATAACCATCCTTTTTACCGAATTCAACTGATTTCCTTAAAAATAGTAAATAAGAATTTGACCTGGTCCTAAGGTCAAAATTAGCCGTTAATTTAGCCGTTGGAGTCTCTGCTCAAACTATTTATCATGCTAAGCTGGATCTGTTGCTTCAACTTGTCCTGACGATGAACCACACTAGTTGGTTCGAAACGCGTCGACAAATGATATTCCATGTGATTTTCGCCGAAGAATCTTTCTTAACATGATTTGCCTTGTCTAATGGACCTTTGGATTCTTGCTTCTTTTCCTTCAGAAGCTTCCTGCGTGTGGCCATTCTCTTCCAACATCTAGAAACATTATGGTTATCCAAACCACAAAAGGAACAAGCAATTCTTTTTCCATATCTATGTGGAAATTTATCATGCTTTGCACAATCAAAAGGAAAATGTTTAGGACCATATTTATACCTGCCTCTTTCACCTTTATTGCCTTCACGAGGAGGTGAAGCAAATGAAGAAGTGGCTCCCTTTGGAACACCATCAATCTCTTCAAGGTTGTTGGAGTCTCCCCAACTCTCTGGTTCAAGTGTGTGCTTCTGAACACCTGCATCCTGCAAGTGATGTTTCAAGCCATTGCATTCCTCCTGAATACAACCTTCACACTCTTGAAGACCTGCAATGAAACTCCTTGGAGTTGTTTTAATGGTCTTCATGGCAGCTTTGGAACTCTCTCCATAAGACTGTCCATAGCCAAGACCCAAATACTTAGGCCTTTCCTCAACCATTATTGGTTCAACAATACCTTGTGCATGCTTTCCCAAGCCTCTTCCTTCATAGCCCATCTTGGACATTAGCTTGGAACCTATGCCTTTAGTATGTTTTTCAAAAGAACCAATATAAGCATTCTTAGAGGAATTTGAAGACAAACTGGAATGGTTTACCTCTTCTTCAAGCTGATACTTGATTAAGGCTTCTTGGGCAACAAAGAGTTGTGTCTCCAACTCATGCATCCTTTTCAGGTTCATATTTGCAATATGAAGTTGCCTCTCCATTTCCTGCAATTTGTCAGAAAGCAACTGCTTCTCTTCCTTCATGGAATTCAACTGCTCTCTAAGTATGCTGCTCTTCCTTCCATCCTCATACATTTCTCTCACCATTTCCATCATGGTGGACAAATCTTGCTTCATGTCTTCATCAAAGAGTCTTGTGATGAAGAAAGAAGAATTCGAGGACTCATTTGTAGAAGTTGTCATTATGCCAATGACTTCTTCTTTCTTCTTGTCCTTGCTGGACTGAGCTATCTATAGCTTTCTCTTCACCTCTGCAAACTTAAACAATAGTCAGTCTGCAAAACAAGCATACAATCAGCCTCTGACTGTTTAAACACCTTTTAGACAAGCAGTCTTTGCTCTGTCAATCAAGCATGCTGATATAACCTCCTTTGAAGGTGGGTTTAATCAAACTTAAGCTCTGATACCACCTGATCTGAAAATGGGGCACTTAGGCTTCTTGTCTAACTTACAAGAACCTATCCCACTTCCAAAGCTGAATTATTCCCAAGTCCTTATGCTTGGAATAAAGGTGTATGCTTATGTCTATTTAAGAATTGTTCATGTGCTTTTAATATTCTGTTGTTATGTTGATACAACATATATATAGCAATAAACAATGCCCACATAGCTCTGGACATGCACGGTACCGTACGGTATGGCACACGGTACAGCGACGAATTCTTCCCTGCCTGGGCTGGCCTGGCCTGGACTACATGGTTGGGCTGATCGGTTGGACTTATCAGCTTTGCTACTCGACTGGGATACTCAGCTTGGATACTCAGCTTCACTCCCGGGCTGGGCTGGAAATAGACATAGACGTAGATCAGGGGAGGGGCCATCATAGTCGATCATAGCCGATAGACACACACAGCTTCTCATTGCCTTTAGGTACGTGCGATACGGTAGTCGTTCATTGTAGATAGCCAGTTGCCTTTGCCGGGAGTACTTGTCTCATTGACGATAACCGCTAGTCATAGTCCCCATTATAGCCAGCTTTTCAGTGCCAATTGCCGATAGTCATTAGTCCCCTTTCAGAGACACACTGCCAGAATCACAGAGCTGGACCCCACAGGGTTGTACATACAGAACAATGGTTCCTACCTGCTCCGCAAGAACACAAAACACACAGAACAACAATTTAATTAGGAGTTCACCCAAAACTCTTGGGCCACGTCTCTGTGAGCTCTAGTTAACTCAACTAGGCGCTCTGGGATTATGGCAAAGTCCTTTTTACAAGCTCTTGGCTCAACTCCACTGTTTTACATAGAAACGATGGGTTTAGACACCATTTTATCCCTAGCTCTTGAATATCTCGGCTTTCTAGCTCTTGACTCTCGCCTGGGCTCTTCAGCTCTGGCTTTGGCTCTTGGCTTTGGCTCTGGCTCTTCGGCTCTAGCTTCTTGGCCCTCTGCAACCTTCAACTTTCTGACTTTTCACTTGAACTTCAAGTGACCCTAAAGGCTCCCTCAACTGCTCTACGCAGTAGCTCTTCGGCTCTCTCTGCTCTCTGCCTTTAGCGTGCAACTGCCCCCCTCTCAATTGAGCTCTCTGGGTTCCTTTGAGGCATTTTTCCGGCATTTTGGCTTCCCCAATCATTTCCCTACATTCAATCATTCCACTACGGCTCTGTGGCTTCTCTGCGTTGTCTGTTTGACTAACTATCTGGCTCTGTGGCTTTCAAACGCCTCATCGTCTGCCAAAACACCTACTTGTAGCTTGGAATGATGATTAGGGGCATTACAGAAGGAATCGGGGCCGTTTCATAGGCAAAAACCCACAAATGGTCGTTCTCGGCTTACACAAGAAAATATACAGAAAACCTATAAAAATCCACCCAAACGTGTCTATCGGACTTCAAAAATTATGAACTTCGCCTTATATTCCATCGAGTCCGCCTTTTAAATCGCTTATCGCATCCCCACCGTTGATCTGGGAGATCTGGATCCAACGGTGGTGGTTCATTTTGGGTGGCTCTTTCGTACGGGGGTTAACCGCCCGATAAGGGTGGTTTTCTCCCTCCTTAGCCTGGGCACGTGGCAGCCATTGTATGGGATCGGGCAGAGCCCGACCCAAATCATTTACCACCTTTGGTCCTCCCGAAATTCAGCTAGTTTCCTTTGTATAAATAAATGCATTAAACACTGAAAAACCCAGAAAATGGCTTTAAACAGACTCAAAATATTATTCAGTAGCATTAATAAACCCTTTCGGGTCTGGTTTTCATCGCATTGGTGCTTTCCCTTCGCTTTTCATTTATTTAATGAAAAAGGCGAAAATACATAGAAAAATGTCATTTTACGGAACTCAAAATATATGGAATATCGTTTATAACTCTATCGGGTCTGATTATTGCATCGCATATATATATATATATAGGCAAAGGCGGGACCCCAAGCCGATGCAATATCGCGATCGTCGATTGCGATCCGCCGATATTGGTGATCGCAATATCAACAACCCGGTCCCGCCTTTATATTATATGTGCATGTGCCTTCCTCCGACCCGATTTGTTGAGGATCGGCAATCGGGGGTGCTTCCCCTTTTCACTTAAATCCTCCTCCGATGTGATTTTCTTCATAAAGCCTTTTAGGCCATTTTTAAAGGATTTTGCCTCTTTTTCCAAAAAAATTAGGCATCTTCTGCATGTGATAACTTCTGCATACTAAGTCCATTTTTGCCCATTCAAGTTGCAGCAGATTTAGACCGAGACGATCTCTGCAATGGGGCTATTTCCAAGAGCATACTGTGACTTTAATTTTCCTCTGATTTACAAAGGGTTTGTGCCATTTGGCACCTTTTACCTCTTATATGAAGTCTTTTAGACTTAGAGGTTTATCTAGGATCCATTTTTGGATCACTTAATTAAGGGATAATCTCCTTAATTTAAGGGATAACTATTGGATGACTTCACAAAGACTTCTAGCTTGAATTTCTCCAATGAATTAATCCAAGATGAATTAATTAATTATTTTTTCAAGCAGCTAGTGAGACTAAATTCGAATTTTAATTCAAGGACAAATTAAAATTGGAATATACTGAATGTTATTTTTAGCATTTCTTATTGCTATTCTCAACATACCCCTCTCCTGCTCCTGCTCATTTTTGAAGTCTGATGAGCTCCCTTAGTTTTCTCATGACTCCTCATCGACCGTATCCTCTCCTCAGTCTATCCTCTGTCTTATCCTTTATATTTTCCTCTTTTTCGCTCCTTCCTTCATCCTCTATTGTGGCTCCGTCTCCCCCTTCATTCCCAATTTCTCCCCTTCATCTGCAATTCCCATTGTGCATCGGCCTCCCTTTGCTTCCCTATTTTCCTTTCACTCCCTCTCCTGCTGGCCTGTCTTTCCAGCATCCCTTCCATTATTTTATTGGTCTCATCGCCTCTTAGCTACTCTTAGCCTCATCTCTCAGCCTCTATCATATTTTTCAATTTCTTCCAACAGGGAGCACCCTCTACGGATCTGTCATCCTCATATTTGTCGAAGTTATCCCTTGTAATCTCCATACATAAGAGAAGAGTTAATCGATCCCTCTACACAGCAATGGAAATGAATCCTCTTGATAGAGCTTCCCAAAATGACAAGTGCGTTGTATGTAGAGAAAACAAATATATGATAGATCAGCTCCACGAAACAGTGAAGGAAATAAGGCAATAAGCGAAGTCAGAGAATTCTCTTCTGAAAATGTAGCTTAATGATTAGAATAATGAAATTGATTCGCTCAAGAACAAGTGCTCTCACCTTGAGGAATCAATCAACTATCTCAAGGGACTCGTCATAAACCAAAATGGCAAGAACTCAAACTTCCAAGGCAGCATGATCAAGTCTCAGCAAGAACCATCAGTCAATCAATTATAGAAGATCACAACAGTTATTCTAATGTAGCATTCTCGACAATTATCATAAGTTTTTCACATGTTTTGTAAATGTAGATTTTTTCTTAATTAGTTTGTAAGTCAATATAAGCAGAATGTAGTAGGAAATCCATACAATTTTGGATTCAATGCTTGGGGTAATCGGGACTGCGCTCCTTCTTCTTCCTCTAAAAGCGAGTTAATCTCAAAAACACTATCTGTAACTTTTGGAATAGAAATAACAATATCTAAACTTGTTAAAAAAAAGATCTATCTAACTTAATGATACTAGCATTAATCTTTTTCCATTTAGCATTGATTTTCTTGGTAACAGATAGGGGCATGACATTTGCAGTTGCATCATAATCAACTAGGATGTTATGGAAAATATAATTAAAGATCTCAAGAGCTAGAAGAAATGGACGGAAAGCAGACCTAGCATTTACATTTGTTGCATTGACAAACAATTCAAGAATGGTTGGAAACTTACTAGATGAACCTCGAGAAGCAGAAACCGTTATGCCTGATGGAGGTTGAGGTGCAAATGCTTGAATGAGAAATTATTTGTAGGTTTTAACCCCGTACAGAAATTACCTGCATATGAATTCTAAAAATAGAAAAAAAACAATGGCAAGAGCATAAAACATACAACAGATATACATAGAGATTTCCCCTGGATCCCAAAACCAGGACTACCAGATTGATTTTTCATTATATTCCTTTCAATGTTACAATACATATATATACATGTCGAAGCATCCATTAACCCTGGATTAGAACATAACCGTAGTTCCCTTGACCGGATCTACAAAATACCATGGGAAGAAAACCATCATGCCCAAAACCATGCGTGAAAACCATGCACAAAACCATAGGTAGGTCCACCCACCTAATATAGGGTCCAAAAAAAGTTCCTTGAGGCGCTATCCCAAACCCCGTAGAGGGGGGGGGGGGCGGTTCCCCCCGACAAGGGGGTTTGCCACCCCCCCTATGACCCCCCTACTGCGCCTGATGCAACGAACAGGGGGAGCTATCACCCCCTCATACGTGGGGCTAGTCTTTGAAAGAATATAACACACACCCAACATTCTTTTTGCCCTCCTATCTTGGCTAGTTTGTAAATGGAAATATTTGCATGAACCTTTTTTTATGTCTTCAATGATGTTGTAATCAATGTATTCATCATGAGAAGGGTGTGCCAATGGGGTAGGTGGTGTAACTTTGTTCGACACCTCAGGGGTTGTGGACTTATTCTAATTGTTCCTGGAAGCACCTTTCTGTGGTTGTGTACTCCCGAACTTATTCTGAGTGCCCTGACCAGGATTACTAGGTGGTAATATTTTCCTTAACAATTGATTCCTCACATCTTGGTTCTGTGTAGACTTAGCTAGTTGGTTGAAATTATTCTTAGTGAATGGCTTGAAATACTTATTAATTTTAGAAGCCTCACTTGACTTCCTCTTAAGTTATGATACTTCATTGGCTAATAAATTTAAAAAATTAGTCATGTTGTCCATATCGAAAGGATCCTTCTCTTTAGCTTTGGCGGAAGAGGCTTACGACTTCTTAGAAGTGTCTTTGGAGTCTTTAGAATCATCCTAAGCAACGATGACCCCAATAGACCATAAGTCCTTTTCAACGACAATCGCTTCTGTAAAGTTAAGAGCGTGAGTTTCTTTTGCAAGGTGCTTGACAAAACTAAAATTTTAGTAGGCAAGACAGTAGTATAACAATATTTTGTAATGGAATCATGAGGTTAATCATCTATGGGGAATTTAATCAAGATATGTGTAAACCTTTTATTGAAATATTTAATTTTTTTCATTTTCCCCCATCTTAAGATTCCTGAGTTCTTTTAATAACATGGCTAGAGTTTTATCATCAACAAACTTTTCTGAGAATAATTGTTTAAAATCCCTCTAGTTATGGATTGAATTAGGTGGAAGGCTATGGTACCAAACCAAAGCTCTACCTTCTAGAGTATATGGAAACAATCTACAAGCAACATCATCAAAGCGTACCTCTAACATCTGAAGATGTAAGTAGAAATAATCAATGTGGTCCTTGACCTTCACTTTCTTATCAGGATCATACGTTGAGGACAAATTTTCTGGGTGCTTAGGCATGCAATGAAGATTTCTCAAAAGAGAAAGAGGCCCTTGGGCCATTAAATACAGTTGTTCATCGCCCATGTCTTTTTTCTCCTCCTCCTCCTCACTTTTTGATACTGAAGAGTCTTCTCCTTCACCATTCAAATTCTCATTGTAATTAGGATGTTGTTATTATCTTGGTTGTTCTTCATCAGTGAATGAAAAATCCTCCTCATCTTCATCCAAATCTTCCTCAATAGGTGGAAGGTCTCCTTGTTGATGTGTTCTTTCAGTAGGATCAAATAACTCTTCAAGGGTTTCAATAACCAAATCTTATAATGAAGAAACCAATACGCCACTAGGAGTTGTTTCTTTCTTTATTGGCTTATGAACAATGATAGCAATGACATGAAGCAACTTAAGAGCTCTTGCAAACTGGCGAGTAATAGGTCAGATTATCCAGATTCGATTGTCAGTGACTTCAAAACCCTACTCCGGACCAAGATGAGAGGACTCTCCTCTCTCAAGAGTGTGGGTTGAAGTTGAACTCAAAGCATTATTGCCTTGCACATAAGATTGTTTGTTAGGATTTGGTGAATTATTAGCCATAAAAAGGTTTCCCTCCTTCTAGCGCTAGAAACTATTGATGGTGCTAGACGTCGCCAACAGTAAGGGGGTATCCTCGGTATGAAACCCCAATTAGACCTCACATCATTTGGAGTAGGAGCCCCAACCATAAAGTATGGTCAGTTGCCATTATCTTAAAGATTTGCCTTGGCTACAGTAAATGACACAAGAGAAATGCATGCACTTTCGAGATAAACAAGTATGTTAGCCTTGTGATGTATTCAATTGTAGAGTGTATGATGGTTCTTTTGCAAAACGGAAAATAAAGTGATTATTTGAATGAAAAGTAATAGTACTATCCTAGCAAAGACACACACATAAATATGAAAGAATCGTTAGTAATCTTGCGAAATAGTTCACCAAGAAACTATGATCATGAAAGCATAAGACACACATTTCAAAGAAGCATACTAAAGCCAATAAAATAGTTCATTTTCATTAGTATGAATTAACATAAGCATACACCATAAACAATGAAAGAGTCTCACAATCATTTATGACATATGCGTGAAAAGTGTGTCGGCTCCAAGAGCTTCGAATTATGAAGTGAAAGTTCCAAGATACACCATTACAACGATACAACACTTGTTCCAATAGTGGAACTTTAAGCCACTACTTACTTCTCAAAAGCATATTCTTCTCTCCTATGCCTAGCTTGAGAAGCCAAGGTGAAAAGTCCCTTTGCATTATCTATGAGGGTGTATATATAATAAATGAGGTGAATATTCACCTCCCTCATGACTCTTAATTTCCCCTCATGATTCTTGAGCTTCCACATGAATTTTCAAACTCCTATGAGACCTTTGGACGTCTACATGACTTTTAAAATTCTTTGGGTGACCTTTAGACTACCACACACTTTACATTTTTCATTTTCTTGAAAATTACATAATTACGTCCACAAATGATGTCACATTATGACGACTCATATGACTCTTAAGATGACGCTTTGACAAGACATGACTTGGCACTAATGACATGAACTTTTTATGATGGTGTTTGAATGTCAAGCTTCTCTTCTTACTACTATATATGTATCTTCATGGTAGATGTTTCATGTTCTTCCTCTTTATCCTCCAAAAGGCTTGAAGATATGGAGTGTTCTATGTGATCTTAATCTTCCAACTTTTGTCGCAATCTAGTGTCCCTTGATATTCTTGTTTAGTGATCATCTTGCCTTCACAACTTCATGAATTCTTGCATGTTATCCGTATCATCCTTCTTGTGCATCATCGTGTCATGTCAAGATACAATAACTGCAGATGTAATTCACTCATGACAAGACAACATCAGTTCGAAAATCTTCTAGTATAACCTTCTTTATGCAATTCATTGATCAACCCAAAACTAAGTAATGGACAAAGGAAAGGCTCTAGGAATATGTAGTGCATAGTTCTAGGAGATAGGAGTGAAGGAATGATGACTGTGGTTGTGCAATGCATAGTGGCTGGAGGCCTGAGAGACAAGACTGCGCAGTTGAGGGAAACAATGACACAATGAGGCAGGCTTCCCCACTGTGATTACACAATGTGCAGTCCAAGAGAGGGACTGGACACACGATTATGTAATTGCATAATTAAGAGAGGCAAGGAGACAAATTGCTAACTAAAACTGCGTAGTGCACAGTGGGAGGTTGTCTGGGAGGTAAGATTACGTAATTCTGGGAGACCAGACGTAGATCTGAGCATTATGACTGCACAATGTGCGGTCCTTGTGATGCGGGAGCATGTGACTCAGAGGGGAAAAATCTTCCAAATTATTCCAAAAAATCAAAAAAAAATCTACAGGCAAGGGAGTGGGGTCCTTTAGCCTGCAATTTCTATGCTTTCTTAGTTAAAAATAGAATAAATTCTAGCAATAAATCATGCTATTTGTAACAGAGCTTTTCAAGCTTTAAATCATCCTGTAAAGCATGCTTTTCTTTGTATCGGATAAGGACCGAGAGGGCCTATCCTTAGTTATAAATAAAGAGGCAGCAAAGCTCTCAAGACAGAGGAGAGGAGCGAGCGCCTTAGCATTATTTTAAAGAAAGAAAACTATTCTCTCGGCGTCTCTTATTAATGACTCTGTAATATGCATGCATAGATTATTGGATAGTGTTGATGGTGTTGAATGGTTCTAATTCCTCACGCTGCAATTACTGTATATTAATCATCGAAATCATTTCCCCTTTTTGTTTTATGTTTATACAGGCTTGAAATTCAATTGCGCATATGTCTCTGTTTATACCAAGAACTCTTGCAAATTTTCATTAAGTGGTTGTAGTAGATTTGAAATCTTATAACTATAAGTTCTTACCATATTGGTCCGAGACCATATTGGCGTCGAGAGGTTCGTTGGAACTGTTAGTTGTATGCCGGTTTACAAAGCCTTCCGTCCGAAAGGAGCCATAGCGTGACAAAGGGCCGAGTTCCGAATTTGGGAGCCGAACTAATATAAACTGCGACATATATATATCGCCAGGTCCGTCATTTCGGAGGTAGAGAGTTATTACTTGAGTCGACCAACAAATTTGAGAGCCGAATTAATATAAACTGCAATATATCCATATCGCTGAGTCCGTCATTTCGGAGGCGGGGAAGTGTTGATTGAATCGACCACCGAATAGCGGAACTGCCGACATATTAAACGCTGCATATAAGTGTATCGGTTCCGGAGGAAAGAAGATCATTGTTTGGGTGATGCGACTTATATATATATCGGCCCGAAACTAGCATAGAGGGCGGAGATATATGACTATCACTGGTGCGATATATATATACGAGCCTTTGTCCATGATAAAGTCTCGCCTATGACTATAGCCGGTGCGATATATATTCGAGCTTTGTACGTGGTAAGGTCCCACCTATACCCATAGCGATGCGATCTCGCATCATGCCAAGGAGCAAAGGGAAACCATAACGTGGCATATATATATATTGTGTTGCGTAAGTCCACCCATTTGGATAGTTCTTTTAAGAACTCCTGAAAAGCTATGGTTTGTTAATAAAGCCTGATAGTGGAGTATTATTCTAAAGAAATGAAATATCAATTTAATGACTGATGCGCCCAGATCAGAAGAAGGGGAAGTTGATCAAGACATTGAAGAGCTCGCTGGCAGATTAGGGAAATTGTCTCTAACGCCTGCACCCTCGCCGTCATTACCTTGGAAGCATTGATTGCACATTTAGCAATTCCAGGAGGCATGGGATGTTGACTGAGGTGGCTTGCAACTACACTTAGGAAGGCAGAGTGAGGTATGGTTTGTCGGGCAAGGAATTTGACCAAGTGTGGGATCAGTGAGGTAGAGATGAAACCAGGACAATACTTGAACATGATCACACACTCAAAACGATTGATGAAACAACAATGAATACTCAATACCCAAAATCAACATGAACCCATTGAAACGACAACAAAATGACACTTACCTCCAAGTGCAACACTTAAGATACACTTTGCGACACATGCAATGACACCAACAAAATAATGCACAAAACTTTGGGAATGAGCCTCGTAAGTGTCTCTATGATAGATAGGACTCATTAGTACCAAAGTTCCCCCTTAATTATGTGTTATAACTCCATTCCACAATGTGTGACACTTCCCTTACCAAAAGATGACACTTAAGTTTTCTTCACAAAGGGACTAGGAAAAGTAGAGGACAAACATGGAATGCCTTTTACTACCAGAAACAACAACTCACAAGGTTGAATTAGGATCCAAAATTTGGATATAGGCCAAAATTTGGAGGGTGTTGTAGCAGCGTCAACAGATTCCAAATTCTTGTTACCTCCACCCCACAATTATTCAACAACTAATATAATTTAGAGAATCTAGAGATACTGATCTCGAAACTTCAAGGCTACAATACAATGGTTCCACCCATCTTCGGGACTCCAAAAAAACCCACAACAAGAAAGGCCTTCAGAAATCCTCCTTTTAGGAATCCAAGGAGAAATCATCCACCCCAACCATCAAGGAACTCCGAAGAAAACCATCTCCACCCTCTGGCTAATAGGGAATCGAGAGGTCATTGTTCCTCACCTGAGAGTGATTTCTTCGTGCCTTCTTGGGAAGCAAAAATTAATTTCTCAGTTGTTTATCCTTTGTTGTAAGACTTCAGGATGATTTCTCTGTTGTTGACCCTTCAAGGATTCTCATTTTTTGTTCAACGAAAAATCACATAGACCCCTCTCACTTGTTAATTCACAGGTTATGCCTAAAATTTTTCCAGCTAACACCAAAATCTATTATCGTGCTCCTCTATCTCTCGCATATCAAGTTGTTTGAATGTGCTCACTAGCTTCCCTGGTCGTTGTCTGTGATGACCCTTCCCTCTATTTTCCTTCCAGGTTGACTTCTACCTCCTCCCAACTGCACACATAACCCATCCTTCATAAAATTTCGTCCTTTCTGCCTTGTGAATTTTTCCAAAGCAAGCATGGCTCCTTGTCCTTCTTCTTTAGCTCAATTAATTCAAAAATCTAGTCCATTTAAGGCACACCAAACAACCTTCATTGGTTGTCATAAAATAGTTATAATTTTATGTTGTAAGGAAACCCTAAAATATCCCAAGTAACCCCCTCAACTTTGGAATATGTGTGCCTTGACTCAGCCCATTTTTTAAAATCAAATATTTACATTGTATACATAAGTGTAAAATAATCGGCCCTATCACAAACCCCTACCCCTTGAGGAAACAACATCCTTGGTGTTCTTTATTTGTATACAACACAAAAGAGATGCTTAAAAATAAACATACTATTTATGGAGCTTTATATACACAACTTTGTATAGTGTTTACAAATTTATATATACATTGACTTCAACTAGCAAACATAAAAGGATATGATTCCCACATCAAATCAACCACTTCCCAAGTGGCTTCCTCAAGCTCATAGTGTATCCATTGCACTTTGACTTTCTTTATCACTTAGTTCTAGAGCATGAGGCTCCTCTGGTCTAGGATGCATAATGGTTTTGGTTGAAACTCTCCCTTTGGTTCCACATGTAGCAGAGACCAATCAATCACATTATTAGAGTCTTGTACATATATTTTAAGCAAAGAAACCACATGATTAGAGTCTTGTACATATATTTTAAGCAAAGAAACCACATGATTAGAGTCTTGTACATATATTTTAAGTAAAGAAACCACATGATTAGAGTCTTGTACATATATTTTAAGCAAAGAAACCACATGATTAGAGTCTTGTACATATATTTTAAGCAAAGAAACATGGAAAACATCATGGAATTTTACTGATGAAGGTAAGGCCAGTCTATAGGCCAATATATTTTTTCTTTCAAGTATCTCAAAAGGCCCACAAAATCGTGGTTCCAACTTGGCACATGACCCAATCTTCAAGGAACTTTTCTTGGGTCTAACTCTCAAGTAAACATGTTCCATAACTTGGAACTCCTTATGTACCCTATGTTGATCCACATAAATTTTCTGCTTGTCCTATGACACCTTTAAATTTTTCTTGATGATCTACATTTGTTGCTCCATCTCTTTTAGCATGTCAAGCCCAATAAGGGCCATGCTAACTGGATTGATCTAACTGATAGGAGTATTGCAACACCTTCCATAAAGTAACTCAAATAGGTTCATCTTTAGAGATTATTGGTACCCATTGTTATATGCAAACTCTACAAGTGGAAGATACTCTTCCCACTTCTTTGGCTAGTGCATCACATACATCCTCAACATGTCTTCAAGGATTATATTTTCCCTCTCTGTTTTCCCATTCATCTATGGATGATAAGTTATAATAAAGGATAATTTTATCCCCAAACTTGCAAATAGTTCCTTTCAAAACCTTAAAGTAAGCTGGGCATCTCTATTTGGAATTATTTTCTTGGGAACTCTATGCAACCCCACAATCTCCTTTAGGAAGATTTGAGCTACCTTACTAGCTGAATTGGTGGATTTGACTGCCACAAAATAAGCCACTTTGTTGAACATGTCAATGACCACCATAATTGCATCATGTTGTATGGAGTTTCTTGGAAACTGGTAATGAAATCCATGGATATCATTTCCCACTTCCATTATGGAATGGGAATGGGTTGCAATAAAGCTACTAGGTGTTTACATTCAACTTTTGCTTATATGAACTCCATGCTTTTTAGCAACAAAATCAACCTTTTCCTTTTTCAAATTAGGCCAATAATAAAAAAAAATTGATAGCCATAAGGTCTTTTGGTATCCTGGGTGGCCGAAATATGGCTTAGCATGGAACTCTCTCATTATGAGCCTCTTCAAATCATCATTGTTTGGCACATAAATTCTATTCTTGAATCTAACTAGACCATCATCTGTGAGATGATATTCTTCATCCTTTCCACCCTCACCATCTTGTTGTAGCTTTTCCTTTATCTGATGATATTTCTCATCATGTTTCCCTGCATTTTTTACCTATTCTCCTAGGTCCAATCCATAAGAACTTATGGCTACCATGTGATTTAATTGAATCCTTCTACTGAGTGCATTAACAACTCTATTTTCTTTGCCCTTGATGTACTTGATTTCAAAGTTGAACTTGCTAAGTATGGACAACCACCTAGATTGTCTTGCATTTAACTTAGGTTGATCAAAAAAATACTTGAGTCCCCCATGATCTGTCATAATCATAAATCTTCTACTGAGGAGGTAATGCCTCCACATTTTCAATGCATGGATGATGGCAACTAACTCCAAATCATGATTTATGTAGTTTGCCTATTGTTCATTTCGCTTTTGTAACTCATAACAAACTCCTTGTCCTTCCCACATCAAGACTCCATAGATCCCCCCCTTGTAGGCATCTGTACAAACCACAAAATCTTTGTCTGGATCTGTAATTCTTAACACTGGTGCATTAGTGAGCAATTGTTTCAACTGTTCAAAGATTGTTGCACATTCAACTGTCCACTCGAATTTCTTTCCTTTCTTTTGCAAGGAAGTGATTGGGTGGCCTATCTTGGAGAATTTTTTTATGAACCTTCTGTAGTATCCTGCCAACCCCATGAATGATCTAATCTCATTCACTTTCTTCGGTGTTGGCCACTCCATTATGGAATTGATCTTTTTCCAGCCAATTGTTATCCCCTCCTTGTATATTATGTGTCCCAAATAATGTATTTGTGATTAGAAGAACTCACACTTACTAAGCTTTGCATAAAGCTTGTGTTCCCTTAACAACTATAGTACTATAGCTAGGTGTTTTTCATGTTCTTCTTCAGTTTTTGAATATACCAATATATCATCAACGAAGACAATCACATATTTGTCCAAGGATGCATCACATTGTTCATTAAACACATGTAGGTTGCAGGGGCATTAGTAAGCCCAAAGGGTACCACCACAAACTTGTAATGTTCATATCTTGTCTGGAATGTAGTCTTATGGATATCTTCATCCTTGATGCGTACTTGGTGATAGTCTGACCTTAAATCAATCTTGGAGAAAATTGTTGCTCCTCTTAGTTGCTCAAATAAGTCGTCAATCCATGGCAATGAATACCAATTATTAATGGTCACCTTATTTAATTGCCTATAATCAATGCACAGTCTGAGTGTACCATCCTTTTTCTTCACAAACAGAACTGGAGCTCCCCATGGAGACACACTTGGTCTTATATAGCCCTTATCCAACATCTCTTTAAGTTGTAGTTTTAATTCAACTAATTCAGGAGTACTCATCTTGTATGGTGCCTTGGATGTTGGTGTTGCTCCAGGCATCAAATCAATAGAGAAATCTACCTCTTTGTGAGGAGGTAATCCCAGAACATCTGTTGGAAACACATCTTCATACTGCTGCAAAACATGATATCTTTTTAGCACCTCACTCTCCTCTTTCTCAACGTTGTTGTTGGCTTTTTCATTGTTGGAAATTTGCACAACAAATAGAAGGAAACCTTTTCAGTGACTGCGTTTAGCTTGCATGGTTGTAATCAACCTCACCAAAGTGGGCTTCTACTTCCCTTGTAATATTCTCCTCTCTCCAACTTCATCCAGGAATTCAATGGCCTTCTCATAATAGTCAACTTTTGTCCTATGTGCATATAGCCAATCCATGCCCAACAACAGGTTATATGCACCCAATAGTAGTAAATTCAGGTGTGTTGTCGTTGGCATATTGTTCAGCTCAAGTGGACATGATTTCACCCAAGTGATTTATTTTTCCTTTTTTCCTTGTTGCTAATTGGACTAACCATGGTTCTACATGCAATTCTTTGGCTAGTTGACATCTTTTCATAAGCTCAGTACTAGTATAGTTGTAGTTTGATCCAGGGTCAATCAAAATAGAAATAACTTGATTACAAAGCTTACCTTCCATCTCAATTATGGATGCTTGGTGGCTTTCCTATTGATTGTCCATGACTGCATATATTTGGGGTATGCTCTACGCTATGTCTCCCATAGCACGAGCCTCCAGTGCACTATATATTCATGGTCCTATGTTTTTCTAATGTGGGCAATCTTTCTTGCGATGATTCTCTCCATAAGTCCAACATCGCAAGGGCTCCTTGGTCTGAAATCTGCATTGCTCTCCCACAGGTTGGCATGCACAAACTTTGTTCGTTGAACTTAATTTTTGTTGTGATCGACTTGCATTGGCTATGTTCATACTTTATTTTTTGTCTAATATTTTCTTGTGCCATTTCTTTTTATCTTTCATGTTGCTCATTGTTTTCTAATCACCCTTGAACTTTGGCCTGCATTTTGATTATTCATAACAATGCTTCAACTTTTTAATGGCATCATCTAATGTTTGAGGTTCATGAAATTCAATTCGATCTTTGAATGATAGGGGTAACCCATTGATGAACCTTTGAATTTTTTCCTTCTCATATTTAAGATATGGCACATATCTCAGCAATTCCAGAAACTTGGTGGTGTATTCTTCATCCGTCATTTGTCCCATTCTAAGCTCATAAAATTATTTTGCTTTGTTGTCATAATATCTGTCTGATAGATATTTATTTCTGAAGAGCCTTTCAAATTCACTCCAAGTCAATTCCTCTTTAGTTATGCCTTTGACATTCTTCAAATCTTCCCACCATATGTCTACTTTTCCTTTCAAACTATAGGTGGCTACCTTTGCTTTCATGTTCTCAAAATAGTTATGGATTTTGAAGAACTTCTTCATCCCCAACAACCAAGCTTTTGCATCTTCAAATTTCTTCATCTCTCCATCAAATGTGGGTGGTTTGGCCTTCTTAAATTCCTCTGGCATATAGTCCCTTTCTCTCTTTCTCTGATGATGATGATGATGCCTCCTGGTAGTAGAACTAGAATTTTTACTAGAGTGATGCCCATAAGTGCTAATTCTTCTCTCTGGGGTACTCAATGGTGTATTCCCTCTCACAGCGTCTTCACTATCCTGTCTGTTCCTCTTCTTGGAAATGCTACCATCTGCCCCATTTATTCTCTCTTTTGGTTCCAAAGGGCCTTGCATGTCTCTATGAATAGCCCCTGTAGTGTTCTAGCTAGGGTACTAGGCTAGACTCTAGATTTAATATCGACCAAGGTGCGTAAGCTTAGAGGCATGGTCTAAAATATATAGACATAAAGGATTGCTGGCCAAGTGATTATGATGTAGGTTACAAGGCTTCTTTACGGAAGACTGGAATATGTAGCCTATCATTCAAACACTCAGATTACCCTACTGATATACTTGATTACAATGCTTGTCATGAGATGCATTTACCAAATTAAACACTAAACCTAAGCACTGTGTATGACTGTGCAAACCTAAGCACTGTGTATGACTGTAACAATGATTTTAATCTCCTTACAAAGATATTACCCAGAAAACCCTTGTTCAGTAAACACACAGCATTCAATGATATTTACACTATATCAAACTATATGGAAATCATAAATGAATTATGAGATAAAAACAGAGTTTATGATGGTGCTTTTACAAGCCACACAGGGATCGAATCCCTTACAGGACGCACTTCCAAATCTCAGTGATGACTGTTCAGCATAACCATAAACGCAAACCATTCATAAGCGCAAACCATATACATTCAATGGAAATCAAAAGCTATGGAAATCGAAAGCTATGTAACTGTTATGCAAACCATAAGCTATGGAAATCGAAAGCTATGTAACTGTTATGCAAACCATATAAAACCTATTGAAATCGAAATTCAATCACTGTGCAAACCATACGATAACCGAAATGCGAATGAAATAAATGGACAGTATACCGATTGAACGCAGGGCCCGTCCGCGTCCTAAGGGTACACTGGCTTATAATCGACCGGCTACCAAATCAATGCAAGAGATACACACGTCGTAACTGTGAATAGGTCTTAGTATTAAACTTAAAACTCTGTTCTGGAACGATTCAACGATTAAACATTAACCATTAACCGGACTGTATTGACATATGTATATCCACAGCCATGTCATTGCTACAATGAATGTACATTCGGCTGTTGCCGCTTTTATTACATCAAACCTTTTCAAAATGTTTCTATCCTAAGTGTTTTCAAAAAGAACAAAAACCAAATAAAAATAGAACGAGCTGCTGTTGCTACTTTTGTCTGCCAGGTGCCATGCTTTGACTTGAGTTGACCACACATATAGGAGGATCGATTCGGCTGGGAGATAGGTGTTTGTCCATGCTTGGACATTCTGCTTTTCGTCCATGCCTTTCGTTCTAGCCCAACTGCTGCGCCACATGTCAAACGATAAGCTTATTACAGGATGTGGGAACTTCCTGTAACCTTTTCATCAAAAACTTCTAATTCTTCAACATAAAACCCCTAAATCAATTTCTATGCAATTTAATAACTATAAGACTATTAATAATCAATTTTCAAGGATTCTAAGGGATATATGATGAAAATGAATGGATAAATGATATGTTTTTGGGAGGAAAAAGGGTCTTGGGATGATACCAACATCTCTCCCCGACTTAAGGATTAGCATGTCCTCATGCTACCACCGAAGTGCTTCCCTTGAACTCTGTCCCTGCTTGGATCTCTGCTGCCTTGAGCAAGGTGTCTACATTCTTTTTCACCTGGTTATCTTTCTGTCCCTTGAGCTCCTGCTTTAACTTTTTATATTTTTCTTTAAGGGTCTTCTTCTGATTGTACCACTTAGTGGCCCAGTTAGAAATCTTAGTTTGCTCAGTCTCCAATTCACTGATTCTTTCCTTTAACTTTTCATTTTTCTTATGTGTTTCTTTGCTTTGCGCCCTGAGCATTTCATTTTCTCTTTTAATAACTTTTTCCAACATGTTAGCTTCCATGAGCTCTTCCTTCAATTCTTCAATTTGTTTTTCTAATTTCTTCTGTCTTTTAATAAGAGGTGGTGAACATTTTTCCTGTTTGTTATTGCTTTCTACCTCCATGTCAACTTCTGGTGCTGGTAGTGAATGGTCACCACTCTCAACATCCATTTGTGCAGGTGCATGAGATTCAAACTGGTCTTCTTGCAACTGGGCTTTTGGTGTCCTCCTTGTTCTTCGTGAGTAAGTGGTAAAAATTTTGTCTTTCTCGGCCCTCTTAGCATCTTCTTTTTGCATGTTCCTGGTCCTTATGCTGCCCACAGGTAGAGGTGCTTTGCTGGCTTTGGATACTGGAATTTCTTCATCAATGTCCTTCATAAACCCTGAGTCCTCTTGCCCTTCGTCTTTTTCTTCCTCATCTCTGATTTGATTGACAGCTAGGAATTCTTTCCATGGTTTCCCTCTTCTTTGCAATTCATGTTCAATGAGGATTTTAATTAAGCCAAAATGATACAGGCTTTTGTCTTCATTCCCCTTCTGCTTCTGGATAGTCTTGGCCATCTTGGTTAAACTTTGTAGCAGAAAATATGGCACACTGATTACACATTGTTTCTTCAAATGGAGGAGTAGTTTGATGTGGTATAGATAAACAATACTGTACCTACCTTCACAGGTTATGAATTTTTGAAGGATGTAAACCATTTCATCCCAAGGATGCACTAACCAGCTTCTTGGAACACCCTTCTTCCAGTTTACTGAGGAGACTCTAGATCTAGACATGAACTGTGTCCATGATTTCTCTTTAAATTGCTTGGTTTTAAAGTACTTCTCCCCTTCTGGGCTAATCCCTATTGCCTGAGCTATAGTATCCTCTGAAATTCTGAAGGAGAAGTTACCTATTAGGGCCTTTTCTCCATTAAAGGTGAAGGCAAATTGCTTGGTGACTTCCTCATTACTTCCATGGAATTTTTCTAGAAATGGTAACCACTGTATTTCTCTGAGAATCTCAATGCAATCCTCATGGTATTGTGAGCTGTCGAACACACTCGGTTCGACCCTATTAGTCATGGTGGTGGCAGAGGGTCGTGCTTCTAACCCTTCTCTGTCTATATTCTTACAATTTTAACAAAGAAATTTCGAGTTGGTTACCTGGTGTATCGCTTCCTTCAGTCTTCAATATGATGCTCGGTCGGTCGATATGACTGTGATGGAAGTCAAAAATAGAGTGGTGATACCTTCCTCTTTCGGCGCTCACTGGTTTCAATCTTCACTGTGTAAATCGACCCAAATGATAATAATCTCTCTTCGGCGCTCCTTGCTTCTGATTCTCACTTTGAAAGTTATGGGAATCGAATGTGGAAATGATGGTGAGATAACCCTGTACTCACTTCACAACGCAACCATTCATTTTAAAAAACAGAGGAGTACTGTACGCTTGTATGGATGTCACCACAAGAGCGCTGGTAGCGTATCTATAATGCTGGGCTATAATGCTGGGTATGATTTCGGGGAGCCCCTTTTGATCATTGGGTACGTTGGGTGGTGAAGTTGTGATTTGGCTGTGTGGAGTGAAATATATATAGGCCGCTTTACATCTGTCTCTTCCTTTGTATTAAAAAAACACAACTCACCACGTGCCCTTTTCAGTTGGTATTCGGTCGTATAGAGGATGTTGGTATGACTGTAGGATATATGACAAGGTGGATGTGTTGGTAATGGGTTTTAGGGATGTGAATAGGTTGATGTATGGGAATGATGGGAATTGGTGGGATAAGGGGTGATAGGAGATTGATGTAGGTGTCCTTGAAACTAATCATAACAGTTCATAGTCATCAAAGTTACATTAAAAATCAATCTAGGAAATTAAATGTTTAAGAACAGAAATACATTACTCTTTTGTTGGTCGTTATTGTATTGACATGCTGAGTTGCTAATCCCCTTTTTGACTGTTCTTTTGCTTGTTGTAACAGGTCCTCTGAGGAAGATTGAATGCACAGGTCCTTTGAGAAAATTGAAGATGTAACAGGTCCCTTAGAAAATTTTTGAATATGTAACAGGTCCCTTAGAAATTTTTTTGAAAATGTTCATGCAGCTCCTTATATTGTTACAGGTTCACTGAGCTTGGCATTTGATGGAGTGTTGGTGCCCAAATCCTTGTAGAAGCTTGATGAAATTCTGTTGAAGTAGCCCTTGGTGTCAATTTCTTTAACAGGTCCCTTCTGAATGCCTTAAAACAGGTCCCTTACTGCTGGTTTGAATGTCTTAAACAGGTATCAATTGCTTTAACAGGTCCCTTCTGAATGTCTTAAACAGGTCCCATTACTGCTGGTGTTGGTAGCATAGATGTCTGAACAGAACAGGTCCCCCTGCAAAATGTTTATAACCAGGTCCCTCTGAAATAAAATCATGACAAAACAGCTTATTTATTGAAGTCTGGCATGCTGGTAACAAGCTGCTGTTGGAAATTTACAGTGAAAATATAGAATAAGAAATCTTGAAGAATTTACAAGGGAGAGATAAAAGTAACAGAACAGAATGTTGATGCCTCTCTCCCCGACTTAAAGGTTGACTTGTCCTCAAGTCATGATTCAGCTGAGAAATTAAACAGTGAACAAAAGAAAGAGAATTCATACCCGCCAGAGACTGGTTTTCAAGTAGGAATTCAAGGTTAGAGTGTGCCAGAGACTGGTTTTCACATCTAACCCATTATTTTTTTTATATTCTCTTTTTTCAATTTTTTTTTAGTTTTTGTTTTATATATATATATATATATATTTTTTATTATTTTTTCTTTTTGACTTTGAAATTGAAAGGAAATGAAACTAAGGCAGTGATACTGCAGCTGAGGGCTGCAGTATCTCAACCTCTCTTTGCTGAGATAGTGTATGGAGAAAATCTTGCTTGCTGATGGGCTTGGTGTACAGTTTCAGGCGATGACCATTGACTGTGAAGGAGTGACCTTCGCCATCAATAGTTTTGAGCTTAACTGAACCATTGTCATAAGCCTGAATAATTTCATAGGGGCCCATCCAATGGGTGGTGAACTTGGCTTTATGATCCTTGAATTTTGAATCAAAAAGTAAAGCCCAGTCACCTTCCTTGAAGTGCTTCTTCTTAATGTGTGAATCATGCCATTGCTTCCTGTGTTTTTGCATGAGGATGGTGGTTTGTTCTGCTTGCTGCCTCATCTCATCCAGCTGGTTTAACTGCTGGATTCTCTCTTTTTATGCGTGATCCAAATCAATTTGTAAATCTGCAGCTAATTTAAAAGTATGGATTTGGAATTCAATAGGAAGCATGACCTCCTTACCGTACACCAATTGGTATGGTGTAAATCCTGTGGTATCTTTCCAAGTAATCCTGTAAGCCCAGAGTGCCTCTTTGAGCTTTTCTTCCCAATTTTTCCTGTTCATTGCAACAGTTTTGGTAATGATCCCCTCCAAAGTTTTGTTTGTTGATTCCACCTGCCCATTGGCCTGTGGATGATAAGGGGTATTTTTTCTATGCTTTATTTGGTACTTGTCTGTGATGTCCTTCATGAGCTTTGAGGTGAATTGAGTACCTTGATCAGTTACAATTTCCCTTGGTACTCCATACCTCACAAAAATCTCCTCAAAAAGGAAATTGACTACTGTGTGTTCGGTTGCTCTCACTAGTGCTTTTGCTTCTGCCCACTTTGTGACGTAATCAGTACATACTAAGATGTACTTCTTACCATTGGAGGCTGGGTTAATAGGTCCTATAAAGTCCAGAGCCCACTTATCAAATGGTTCTAAGTGAACTTGGGGCTGAAGGGGCATCTCATCGGTAGCTGTTGGTCTGCCCATTCTTTGGCAGCTGTCACAACTCTTTACATACTTCTTGGCATCCTTGAAAATGGATGGCCAGTAGTATCCAAGAGTAAGAACTTTGAAGGTTGTCCGCTTCGCTGCAAAATGCCCACCACACGGTTCATCATGGCAAGATTTTAAGATGTCAATTACCTCATCATTTCTTACACATCTCCTAATGATCATATCAAAACCAGTATAAAATAGATCGCCATTAAGCCATGAATATCTAGCACTTTGTTTGATTAGTCTTTTCCTTTCCTTTGCAGTGAAGTGTGGAGGTGTCCTTCCTGTAGACAAGTAATTAGCCAAATCAGCATACCAAGGAGTTACTATGGAAATTGCAAATAAGTGTTCATCCGGAAAAGAATCTTCAACTGGAACAACCTCACTTGGATTTTGCAGTCTAGAGAGAAAATCAGCCACCTGGTTCTCTTTGCCTGGTCTATCTAACACTGTGATGTTAAATTCCTGTAACAATAGTAACCATCTGGTAACTCTGCCACTAGTTATTGGTTTATTCATGAGATGTCTAATGGCAGAATGATCAGTATGTACAAAGACTTCATAACCAGTTATGTAATGTCGGAATTTATTCACAACATAAATGATGGCAAGTGTTTCCTTTTCTGTAACTGTATAGTTTAGCTCTGCAGGTGTTAGATTTTTACTAATGAAATAAATGGCATAAGTACAAGATTCCTCTTTTTGGCCTAATGATGCACCTACTGCAGTGTCAGATGCATCGGTAAAAATATGAAATGGTAAACTCCAATTAGGCCCTCTCAAGACTGGTGCGGTAGATAGTTTCTTTTTCAGTTGTTCGAATGCATGTTGACAGTTTTCCGTCCAGTTGAAAAGTACATCTTTGGTTAGAAGTTTAAACAAAGGTAAGGCTATCTTGCTAAAATGTTCAATGAATCTGCGGTAATAGCTAGCATACCCAAGAAAACTTCTTACCTCTCTCTGATTTTGAGGAATAGGCAAATCGGCAATAATCTGGATCTTGGCTGGGTCAACCTGGATGCCTTGAAAAGAGATATAATGGCCCAACACTATCCCTTCATTTAACATCATGAAGCACTTTTCGTTGCTGAGGGACAGGTTAGCTTCAATACACCTTTTCAAAACTCTCTCAAGATTTTCTAATGCATGTTCAAATGAATTGCCATATACTGAAAAATCATCCATATACACTTCAACACAATGATGAATTAAATCAGCGAAAATAGCTAACACAGCTCGCTGAAATGTAGATGGAGCGTTACAAAGTCCAAATGGCAAAACATTGTAGGCATAGGTGCCCGAAGGACAGGTGAATGTGGTTTTGTCCTGGTCTTCAGAGGCAATTCTAATCTAGTTGTAGCCACTGAAACCATCAAGAAAAGAAAATGAGGATTTGCCAGCTAGGGTGTCTAACACTTGGTCAATAAATGGCAGTGGGAAGTAGTCTTTGAGCGTTGCTTTATTCAGCTGTCTGTAATCAACACAGATGCGCCACTTACCATTTTTCTTGGGCACGATAACCAATGGGGATACCCACTGACTGTCAGAAATAGGATATATAAAGTTGACTCTCAAAAGTTTTTGCAATTCCTCTCTGACAATGTCTTGGAGCATGGGGTTCATTCTTCTTTGTGGTTGCCTCACAGGTTTAATGGTGCTATCTGTGTAGATATGGTGAGTGCATGTGTCGGGGTGAATCCCATGCATGTCAGTGTAATCCCAAGCAAAGGCTTTTTGGTACTTTTTCAAGAGTCTAATCAATTTCTCTTGCTGAGATGAGTCTAGGTGGTTGCCTATGTTCAAAGTTTTCCCTGGACTGATCTCTATGACCTGACTCTGTGTATTGGTGATGGATTGAAGTGGAAAGATGTCGTGAAATGTAGATTGCAAAGAGTGGATAGTGCATGTTTCTTGAAAGTTTTGAGCCAAAAGTACATCTGCAGCATTATATTGTTCATTTCTCAAATTTTCAGATACATTGGGTTGAGAAAGAAATAATTCTACCAAATCATTATTGTCTTCGTGGAAATCATAGATCTGGTCAATGCTAAAAACAGATTGTACTTCTTCTTTATCATTAAATTTATCATCAAGCCACAAGTTATGTGTTACTGCTGGTGATTGTGCCGATGGATAGAGGGTGAGTTGTTTTCTTTCGGTCCCTCTGGAAATGATCATGTTGCCTGATCGGCATCCGATGAATGCATCATCAGTCGCTAACCATGGTCTACCTAGGATGATAGGATGTCCTCCTAAATTGGATTTGGGTTGAAGGACTAGGAAATCCACTGGATACTCCCAAGAGTCCAGTGAGACAATGATGTCTTCCAAAATCCCTTCAGGAATGACTTTGGACCTATCAGCTAGTTCAAGAACAATCGTGGTATGTTGCAAATTCATGAGCTGGAGTGTTCTCATGGTTTCAAGGGTCATGACATTGATTGTGGCTCCAAGATCTATCAAAGTGTTTGGAATCCGTATGTTGTTAATTATGGTGGTTACTTTGGGAATGCCAGGATCAACATACTTCTCCATGGAGATGGTATTGGTCATAAGGCCTGCTAAATTTCCTAAAACATGGATGGTCTGAGGATCAATCCTTTTCCTAGCAGGCTTCTTGAGACACATGTCTTTGATGGCTTTGGTATAGATAGGAATGTCCTTTATAGCTTGCAGCAGTGGGATTTTTATGTAGACATTTTTAAGTTCATCCAAGACATCAAATTATGGTGGAGGCAGTGGTGGTTTTACTTGGACCAATCGGTCTGGAAAAGGTGGATGCAGTGATTGCATCTGTTTATCTTTGGTATCACTGCTTGGTTTTGTTTGAGTTGTCATTTCATTCTCTTTTTTTGAGTTTTCTTCTTGCTGATCTATTATTGGAGAATCCTTCTGGAGCACCCTACCAGACCTCAGATTAATGTTTTGCAAAGGCAGTGTGGAGTATGAAGTTCCTTCCTCTACATTATAGGCTGGCCTCTCTGCTCTATTATTCGGATTTGGGACAGTTTGAGCAGGTATTTGAGTGGGTCTGGGAGGTTGTGGGTTAGTTGGAAATTGCAGTTGTGGTACATTTATTGGTGGAGGAGCAGGCAGTGCTTGTTGAGAAGGTTGGGGCTGATAAACAACTTGCTGAGGGTGCTGCTGATATGTTTGAGAATGTGATGGATATGGCTGTTGGTACTGCTGATATGGCTGTGAGTAAGGTGGGTATGATTGCGGATATGGATGATAAGATTGTGAGTACTGTTGAGACGGTCTCCATTGATTTTGTGGTTGGTTTCCATGCTGCCATGGCATGGGTACATTCCATGAGTTTTGTGCATACATCTGATCATTCATAGGAAATTGCAGATTTTGATTAGGAAACATACCTTGGGGTGCTTGCCTTGGCTGCCATGGTCGCTTTGCACCCATGTAATACACGTTTTCCATCTCTGTACTGGCTGCCATATTACAGTTCTGCAAAATTTTAACTTTAGGACAGTTAAACATATCATGATGCTCAGTACAGAAAGCACAAACTTGGATATTTTCTAGAGGGCAGTCTTTTAATGCATGTTTCTTGCGGCATTTGGGGCAGAAAATAGCCATGATATTATCTTCTTCTTCCTGTTTCTTTTTGGCCTTTAAGGTATCAATTTGGTTCCCTAGAGTGCTCAACAAATCTGTTTTAAATTCTTCTAGAAGATTACCAATTTCAGCCCGGGTGACACTAGCAGAGGCAGTTTTTGTGACCCTTGATGACAAGGTTCTCTTTCCCATTTTAGCTTTACTCCTTGAATATTTTTCACACAGCTCAGCTATTTCTTCAAAGGGTAAGCCAGAAATGTCACCTTTGCCCATTAAGTTGAGATCATCCATGTATTCTTCCCGGATACCTTTCAAGAATATTGTGCGGACCAGATCAGGAGGCATTGTTCGGTGTTTAGATTTTTGCAAGTTATAGACAAACCGTTCTAAATATTCTTCTAAGGTTTCATCCTCCTGCTGACTCATTCTAAAGATATCATCTTTAGAGTCTTTGGATTTGCAATAAGGCTGATATTTCCTTAGAAATATTCTCCTCATGCCATCCCAATCAACTATGGCATGCTCACCTAGCCCCATAAACCATTTCAAGGCTGCTGCCTTTAATGTGGCTGGAAACAATCTGAGCCTATGAGCATCATCTGTATAGCCATAAGTTCGACATACAATGTCAAACTCGAATAAAAATGAGTCCGGATCCTTTGAAGCCATCCCATAGAAATTGGGTAGCATGGATGGGGGTATATTTTTCATTTTGATCTCCTCATCCTCCTGTGGTTCTTGTATAGGGAACTTAAAAGTTGACTCCTCCTCCTCTTGGTGGGGAACTGATCCAGATCCCTCCTCAGCCATTCTAATTGGTCTCTTTGTGTCAGTGTCACTTGGTGGAAAAGAGAGAAAGGAAGATTGCTTGGTAATTGTACTACTTTTCCCTTGTGTAGAAGATCTAGGAAAGGGCTTCTGCTGTGATTTATGTGCAAATAGAGTTTCTCTCTCAGCAAGAGTAATTTGTTGTCCTGAATAAAATCTTTCTTCCAATGTTCGGATATCCTCCTCAGCTGGTGTTGTATTCCCTAGAGAGTCTGCTCCTGATGATGATGGGTTAGTGTTTAGATGGTGGGGGGTTTTTACAAATCTCCCTTGATTGTCTCTAAGTCTAGGCATAAATGAACATGATTTCTAACTGTGTTTTTGTTTATTTTTGTGTATTGAATTTTTTCCTTTTTGTTTGAATCCTTTAAGTACGCCTCCCCGGCAACGGCGCCAAAATGTAGTGTTCTAGCTAGGGTACTAGGCTAGACTCTAGATTTAATATCGACCAAGGTGCGTAAGCTTAGAGGCATGGTCTAAAATATATAGACATAAAGGATTGCTGGCCAAGTGATTATGATGTAGGTTACAAGGCTTCTTTACGGAAGACTGGAATATGTAGCCTATCATTCAAACACTCAGATTACCCTACTGATATACTTGATTACAATGCTTGTCATGAGATGCATTTACCAAATTAAACACTAAACCTAAGCACTGTGTATGACTGTGCAAACCTAAGCACTGTGTATGACTGAAACAATGATTTTAATCTCCTTACAAAGATATTACCCAGAAAACCCTTGTTCAGTAAACACACAGCATTCAATGATATTTACACTATATCAAACTATATGGAAATCATAAATGAATTATGAGATAAAAACAGAGTTTATGATGGTGCTTTTACAAGCCACATAGGGATCGAATCCCTTACAGGACGCACTTCCAAATCTCAGTGATGACTGTTCAGCATAACCATAAACGCAAACCATTCATAAGCGCAAACCATATACATTCAATGGAAATCAAAAGCTATGGAAATCGAAAGCTATGTAACTGTTATGCAAACCATAAGCTATGGAAATCGAAAGCTATGTAACTGTTATGCAAACCATATAAAACCTATTGAAATCGAAATTCAATCACTGTGCAAACCATACGATAACCGAAATGCGAATGAAATAAATGGACAATATACCGATTGAACGCAGGGCCCGTCCGCGTCCTAAGGGTACACTGGCTTATAATCGACCGGCTACCAAATCAATGCAAGAGATACACACGTCGTAACTGTGAATAGGTCTTAGTATTAAACTTAAAACTCTGTTCTGGAACGATTCAACGATTAAACATTAACTATTAACCGGACTGTATTGACATATGTATATCCACAGCCATGTCATTGCTACAATGAATGTACATTCGGCTGTTGCCGCTTTTATTACATCAAGCCTTTTCAAAATGTTTCTATCCTAAGTGTTTTCAAAAAGAACAAAAACCAAATAAAAATAGAACGAGCTGCTGTTGCTACTTTTGTCTGCCAGGTGCCATGCTTTGACTTGAGTTGACCGCACATATAGGAGGATCGATTCGGCTGGGAGATAGGTGTTTGTCCATGCTTGGACATTCTGCTTTTCGTCCATGCCTTTCGTTCTAGCCCAACTGCTGCTCCACATGTCAAACGATAAGCTTATTACAGGATGTGGGAACTTCCTGTAACCATTTCATCAAAAACTTCTAATTCTTCAACATAAAACCCCTAAATCAATTTCTATGCAATTTAATAACTATAAGACTATTAATAATCAATTTTCAAGGATTCTAAGGGATATATGATGAAAATGAATGGATAAATGATATGCTTTTGGGAGGAAAAAGGGTCTTGGGATGATACCAACAGCCCCCAACTCATGTTGCCTCTATCTCTGTAAGTATGAGAGGATTTGCAGTATGAATGCATTTACCTCAACTTGCCTCTCTTGAGCTGTTACCAACCTCTCATTATCTGCCTTGAATCTCCTGATCTCAACCCTTAGGCTCCTTAAGGTATCCAACTAGTCAGGGGAGTTTTCTCCTCCCTTGTTATCCATGGAAGCTCCAACCAGTCAGGGGAGTTTTCTCCTCCCATGTTATCCATGGAAACTTCTTCATGCCCATGTTGTGATTTTTTAGAACTATATTGAACCATCCTGCTACTCATTCCTTTGTTTATTACTATCCTTTGCTGCTTGTGATGTGCTATCATTCACACACCATTATTAGATACACTGTTAGATATATATATGAACTTGCTTTTGTGGAGTTGCCATGGTAACGCTAATTGAAACAAACAATTCATGTTAACACTTCACTATCAATCAAACATAAAGTCATATGCATGCATAATAAACAAAATATATCGGTCAACACAAATTGCTAGCTCACATAATGATCAATCACACACACATATATACACACACACACATCTCCTTGACATTCATTGCACTGTTCTAAAGTGTCATTAGTCTCCAAAGGTCTAATGTTGAACCTTTGCTCTAATACCACCTATAAACACACCCCCTTACCCTTAGGAGTGTATTTACTATGCTAACCTAACTTCCCTGGTATAGTTTGGGGATATATATATATATTATTTTATTTATTTTTTACTTATTTTATTATTTTTTTTTATTTTTTTTTAAGTTCCCAAAACTCAGTTTGGATGTCATTGTCGTGCTTGTCTCAGCGAGACCTTTTTGGTGATATAAATTTTGCCCCAATCGAACTCCAGGATTGCAAATTATGATCCTCTAAAGTCTTATTAATTTAAATGTGTCACCTCTCTTTTTCTGCCACGTAGAACCCATGTGGCATGTCACTACTCTACCACATGGTGGTTGGCTCTTATGGGTCTAGTGGCACTTGGCCACATGGCCTGCCTCGATGCCACATACCTTGCAATACCTCTCTCTCTCTCTCTCTCTCTCTCTCTCCCTCTCTCTCTCTCTCTCTATATATATATATATATATAAACGACCCTTCAACATCCGATAACCCTCGACAACCGATTTGATCAACAACTAGAATTAAATGCGCCACCCCTTCCCCTACTGACGTCACAAGGGGGGGGTTGTCATTATCACGGATTCCAGGCGGGGATCCAACAGTCCACCATCGCCCGATTCATTTGACAACTCGCGTGCAATAACGCTCCTTCAACTGACGTCACAAGGTGGGGTCGTCGTTATTTTTTTTTACTATTGATTTCATAAATCAATCCCCCCCGTACGTTGACTTCGATTTTTGCCCTAGTTGCGACACACAGTTATATGGGTTCACGACTTGGCCCTCAGGGCTAAGGCCTCCATTTGAACGCATACGAGCCCCAAGCTAAAAGTATACCTACCTATAACTCTACAGAATACCCCTACGACTAAGAAGTTTTTACATTGCAACATTAAACATATGGTCAAAAATAGAGAAATCCAACCAGAGAGGGTCCATTAGCAAAGGACATTATCGGGAGAGCCATTCCTTCACTAACAACGAAGCTTATTTTTCCTTGGCGCAACGTTGGAACTGACACCACCATTATCAATATGCACAAAGGCACCCTAGTGCAGTGATCCTGGAACTGAGAGAAACAACTTCATCATGAAGATCATTGAATGAAATTTCTAGGCTGCCTATAATCTTTATAAATTTAGCCTCCACAAGGAGCTGAGAGGACTGCCGTTGCTTCTTGGCCATTTCATCCTGGTTCTGCCTTACCACCCTTAACTCTTCAAGCACACCCAAAAGTTTGTCAATCCCCCATAATGCCGAAATTTGGAGTGGGTAGAGGAACCGCCATGCTGCAAGAGAAATGCTACCACCGAAGCCTAATCACTTTAATGGAATTTTCCAACTTCGCAATACCACCCAAGCTGAAGTCGTCATCAATAAATTGGGAGGCTACATATTTCCCTTTATAATCAGAGACGAGACATATCCATGGAGCCATTGGGGAATGCAAATCCAAATCCCACAGAGGGATTGACAAAGGACGCTAAGAGGACTAGGAAATGAAAACATAAGACGATGACATTAACTCAATTATGTAGCTCGGATAGGAATAAACAGGGTTCAAGACGACATCCCATTAGGCTCGCAAAAGGTGATATGAATGCTCAAGCCATAATAATCGATGAGAGGGGGAGAATTCTTAACACACAAGAGAGAGAAAGGGACACTTGGAGGGGATATTTAAAAAATTGTGTTGATGAGGTTTGACCCTCCAGACCCCTAAGTTTGCTTATTGCAACAGATATGCCTTGGGTCAATATACTTTGAAAACCATAGGTCTTTTCCTTCCGATACACGAGTTTTCTAGCTGGAACAAAATTTGGATTAAAAAAAAGTTGGCTGAGATTTAGCATGTTTATGGGATGTGGGCAATTTTGAATTTTCTATGATCTAACACAATAAATCCTTGAACCATCTCAGAGCCAAGTTTGGCTAGAGCATCAACCATGGAGTTGAAATGCCTATATACATGAATGAATTCTATGTGGTCAAACTGAGAGGATAATAAGAGGATCCGAAGAAGAATAGGAGGAGAGCAATTGCTTAACCCACATATAGCCTTGACAACCAGTGGAATTACTACCATTGAATCACCAAAAACCCAAATCCTAGAAACATTTTGTTTCAAAGCCATTTCCAAGTCCTTCCAAAAAACCAAAAACTCCACCTAAGTATTTGTAACATGTTTTAGACGCCATGCAAATTGAACTTCAATTTTCTCATGAAAACCAATAAAAACTTCATACTTATCATATTTACCAATACTTTAATTTATATAATTATATATAAAAAATTCAAACCTATTTTTTTAAATATACAATCTCGAAAATAAAACTAATAACATATACACTTAAAACAATACCAACAATCAATAAATTTAATTTAAAAAACACTTAACACCGAATATCAATAAAATTAATTTAAAAGACACTTTAAATTTTTTCATAAACGGAGTGAGACTTCAAAAATTCAAATTCATATGGAAAAAAACAAAAATAAATTATTTTTGAGGTACACAAAGCTAAAGTCAAAGCATTAAACTATTTAAACTAACACACCAAACTAAATAATTAATTACAATGTATTATGACAACTTATCACTAAAATTCTTAAAATATTTAACCTAACACACCAAACTAAATAACTACAATGTATTATAACAACTTATCACTAAAATTCTCAATCAATCAAGACAATATTTAATCTTTCGATTTTCATCATAATCCACTCCTCAACTAATCACTTAATAGTGAATATAGCATAAATACGAAAGCCTGAGACGAGATGCAGCTTTATAATTTTTTTTGGGAGACACAAGCATCATTCGAACAAACGGGCACTTCTCCATTTCGTGGGTCTTACTCGCAACCGACCAATTCTAGAAAGACCGTATAGATAATGCTCCATCTGGCATTATTCCTGCACCACTAGAAATGTTTGAGATTTAGAGTTCTTTACAAATTTTCTAATCGCCCAGTCACCAAATCCAGTGCTTCATCCACCTCACTGTCGGCTCTAATGGCTGGAATGGCGATGGACTTGAGCGCACACTTCGCGAAATTGTCAGCACAACCCATCACATCGAATTCCAATCAGAGTGTTCTTTTCCATGCAACAAGGAGCTGGAATTTCAAATGCCCTTCGAGCCCTGGGGCGCCTCTTAGACTGAGAACGTCAAGCTGGAGAAAGAAGAGGAATGTCACAGAGTTGAAGAAGAGGTCAACCATGGTTGAAGCCTCTGCTACCACACAGGGCCAAAGTACTGCCGAAGTTGTAACTGAATTCCCTGCTGACACACGTATTCCTGCTACCATTCTCACGGGTTTCTTAGGTTCAGGCAAGGTACATCCTCCCCAAATCGAATTCACGGTTTCTAAAATTTCAGACGATGTCCTTATGTTGTTCTATGGTGGCTTAGTTCCTGATGTCTACTGGACTTTCGTCACGTCATTTGTGAATTGAAATAAATTAGCAGAAACCCCTCTAAACCTCATCTGTGAATTGAAATAAACTAGCGCAAACCTATCTAAAGTTTCAATGAGCAAAAGATCTAGCGAAGGAAATTTGCTATAAAAGTATTCATGCTTTTGAGCAATGTTACATTTATTGTTGTCAGCAATATTGGGGAAATATCACAAATTATCAGGAAACTTTAAAAAATTACAAAGATAATCACATTTTTTCATTTTTTTAACTTCTAAAGCAACATCAACATCAAACATTACTATAAAATTGATGTATAAGATGATAAAATGTCAAGTGCTACATCAAATACCGATACTGAAATATGATATTTGTCTTGAATCAGAAGATCTGACAGGATGATACAAAATCACATCCAAACAAAAATAAATGTATCTCATGAGATGAAGCATGGCAATGAAAACAGCAGATTTCCCCTCGTTTCCTTGGTGGAAAATGGTCACAACATCCACAACAATGTTATCAAAATTGGACCAGTCAACCCCAAAAATTTGATCTGGACCCGAACTAGAAAAAGAAATGGACCAAAAGACCGATCAACCAAAAAATTGCTTGATGGAAAATGGTCACAACATCCACAGCAATGTTATCAAAATTGGACCAGTTGACCCCAAAAGCTTGATCCGGACCGGAACTAGGAAAAAAATGGGCCAAAAGACCAAGAGACCAAAAAATAAATAAAATATTCAAATTTTGAATATATATACAGAAGTCATGTGCATCCATATGAATCCAAACCATTATACAGAAATATGAAAAGTTTCTCATGTATATAGCAAGTGAGGATGCATATCGATGTGAATCCAAAATATTATACACAAATATGCAAAGTTTCTCATGTATATAGCAAGTAAGGGTGCATATAAAGAAAATAGCACCGAGTGCAATCCAACTTTGAACCAAAATACATGAACAAAGAGGCTCTAAATGGCCTCTAGAGTCCAAAAAAAATCACGTTACAAAAAATTGTGACATAACGTCAAATTCATTGCCTATATTGTGATCCTCCTCATCAATATCACCCTCCAAGCATTAAAATAAGATAGAAAAAGCTTAACATGCCTAATCAGTGATTTTGCTCGAGTGAAGGGTACATTTTTACTAGGGTTATGATAGAGGAGTTCAACAATCAATGCTACCAACATTGAGGTACATCTTGGTGCTTTTAATTAAATGTCAGCTCTATACCCTCATACATCACGAAATCCAATAGAAACATTGCAATCCCGTCAATCCTGAAATCCTGAAAACTGTTTAACTCTGCTGAATTTTGAATGGGATCTAAACTTCTACTTTCTCCATATAAAATCCTATGAGGTTGGAACCACTCTCAAACATCCAGACACAATTAATGATAACATTCAAAATTTACATCCTTTTACTTTAATAATTTAATATTACCATTAACTAGGGTATGTGTCTCTTAAGATGAATCTTGGGAAATGAAAACAATAGATTTCCCCCTATTTGCTTGATGGAAAATAGTCACAGTGTCCTCAGATCTCAATCCCCTAACTTTTAAAAAGTAAGAATTAAATGACCATGATAAAAAGTGAGGATTAAATGACCATGATTTGATTATAAGGAGACAATGATGTAGACAATGCAAGAATTTCTAAATTATCATGATAATTACCTAAATTATCACATTAATTTCCAAATTATCACAGTAATTTTCCAAATTATTGCAGTAATTTCAAAACGGCAAATAATCGCAATATATGCGGCTGATGTTATCACCGAGGTTCGTTTTGACAATATTATCACGATAATTCCAATAATATTGTGATAAGTGCAACACTACTTTTGAGTACGGTGTGTTTTTGGATTTTCAGAATTGAAGTAACTCATAGACCTTAGGGTGGGATGCGTCTTTTAGTTTTTTGCATTTAAAGTAGCTCTGGAAGGCTAATTTGCACAATGTAGCAGCCATGCTGCTCTAGATGGGCTTGAGTTGCCGTCCATACCTTCTCAAGATAGTTTCAGGTTTATGTGCTGAGGATTGCGAAAACACTAAAGTCGCTTTTCTTATGCTGTTAGAAAACGGTGCATTAAGTGTACTGAATATTTACATTGTCGTAAACCCAACTAAATCCGAGTCTAATATGCACCTTGAAGGTTGCAGAGCTCGAGAATGCATATCTCGACTTCAGACAGATGTCTGGAGTATCGAATATTCAAACTCAAGCTAAGCAACCTCCAACGTTGCATCCTCAAACGTGGGCTTAGATGGGCCTAGTAGCATAGCGAATACTAGTACATACTGGAATCTCGGTACATGCAACCTCCAGCTTCGCAATCTCTAGGTGCATATCATACCCGAGTTTAAATGGAACTGTTGACATATCATATATCACCTATTGGAATTCAAGTTATGCAACTCCGAGCTTCTCAAGCTCGAGGTGCATATCTAACCCGGGTTTAGATGGATCTAAATGTGTGCTTCCTAGTCTAGATATGCGTTTTCCATCTTCTCAACCTCGAGGTATGCGCTAGTATATTTCAATTCGCAGATAAGGTTTAGAATCTTCTTCCAATGAAAGAGATATTCTGACAGTTTCTTAGGCCTTAACTTCTTCTCTTGACTCGCCAAAATGCATTTTGGAATCAAGATCACTTGTTTTTTTGTTTTGTTTTTAAACTGTAATGGATAGTAATTGACAATTGTATTAAAAGAAAGCTGTGATTGCATCATACAGTGAATGAATACTATTCAATCACAGAATTTGATACTAGAAGCTCAAAATTTCCAAAAACTGTAAAGAGCCCACCTACAACCTGCATTACTCTTATATTTTTCTTCACAAAACTAAATAGCCTACAGCTATAAATTCTAACATACTGGTCTATCAAGATTCAAAAGTACTGATTTACAATACATAAAATTTGGAGTGTTTATTGGAAATCATGCCCACTGTGGGCTTCTTGCTTCATGTCTGCCATAGGTTCTATAGCTGCCTTTTCAATTTCCATATGCCCATGAGTCTGCTGAACTGTTTCTTCATTCAGGACCATTTCCCTGAAGAACCCAACTGAAACATGTGGAAGAGAAGTCATGGAGTGAGAACTCCTGGCAAGTCATAGAATCAATTGAAATTGCATATTATGATCAGCTGTAGGCTTCTCAATTTGATTTCCCTGAATGGACACCGTTGCTTCCAGTTCGGTATTTTTAACAATCTGAGCTTCTAACCAGGGGAGGGGGTCACTTTGTTGTTGAGGTCGGAGATAGCTACTTGAAAGTCTTCAACATGCAACACCGCCCTCCTCAAAAACCAGCAAATGTCTACAATTTCACATGGAGCATTTTAGACAGAATGTCAATGTCCGTCTATGGTGGCAAGGAACAAACTCACGACGATAGAAATCTTGTGCAAACCAAAAGAAAAACACCCAGAATACAAAGATAAACAGAACCAAATTACGAGGGTTCCAACAGCTACGCTGGACCATAAGATAGTGTTTGGTGAAATAAGTATCCAGCTGCACATTCTCCACCCAAAATACCTTCAGTAAACAGAAATATTAGTCAAAACTTGCTACAGACTGGGACAAAGCTCGTTGGGGCTCCATAGGGCAATGAAGCAAGACATGATGAGGTTGTTGAACAGGAAACAATGTCCCAGGTATACCATAATAATCCTACCTTTGCTGCAAGTAACCATCTCATCGCCTGTAATACCTATCCTTTGATCAGACATGAAAACATTAGTGCAAAGTATAAGGGGCCTGAAAGGAGTTATGCTCTGTTTCATGTGACATAATAAACGTTGCCACTTGTCTAGTAATTTGAGTTGCATGTGATTCCTAATGTTTAGGGATGGATAAACTCCTGGAAGATAATTTATGATAGGTGCCTCCCATTTTGACTTAGAAAGCCTTTGTTTCATTAGTATCTTTTTTTTGGTCATAGAATCTGCTTGACTGTGAAGAGACCAAAGGGTTTGGAAATACTTGATTGAGTCAAATTCTCTATGATTCTTTGAATTGTTAAAATCAAGTGAGAAAGACCTGACTACTGCAATGGAGTCAAGTCTCTCATTTGTTGAATGATACTCATGGTCTCCAACATCGAAGAGCTTCCGCATATTTATTGCTTCAAGAACTTTAACCCCTTGGTATATAGCTAAGGCTTCTGCTTGATTGTTGGTGGCTACTCCCAGGCCCCAAGCATAAGTCAATTCACATTACCCCTTGAGATTGTAGAGATTCTCCCCCGAAGATCACATGACCTTTTTAGATGGAGTTTTTGAAGTTTAAGTTTTAACATTCTCCCTAGTTGAGAGGGAGTTTCATGACAAATGAAAGGTATTTTACAATTGGACAGTTTCTAAAAGCACTAAAATATAAGCAATTAGTCCTACTTTTGCTGAAAATATATATGGCCCATTGTACCTTGGTCCAAGCTATTCTTTGTTCTTGTTTTTTAGTGATTTCTGTGTGTGGATGGCAGTGTTGCAAATATTGGTGATATATTGCAACATCATGATATATCTTGATTTTCTCAGCTTGGCGATATTATTGCTGGAAAAAGTCATGATCTTTTCAAAATTTTGAATATATTGTGATATATCGACAAAATATTATGAGAAAATGAAAAATATCGGCTGGGGCAAGAGATTTTTGGATTCTGAAGAGGAAAAGCTAGGGATTGAGAACTAAGGGGTTACTCATTGTTGAATTTGCCCATAAAAGGGATAGAGGGAGGGGTTTGCTTTAGAAGTAAAAAAAATTGGAAACAATGAATAATTTTCTATTTCTAAATTTTGCTGGTATTTCTGATATTTTCTCTATGTTGCCAATAGGTTTGTTTCTGGCCCCTTGGTGATTTTTTTGCCAACATGATTATTGCAAAAATGATGGATGCAATCTTAGGAAGACTCAGTCTTTTTCCCCAACCTCCCTCTTACTTTTGTGCTTGCCTTGCTGCCCTTTCATTCTGTCTTGGGTTAATAAAGGATTTTTCTTCAAAACCTTCAAAATGTGTTTACTTTCTTCAAGAAAGTCTCATACAGATGGCATTTGGTACTCGTAGAAGTTAAAAAAATTGAAAATGATGAATATTTTTGTATTTTTTAAAGTTTGCTGGTGTTTGTGATATTTTCTCTGATGTTGCCAATAGGTTTCTTTCTGGGCCCTTGGTGATTTTTTTGCCAACTTGATGATTGCAAAATTGATGGATGCAATCTTAGGAAGACTTAGTCGTTTGCCCCAACCTCCCTCTTACTTTTGTGCTTGCTTTGCTGCACTTTCATTCTGTCTTGGGCTAATAAAAGATTTTGCTTCAAAACATTCAAAATGTGTTGAATTTCTTCAAGATGTTGAAATTCCCATGCCCTCTAGATCTGGTATGTGCCCTAGCTAGGAACACAACGCACTAGAGAAGCCCAACACAAAAGCATTTTGCACGGCGGAAAAATCACAGCAGTGAAATCAATATCAGTACACAAGAATATTTGGCCCAAATCTTGGCCTTTATTAATCCATCAATAAAGAATCATTAGGGATCCCGTACCAGGGATTATGGCCCTTCAGATCACTAGTACAGCTAGCATACACAGTATACAAAATTAGGGCTTGAGATCTGCTTCTTCAGATCTACAATCTGCCCAACAAAAAATCACAGAGACAAGTCTAGACTTACTGAAGGCAGACCTCAGTACTTTTAGTCTTCTTGTACACTGTTCTTCTGGCAGTCCTTTGCCTCCTTCACACAGAGATTAGGCTCCTTCTGATCTCGGTCCAATCAGCTGTTCACAAAAGTCAGCTCCTTCAGACCTCTTGCATTTCCAGCCTTCAAAACACTTCAGCTACTCACAGTGAGTTTGGCCGTTCAACTTCACTGCATATGTCAGCCTTCAAGCTCGCTGTTCACAACTCCTTGAGTGAACAAACTTCTTCAACTGCCCAAGGCAGCTCTTTGCATAGCTGTTCATTGCTGTAGGTTTCGGCCTCTCCCAACCAGACCACAATCTAGCCCATATCATGACTCAGACCTATCTCATTTGGCTGTGATCCTACCCTTAACCAAGTGCAATTCACCTTGTTATGAATAAAATATAAATATAATAATAATAAGGAATAGTTAATTAAATAGTAATTAGTTAATCAAGAGGCATGTCCCTAAGGACATGACCATTCATGAAAGGGTACCTGCCTAGGTATATAAAGCAGACCCTCATTTGTAACTCAATCATTCTCATTCATACATTTTAAATATATATTCTGGTATCTTCAATGGAGATCTACATATTCCAAGTCTTCTGGAGTATTTAACTTGAAGAACGAACTTTGTTCGTTCCACACCTACAGCGCTGCGGTCATACTACCTTCCTTGTGGACACTTGTTTTACAGCAGCCTGCCCTAACTAGGGCTTCTAGGCCACTATACAGCCCTTCTTGAGTTTCTGAGGCTCTTGGCCTCCCTTTTCCAGACCATAGCCACCCTCGGCCTCCTTGTCTGGCCCACAGTCAGCTGTCCTTAGGAACTCATGCCCACGGCCTGCTCCTTCTGTGGCTCTGTCCAACCTTAATCTGCCCTAACAGCCTCTGTTGTCTGCAACGAAGAGCTTCAAACCACTTCGGTCTCCTGTATAAGACCTCGATCTACTTGACAGGCTCTAGTTTTACCAGCGGGTAGGGCTACAAGGCCAGTTTGGACCTTGGCCTTCTCTCAGCCTAAGTTGCACGAAACACCGAAACGTTTCGGAGTTTCTGAAATGGGTACGTTTAGAAACGTCACCTCCCAAAAATGGAAACGTCAGTTGAAACGCTGACTAAAATGTCATTCATATATATATATAGTTATAAATAAGTAAATAACACATTATCTTGCAAGTAAAAAGGGAATAAGACCCATAGATGACAATTTAGAAGGAAAACCAAGTCTATATTAACTCTCATAGATGATTACATGATGGTCGAGTTTTGGCCGAGTTTTGGAGTTTCAAGTACGGGTACGGGCCGAAATGCCGGGTTCCTAGAAGTTTCGTGCAACGTAGCTCTCAGCCCTTCCTGCGGACTCCTGACACAGTTTTGGTCCTCCGTGTAACCTTCAAACAGCCCACATTCCTGCGGCATTCTTGGCAGATCCTCAGCTCGGTGCTCATAGTACAGACACACTCAATTTGGCCTCTTCCTTGGGTAGAAACTAGATCCTACTTGCTGACTGTGGCTCACCTCTTTTGGGGCTCACCTTGCACACAAAATGAGTCCTTCCATTTTGTGTGTCTAGGCCTCTCCCTTTGGCCTCTATTTATATTTTTCTTTTGGGCTTCTAGGCCACTATGCAACCCTTCTTGAGTTTCTGAGGTTCTTGGCCTCCCTTTTCTAGACCATAGCCACCCTTGACCTCCTTGTCTGGCCCACAGTCAGCTGTCCTTAGGAACTCATGCCCACGGTTTGCTCCTTTTGTGGCTCTGTCCAACCTTAATCTGCCCTAACAACCTCTGTTGTTTGCAACGAAGAGCTTCAAACCACTTCGGCCTCCTGTATAAGACCTCATTCTATTTGACAGGCTCTAGTTTTACCAGCGGGAAGGGCTACAAGCCTCAAGGCCAGTTTAGATAGCTGGCCGACCTTGACAATTTGTCCATAATCAAAACAAATTCATAATTCCATTTGTACATGTCAGAATGGGATGATCTTTAGATCAATCCTACATCTCTCGTAGAGAGGAATCCAATAAAAATATTTGCTGCCTCATATGAGTTGTCCAAGGTGAAGTTTGGTCCTAGTTGCCAAATTTAACAATTGGTTAGTCGGAATGGCATCACTTGGGACTCAAAGTAGCCATGGCATGTTTTGAACTGGCCTGCTACTCTCGGTCTTATCTGGGATACCTAGATTTTAAGTGTATCTTAGTGAATATTGTGGCACCATGCAGTTTTGCTTTCAACTCATTGGTCCTTGAAATAGGATACCTATTCTCAATAGACCTCTAGTAAATCTCCTGTAATTAATGACTGAACCATCCTTTTTTCTGATTAACTCCATTATAGGACTTTTTCTAGGGACAATGTGACCCATGTCCAATAGTCTTCAATGATTCTTTCAGTGTCATCTTCAAAAGTTTGTACCTATAGGGAAGAACAATTATTGGTTTGGATTCTGGTTCTGGTTCAATAATTTGTTCTTTCTCCCTCTCAGAGGGCATACCATTTGGTATATTTCGAAATACATCTGAAAGAGAATCAATTAATTTTTGCACCACCTTTTGTCTCTGTGTCCAGTAGCCCAGGCTTCACCTGTTATTTTTTTCAATGTTCTATGTTGTAACAATCACTTATAACAATTCTTCTTCCAATTGCAATCAATTATGTAGTATGTTTCCAATCTTCCAATAATAGCAAGCAATTGTAGATACAACAATAAACCAAATGCACAATAGAAGACTACCAAGAACAATAGAGACATAGAGATTTGGTCAAAGACCAGGGAAAAACCCACAAGGGGGAAAACCCTTTCCAAATTCTTCTTCTATTAGATTGTCAACAAATGTTCAACAAAGAGATACATAGTCTAAGTACGTCAACAAAGTCTTGACCCAACCAAGTCAACCAACCAATATCCAATCAATTTTGAGCATAAAAGTCAAATTTGGTCAAAGTTTGATTATGCAATTTTTTAGTCAAAGTCAACAATAGTCAACGCAGCCCTAACTAGTCTATGTTCAATGGTCAAATCAGTTACAAAGAGTTCGGTCAACTAGTCAAAGAATGCAGCCTCCTTGCCTTAGTCAAACTCGGTCAAAACAGTCACAAAATCTGCCTCAGAAATCAATCAAAGTCAACCCTGTGATCAACGTTGCCTCAGACTTGCGGTCAAATGTGGTCAAAGTGCCCAAAAGATTTAGGCCTTATCTCTCTTGAATTCAAAATAAAAAAATCATTCAGATGAATAAAAATTACAAAATTAATGAAATAAGGGGCTTTAGAACTAGAAATCGCTCCTAAATAGCATGAGCAGCTAACGTCATATGTAAAATGGTGGAAAGACATAATTTCTCAACCTAAAAGGGCCAAATTATAAAGAAATAAAGGACACCAAGAATCTGAATAGTTGAGACTTGAGATTGCCATCGAGCATGATAGATAATTACCATTAAGAGGACATCCTATTGTCACGTTTATTCTTTGTTTTCATCAAGAAGTGACGCAGGGACGAGTTGCATTTTGGGATGCTACAAAGGGAGAGGTGCCATAAAAGGAATATAGATATTCATGAATGGCTTCATGTGAAGTGCACCAAACTTTAATTTTTTTGTTTTTATTTGCGGGATTTCTGGGAGGTTGTCTTACAAGTTGAGATATATTCTTTTAAAGGAGGAGGCACAACATCAATGGTTCTTTATCATTTACATATTATATGGACTTGGAAATTGGGGCTTTAAAGTATGGGTTGTAGAACATAGCGATGTGATACTCACAAAACTGGGATTTCCACGTGGATTTGACATTTTATACAAGTGAATGTTTGACAAAGGATACAAAGATAACTAAATAATGAGTAACAAAATTAAAATTATTTTAATGGCAATCATCTATGTCGTAGAAAATGGTGCAGTGTTGAGGAATCTCTTTCCTTCTAGGAGTAGGTCATATTAGTTCATTACTGGGTAAAGGATGTAGTATTATTATTGAGTTTTAATAATGATTTTATTTTTGCAAAATCTAAAGTCTTTTGGCTCTTTAATATTAATGTTGTAAGTTACAGGTTGATCTTGCTTGACGTGGTTTTAAATGGTCATTGCTAAATTATTGCAGACAACTCTTCTCAACCATATTCTAACCTCTGAACATGGAAAAAGAATAGCAGTGATAGAAAATGAGGTATGTGAAGCTATATTTCAATTTGGTGGCAATTATATTAGAGCTCTTGTATTCATGTCAAAGTTGGTATCGTATTAATATTAAACTATAAGTGGTTTAGTGGTATATGTGTTGATGGAGTGTTATTTTTTTATGGTATGTCTGGCATTTTGATCATGTCATGCTCTACAAGAGTTAAAAATATTGTGTTCTATCTTATTATCTTGCCAGGACTTTTTACATCGAACATGTAATTTGAATATATTTGAGAAGGAATCAATGTTCTAGTTTTGTTTATTCATCCCAAAAGACAATACATCCGCCAAAAAACGTCAATCTTTTGATGGAGGGGATTTGTACAAGGCATTTTTTGTAGTTTACTTTCAAATATTAAAGTCCATTGGTGGCCATAAATGGCCACTAGGAGTATGAAAAATACAACAATAAGTAAGTGTTGAGAGTGCAAAGACACCTTCATGAGAATTGTCAAGAAACATAAGAGTATCATTGAACTTTAACCAGCATAGATCCATCTGAACTCCGGATCAACCAAGTGTCGAGAGGGATCAAATCTCTCAAGCTGCAAACCTCTTTTTGAGTGCAAAACTTGAGGAAATGTTTGCACCTTGAGAGATTTGATTCCTCTTAGCGCTTGGTAGATTTGGAGATAAGATGAATCTTTGCTAGTTCTAATAATATTATTTATATTTATATAAATTTCACATCTCTATATATAAAAATATTCTTATTTTTAATTTTATTAAAACCTTCACAATACATAAAATCACACATATATGTGCTTGGCATTTGTCTTTGACATTTTATAATTTTTATAATTTAAGTTTTTAATGTAATATGCATAGCATTGATTATATATATATAGAGTTTAGGAATTTTTTTATTGTAAATATTAAGTTTTTATATGCTTATTAATTAAATTTAAATATGAAGTTTTGAAATATAATGGTTACGAATATGAATCATTATTTTAATTTATATGGTAAAATGGATCTTAATTTATAGCTACTATTTATATTTTTTATATATTTCATATCTCTATATAGAAATATTGTTATTTCTAATTATATGTTTATTAATTATATTTTTTGAGTTTTTATATGTTTATTATTTATATGTACTGAAATATCATGGTTATGGATATGAATTATTATTATTTAAATTTAATTTAATGTGATATGCACATTATGAGTTTTTCCTCGAAAAAATTGTTTGTAATTTTACAAAAACAAAATTACAATATAACAAATTGAATTGAATCGATTTATTATTTTTATTTCGTTTTTAATTCAGTCGACATTATGTTATTATTATTATTATTATTATTTGATTTTATACTTCATTTTACGCACCACTACAACATCTCCCCCATACTGTGCTGTAGAGTGCCTCTTGGCGCAATAATCTTAGAGAAAACCTGTTTCTTGGCTTTTATAATTGACTAGTATTTTCAGTTGAAAGATTTTCTAGCAAAGTTTAATATTTTGACCAAAAATTTGCTCTTTCTTTTTGGGACAAAATGATGAGTTCATTTTTTTTTTCAAAACTATCTACCAAACACTTTATTTTGGCCAAAGAATAGGCTATTTGTTTTGGCTGAAAAATGTCGTTGACTAATGTATTTCACTGAAAAGCATGGACCAAACCCCTGCACTTGCCTCTTGCCTAAAAATCATAACCCATCTTCATGGATTCACTCAATTGATAATCATTAAAGTGTTATTTGGACCTGTGAAGGGTGCTGTAACACCTATAAAGTGCAAAATTGAGAAACCACTCTAAATGTTGATAAACTGAAAAGAAGCCCAAAATAGTAGAAATGAAGGATAGTGATATTGTAATGCACATAAAATACAAAGAGATTGAGACGCCTATACACACAAGTGGAATTCACTTGCAAATCTAAGAATCGGGGGAATACTTCTTCAAAAGATCTCTATTTAAAGGTAAAATTAGTTTTTACTAATAGTAAGACATGCAGATTATCCCACAGTGGGAAGACCCTTCTTAAATTTAAATTGAAGCCTTAGCTTATGGCCTAATCTATCTTTATAGGATGATTAGACATTGTTACCACTCATCTTAGTAGGGTTGTTGAAGATCCATATAATTTGCGAGGCTGGCACACACGGGATGAAGGTCCACTGTGGCCTAAGTCTCCACTCTTTAAGCTCAACTCTTATTAAAATGACTATGGGAGGCTTGCCAACCAAGATCCATATAATTTGCGAGGCTGGCACACACGGGACAAAGGTCCACTGTGGCCTAAGTCTCCACTCTTTAAGCCCAACTCTTATTAAAATGACTATGGGAGGCTTGCCAACCAATACAATATCAGTGCCTTGTGATGGGGTCAAATGGCTAAAGCGGAGGAGCTTATGTTGCTGTCCTGTCGTTGTGGTGACCTACTGTGTAAAATCTGCATTAATGAAAAAGTACACTCTATCTAAAAAGATGTTGAAATTTGGTACCGGAGGACAGGTGGTTCCCTTAGGCTTTGATCTTTGGCCTAGGGAAAAGTGTCCAAAAGAATTTAATTTTTCTCCTAAAGTGACTTTATAATTTTATAAAGTTAAATCTAATTTAAAAGTGACTTTAAGTGATAAAGTTACTAAGTCTAATTTTAAAGTGACTTTTATAAAGTCAATGAAAAATTAGAAAGGAAAAGTGACTTTGGAAATAAATGACTAAGTGGGTCTTTATTAAAGTGGGGTGAATTAAAAAATAAAAAGTGAGATTTAAATGAGCATTTAATCTCAGCCTTAGATCTCAATCTATTTCAGCCATTGGATTTAGGGATCACCCAAAAGTCACTTGGGGTTAGATTAAAGGAGGAAAATGAGGAAAAGGTCATTCATTCTTTCATGAGTAGATTGAGAGAAGGAGAGCAAGAGAGCAAGGGAGATTTCTGGACAGTGAGCTGCGGAGTTTCAGCAGCGGAGTTTCAACAGAGCGGAGTTTCAGCAGGGCGGAGTTTCAGCAAGTCTGTACAACGGAGTTTCAGCAAGGCTGAGTTTCAACAAGGCTGAGTTTCAGCAAGGCTGAGATAAGTTGTAAAAGTTTGCTTGCTGATTTTTGCTGAATATTTCTCTTACTGTAAAAAGGCATTTTCCAGAAATAAAGAAGAGCTTTCAAACTGGTTTTCCCCAAGAGTTGTAGGGGGGTTTTTCCAGGGTCACATTGACTAAAAATCTCAGTGTTTAAATGTGTTTTAATGGCTGTTTATTACTGCTGATTTTTATTTCTGCAATTTCCAGCATTTTGTAAAATTTCCAGAATTTGTGTTTTCAGCAAATTTATTTTTTCCAGCTTGTTAAATGTATGGTTATGGGAAAGGGCATTTAACTATATGGGAGAAATAAGGAGAAACTGAAAACCAGGGTGGGAAATGAGAAATTTCTACATGGTATCGGAGCTTGAGTGCTGAAGGACAGTTTGGGACAGCAAAAAGAAAAATTACAGCTGCTGATTTTTCACTCAGAAAATTCCAGCAAGCTGATTTTTTTCATAAACAGCAGTTTTATCTTTACTACAGCAGTGCTATTTTTCAGTTTTAGGACAGCAGGATGTCATTGGGATTGAGGGTGGATGATAGGCTGGATGGGCATAGAAATTACAACGTTTGGAAGGAGAGAATGCAGAGTATCTTTGAGGAGGCAGAAGTCTGGGATATCATGGTGCATACCACACAGAACCCTGTTGTTGTGCCTACTGATGCTACTTAGTTGACAGCTTATAATAAAAAGAACAACAAGGGTAAGAGGCTGATTCTAGACGGAATCAAAGACCATTGCATTCCTCATGTGAGAGTAAAGAGCAATGCCCATGAGATGTGGACAACATTGTCCAATTTCTACCAGAGTACCAATGAGAACCGGAAGATGGTCCTAAAGGAGAAGCTGAAGAACATTAAGATGGGTAATGATAGTGCAGCTGGATATCTCACAAAGATTACTAATGTGAGAGCTGAGTTGGCAGCGATTGGAGAGGCCATTCCACCCACTGAGTTGGTGCGGATTGCAGTGAATGGCCTCCCCCGTTCATGGTTGAACTTTGCTGATGGGGTTTGTGCACGTGAGAACCTTCCCACATGGGAGAGGTTTTGGCATGATTGCATTCAGACAGAGATCAGGAAAGGTTAGCTTGGGGCAGCCAAGCCAGTTGAGCAGGATGAGGATGTAGCACTGGTTGCAGGAGGCAAGAAAGGCAAAGGGAAGAAGCAGGCTTCCACAAGCAGTGGTGGGGGCAAAGGCAAAGGTAAATGTAAACAGGGGAACACACAGAAGAACTATTTCAAGGTGAAGTGTTGGAATTATCAAAAGATGGGACACTATGCAGTTGTGTGTCCGGAGAAGAAAAAGAAGAAGGGGAAGAACCAGGACGTGGCAGCTTCAACAGAGATTGAGGACTTTGCAGGTCGTTTTGACCGGGAGTTTGCGTTCACTACGTGCGAGTCCTCTAGTGCAGGATCACCTGCCACACAGGTTCAGAGGGAGCATGCTTTTCCCTCGATTAGTGGAGCATCTTCAGGTATCTGGTATGTGGACAGTGGGGCTTCACGTCACATGACGGGAGTCCGTGAGTACTTCTCAGAGCTTTCAGAGAGTGGCACTGATATAGAGGTAGTACTCGGTGATGACAGAGTTGTTAGAGCAGTCGGGGTGGGGACACTGACATTTCAGAGGGAGTCCAAACCTCCCTTGAAAGTGTCAGATGTTCTTTATGTGCTAGGGATGAGGAAGAACCTCATATCCGTCTTAGCTTTGGAGGACAGAGGATATGAGGTACTGTTCAGGGGAGGATAGGTGTTGATGTATCCCAGGGGCACTCCAGCTGATTCAGCTAGAGTGATAGGTGTACTCCATGCAAAGGTGTACAAGTTTGCATTCCAGCCCCTTTTGGCATTGAGCAGTAGTACCGACAGCAGAGCTAGCAGTTCTGAGCTGTGTGAGATTTGGCACCGCAGGATGGGACATATGTATCATGGAGCCTTGAGGACATTGTGGGAGATCACTACAGGTGTGCTAGATTTCAGTACTGATCACTTTGATACTTGCAGAGGTTGTGCGATGGGCAAGTTTGCCAAATCCCCTTTTCCCAGCAGTGACAGCAGAGCGACTGGGATACTTGACTTGATTCATTCCGATGTGAGCGGTCGGATGTCTCATGTTCCCTTGAGTGGATATGAGTATTATGTTTTATTCATTGATGATCACTCCAGGAGGACCTAGATTTATTTTTTGAAGACCAAGAGTGAGGTCTTCACGCGGTTTCAGGAGTTCAGAGCTCTTGTGGAGACACAGATAGGTCGAAAGATCAAGTCCCTGAGGTCGGACAATGGAGGAGAGTACACCCTTGGAGAGTTTGTTGACTATTGTGCGGAGGCAGGCATTAGGAGGGAGTTCACTGTTCCTTACAACCCCCAGCAGAACGGGGTTGCAGAGAGGAAGAACAGATCCATCATAGGGGCTGCCAAAGCCATGTTACATGATCAGGGGTTGCCATTGTTCTTGTGGGCAGAGGCCTGCAACACAGCTGTTTACTTGTAGAACAGGAGTCCGCATCGTGCCTTGGGGCACATGACTCCAGAGGAGGCTTTCTCTGGGAAGAAGCCTGATATTGGTCATCTTCATATCTTTGGATGCATTACATACTCCTATATACCCAAGGAGAAGAGGACCAAACTAGAGCCCACCGCAGAGAAGGGTATCTTTGTGGGCTACAGTGAGACCTCAAAGGCCTTTCGGATTTACATTCTTGCACAGAGGAGAGTTGTTGTCAGACGGGATGTGAAGTTCGAGGAGGACAGGGCCTTTAGAAGGTCACGGGAGTTAGAGTATCTGGATCAGCCAGACCCTCAGCAGCAGTTGAGTTAGTCGCAGGGATCCAGTGGGCAGGGATCAGGAGGATCAGGAGGTACATCTATGAGGATGTCAGGTCCGTCAGTGAGCAGTGGCTCACTGAGCCAGAGGGGTGGTGCTCCGGGCAGCATGCAGAGCAGTTCACAGAGCAGTTCACTAGGGAGTCCACTGATGGATAGTTCACACGGTACCTCAACTTCTACAGGTTCAGGTGCAGGCAGGAGGACAACAGACAGACAGTCAGGAGTTCAGGCTCCTGATGATGATGATGAGGAGGAGTTTCATTCTCCGGTGGGAGAAGTGCGCTCAGGGTAGAGGAAGCCCAAGTGGCTTCAGGACACCTTGAGAGATGCCTCATCTGTTGCTGAGCCGAAGAGGCCGGTCAGAGAGAGTAGACCACCTGAGAGGTTTTGTAACTATATGGCGATGGTTACTAGCATCCTTGACTCTGAGCCTTCTAGCTATGAGGAGGCAGCTAGCCAGCAGGTCTGGAGAGAGGCCATGCAGGAGGAGTATTCCTCTATCATGAAGAATGATGTTTGGGAGGTGGTGCCGAGGCCTGAGGGCAAATCCGTGGTTACTTCCAGATGGCTTTACAAGGTAAAGCATGCTGCAGATGGCAGCATTGAGAAATTCAAAGCAAGGTTTGTGGCTAGAGGGTTCTCCCAGGTAGAGGGAGTTGATTATGAGGAGACCTTCGCTCCCGTGGCTCGATATACTTCGATCCGCTCCATTATATCGATAGCAGCAGAGATGGGTTGGAAGATCCACCAGATGGATGTGAAGACTGCATTTCTCAATGGCTTCATACAAGAGGAGGTGTACATTGAGCAGCCACAGGGCTTTGAGGTGCATGGGGAAGAGTCCCATGTGTGCAGACTGAAGAAGGCCCTTTATGGCCTGAAGCAAGCTCCCAGAGCTTGGTACTCCAGGATAGATACATATTTGCAGGGGATGGGTTTCACAAAGAGTGAGGCAGATTCGAACCTTTGCTTTATTGTGATTGGTGAGGAGCCTCTCATTTTGGTGCTGTATGTGGATGACTTGGTCATTACAGGTGCAGAGAGACTCATAGAGCACTGCAAGAGAGATCTTGCGACAGAGTTTGAGATGAAGGACATTCGCTTGATGCATTACTTTTTGGGCTTGGAGGTGTGGCAGGAGGAGGGGCATTTCTTCCTGGGGCAGGGGAAGTATATTGTGGACATCTTTAGCAGATTCCACATGGAGGATTGTAGACCCATGTCGACACCGATGATCACCAACTGGAAGAAGCTTCATGCTTCGGATTCTGAGTTGGTGGATCCCACATTGTACAGGCAGCTGATTGGTTCCTTGATGTATTTGGTCAACACTAGACCAGATATCTGTTTTGCAGTCAACACGATGAGTCAGTTTATGTGTGAGCCTAGGAAGGTTCACTGGGTGGCTGCAAAACACATTTTGCGGTACTTGCAGGGGACAGTGGATTATGGTCTGGACTACAAGCAGGGAGATGGAGTGAGATTGGCAGGATACACTGATTCTGATTGGGCAGGTTGTGCTTTTGATAGGAAGAGCACTTCAGGGTGCTGTTTTGGGTTGGGTTCAGCAGTAGTGTCATGGTTCAGCCGGAAGCAGCAGTCAGTAGCACTGAATTCAGCGGAAGCAGAGTATATGGCAGCCAGTCTAGCTAGTTGTGAGGCTATCTGGCTTCGCAAGATGTTGTTTGGCTTATTTGGTCAGCCGTTGAGACCTTCAATGATTTACTGTGATAATCAGAGTTGCATTAAACTCATGGAGAATCCAGTATTTCATGACAGGTCAAAGCATATCGGGATCAGATATCATTTCATCAGAGACTATGTTCAGAAGGGAGTTGTGAAGCTTGAGTATATTTCCATTGATGAGCAGGTTGCAGATATTCTTACCAAAGCCTTACCACGGGGCAAGCATGTCTACTTCAGAGACAAGATGGGTGTGGTGAGGAACACCTTCCTCGGTAAGAGGGAGTGTTGAAATTTGGTACCGGAGGACAGGTGGTTCCCTTAGGCTTTGATCTTTGGCCTAGGGAAAAGTGTCCAAAAGAATTTAATTTTTCTCCTAAAGTGACTTTATAATTTTATAAAGTTAAATCTAATTTAAAAGTGACTTTAAGTGATAAAGTTACTAAGTCTAATTTTAAAGTGACTTTTATAAAGTCGATGAAAAATTAGAAAGGAAAAGTGACTTTGGAAATAAATGACTAAGTGGGTCTTTATTAAAGTGGAGTGAATTAAAAAATAAAAAGTGAGATTTAAATGAGCATTTAATTTCAGCCTTAGATCTCAATCTATTTCAGCCATTGGATTTAGGGATCACCTAAAAGTCACTTGGATCACCCAAAAGTCACTTGGGGTTAGATTAAAGGAGGAAAAGGAGGAAAAGGTCATTCATTCTTTCATGAGCAGATTGAGAGAAGGAGAGCAAGAGAGCAAGGGAGATTTCTGGACAGTGAGCTACGGAGTTTCAGCAGCGGAGTTTCAACAAAGCGGAGTTTCAGCAGAGCGGAGTTTCAGCAGCGGAGTTTTAGCAGCGGAGTTTCAGCAGGGCGGAGTTTCAGCAAGTCTGTACAACGGAGTTTCAGCAAGGCGGAGTTTCAGCAAGGCTGAGATAAGTTGTAAAAGTTTGCTTGCTGATTTTTGCTGAATATTTCTCCTATTGTAAAAAGGCATTTTCCAGAAATAAAGAAGAGCTCTCAAACTGGTTTTCCCCAAGAGTTGTAGGGGGTTTTTCCAGGGTCACATTGACCAAAAATCTCAGTGTTTAAATGTGTTTTAATGGCTGTTTATTACTGCTGATTTTTATTTCTGCAATTTCCAGCATTCTGTAAAATTTCCAGAATTTGTGTTTTCAGCAAATTTATTTTTTCCAGCTTGTTAAATGTATGGTTATGGGAAGGACATTTAACTATATGGGAGAAATAAGGAGAAACTGAAAACCGGGGTGGGAAATGAGAAATTTCTACAAAATATATAGCATGTGATTAATCAAATTTAATGTACTGCAAAATATGTAGAAAACAACAGGAGAAACCCCTTTCAAAATCACTAAAAAGTGACTAAACACTTCTAGATCTTAGATCTAGGGGTGGGGAGGCTAGAAGGTAGAAGATGAGTCGATTTAGACCACTTCTAAGCAAACTGGAAATTCACTTTATGAGGTATTGGGTCAAAACCCCTTGGGTATACAACCCAAAAAATTATTTCAGTTAAAATAAACTTTTAAAAGGCTGGAATAAGTAAATCTAAGCTACCAATTTAAGATATAAACTATTAAAACAAATTTCAGCTAGAACAAGGTGGGAATGGGTATTTACATGGAAAAGTTAGCACCTTGTTGAGTGAAAATTTTGCATAAAAGGTCTTGCTACAACAGTTCTTTACTGCAGATCTGCAAAATAAATCTAGAAAAAGATATGGAAAATATGTTCAAAATTAGATGTATTTTATTGCAGATTTGCAAAATAAATCTAAATATCCCCAGGAAAGATTTGGAAAATATGTTCAAAATCAGATTTATTTTTCTTTGGTCTAGATATAGAGATTATGTTCTTTTACCCAAGGATTTACTAGCTAAAAGATTGGAAATTTTACAGCAAGCTAGTAGAAAAAATAAAAAAGGGATAAGATTTTTAGAATTTTTTAGATAAATTGGTTGAGAAGTGAGGCTTAACCTGGCCCCTTTAACTTACCAATTTGTAGAGTTGCAATCACAACCATTTGTTTGTTAACTTTTCCTTTGAGACTAGAGATGAGTAAAGAGTTGGGGATAAAACTATTTCACTCTCTAGTCTTGGACCACTTGCAAGAAAATAGACCTCACTAGGCAGATTTTCTCACTCGAGATGCCCCAACTACAACATCAACATTAGTAACAATAGCTCACAATCTGGTTGGAGATTCCCCCTAGAGGGCTTGATGAACACTTGGAAAGTGTAGGCAAAAGGTGAGGTGATGGCTTGGGTCTTGATCTCCCCTTCCACATGATTGTTTGTCCCTCAATGGATCGCAAGGATAATCTCGTATTGATAGAAATATACCTGCATATTAATTCTATAAAGCACAATATTATAGACAAAAGTTAAGAAAAATCATATAGAGGAATCAACTCAACGGACGAGTATTTTTGCAAATTAGTTTCTTTATTTGTATGTTATCAAATGATCTCATAGTCAACAACCTCAACTGTGAGGAGGAGCTTGCAATTTATAAATTTCTTTGTTGATGACTAGGTTCCTCCCATTAAATAATATTTTCTTGACTTGCTTTCCACAAGTTGGAGTCTAAGTTGACTTGCATAATCTAATTTTTTATTACATGATGTTTTCCCACAGAGGAGGGTAAAATTGCCTCACAAATCCCAAAGAAGCTCAATGTTCCACTAGCAATTGATTCGGAAGTTAACAAGATGAAGAATGGTAGCCTTTTTTTGCCCCAACATTCCTTTATATGACACCAACATTCTCCTTGAAACTTGACCTTGGAAATTGGTTTAATCATCTTGTAACTTGGACTAGTTGAAGAAGACTCATTATTTGACTTACAACAACTACAAACTTATCCGTTTGGTCCATGATGCCTCCAACATTCACTTTGACTTTGCAACAACTTTCTTATCCATTCCAACAACTAGTTGACTTGACTTTTCATGTATAGTAGTTTGACCTTGCCACCTTTTCTTAGCTCTCCAAGGCCTAGGTGATTTGGCCAAGTGTTCCACCTCATTTGGGTAATATTTGCCATATGTTAACTTGTCATAAGCCTTGTTAGCTCCACATGTTCATAGCACTACCACTAACCCTGATCAATGCCACCTCATCACACCCAATCAAGAGATCTCTAACGCCCTTGAGGAACTTTAAGAAACTGAAACATGGGTTTTGTTCCACTCTTATAGACCACTTTTGATGTAATGGATGTCAAAATTGTCTGAATGCTGGCCCTATTTTGCTACCTAGAAACCTGTAGTACCTACTGCCCAACATTGAACAATCATAACTTGAGCATGCCTTCACCAATTGAAGAAATTCCAAGTGGCATGCCATCCTATCGTCAAGCTCTGCAGTATAGGACCAAGTTTACTTTTTGACTTTTGGGACTACTTTGCATTGGGAAATGTGAATATCCTTGGGAAGCGTGAAATGTTGCTAATTGTGAGGCTACCGTGTTTGAGAAACATTTGAGGGATACTACACTAAGGCCAAGGCCATCCATAGACTCAACAAACTTATAAGTTATAACCATGTGGAAAGACATCGGTGCACTCGACATGGGCTAGACTGGCCGCTACATTGGTGATCACTAGTACAAAAGCAAGGCTCCTCTAAAACCATGAGTCCTCCAATCCTATCCAGGACGTGAGGAATTAGAGATGGATTCAAAGTGACCGACCATGGTCTAATCAAACATAAAGTCTAGGACACCTAATATGGGGCTTCACATGGTTGTTAGAAGGCTTTAACTTGTGACCTTGGGCTTACTACGATGTAAAAAATGTCGCATAGGTATATATGCATACCCCAACTGACATGAGGGGTAATAGTCATAGGCACTTATTAAACTAATTATTCTTAACACACTAATCATCCATTTAGGCCTTTTTCATATAAGTGGCCCTTCTACAAATACTATAATAACATCCTAAGCTTTAATGTTTAAAGTAGATTTTCACTTGTTCCATGACTAAATGCTTCTCATTGCTGAAATTTTGCTTCATAATTGCATGTAAAATTGTCTTCTTCAAGGCACGTAAAGAAACTTTACACATGCAGACCTTGTACTTATTTTCTCCCCTCACAAGAACAATAATTAGGGTTTTAGAAGTAGATTCCCTAGAGCATCCCCCCTTATTCCATTATCCATGGAATTTTGGTGCCTTAAAGAATCCATTAGTCCTTGTAGGATAAGGCATTGGTCTAAAATTGTGTTGATAATCTTAAAACTCAATAAAATTTTATTTTCTCTTCTCTCTTCTAGATGGCTAGGGCAACTACTAGGGTTTATGAGCTGATTTATGTATAAAAGGTGCTGTTTTATTGCATAAGGTTGGCTTATAATTGGAGGTTAGTGTCATAAATCACATACAAGCAAAATCTAGCATAGTGGATAGCCTTGCCTACCCTAGAAGGGTCGACATCACCCTTTATTTTTGATTTTTATGCATATCTAACAGCCCTAAAACCATTTGCCTTAGTTTAACCCTAATCTCTATCTGAAGGCCTTGTTCCATTCTTGTTGAAGATCATTTGGAGGGCTTTTCGTAGGCTTCTATATATGCCATTGCATGCTTTATTATTGAAGAACATCCAAACCCTAACTTATAGCAACCCATTTATTGGTCTAACTTTATAGTGCTTGAACTTAAGTATTGAGAACCTAGGTCATCTTTGGTCTTGCCAAGCCCTCTATCCAACTTTAGACCTTCAAGAACTAATCAACTTGAGCCCTAGTATTAGAATTCCATTATAGGTGATTGAAGGAAGCCTCCCTTGTGGTTTAAATCCCATCACTAAAGCACAGGAGAAAGGTTATTGAGGTGATAATGACAACCCTTCCTCATTGTTGCAATAAGGTGTGGCCCCTTGCCTAGTGAGGCTATGCCCTGGGCCCACTAGATTTTGTGGCAACGGGGACTTCTTGGATGTGGATTTGATCTATTTTCAACTATGTTACCAGTTCTGTCATGCCGGGGGTTGGATCCATGAATTTGAAGTTCAGAAACAGATTCAGATCCGGATTCCTTGGGATGCACTTAGGAATTGTTTGTGCTAGCAAACACATTGTTTGTGTCAGCAAGCATTGTTTGTAGGTTACAATGAATGTTCATTATGTTTCACATGTAGGGTATTGTTTTGATCCCTTCACATTTGTCACGATTTTCAATAAGGCAACGACACAAAGGCGAGGAGAGAGGGAACAAGACAAAGTAGGATAAAGGAGGCCGGAATGGGGTGCGACGAAGAGATGGGATAGACATGGTTAAGCATAGGGACGATGTGAGGTTCAGGTTGCCAGCGAGACTAACCCACCAAGCTTGAGAACGACGCGGGGTTCAAGTTGGCAGCAGGACTGACCCACCAAGCCTGACAGGCAAATCATGAACCGCACCTTAAGACAAATAATATATATATTGAGATAAAATATTTATTATATATAATTAGAGCTGATCATATTCATCACTATTCGGATAACATTTCCTTATTGTGGTCTCCTCACATTTTGGGGTTCATCACTGTTGAGTATATAATATATATTATAAATTATATAGTTAAAAAATTATATATTTATAAGTTTTCTATTATTAATATATAACTTATTAATATGTTAATGTTGTATCTATATATATATATATATTTTTTTTTTTTAATATATATATATATATATATATTAAAAATATATATAAAATTGATCAATAAAGTTATATATTTATATATATGGGTGTTATATGTTATTAATTATGAGTACTATATAGATATATTTAAACATGTGTATATATATTCTTATTTCTATATAAATTTTATTTCTAAAAATATATAGAAATATGTTTATATTGTTTGTACATGTTGTTTCCTTGTCATACCCAGATCCGGATCTGAATTCACGTTCGTATCTGAATCCTGGTAACTTAGATTTTCATGTATCGTTATGGTGAAGCTTGGATGAATGCATGGTAAAACAAGTAGGTTAACTTCTTTTATCTTGGTTTTATGTTTTATTGGATGGATGATGCATGGTATTTGTTTCATGATCCTTGTTAACCTTGTTGAAATGTAACTAGTGTTGGTTGTCATAATTGTATATGTCATGACTTGAAGTAAATAATGCATTTGTCAAAAGAAAAAGAAATGAAAACTATTTGGAAAAGAAGATTATTTATTGTGAAATGGGTTTCTTGCCCATAGTTATTTTGCCCTAGGTCAAAGAACCCATCGAGTGCTCTAGGGGCCTTGGTGAAAGATCAAAGAGTCAAAGTCATGATGTACTAGCCCTTGGAGGGCTAATGTATTAAGAAAGAAAATTATTATTATAATATGCCAAGTCTAGAAGCCTTCAAGAGATGGGTCATCCAACCTTTTTCTCAAGTCAACCTAGAGAGGCCTAATTCACCCCATATGATGCCTATAAAAAAAGAGTTCGTTCTCATTTGAAGACAAACACATCTAATGACTTACTTCTAGTCCCAGTGAAGAAGTGAAGGTTTGATTCAACGAATTAGAGGAGCGAAATTTCGAGTGCTCTAGGGGCCTATTATTAATATATAACTTATTAATATGTTAATGTTATATATATATATATATATATTAAAAATATATATAAAATTTATCAATAAAGTTATATTATTTTATATATGGGTGTTATATGTTATTAATTATGAGTACTATATATATATATTTAAACATGTGTATATATATTCTTATTTTTATATAAATTTTATTTATAAAAATATATTTATATTGTTTGTACTTGTCAGACCAGGAGTAACTCCAGACTTGGCAGAAAAACTGATTCGTTTATTTCATTAGGCAGCTATTGTTATATACATGAATGTGACTGATCAGTTCATCTTCTTGATGACTGTTCACATTCCAAATTCACCCAATCGCAGAGGATTAGGTGTCAACATTCCCCCCCTTAATCTGAAGGGATGTTGGTGAGTCCAAGCATCGTTCTGAATCTTTCAAGCTTTTCTCTTCCAAGCGCTTTGGTGAAGATGTCTGCAATTTGTTCATTTGTGGAACAATGACGGAGATGGATTGTTTTGGCCTCAACATGATGTCGGATCAGATGATATTTAGTATTGATGTGCTTTGTACGATCATGGAACTTTGGGTTCTTGGCCAACTTTATTGCAGAGGTGTTGTCAATCATGAGTGGAGTTGATTGTACTTGTTTTACCTGCAAATCTTCAAGAATTTTCCTGAGCCACACAATTTCTTTCGTTGCTTCAGCTGCTGCCACATATTCTGCTTCTGTTGTGGAATCTGCTGGAACTGATTGTTTGCGTGATCTCCAAGAGACAGCTCCTGATCCAAGACTCATAGCATATCCTGAAGTAGATACTCCAGTTTCTTTGTCTCCATTGAAGTCTGAATCAGAGTATCCAATCAAGCTGAAGTCGTCCACCTGTGTATACTTGATTCCAAGGTCTTGAGTTCCCTTCAAGTACCTTAGAACTCTTTTTGCAGCAGACCAATGTCCCTCACAAGGCTTTTGCATGAACCTGGAGAGGATTCCAACAGTAAATGAAATGTCTGGTCTGGTAGTAGTGAGGTAGATGAGACTACAAGCTGTCTATACCTTGTTGCATCCTCAAATTCCTTTCCTTCAATAGATGTGAGCTTTAAGTTTTGTTCCATTCCAGTAGAAAGGGGATTGCACTCTGTCATGCCAAATCTGTTTAACAAATCTCCAATGTATTTCTTTTGAGAAAGAAATATGGATTTTGGATGTTGGGTTACTTCAATGCCAAGATAGTAATGAACATAGCCCAAATCAGTCATTTCAAAACTTTTTCCTAATTCTTTCTTTATGGATGCAATATAGCTTTCATTGTTCCCTGTCATTAAAAGATCATCTACATATACCACAAGATATACAACTGTTTTGCCAACTTTCTTGACAAATAAAGTTGCATCATCAAGATCAAAATGATTGAAGTTGAGTTTCAGAAGATGCTCAGTTAGTTTTTCATACCAGGCTCGTGGTGCTTGTTTGAGGCCATACAAGGACTTCACAAGTTTGCATACTTTATGTTCATGTCCTTTCACAGCAAATCCTTCAGGCTGGGACATAAAAACATTCTCTTTTAGATCTACATTCAAGAATGCAGTTTTTACATCCATTTGATGGACTTTCCAACCGTTCTGAGCAGCTAGTGCAAAGAGTGTCCGGATGGTGGCCCATTTTGCTGTGGGGGCAAAAGTTTCCTCATAATCGACCCCTTCCTTCTGTGCAAAGCCTTTTGCCACAAGCCTAGCTTTGTGCTTGTCAAGTGAGCCATCAGCTTTGTATTTGTTCTTGTAGACCCACTTGCAGCCAATTGGTTTGGGTCCAAATGGAGGATCAACCAGCTTCCAAGTGCCATTCTTTATGAGGGCATCATACTCCTTTTTCATCGCTTCTTTCCATTCATCATGAGAAGCAGCTTCTTTGAAGGAAGTTGGTTCAAAATCTGTAGACAAGTTCAATTCACAATCATAAGTAACATCCATATCAACAGGTGAATTAGAGTCATCTACATCACCTCCATTTTGTCGGTTTGAATTTTTGGTTCCTGTTTTTCCAATTTCATCAGGATGAACACTTTCAAGTGTCTTTGTCAGCCACTTTGGGGGACCTTTCTGAGATGGTCCAGGCTGCTCTGTTGATTGAGTTGGGACTGAATCAAGATTGAGTCTCCCAATTCTATCAATTACATCACTTAAAGCATCATCCGTTGTTGGAGTTTCATGCAGGGGAGATTGTTCTTCAGAAGAAGATTCCACATGTTGATCTAGTATAGGAATCCCCCCTTCAAGATGTGGAATCTGATTATCAAATTCTTGAAATGATTTTGTTTTTGCGAATCTATGCAAGCGATCAAGTTGCCGCTCAACAACATTGTCAGATTTGGATGATTCCAGAAAAATGACATCTCTAGATACAACAAACTTTTTATTTACTTCATCATAGAGGCGGTATGTTTTAGAGGTGTTTGAATACCCCAGGAAGATACACTTACGACTTCTAGCACCAAGTTTGTTTCTATGTACCTTTGGTATCAAAGCATAACAGGTGGAACCAAAGATCCTGAGATGTTTTACCGAAGGAACATGTCCATACCACAATTCATAAGGAGTCTTGTTTCTTATAGCATTAGATGGACATCTATTCTTTATATATGCAGCACATAGAACAGCATCAGCCCAAAACATTATCTTTACATTTTTGAAGAAAAGCATGGATCGTACCATATTCAAAATTGTTCTATTCATTCTTTCTGCTACACCATTCTGTTGGGGATTATAAGGTACAGTTGTTTGATGTTTGATCCCATGTTGGCGAAGATAGTTTTCAAATTCATTTGATGTATATTCTTTTCCATTATCAGTGCGAATAGACCCAATATGAGATTGTGCATCATTTTCAATCCATTTATGAAAATTCTTGAATGTTTGAAAAGCATCAGATTTGTTCTTCAATAAATAAACCCAACACATTCTGGTGTAATCATCAATAAATGTCATGATATATTTATTTCCATTTGCAGAAGGAACATGGATTGGACCACATAAATCTGAATGAATGAGTTCAAGCTTCCTATGTGCTCTTGAATGTGAATCATGAAAAGACTGTTTGCTATGCTTTCCTAGAATGCAAGCATCACATTGCTTATGTTTCCTAGGAATTGTAGGCAAACCAGCAACACCATTTTTCTTCAATAAGCGGAGACTGTCATAGTTTAAATGTCCAAATCTAGCATGCCATAATAAACTTGATGGAAGTGTACCTTCTTCATGATGAGAAATATATGAGAAGTGTTGTGCATGAGCAGAGGTTCCTTGCAGTTTGAGAAGCCTTTCTTCTTCTATTCCCCTCATGACAAGTGAGTGGTCAGATGCTTTTCTTACCTCAAGCTTGCCATCAAACATATGAATGGAGTGACCTTGCTGACGGATGTGGACCAAGGACAACAAGTTTCTCTTGAGCTGTGGGAGATATAGAACATGATCCAGAAGAAAGTCTGGAAGACCAGGCAGTTTAAGCCTGATTGTGCCAAGCCCTGATGGCTTGATTTTTGACTGATTTGCAAAGTATACTGCTCCATCAACATTGTCAGTGAAATCTTCAAAAAAATCTTTCCTATGAGTCATATGACAGGTTGCTCCTGAATCAAGCAACCAATCATTTTTCGAAGAAGCAAGTGAAGCATTAAACAAATCTTCATTTACTCCAATGTTACATTGTGCCTCAATATAGTGAGCGGATTCAGGTGCTTTACCTTTGTCTGTATCATCAGTTTTACCTTTCTGCTGGTTTCTTTTCTGCTCAATTTTGTCCCATGGTAGCTTGCATGTAGAAGCATCATGTGATCCATTTCGTTTGCAGCGAATGCAATGCAGATCTGCTTTTTCTGCTTGAGAATGTCTGCCCCCCCTGCCTCTGAAGTATCTTCCTCTTCCTCTTTGTCCACCTCTTCCTCTTGTAGAATCTTGAGCAGGATGCTTTTCTTTATGAGCAAGGCAAACAGTCTCTTCAGAAGATTCAGGGACTGTCTTCTTTCCAAAGGCTTTCTCTCTTTCAACAAACTTTTTCACAAGAGAGTCAAAGGTTATATCTTTAAGATTTCCATTTGCTTGTAGAGACTCAAGATAATTGGAGTAAGTAGGATAGAGTGCCTTGAGAAAAGCAATAAGAGGAATATCCAGCTCAACCTTAGTGGATTTGATATCATGCATTATGGATTTTACTTCAGATGCAAGAGCAAGAGGATCATTATTTTTCAGTTCAAGAGTGAAGAGTTTAATCATGAGCTGAACAACTTCAAGTGCAAAATGTGAGTCATAGAGTTTTTTCAGTTTTTGTAAAGCTTCAAAGGCAGTTGAATATGATGAAATATGGCGACTTACTTCTTCATTTACAGATGCTGCGATTAATGCATAGGCTTTGTTGTTCTTGTTTTCCCAAATGACGAGCTCTTTGTCTGATGTAGGCTGCACTGGGTCATTGTCTCCTTCTCCGACACACACTCCTTTCCACAACTCATTGAAGATGAGGGTGTGTTTTATCATCCGGGACCATGCAGGATAGTTCTCTTTGCCAGTGAGAACTATTCCTACCATAGAGATGATTGAATGCATTCTCTAGAATATCATATAATGACGGTCTCTAAGAACTTAGAGAACGCCCCACAAACATTCCACTGCCTTGCAATTTCTGCAACGGAAATGACTTTATATCCCATTGCATAGCAAACAGAGCAACAACTTTTTGTTCCAGCCTGCGGTTGTTCCAACTCGAACACGCGACATATCCTGGGGCGTTTTCGTAGGCTACCACAAGTCCGATTGCAAACCTTGACTGATCCGAACAACAATTTTTTTTTTTTTTGATTTACATTTGCGAGTTGGTAATGGGGTTAGAATCTCCACGTGGGCACATTGGTTAAAGCCCTAATGAACTGCAAGAATATCCGCAGGGGGAGAAAAAGTGTCAAGGGTTTCCACCATTCCAGCAGCACCTGTGGGACTCGAAGGGGAGCCGGGTGTGATGGCAAAGAAAAACGCCTTAGAGGCTTTCGATGTTCTCTTATAGATGCTTTCACAGTTCGACTTGACTCTCAGAAATCAATGGAGAGTTTTCATGATCCAACAGGACTGTAGCAGATAACAAACCAAGAGCGTAAGTCGACGGGCAGGCCAGAATGGATTATCAAAATGCGAGCGACTGGTTCTGAATAGAAGGAATCAGGGGAAGGAGGAAAGCAAAGCGAGGGTTTCTCTTGCTCGCGCTCTCTCTGGCGAGGGTTTCAGTCAGTTCAGGCGGGAGGCATAAATGGCCACAACGGTCATCTCGACTCCACCTCTATGTCCGTTGGATGCGAAGCTACAGGATGATCGCTACGCTGCGGGGATTCGATCGCGGGGTCTTCAGCCCTCGCTCTGTTACAGGAATAGAGTTAGGAGTGATGTCGCTGGCCGCATATTCCATCAAAGATCGAGATGTTTGGAAGGCATTCAACGCAGCGGGATTCAACGTAATGATTCAGAGCGTACTGATTCGTTCGATGCAACCAGTCAAGGTATAACCGACACATTCATGCGCAGAGAATCAACATCGTTGAGACGCAGGACAGAGGCAGCGCTCAGGACAGAACAACGCTCAGGACAAAGTAATCAGGTGAATGCAATGCAATGGAGGCAGAGCATTTCAGGACAGAGGCAGTGGCAGAGATAAGGGAGTTACAACTATTTTTAGAACTAGCTCTGATACCATGTCAGACCAGGAGTAACACCAGACTTGGCAGAAAAACCGATTCGTTTATTTCATTAGGCAGCTATTGTTATATACATGAATGTGACTGATCAATTCATCTTCTTGATGACTGTTCGCATTCCAAATTCACCCAATCGCAGAGGATTAGGTGTCAACAGTACTTGTTGTTTCCTTGTCGTACCCAGATCCGGATATGAATTCGTGTCCGTATCTGAATCCTAGTAACTTAGGTTTTCATGTATCGTTATGGTGAAGCTTGGATGAATGCATGGTAAAACAAGTAGGTTAACTTCTTTTATCTTGGTTTTATGTTTTATTGGATGGATGATGCGTGTATTAAGCATGGTATTTGTTTCATGATCCTTGTTAACCTTGTTGAAATGTAACTAGTGTCGGTCTTCATAATTGTATATGTCATGACTTGATGTAAATAATGTATTTGTCAAAAGAAAAAGAAATGAAAACTATTTGGAAAAGAAGATTATTTATTGTGAAATGAGTTTCTTGCCCATAGTTATTTTGTCCTAGGTCAAAGAACCCATTGAGTTCTCTAGGGGCCTTGGTGAAAGGTCAAAGAGTCAAAGTCATGATGTACTAGCCCTTGTTGAAATGTAATATGCCAAGCCTAGAAGCCTTCAAGAGATGGGTCATCCAACCTTTTTCAAGTCAGCCTAGAGAGGCCTAATTCACCCCATATGATGCCTATAAAAAAAGAGTTCGTTCCCATTTGAAAACACACACATCTAATGACTTACTTATGGTCCTAGTGAAGAAGTGAAGGTTTGATTCAACGAATTAGAGGAGCGAAATTTCGAGGAAGCCAACGAGGAAGTAAAGGAAGCGAAATTCTGTTTTTGCCTGCCCACAAGTGTGAGTTTGTTGGAGAACCTAGGGTTACTTGAGTCACGATTCTACAGAGATATTGTTTGGGATTTGGCTGGCTCATCTCTTGGAAGGTTTGATCTTGGGTCAAGGTCTTGGAAGTATGCATTGAATTGATTCTATAAGAAGAGATTTTGTAGGTTTTCCTCTCTAAGAGAGATTATGGCCCTGGCTAGTAGCCTACTTCTGATGTTCTTGTGTTTGCATTGTGATCCTCTTATTGGCATTTATCTTGATGATGAACAGAACTAAATAATGATAAAATGTCCTAATATAAATCACAAGAAAATGTCAAGGATTAAAGAGAAATCAAGTTAATAAATACTCTAAGTCTCGGCCCTAGATTTCTCAACATGCTATCAGGGTGAGGTTTTGAACGAAGGGTAGAAAGAAGATTAGTTCAGTGTCATATCATCTCAAGGAAATCAACTACCATAGACCGAATTTTTGGAGACTAATGGATCAATTTTTTGGGCACATTTTTCTAGCCCTAAGTACAGAAAGAAGCCCGCAGGCATTCTCAAGACTAGCAAGGGCACTTGGAGGGCTTTCAAGCCTTTATTCAAGGAAACCTAAAGGCTAATTTAATAGCCCTATCCAAACCACACTCATTGGCAAGTAGATCGAAGCTTTTTGGGCACCTTATCTAGCCGTAATCTCTACATCAAGGCCGTAGACCTACTTTAGCAAGGCGAAGACATAAGGAGCATATTTGTGAAGGGTCATGTTGTCTCTCAGATTGTACAGGCACCGCGACAACCACTCAGGGTGGGGGCTGTCACTTTGATCCCTGCCCACTCCGTTCTAGCTGTCTCCCAACAACAGGCTATGGGGGGTAGTCCCTATGGAATGAGGTGAAGGAAAACAAGTTGGAAACCAACTTGTTTGGGAGACACAGATGAGTGGCCTAGTTACTTGGTTAAATTTAGCAAGATTAATGATTAGATTAGATTTTAAGTATGAGACCAGTGCCTTAATGGAGTCACAATTCTTGCTTATGGTAATTTGAAACCAAGTGACTGGATGGACACCCGCTGCTTGAATGATTAACTATCCTATATGATGTGCAAGTCCTAGGATCTATGTGAGATGCAATGATCTTGGTTTATTTTAATTATATGCCTAGTCTAAGTATGGCCTTCCCTTAACTATTTTGAAGCTAGGCTCCAAGGTAGGTTGTGGGAAGGAGGCCAACATGAAGTAGGCTAGGCCTGATTAATGATACCTTCTGTTGTGCTCCTATCACCCGATGCCTCTAGCGCTACAGATACTGTGGCTTTGATGACTGCAAGGTCATCGTGTTAACCACCGAAGAGTTGCCAAGCCCCTCAAGCTAGGTGAGAAGGGTTGCCCTAGATTTCTATCAACCTAGCTTATGCTAGGAGGTAAGTTTTAATGCAAGCTAGATCTAGGATGCTTATGCAAGAGATTATGAGTGAGATTATCTTGAATTAAGATTGTTTATGTTACTTAAGTACTTAGTGTGAATTAGCTTATAGCGAGAGTACTTAACAATGATGAGATGACAATCTTGAACAAGATAAATTGCTTTAGAGACACCAGTGCAAAACTTCAACAAATTCTCACAAGATGTAAAATGCCAATTTTTCAACAATGTTCGATACCACTTTAAGATAAACTAATCACCATTCAAGATAGCCAAATGAAAACTTAGATGCCAAGATTTAGAGTGATTACCAAAGACAAAGATGCCAATTAGATTCCAATTATCACAAGATCAGATTTAGAGCTTAAATGTAGGAGTGCTTTAGGTGCCAAATTCAGCAAAATTTTACAAACTTAGAGTAAACCACACAAGTGTTAGATCTCAACCATTAAATCAACAGTAGTGCTTCAGAAAATTTCAGCGCTTATTAATGTTATGACAACAGTAGAAAAATCATTCTAAATTATAAAATTTGCCCAACATATGAAGTACAAAACTTTCCAATGACCAACATAAGTAAATTTATGTGTCTAGCTTACTTTATGAAGATGTATTTAGTAATATTTCAGATTTGTAATAAGTTATTATAGCAGTAAATTGACCCACATATCAACAAGTTAAAGATGTTAGAAACAATGCCCAATATATGCAAAAAATAGTACAATTCACTAAACTTGAAAAAAAATCAATTTTTAGGTTTTTTAGAGAGCGTGATTCAAAACATTTCAGATTTGATCTATTTACTACAACAGTGAATATTTGAAAGATCAACAAGCTAATGTAGTTACAATCAATGACAAAATTGCCTAGAAATAGAAACATTTATCAAAAACTGAAAATTTCAAATTTTAGACCTTTATTAAGTGTATGCTTCAGAAATTTCAGATCTGAAAACTTCAGTTATGCAGTAAATTCCAGTAAAGCATAAAAGTTAGATCTAGGCTAGATCTGGGATGCCCAAGTGGCCAAAATTTATGAAAATGAAGATTTTGCAATTTTAAACAATTTTGACCATGTAGCATGTGATTTTAGGGCTTAATTGTTATTGATTTGACTGCTGTAATAAATCAGAGATAAAACTAGGGTTTGGAGGTCAAGCCCAAGGCCTTCATGAGTACTTGCCCAAATTTGCCAAAATTTCTCCAATGTACTTGGCACCTGAAAACACAAGATTTGAGCCAAAATTGTTGCAAAACAAGTTGTTAGAGATAAAATGCCAATCCTTTGAAGAAACCCTTTGTTTGCAATGAGATCTAGCTCTTGTGGGGCTTATGGCCTTTTTAATGCTCTCAAAATAGATCCCAAACACTAGTCTTTTAGGTTGGGTAAAGGCTAGGGCCTTCAAAAAATGGGTTTTTTCTCCGATTTGAAATAAGTGACCTGCAAAAATAGCCTGAAAATCCTAGACGCCTAGGGTTTTTGAGGTCTCCAATGCCAATTTCTTCTTCAATCCTGAAACCAATTGAGAATAGAAACCCAAATAACCAATATAAAAAAAATTAAATTTCAAAACCCCAAAACCCCAAATACTCTACCATAATTCAAAACCATAAACCCCAAATATATACAAAAATACTAAAAATCCCCAAAACCCAAGTTAGATAAAATAATTTACAAGTTAGATCTACAAGCTTATGGCCTTTTTAATGCTCTCAAAATAGATCCCAAACACTAGTCTTTTAGGTTGGGTAAAGGCTTAGGCCTTCAAAAAATGGGTTTTTTCCCTAATTTGAAATAAGTGACCTGCAAAAATAACCTAAAAATCCTAGACGTCTAGGGTTTTTGAGATCTCCAATGCCAATTTCTTCCTCAATCCTGAAACAAATTGAGAATAGAAACCCAAAGAACCAATATAAAAAAATTTAAATTTCAAAACCCCAAAACCCCAAATACTGTACAAAAATTCAAAACCCCAAAACCCCAAATATATACAAAAATACTAAAAATCCCCAAAACCCAAGTTAGAAAAAATAATTTACAAGTTAGATCTACAAAATTATTCACAAGATCTACAAATATACAAGGGTTTTAAAAATTAAATTAAATTTTTGAGAAAAATATTTTTATGGGGTTTTTTCTTTGAAGAATGGCTAAAAATACTTTAGAAACCCCAATGTATACTATAGCCTTAACGAAGATTTAATCCACCATATAAATATTTGGAATCCAAGCAACAATGATTCTTACCCAAGTTTGTGAACTTGGAGGCCAAGGACTGAAGTGCCTGCAAGCATTATGAATTTATCTCAAAATAATTTGTTAGATCACATGGGGAATCAAACCACCTAATATTAGCCCAAAACTATCAATAATATGGTTCTATCTCCATCTAATGAAAAACAAATCTTACCAATATTCAACACAACATAGAGATGCTCGTAGTCAGCACATACCACAAATCAATAAGCAAGAACACCTTGAATTGCACCCCAAAGTCTTTATTATGATTGAAAAAATAGTTCCTAGCGGGACAATAGTTACAAAGTTGCTTTAGCAGAAATTTTCTAACTAGAGATCAAGATGCTAGAGACTCAAATGACACTAATTTATAGATTTATCCTCTAAGTAGAAAAATAATGACTAGTTTCTTTGATCATTGTCAAAATAATCTTAGCCATTGATAAACACTTCAAGTTCTTTTAATCTTGGCCCTTGTTTTTTTAATTTTGAGGAATTTTTGAATTTACCATTTAATTCTATTTTTATTAGCTCAAAATTATATTTTGAGCTAATCTCCAAAAAAAATCTTACTTTGACTTAACCACCAAGGTCCAATGGTCCAAATTTTCTTGAAATATACAATATTTCCTTGGTGGAGGACCTTTAAAAATTGATTCTTTTAAGACCCATGAATTTTTCCACTTCTAGAATTATTTTTCCTAAGACAATTTAATTTTGACCGTAATTAATTAATTTTCTGGCTTAGGATTTAATTTCATTTTGCTAGAAAAATTTATTAATTTACACATGAGGGGTTTTAATTATTTTTCCACCCTCTAATACATAAGATTTTACATTTACAACCCTTAAAGGGGGAATACACATTTGGCTTAGACCCTCAAGACACAACCCATCTGCGACACAATATGATCTAGTAAACCAAGTGATTTGTAATAAAATAATTAAGCCAACTAGCTTAAATTATTCCCAAATCACTTTTACATCAGACTCGACTAAAAACACTAGGACTCACCTAAGATTTTGACAATAAATTTCACCTTAGCTTTGGGGTTTAAGCTAGAGGGAAAAAACTCTTTTGATTAGCCTGTGTTTAGAAACATAGGTAATCAACGAGGTTAGAAAACCTCCTAGGATGAAATTTGTCTTCAAAATGATAGGCTTACCTAGGTTGTTACATATATTCAAGGTCTTAAAATGCACAAAAGACAAGGAACACCAGAAATTAGGCCAGAGGCCAAGGCAAAACCCATAAGGGGAAAACCCATCAATCCTTTCCTTTATAGATTCTTGTCAACAAGAGAAATCCAAGTCAAACTAACCAGTGATCTAAGTGGCAAGTCAACCCCCCAAACTTTACCATGTTTTTGTGCACAAGGTAGTTAACCAATCTTGTTCTTTAGATGCCACATCACACCGAGATGCCTGTCCTACCTTCCAGTAGCTTGTATCACACTGAGAGTAACCTTCCTATAGCTCGCATCACACAGAGATAATATGACACAGGAACTTGCATCATTATGGAGAAGTATGTCACAAAAACTTCTCATCATTGAGAGCCCTAGATCTTTGTGTTGTTGCCGACAATAGGAGACTCGGAACCTTAGAGATATATAGCCTCGGATTTTTTGCCGTCCATAGAGATGTGTAGCTTTAGATTTTCACCTTCGTCAAAGATATATTTCAGAGATGCATATGCTTATCCGAAGTGTTCTTTTGGAGGAACCTTTATGGGTTATTTATAGTCTTCCATGATTGGGCCGACTTATTCCTTGGAGAGCCAACTTGGCAACTTGGAGGGACAAATGACACTTACAAAAATTCAAATTTTCTTCTTTTTACAAGGGTCACCAAGAACATGCCCTTCTACATTTTTCTTTTGACCATAATAATAAGTTTCTTCTTTTGTTTTTACATAAAAATACATATTGATACAAGTACAATTATGAAGACCGAACCTAGTTACAATTCTAGCAGTGCGAACATTTTCCAATTAATAGATAAACCACTTGTTTTATTTGACCACTAGCTAAATCAATTATAAGCATCACTTTCTAAGTGCTATTGATAACTTTTCTAGTTCATTAGGAGGTGGGTTCATAACAAAAATTGTTTCCATTTACTTGACCCACATGGAAGGCTTTTTTTATCATCTAGTCTATTATATTTAGGTATGTCAATTTTGGTTTTATTTAGACAACCATGTTATCTTGATATCTTTAGTAACTAGAGTTATATGAGTTTGGACTTTGTGGAGGTCTTTCAGGGGCCAAGGGTTGTGCAAATAACACATCTGCCCTGTCGATTAGTTGGTCAATTCTTTCATTATGATCATTAAGTATCCTTGATGTTTCATCATTGTCATCATTTGTCATTCTTAATAGAGTTTGCCATCATTTCTCAGACTCTTCTATTAGCCTGTCAATTTTGTCTTCTTTTTCAATTAATTTATCGATTTTATCCCTTAATTCTTTTTGTACTTCTCATAACTGTTTTTGTGTTCTCCTGACTCTTTCTGCCCCTTCTCGAAATTACAGGGATGATGTCTTATGTTATTGAATTCATCTCTACATTGGTTAACATCTTGTGTGTAATGTGTCATTGCTAACGATCTTAGGGTTGGCCTTTTTCTTCGTAGAACCCAATCTTAAATCTTTGAGTTTCTTAATATACTACGTATATAAAAGTAGTGAATAATTTATTATTATTGTTTTTAATATAATTTTATCGTATTTAAAGTTTTGGGATTTATACCTCTACTAAATTGACTTTATAACTAAGGGTTTTTGTTAATTTTAGGTATGTTCTATGCTTAGAGCAATTTATTTCAATTTTCACAGTTAGCTCCATATCTTTTCCAGATTAGCAATCACATCATCATTAAAATAAACTGCAGATAGAACATAAACATAAATCGCAGAAGACAAGCCAAGACAAGAGGACACAAGATGTGGCGCTAGCCAGGGACAAACACCAATGTGGGGAAACCCTTGATCAATTCTTCTTATATGTTCTGCAATAGTACAACAGAGAGAGAGAGAGAGAGAGAGAGATAGTACGTTTACAATAGAAGTCAACACTTTGACTTATCTAGATAAGAGCATAGATCATCTCTAAGAAGATGATACATGAGATCAGTTGAAGACATGCTGCTTCAACTAATTCTCCAAGGTGACTCCTTCACCTATCGTTGTGTTGCATTTCGTCATCATGCTACACCTCACCGCGCTGCACCATGCTGCACCCATCATCACTATGCTGCATCTCATCACGCTTCATTAATCATGACTGTACCCATCACTGTACTACATTATGTGCCGTTGCTGCACCATGTTGCCATCCTGACCTATGTGTTGGCTGCACCTTGCTTGCTTGTTGTCCCTAGCATGCTTCTTGTTGCATGTTAGTTGTCCCTTGCATGCTAGCTATAACATTGCATGCTTGGTGTATTTGCTGCTAAGTACCATACAACTGTCCCAATGTTAGGTAGCTGTCCCTTGCATGCTGCTCTCCTTCGGAGACAGATGCTCCTGTTGTTTCGGCAGTTCCCAACAGTTCTGGCTGTTTCCGGCAGTTTCGGCAGTTCCGGTTGTTCCGGCAGTTCCGGCTGTTCCTGGCAGTTTCGGCAGTTCCAGTTGTTCTAGCAGTTTCATTAGTCCCGGCAGTTCTGGCTTTTCCAGCAGTTCCGGCTTTTCCGACAGTTCTGGTAGTTCTGGCATTTTCGACTTTTTCGACTTTTCTGGTAGTTCCGGCTTTTCCAGGCATTTTCGGCTTTTTCAACAGGTTCGACTTTTCCGGCTTTTCTAGCAGTTTCGGCTTTTCCGGCTTTTTCGTCTGTTTCGTCTTTTCCGGCAGTTCTGGCTTTTCCAACTGTTCCAGTAGTTCCGATAGTTCCGGCGTTTCTGGCATTTTCGGCTTTTCTGGCAGTTCCGGCTTTTCTAGCAGTTCCGGCGTTTCTGGCAGTTCCAGCTTTTTGGCCTCTAGATTAGTGCAACGTTATTCCTTAGGATCTCTCCTCCTACTAAAACCCAAAGAAAAGTAGAGAGAGGAAGAGATCCCAAGTATGTTGAAATGACTTGAAGGCCACCTCTATTTATACTAAAACGTTGAGCACATGTGGGGTTTATTTGGTTGTTGGCTGACCTTGACGAATTGTCTTATGACGCAAATAAATTCATAACTCCATGAATACTTATCGGAATTGGATGATCTTTAGATCAGTCCTACACCTCTCGATGAAAGGGATCCAAGAAAAATATCAACTACCATAAATAAGATGACCTACATGGAGTTTGGCCCTAGTTGTCAATTTTAACACTCCCTCTCAACTAGGGAGAACTCCATCCGTTGATCCATATGTCCGACTGTACTATCTCTGCCATCAGTGCCCTGCACTGCTCTGATCTGCTGAGCTCTGCTCTGCTTTGATCTGCTGAGCTCTGCTCTGCTGAGCTATGAAGAAGAAGAATTGATCGAGAATGTCTCATACCATTCTCTACTGACCCGAAGTCAGTTTCATTTGAAGAGAGTGTGTCACATCACTCTTATTGACCTGAAGTCAGTTTTATTGATCCCAGTTCAATATCACAAGAGTGTTTCAAACCACTCATACTGATCCTAGATCAGTTTCATTGATCTCAGATCAATGTTACAAGAGAGTGTCTCAAACCACTCATACTGATACCAGATCAATGGAGGTCATCCTAACATAGGGAATACGGTAGATACAACGATGCATCCATCGATAGTACTACTATGGTCCCTATCCTCATTTCCCTGCTCATTGATTAGATGAGAGGTACTTCCCATGAGTCCCAGACTGCATGGGTAGGATGCCTCGACAGGAGCACTAATCATTCTGTCCACAGGAGAACGAATCATCTTGTCAGTGGATGCCACGGAGAACTAATCATCCTGGCCCACAGGAGAACTAATCATCCTATTCCACAGTCGCCACGGAGAACAAATCATCCTGGCCCACAGGAGAACTAATCATCCTGTTTCACAGTTGCCACGGAGAACAAATCATCTTGGCCCACAAGAGAACTAATCATCCTGTTCCACAGTTTCCACGGGAGAACTAATCATCTTGGCCCACAGAAGAACTAATCATCCTGTTCATAGCGCACCACCAAGGGAGGGTGAGTCTCCCTATGGTCGTATGTTGCTCCAGTAAGTACCCCAAGCCCCCTAGAGCTCCCAGAGCTCAATGCATGCAACATGCAGGACCCTTATAAGAAGGTCTCTCAACGACTCCAAGTTGTTCAGGAAAGTCACAGATTTGACCTTTCCCCGGGGCTTTGACAAAATGTCTGCGACCTGTACATCAGTCTCAATGCGATGGAGCCTCCTTGCTCATCGACTTACCATATCGCAGATAAGGCAGTATCTGATGTCTATCTGCTGGAGCAATCATCGAATACAGGATTCCTCAATAATCGAATCCCCCCTCTGGTTGTCACAGAGAATCATAGTGGTATTCATCATGTGTACAAACAACTCACTTAAGAGCTTCTGCAACCATGCAACTTCACACGAGATCATACTCGTAGCTATGTATTCGGTCTCAGTGGTGCTTATAGCAACCGACTTCTGCTTCCTGCTCATCCATGATATCGAAGCAAAATCCAAAGAGAACCAACACTGAGAAGTGCTCTAGTGATCCTCCACATTGCCTGCCCAGTCAACATTTGAATAATCATGCAGTTTCATATTTCCGGTAGTGTATCTCAATCCATGAGAGATTGTGCCCCGAAGATATCTCAGAAGATTCTTGGCACCAATCTAGTGAGGCTCAACCAAATATGAGCTCATCATGCTAACTGCAAAACATATGTTCGGACGGAAGTTCACCAAGAAAATCAACACGAATGAGTTTATGAAACTCATAGGCATTTCCCAAATCTAGTTCGACATCACTACCATATAACTTCTGAAAGTTAAGATCCTCGAGGTAGTCACAGGCTTACAGTTTATCATTCCACATCCCGAATCCAACTCCCTCTTACTTCTGCAAATGAGAGGGTCTGCACCTGTCAGAAATAGGTCGTCCTCATAAGGTGCCGGTATGAGAGGTCTATCATCCATAACCTTCGGGTAATGGTTTGGATCGGTTTCACTCCTAGTGAATCTCAGCTTCATCAGACAGCTATCAATCCTCTCATACTACGCCAGAAGTGTTTTGCTTCAAGCCATATAGGGCTTTCTTCCACCTGTATACATGAGATTCCCGATCATGAATCTCAAACTCCTCGGGTTGTTCCAAACCTGTGGACCTACTGCATGAGGGGAATGGTCCCCTTATAAGAATTTCCTTCGGTACATCTCAGACATGTACCTTCATGCTCTACTTGAATTTAGACATCCCTATCACGATTTGACTCACATCAGGCAGGGCCCCATAGGTAGACCTCTGGTGTTATAGATGCGATATGTCAATTGACATGATCCCCAATGGACCATCCTGCAACTTGATACAAATTGCCAACCCTGAACCCATGAGAAAAAGCATCTTTGAAAATTATATTTTTTAACACGTACCTTTCCATTGATCAATGCCACCCTGAAACCTTTGACTTCCATTTCCGAGATGGACAACAAGTTCTTCTTGTGATCAGGTACATAAAAGATATTCTGTAAATGAATCGAGTTATCCTTATTCAATTGAGAGTTAACATTCCCTACACCCTTTCCGGGATAGGTGGCATCGACTCCAAGTATAATCCCACGATTGTTTCCATCTCTACCAAATTAGAGAGTGCACCCATCTATCTGATGAAGTGCTTTGAAGCACTATAATCTATAAGCCAAATTCCCAAAGAATCTGAAGGAGTAGGCCAATACAAGATAACCCTTCTTTATCTTATCAGAAACAACATTTGGTTCTTCATACCTGGGGTTCCTTGCTTTCTATGAAGAGTCGGCCATTTCCTTGATGACCTGCATTACTTGTCATTCCTTTGATCATTGAAGATGTCCCTGGAATGATTGTTATCATCATCAAGTGATGTGTCCCTGCCATTCGGACACTCCTTCACATAATGGACGAACTAGTTATCCGCCTTTCCTTCCACCCTGAGATCCGGTCTTCCAATGAAGTGATCTTTAGGTAGGCCATATTCTGCTGCGCCATTCTGATAATATTCTCTGCTTCGACTTCACCCTTGGTGAATTTGAAGGGGGATGAGGAATCCATGGATCCTTTTGTCCTTTCCCAACTGTCTTCGGTGATTGCTCTTTCATTCTTGCTTGGGCATTGTCTTCACCTCAGCGCTGATACCATGTTAATTTTAGGTATGTTCTATGCTTAGAGCAATTTATTTCAATTTTCATGGTTAGTGTTGAAATTTGGTACCGGAGGACAGGTGGTTCCCTTAGGCTTTGATCTTTGGCCTAGGGAAAAGTGTCCAAAAGAATTTAATTTTTCTCCTAAAGTAACTTTATAATTTTTATAAAGTTAAATTTAATTTAAAAGTGACTTTAAGTGATAAAGTTACTAAGTCTAATTTTAAAGTGACTTTTATAAAGTCAATGAAAAATTAGAAAGGAAAAGTGATTTTGGAAATAAATGACTAAGTGGGTTTTTATTAAAGTGGGGTGAATTAAAAAATAAAAAGTGAGATTTAAATGAGCATTTAATTTCAGCCTTAGATCTCAATCTATTTCAGCCATTGGATTTAGGGATCACCCAAAAGTCACTTGGGGTTAGATTAAAGAAGGAAAAGGTCATTCATTCTTTCATGAGCAGATTGAGAGAAGGAGAGCAAGAGAGCAAGAGAGATTTCTGAGCAGGGAGGAGAATGAGACAACAGCTTGGCACACATTCCAAGGTAGCAGTTGAGCAGATTTGTACAGCTGATTCAGCGCACAGTGAAAGACAGATTTTGGCACGATCTTCGAGGAGTGGTTTGCACAAAAATCGAGGAGCAGTTTGCTGGTTTTTCTGCATGCAAAACGAGGGCCGTATAGCACATTTATTGCAGACCGTACAATGCATTTAATGTTGTCCATACAGCTGCATTTAATGCTGAAAGTGGGCACGAAAATCGAGGAGGCCGTACAGCGTTTATTGCTGTCCTGTTTGCTGTAATCTCCAGAGTGCTGTGAGGCACGGGAAAAGAGATAAGTTGTAAATTTGATTGCTGATTTTTTGCTGAATATTTCTCACTGTAAAAAGGCAATTTTCAGAAATAAAGAAGAGCTCTCGAACTGGTTTTCCCCAAGAGTTGTAGGGGGTTTTTCCAGGGTCACATTGACAAAAAATCTCAGTGTTTAAATGTGTTTTAATGGCTGTTTATTACTGCTGATTTTTATTTCTGCAATTTCCAGCATTCTGTAAAATTTCCAGAATTTGTGTTTTCAGCAAATTTATTTTTTCCAGTTTGTTAAATGTATGGTTATGGGAAAGGGCATTTAACTATATGAGAGAAATAAGGAGAAACTGAAAACCGGGGTGGGAAATGAGAAATTTGTACATGGTATCAGAGCTTGAGTGTTGAAGGGCAGTTTGGGATAGCAAAAAGAAAAATTACAGCTGCTGATTTTTCACTCAGAAAATTCCAACAAGCTGATTTTTTCATAAACAACAGTTTTATCTTTACTACAACAGTGCTATTTTTCAGTTTTAGGACAGCAAGATGTAATTGGGATTGAGGGTGGAGGATAGGCTGGATGGGCATACAAATTACAACGTTTGGAAGGAGAGAATGCAGAGTATCTTTGAGGAGGCAGAAGTCTGGGATATCATGGTGCATACCACATAGAACCCTGTTGTTGTGCCTACTGATGCTACTCAGTTGGCTGCTTATAATAAAAAGAACAACAAGGGTAAGAGGCTGATTCTAGACGGAATCAAAGACCATTGCATTCTTCATGTGAGAGGAAAGAGCAATGCCCATGAGATGTGGACAGCATTGTCCAATCTCTACCAGAGTACCAATGAGAACCGGAAAATGGTTATGAAGGAGAAACTGAAGAACATTAAGATGGGTAATGATAGTGCAGCTGGATATCTCACAAAGATTACTAATGTGAGAGATGAGTTGGCAGCGATTGGAGAGGCCATTCCACCCACTGAGTTGGTGCGGATTGCAGTGAATGGCCTTCCCCGTTCATGGTTGAACTTTGCTGATGGGGTTTGTGCACGTGAGACCCTTCCCACATGGGAGAGGTTTTGGGATGATTGCATTCAGACAGAGATCAGGAAAGGTCAGCTTGGGGCAGCCAAGCCAGTTGAGCAGGATGAGGATGTAGCGTTGGTGGCAGGAGGCAAGAAAGGCAAAGGGAAGAAGCAGGCTTCCACAAGCAGTGGTGGGGGCAAAGGCAAAGGTAAAGGTAAACAGGGTAACACACAGAAGGACTATTCCAAGGTGAAGTGTTGGAATTGTCAAAAGATGGGACACTATGCAGTTGTGTGTCCGGAGAAGAAGAAGAAGAAGGGGAAGAACCAGGACGTGGCAGCTTCAACAGAGATTGAGGACTTTGCAGGTCATTTTGACCGGGAGTTTGCGTTCACTACGTGTGAGTCCTCTAGTGATCCTTCACCTGCCACACAGGTTCAGAGGGAGCATGCTTTTCCCTCGATTAGCGGAGCATCTTCAGGTATCTGGTATGTGGATAGTGGGGCTTGACGTCACATGACAGGAGTCCGTGAGTACTTCTTAGAGCTTTTAGAGAGTGGCACTGATATAGAGGTAGTACTCGGTGATGACAGAGTTGTTAGAGCAGTCGGGGTGGGGACACTGACATTTCAGAGGGAGTCCAAACCTCCCTTGAAAGTGTCAGATGTTCTTTATGTGCCAGGGATGAGGAAAAACCTCATATCCGTCTCAACTTTGGAGGACAGAGGATATGAGGTACTGTTCAGGGGAGGACAGGTGTTGATGTATCCCAGGGGCACTCCAGCTGATTCAGCTAGAGTGATAGGTGTACGCAATGCAAAGGTGTACAAGTTTGCATTCCAGCCCCTTTTGGCATTGAGCAGTAGTACCGACAGCAGAGCTAGCAGTTCTGAGTTGTGTGAGATTTGGCACCGCAGGATGCGACATATGTATCATGGAGCCTTGAGGACATTGCGAGAGATCACTACAGGTGTGCCAGATTTTAGTACTGATCACTTTGATACTTGCAGAGGTTGTGCGATGGGCAAGTTTGCCAAATCCCCTTTTCCCAGCAGTGACAGCAGAGCGACTGGGATACTTGATTTGATTCATTCCGATGTGAGCGGTCGGATGTCTCATGTTTCCTTGAGTGGATATGAGTACTATGTTTTATTCATTGATGATCACTCCAGGAGGACCTGGATTTATTTTTTGAAGACCAAGAGTGAGGTCTTCAAGCGGTTTCAGGAGTTCAGAGCTCTTGTGGAGACACAGACAGGTCAAAAGATCAAGTCCCTGAGGTCGGACAATGGAGGAGAGTACACCCTTGGAGAGTTTGTTGATTATTGTGCGGAGGCAGGCATTAGGAGGGAGTTCACTGTTCCTTACAACCCCCAGCAGAACAGGGTTGCGGAGAGGAAGAACAGATCCATCATAGGGGCTGCCAAAGCCATGTTACATGATCAGGGGTTGCCATTGTTCTTGTGGGCAGAGGCCTGCAACACCGCTGTTTACTTGCAGAACAGGAGTCCGCATCGTGCTTGGGGCACATGACTCCGGAGGAGGCTTTCTTTGGGAAGAAGCCTGATATTGGTCATCTTCATATCTTTGGATGCATTACATACTCCTATATACCCAAGGAGAAGAGGACCAAACTAGAGCCCACCGCAGAGAAGGGTATCTTTGTGGGCTACAGTGAGACCTCAAAGGCCTTTCGGATTTACATTCCTGCACAGAGGAGAGTTGTTGTCAGACGGGATGTGAAGTTCGAGGAGGACAGGGCCTTTAGGAGGTCACGGGAGTTAGAGTATCTGGATCAGCCAGACCCTCAGCAGCAGTTGAGTCAGTCGCAGGGATCCAGTGGGCAGGGATCAGGAGGATCAGGAGGTACATCTATGAGGATGTCAGGTCCGTCAGTGAGCAGTGGCTCACCGAGCCAGAGGGGTGGTGCTCCGGGCAGCATGCAGAGCAGTTCACAGAGCAGTTCACTAGGGAGTCCACTGATGGACAGTTCACACGGTACCTCAACTTCTACAGGTTTAGGTGCAGGCAGGAGGACAGCAGACAGACAGTCAGGAGTTCAGGCTCCTGATGATGATGATGAGGAGGAGTTTCATTCTCCGGTGGGAGAAATGCGCTCAGGGAAGAGGAAGCCCAAGTGGCTTCAGGACACCTTGAGAGATGCCTCATCTGTTGCTGAGCCGAAGAGGCCGGTCAGAGAGAGTAGACCACTTGAGAGGTTTTGTAGCTATATGGCGATGGTTACCAGCATCCTTGACTCTGAGCCTTCTAGCTATGAGGAGGCAGCTAGCCAGCAGGTCTGGAGAGAGGCCATGCAGGAGGAGTATTCTTCTATAATGAAGAATGATGTTTGGGAGGTGGTGCCGAGGCCTGAGGGCAAATCCGTGGTTACTTCCAGATGGCTTTACAAGGTAAAGCATGCTGCAGATGGTAGCATTGTGAAATTCAAAGCAAGGTTTGTGGCTAGAGGGTTCTCCCAGGTAGAGGGAGTTGATTATGAGGAGATCTTCGCTCCCGTGGCTCGATATACTTCGATCTGCTCCATTATATCGATAGCAGCAGAGATGGGTTGGAAGATCCACCAGATGGATGTGAAGACCGCATTTCTCAATGGCTTCATACAAGAGGAGGTGTACATTGAGCATTCACAGGGCTTTGAGGTGCATGGGAAGGAGTCCCATGTGTGCAGACTGAAGAAGGTCCTTTATGGCCTGAAGCAAGCTCCCAGAGCTTGGTACTCCAGGATAGATACATATTTGCAGGGGATGGGTTTCACAAAGAGTGAGGTATATCCGAACCTTTACTTTATTGTGATTGGTGAGGAGCCTCTCATTCTGGTGCTGTATGTGGATGACTTGGTCATTACAGGTGCAGAGAGACTCATAGAGCACTGCAAGAGAGATCTTGCGACGGAGTTTGAGATGAAGGACATCCGCTTGATGCATTACTTTTTGGGCTTGGAGGTGTGGCAGGAGGAGGGGCATTTCTTCCTGGGGCAGGGGAAGTATATTGTGGACATCCTTAGCAGATTCCACATGGAGGATTGTAGACCCATGTCGACACCGATGATCACCAACTGGAAGAAGCTTCATGCTTCGGATTCCGAGTTGGTGGATCCCACATTGTACAGGCAACTAATTGGTTCTTTGATGTATTTGGTCAACACTAGACCAGATATTTGTTTTGCAGTCAACACGATGAGTCAGTTTATGTGTGAGCCTAGGAAGGTTCACTAGGTGGCTGCAAAACACATTTTGCGATACTTGCAGGGGACAGTGGATTATGGTCTGGACTACAGGCAGGGAGATGGAGTGAGATTGGCAGGATACACTGATTCTGATTGGGCAGGTTGTGCTTCTGATAGGAAGAGCACTTCAGGGTGTTGTTTTGGGTTGGGTTCAGCAGTAGTGTCATGGTTAAGCCGAAAGCAGCAGTCAGTAGCACTGAGTTCAGCGGAAGCAGAGTATATCGCAGCCAGTCTAGCTAGTTGTGAGGCAATCTGGCTTCGCAAGATGTTGTTTGGCTTATTTGGTCAGCCGTTGAGACCTTTAGTGATTTACTGTGATAATCAGAGTTGCATTAAACTCACGGAGAATCCAGTTTTTCATGACAGGTCAAAGCATATCGGGATCAGATATCATTTCGTCAGAGACTATGTTCAGAAGGGCGCTGTGAAGCTTGAGTATATTTCCACTGATGAGCAGGTTGCAGATCTTCTTACCAAAGCCTTACCACGGGGCAAGCATGTCTACTTCAGAGACAAGATGGGTGTGGTGAGGAACACCTGCCTCGGTAAGAGGGAGTGTTGAAATTTGGTACCGGAGGACAGGTGGTTCCCTTAGGCTTTGAGCTTTGGCCTAGGGAAAAGTGTCCAAAAGAAATTAATTTTTCTCCTAAAGTAACTTTATAATTTTTATAAAGTTAAATCTAATTTAAAAGTGACTTTAAGTGATAAAGTTACTAAGTCTAATTTTAAAGTGACTTTTATAAAGTCAATGAAAAATTAGAAAGGAAAAGTGACTTTGGAAATAAATGACTAAGTGGGTCTTTATTAAAGTGGGGTGAATTAAAAAATAAAAAGTGAGATTTAAATGAGCATTTAATCTCAGCCTTAGATCTCAATCTATTTCAACCATTGGATTTAGGGATCACCCAAAAGTCACTTGGATCACCCAAAAGTCACTTGGGGTTAGATTAAAGGAGGAAAATGAGGAAAAGGTCATTCATTCTTTCATGAGCAGATTGGGAGAAGGAGAGCAAGAGAGATTTCTGAGCAGGGAGGAGAAGGAGGCAGCAGCTTGGCACACATTCCAAGGCAGCAGTTGAGCAGATTTGTATAGCTGATTCAGCACATAGTGAAAGGCAGATTTTGGCACGATTTTCGAGGAGTGGTTTGCACAAAAATCGAGGAGTAGTTTGCTGATTTTTCTGCACGCAAAACGAGGGCCGTACAACACATTTATTGCAGGACGTACAACGCATTTAATGCTGTTCGTACAGCTGCATTTAATGTTGAAAGTGGGCACGAAAATTGAGGAGGCGGTACAACGTTTATTGCTGTCCTGTTTGCTGTAATTTCCAGATTGCTGTGAGGCACGGGAAAAGAGATAAGTTGTAAATTTGCTTGCTGATTTTTTGCTGAATATTTCTCACTGTAAAAAGGCAATTTTCAGAAATGAAGAAGAGCTCTCGAACTGGTTTTCCCAAGAGTTGCAGGGAGTTTTTCCAGGGTCACATTGACCAAAAATCTCAGTGTTTAAATGTGTTTTAATGGCTGTTTATTACTGCTGATTTTTATTTCTGCAATTTCCAGCATTCTGTAAAATTTCCAGAATTTGTTTTTTCAGCAAATTTATTTTTTCTAGCTTGTTAAATGTATGGTTATGGGAAAGGACATTTAACTATATGGGAGAAATAAGGAGGAACTGAAAACCTAAGTTGCACGAAACGGGGAAACGGAAATGAGTTTCCGAAACGGGAAGCGAAACGAAACGCGACCTCCCAAAATTTTGGAAACGGGGAAACGCGAATATATATAATAATATATATATATATTAAAAATATTTAAAAATTATTATTATATATATGTGCAATCATAAATTCTCCTAAATAGTGTGATGAGATAATGAGACAAACTGCTCTTTTATAACTTTAGAATAGGTTTTTAGAACATCTCGGAAACCTAAAAAAAATTAAAAAACAAATTAAAAAAAAAAAATTTAAAAAACAACACATAAATTTGGGGAAACGTGGCTCGTACGGCTTGGAAACGCGTTTCCGGCCGTACTGCCACGTTTCCGTTTCGGGAAACGTGGCAGTACGGCGGAAACGCGTTTCCAGGCCGTACGGTACGCGTTTCCGGGTTTCGTTTCGTTTCCCGGGAGGAAACGACCCCTAGGGCTACGTTTCCTGCAACTTAGCTGAAATCCGGGGTGGGAAATGAGAAATTTCTACAGTTAGCTCCATATCTTTTCCAGATTAGCAATCACATCAGCATTAAAATAAACTGCAAATAGAACATAAACATAAATCGCAGAAGGCAAGCCAAGACAAGAGGACACAAGATGTGGCGCTAGCCAGGGACAAACCCCAATGTGGAGAACCCTTGATCAATTTTTCTTATATGTTCTTCAATATTTCAACAGAGAGAGAGAGAGATAGTACGTTTACAACAGAAGTCAACACTTTGACTTATCTAGATAAGAGCATAGATCATCTCTAAGAAGATGATACATGAGATCAGTTGAAGACATGTTGCTTCAACTAATTCTCCAAGGTGACTCCTTCACCTATCGTTGTGCTGCATTTCGTCATCATGCTGCACCTTACCGCGCTGCACTATGCTGCACCCATCATCACTATGCTGCATCTCATCATGCTTCATTAATCATCACTGTACCCATCACTGTACTGCATTATGTGCCATTGTTGCACCATGTTGCCATCTTGTGCTATGTGTTGGCTGCACCTTGCATGCTTGTTGTCCCTAGCATGCTTGTTTTTGCATGCTAGTTGTCCCTTGCATGCTAGTTGTAACATTGCATGCTTGCTGTATTTGCTGCTAAGTACCATACAATTGTGTCAATGTTAGTTATCTGTCCTTTGCATGCTGCTCTTCTTCAGAGACAGATGCTCCGGCTGTTTCGGCAGTTCCCGGCACTTCTGGCTGTTTCGGCAGTTCCCGGCACTTCTGGCAGTTTCGGCTATTCCCGACAGTTTCGGTTGTTCTCGGTAGTTACGATAGTCCCGACAGTTCCAACTTTTCTGGTAGTTTCGGTAGTTGCAGCATTTCCGACTTTTCCGGTAGTTCCGGCTTTTCTGGTATTTCCGGCTTTTTCTTCTTTTCCGACAGTTCCGGCTTTTCCGGCAGTTCCAGATTTTCCGGCAGGTTCGGCTTTTCCGTCTTTTTTGGTAGTTCCGGATTTTTCATCTTTTCTGGCAGTTCTGGCTTTTTCGGCTGTTCCGGATTTTCTGGCAGGTTCGGCTTTTTCGTCTTTTTTGGCGGCTTTTCGGCAGTTCTGTCTTTTCCAGTAGTTCCGGCTTTTCCGATAGTTCCGGCTTTTCCAACAATTCTGGCTTTTCCGGCTTTTCTGGCAGTTCCGGCTTTTCTGGCATTTCCTGCTCTTCTGGCTTTTCGGTAGTTCTGGCTTTTCCGGCTTGTCTAGCAGTTCCGGATTTTCCGGCATTTCTTGCTTTTCCGGCAGTTCCAGCTTTTCCGGCTTTTTCGGCAGTTCCGGCTTTTCCAGCTTTTCCGGCAGTTCCGGCTTTTCCAGCTTTTCCGGCAGTTCTGGATTTTCCGGCAGTTCCGACTTTCTGGCCTGTGGATCAGGGCAATGTTATTCCTTAGGATCTCTCCTCCTACTAAAACCCAAAGACAAGTAGAGAGAGGAAGAGATCCCAAGTGTGTTGAAATGACTTGAAGGCCACCTCTATTTATACTAAAATGTTGAGCACATGTGGGGTTTATGTGGTTGCTGGCCGATCTTGACAAATTGTCTTATAACGCAAATAAATTCATAACTCCATGAATACTTATCGGAATCGGATGATCTTTAGATCAATCCTACACCTCTCGATGAGAGGGGTCCAAGAAAAATATCAGCTACCATAAATAAGATCACCCACATAGAGTTTGGCCCTAGTTGCCAATTTTAACTGTTTTGGATTTAATATTTCCCATGCCATATTCCTATATAAATTTCAAGCTAAAATTTAAGAAATGAAAATTTACTGGATTGCTACTGTACAGATATGTACATCAGCATATGGAATGGATTTTAGGGGCACGGCCATACGGACTTGTAGCTGTGGTTGATATGAAACAAGGTACATGGTGCTAGATTGTTAATTGGCAGCAGATAGGTTGTATGGCACAACAACCAGTGTAGTTATGTATGTTTTAGTACAAGTTTGTGCACATGAATTTGAAGATGAATTTGCACACTTGACACTTAAGTACAAGTACAGATTGTATATTGGCAAATTTTTCTTGCCTATGATTGCATGGAAGACTAATTTGATGGCTAAGTGGCAGCATACAATGATTGCAGAATTATAATGGATTGTACAGACTAATTTGATGGTAATTTCAATTTGTATGGGAAGATGTAATAATTGAACACAACAGTGGAAATGTTAAGAGCAGCAATTTGATGATTTAATCTGCATAATTGGCCATGAAACGGCATTGATATAAAATGAGATATACAAGCTCGTTTATCTCTGACATTGCAAGAAAATTTCTACAAATATATGAAAGACATATTGAATAAGAAATGATTGATAGAATGAATAAGAATGATGAATTACAATGGGCCTCGTGATTGTCTACTTATATGGATTGGTTGGTCACGAGGTCAAGGGGTTTGTGCCGCTTTGACTTTTCATTAAACTAATTACATTATTATTATTATGTTTACAATAGATCACATCCTTTCTTGTGGTGTGATCCATATACTTGGCACATTGCACGTTCATGCATGGAGTTGATTGCCTTGGGATTTGCACATTTGGATTGGTTACATGCATCTCGTGGACCACTTGCTATTTTTGGAGCATTCTCCTAGAGGCTAGGAGCACTATTTTTTTGTTATATCTCTCATACGCCTTGGAGCACATTTGTGAACTTTCTTAGGTGGACCCTTGAGCACATTTTTTTGATTGTATCCATTATTGGGTGGAGAGTTCTTGTGAACAACTTGCATGTTGACTTGCCATGCTTATTTTTGTTTGTGCTCCCTCTCTTGGAGACTCAGTGTAAATTTTTCCTTATTACTGGGGGACAATGGATTGATAAGGGATCTAACTACTCCAATTTTATATTATTTCTTTAAGTTCTTAGGGAGGCCTTTTTTTTAAAGTTATACCAGAGAAAATAAATCTTTATATCCATATTGAAATAGATATAAATGCTTCTGTCCATATGTAGTGTCCAAAAAGACTCAAAATAGTGCCTACTTTACGACTCCCTGATCTTCTGTATTCAAACAAATTCTGAACACATACAGGTCATACCACTTTCACAGACCCAAAACATTTGATGAAAACAAACTCCTCAGATAACTGAACCTATCTTAGCCTTACTTACACTGATTACATTGTTCCAAATATTTTTTAACCGAAAAATAATGACTTGTTAGGGAGTTAGTTGGCCAAAAATGATTTTTTATTGTACGAGAGTAAAGGTTCACTCTATAAAGGCAAGCTTTCTCTCCATTGTAATGGCTGTTGGGAATTTGGGGATTGAGGATTTCTCCCATCTGTACTTGATTTGTACATCATATGATTGGAGCTTGAATGGAAGATTGGAGGTATACTATCATTTTATGTAGGCTTTCATTGTGTATTTTATTTTCATATTGTTTATTTTTGTATTGGGAAACCCTTGCTACATTTTACAAGTGTCTTGTACTAAGATGATATAATTTTACCAATGTCCAACTAATGACCACAAAAGTAGGTTAGTGGGGCTGAAGAATACAACCAATCTGAATACAATGTGGGAGTGCAAGTATATCCCCTAGAGAATACCGAAAATAATATAAAGAAATAAACATGCAGTAGTAAAGCCTCAAAACACATTCATTTGGATAGAGTAGTGTGGGGATGTTGTTGAAGCTAGTGGTAGCTTCAGAAGGTCTTTTGCATAGGCTTGGTGTCTTAGCATGTGGGAGATGATTTATTGCCTCTCTAGGTGCTTGCTTGGTGGAGTAAGTGATTTATGTCTTCTTTCCTAAGTCTAACTTAGGAAAAGTACAATAATTAAAGTCAATTAATTATTGTGGACTATTAAGTCATTTTCTAAGGATAAATAATTTAATTATTTAAGTGACTTAGAAATAATCTCAACCATTGATCTCCAAGATCTTCTAGAAGGGAGATTAGGGTTAGGGATTTGGACTTAATGAAGATTATAAAAGAAGCCTAGTAAAGAGGTGAAGACACGACAACAACACAAGAGCTCAAGAGAGCGAGTCATCATAGAGAGCAATTTTCTCTAGTGTGAGTGGCTCAATGGATTGGAGCGCAAAGGAGGAGAAGTATGGGAGAATTAAGGGCAGATCCAAGAGGCCGAGTTGAGGAGATTGTAGGGCCAAGATGCTGGAGGAAAGTTGATTTGATTTGGAGAAAGCCAAATTGTTGGGGGGCTGAGTTTCCTAGGTGCAGTGATAACTCGTAGGGAGGGCGCAGGTCGATTTTCTAGCTGATTGATTGGGCTGAATTTCTCCAGGTTGATTTCTTCCAGAGGCTGATTTCCAGGAGGCCGAATTCCTTGGGCCAAATTCATCCAATGGTGGCCGAGTTACAAGTTCTAGTTTTTGTATTTTTCCTTGTATCTCTATGGGACAAAAACCTAGATTTTCGAGATTAATAGGTGAATTATTTTTGCAATGTGTGATTGATCTCTCTGATTTAAGTTTCGTTGCGTATTTCATTTCTGGAAGTTAAAAATACCAACGATTTTATTTTTAGGTAATTCAATATTTGTTTCGCTAAATAAATAAATTGCTGGGAATAAAATTGATTGTCATGAGAAAATAAATCTGGCTAGTTTTTCGAAAATTTAGCAGATGTTATCCTTATTATTGCTATTGTTGTTGTATTAACAATTCATTTAATGAACCCAATTTTTACTGGATTAACATAACCTTATTTTCATAACAATGCTTTAGAATGGCATCTTTAGCATTCCAATGTAATTTTCTCCTACAAATTTCAGCAAGCTGAGGCTGATTTGTGGCAAGCTTAGCAGCCCCATTGCCTTACATTTCCATGCACATATCCTCTTTGATCTATGAATCCTCGACTTCATTTGCCCAAGGTGTGATTAGGTACTTGGTCTTGAGGTTTTCCTTCAATCTTTTCTTCTCACACCATTTATTCTTCCATTATACTACATCCATTTGCTCTGCCTATGCTAACTCTACAATAAGTCACCTTGTAGCTTCACTGTATCTTTTTAGCAATCATGCCTTTAGGGAAGACCACCTTGAGTTGGATAAGAGTGAACCAAAAGTGAGGGGAAGAGTTATTTTTGTGGTGGTGGGTAGCCTTCTTGAGTTGCACAATACTAGCTCCTTGATGCTTGGGACTTTACATCATTCGGGGCTGCTAGATTTTGCTATAACACTACTGATCATGTGTTAACATGTGTTATTTGTGCTTTTCTATTCTGTAATTTATTCTCACCTGTTTTGAGTGACTTAATGTAAATTGATCACCAGCCCATTTTATTGTGTTTTATTGGACACATGGTCAACCTTTATCACTCTCCCCACCATTTTGTACACATTATAAAGTAAAACAAATGAGTGTACATTGTACAACAATTTACAATGTTGACAATCTCCTCTCATACTTACAATCATTATCTCTTATGCTTTTGTTATGTGTATCTTTCTTCTATTTGCTGGTGTTGTGCACATATAATATGTGCCTCAACAAATAGATTGTCAAGTAAAAATAGACTTCCCATTAAGCTAATCTAGTTGCAGTCCTATCATGGCTAAGCTACGCCCATGCAAACTAACTATAGGAACTAAAGAGGGACATCTAACCATCAGTTCAGGAGCATCAACAAACTTTGTGCATAGAACTTGGACACAAAATGAGTAGATTATAGCATGAAGGTATCTCCTAGCTGTTCTGAACCTGCCATGGGTTCTGTCTAATTGATCTTCACAAAAGACCCACACCTTCTGAATAGAGCCTCTTACTCCTTGCACTCTGCTTCCCTTTATGAGCATGGGACAAATCGTCCTTCACAGGATGATCCACTTTTGTGATGCCACAAAGATGTACCTTCTTTCAGATGTTGTTGTTGTCTAGCTCAGATACAAATCCATCAGCTAGATGCCCATCATGAGCTTCCTCTCTAGGGCCTCAAATATTAGTAGATTTTTGATTGAATGTCTCTGAGCTCCTCCCAAGATCACCTATCTAGGACCTTTCAACCTGGGAACTCTTTGGAGGACATTGGTACTTACGCAGTGATTGATAAGGATGGAGATGACTCTTCTCTCTTCGCTATATCTACCTCTATATCTAATGCTGATTAGAGCTTCTCTCTTTTTTGGGGTTGATCATGAGTCACCCTTCTTTACTCTCTTTCCTTTCATGTTTTTCTTGCATCTTGATGCAGGGGAGCCAAGACCCCTTTGCCATTTAAAGTCGCCGGCAGGATATCTCAGGCAGAGAACTAATGCCCTAGCCAGCAAAGAATTCTCATCCACATTGATATTACCCACATTCTCATACATTCACTATTGCAGAGCTCTGATATCACTTGGCACATGAGGATAAACATCACTGCCTGAATTTTAGGGTATTTCGCAGTGGATTCTAATCTGCATACGATACTGAGAAACACATACTCTACAACAATGAATGAATCCTAAAAATGTTAGAACTATAAAAGCCGTGCATCCACCATAGTCTGCTCTAATTGGATGCTATAGAACACAAGTCTGCACTAACCCATCCTTCTTGTACAGGCATTGTCCTTCTTTAGTAGAAATGAACCTACTCACAGACCATCCCACAACAGAACTGAGTAATGGTTCAACCCACTAACTGACATTTTATGGGCGATAGACTCCAACAAGCAACCTGTGTGTTATGGGCCCACAGTGTTCCCCTACCCAATGATCCTACACACAGGTGAGTAAAACTTTAACAACATATAGAGAATCACAGTTCAATACATGATCTTCACGCAGACCCTTGTTTGCAGAGCTCCCCGATTCAGAATAACTTAATATCTAGTTGACATATTTTTATAGAGATGTATGATGATAGGAATTCACAGCAGAACTGTTCTCCACAAGAATAGACGCTGTTTATTATTGACATCCATACATCATAAATCATTCAAATGCAATCTACAACAATAATACATAATTACAAAGCAATATAATCACACATATTCAATCACTGATATGCATGAATGTTTATGCGGAAACCTGAAGGTAAAAACCACCATCTCAGTGATCGAACCCACTCTTTCTCTTTCTTTCTTTCATTTCTGTGGAATATTTACAATGGATCCATGGACATATATCAGTTTACAAGCTCATTGGGTTGCCAGGCCAAATGCCATGTCAACCTTTACCATTACCTTTGTCCCTCTTGAGGTCTCCTGTCTTCTTCTTTGAGCAACATATTCTTGTTATCATTCATGCTGTATCTGTTCCTTTTCCTCAAACTGTTTGTCTTCAACTTCTAAATGGTCTGTTCCTATGCTCTTTTCAGCTACCACCACCCATGCCCTTTCATTTCTAGCTTTTGTGTTTTGGTTTCCAACTTGAGATCAATCTCTTCCCAATGATTCTTCTTTTACAACGTGACCTTTCAGATTCCACTCAGCCGGCATGTTCCTTCTTCAACTTGGCCTGTGGATTCCCTTCTACATGTGTGGACAGAGTTCCACTTGGCCGCTTTTATTTTCTTTCAGTTCTGGTTCCACAACTTTGACTTGGGGAGTTCTTTAGCCAAGAGAAATTCCACGCGGTCTGTGGTGCAAAGCTCCTAAGCCCACAACTGCTTATGTACCCACAGTCCCGTTCTGCAGCAACTAGTTCTAGGCTTCCAACACCCATTGGTTTCATGGTAATCACACTTCGTTCCCTGTGCCATTCTACTCCATAATGCTCTTCATTCTGGCTATGCAAATTACATCATCCCATGGTCCACACCTTCACTTATCTACTGGAGTCCATTAACTGTGAACTCTATTTCTACTTCAGACAAGTCCATCACAGTGTGTTCAAGCTGGCATATTCAAAATGATGTCAATTCTCCTGCATCACATCTATTTAGCTTGCAGCTTTCAAGTGCCCTTTGCACTTCCACATTATGTTTCTTATTTGCTGTTTTCTTGTGATAGTTCGTATCCTATTGTATCTTGAATCCATTAAAAGGTAAGTCCTTTGGTATGGGATTTTTGTTTCTTTCTATAATTGTTCTTTCAAAGCCTGAACATAATTTTTCTTGTGCCTTGTATTCTTTTCTAATCCTGGTATATTTTGATTGCATGGTTTCTGTGTGTCTGTGTGTATAGTTATAGTTTTATATTGCCAATTAGTACTTTTTGTCCACTAGGCAGACATGTTTACTATGATTCAACTTTTTAGGTGGAAGCACTGAACCTTTCTAATCTGCTTGCAGTATGGTGAAGTAGATATCGATGGATCATTAGTTGCTTCACAGATGAAAGGAGCTGAAGATATTGTAATGCTCAATAATGGTTGTCTCTGCTGTACAGTAAGAGGTGATCTTGTGCGAATGCTTTCAGATTTGGTGAAAACAAAGAGAGACAAATTTGATCATATAGTTATCGAAACAACAGGTGAGATGGTAATTTGCTTTTTCTTTATATGTATGATTCTTATGGAAACTGCAGTTTAGTATTGAGAAATCCTCTGTTTTTGAATATATTTTTTATTGAGAAATAGAAAATCGTGTTAGAAGTTTTTGTATTTTGAAAAGCGTTTTGAGTATTGAGTACATACCATGACATGTAGATTACTCATTTTTGTTCTTTGACTTGATAAATAGATATAAAATTAAACATTTCATTAATTTCCACATTTATAATGTAAGATGGAAAGGACATTATAGCTGCATTTCCACTGATGCTTCTATGGCATGTCATCTGAACAAGGTGTAAGCAGGTTGCTGGAGTCGTTGGGCGCGTTGGTAATACCACAATATCAAGAAAGCTTTGACCTGACTTTTGATATCAACAATTTTTTATTGAACTAAGCTTCTGTAATATCCCTCTTGGCGAGATTACCCTTAGGGTGCAATTCTGAGCTAGGGTTTTCAATAAACCATGAAAGAATTGTATTTCATAACAGTAATGCAATATTCATCAATATATGAAACGGTGTTGCTTTACAAGGTAGTATAGTAGAGAACTCAAGCAACAGTAGACTCCACAAGCAACCGATATAAAATACGACTGATTCAACAATTAAATTAACTGACTTACAACAGTCAACAATTTCCCAACAGGGATATCAAATCAAACATGCTACAGACTGTGGCTGTCCCCTTGCTGCCACAAAACCATATCAGCAGACCTTACTGCTAACTTGCACCCTTAATAACCCTTGCGTCCTCCTGATCGTGGCCCCTTTGGTCACTTGCGGCCCCAGCAAATGGTCTCAGCTACCACAGGAAATTAGCCCTCAGCCTTCTGCTGCCACAGGGAGAGATCATTCATCTCCTCGTTGCTTCAGAAAGGCAGTCTGTTAATTTTTTCTTAGGGCTATATTGTTCTTTGCTTAAGATAACTGCATCACATCATTTACACATTGAATTCACCCCACAACAATATAACATCATTACATTATATGCAATTATGTAGAAATAACAACATCATCAGTAATGCAGCGAACACCAGAAGAAAAACATGCACACAGAGAGACACCAGGGTTGGTCGAAGACCAGGGAAAACCCCACAAGGGGTAAAACCCAAAATTCTTCTTCTTCTTCTATTAGATTTCATCAATTGTTCAACGGTGATACAAAGCAGTGTTGCGAACATTGCGATTGGGATTAAATTGGCGAGGGGAAAAAATAGGAAAAAAATTGTAAAAATTGGGAAAAAATCGGAAAATACAAAAATATTCATTTTTTCTCAATTTTTTTAATATCTAAAGCATCTAAAACATAAAATAAATACATTGACACATAAATATGATAAAAGAACTAATATGTAAGATGTGTAATATCATTTCTATTGCTACATCACACATAACAGTGAATCATGCCCTGAATAGTAAGTCCTGACTCCTAAGTCCCAACTCAGCGTCAAAATATCAACAAAAAATATAATAATGTATCTCATATCATGAGTCATAATGTCATATACAATGAAATGAACCAAATAACTAATACTACTGATTTCCTCTGCCCCTCTTGCGAGAAAATGCAAGCTTTTCCTTTCCCTCTAGATGTAGATACCGGTGGAGTTGGTAGTGGACTCTGTTGTTCTCTAGAAGTTGAAGAACTAGGAGCTACAGGAGGTGGACCACGCCCTTTACTAGTGGCAGGGGTAGCCTGGGTAGGTGTTGTTAAAATTGGAAACTAGGGCCAAACTCCATGTGGGTCATCTTATTTAGGGCAGATGATATTTTTCTTGGATCCTTCTCATCGAGAGGTGTAGGATTGATCTAAAGATCATGCGATTCCGATAAATATTCATGGAGTTATGAATTTATTTGTGTTATAAGTCAATTCGTCAAGGTCGGCCAGCAACTAAATAACACCCACATGTGCTCAATGTTTTAGTATAAAAAGAGGTGACTTGATAGTCATTTCTACACACACTTCACTCTTGATTTCTCTCCACTTGTTTTGGGTTTTAGTGGAAGAGAAATCTAAGAGAGGAAGCCCTAAACGCAGAAGGTAAGGAGCCCTAGTAAGAGCCCTAGATGCAGTCAAGTAGGAGGGCTACTCGCTGCCCTGGTCTCTAGAAGTCCTAGATGTAGTAGGGGAGGAGCCCTAGCATGATCTATGCATGACCTAGCCGCAGTCCTAGATGATCTACACATGACCTAGAAGCGATGAGGGGCAGGGTCCTCGAGGTACCCAGCCTCTTGGATTAGACCTTTCTATGGGAGCTTCGAAGAGGAGTAGCAGTACTGGCATATGTCAATAGAAACGGATGTGGATGCAGCGACAGAGGGAGCTACAGTGCATGATTCCCAGGACAACGTGAGGCAGTAGTGTGAGAAGCATAGGAGTGTTGCACCAGTGCAAGATGGCACAGAGACGTGTGCAACGGTGCGAGATGCATAGAGTTGTTGCAACAACGCAGAGCTCAAAGAGGGAGCACTTGTTAGTGACAGAGGTAGCTTTAGCATCAGGAGTGTTTCTCGCCAGACGGAGATGTCAAAGTTAGGAGATCACTTACTTACTTCTCAGTAACTGAGTTGTAGTGCAACAGTTAGCAGTGGTAGTGCTATGGGAAGCACGATGCAACATGATGAGAGGGGTTGCAGTGCAGATGCAACGGTGGCAGTGGCAGGGCCATGGGCAGCAGCACAGATGCAGAGGGAGTTGCAGTACGGATGCAGCAGTGGCAGTGGCAGGGCCATGGGTAGCAGTACAGGATGCAACAGTGCAGATAATGGGCAGCAGGCCTAGCATCAGCATAGGGATTGATGCCGGATGATTAGCGTAGTACTCATTGAGGAGTATTGCTAGAGCACAATCCTCGCTAAGAGGGAGTGTTGATTTGGGGTAGCATCGGATGTGCTCTAACCACGAAAATTGGTGGAGAGGCTAAAGCAAAGGAGATCTCCAATACCCAGAAATGGTTTGGGCAGATTCTAAACAGTTTGGGAGATATTAAAATAATTAGTATTTTTAATGGAGTCCCTAAGTCTAAACTTAGGGAAAATAAAATATTAATGTGAATTAATATAAAACTATGTTAGAATGGTCCAAAAGTCATGGATCAAGCTAGATCTAATCTTAGCTGTTGATTAGGGACTTAATATCGGCCGTTGATTTGTCAACGAGAAAAGTATAAGAGGAGGCTTGAGGGTCACTTGGAGAACAAACCAAGAGATCAATATTTCGACTTTCTAGGGCTGGGTTTGCTGAGAAAGTTGAGGGAGTGATCAGAGTTGCAGCTGAGGGGCAATGAATACAAAAGTAGAGAGCCAGAGATAGCACCAGGAGGAAAAGCGTAGTAGCCGGAGAGAGGGACGCAGAAGTAGCCAAGGGTTCATGTAGAGGCAGCCAGGGCTCATGCAGAGGAAGCCAGGGCTCACGCAGAGGCAGCCAGGCGCTGCGCAGTGCCTCAAAGGGCCACCATGGGTGACGCAAAGGGCCAGAGGACTGATGCAGTGCCTCCAGAGGCTGACACAAGCCAAGCTAGAGCGACGCTGGGCTAACGCTGGGCCAGAGAGAGGCTGATGCAGTCCTTAGAGGCTAACGTTGGGGTTTCGTGGGGTAGATTGGAGTTGTGGAGCTGCCAGAGTGTTTATTTGGGGTTTCAACCGGAATATCTGCTTCCGAGTAGAGAGGTACTACTGTCGAGATTTTTCTCTGTTGGGTGAGCTGGATTTGGCACCCATATTGTATTCTGAAACTGCTTAATAAATGAAACCCTCAAATAGCTGCACCGGTTTTCCCGCATTGGGTTTTTCCGAGGACATAAGTCCAAAACCAACGGTGTCACTTGTGTGCTTGTTTCTGTTTCCTTTAGTTGATGGTCTGTAATGTGTTGAGCATACACTTGTATTTATTTACTGTCGAGATTTTTCTCTGTTGGGTGAGCTGGATTTGGCACCCAGATTGTATTCTGAAACTGCTTAATAAATCAAACCCTTAGATAGCTGCACTGATTTTCCCGCATTGGGTTTTTCCGGGAACATAAGTCCAAAAACAACGGTGTCACTTGTGTGCTTGTTTCTGTTTCCTTCAGTTGATGATCTGTAATGTGTTGAGCATGCACTTGTATTTATTTACAGTATTTACATGGTAAATAACTTGTTAATTAATAGAACAAGTAGGTAGGAATAAATCAGAAAGTACATGAAGGGTTTCTAACGGGTTAGACTTAGAAATTCCAACATGGTATCAGAGCGTGGTTGCAGATCACAGGAGAACTGAGGACATCAGCCGAGCAAAGCAGCAACAACAAAAAACAATTGTCCCGAGTGACATAAGCTGTTCCTAGCAGAGTAGCAGCAAGGAAGGGGTGACACAATGCTTGCGTCATCAGGATTGAGCTAGGAAGAGGCAGCGCAGAGGCTGAGGGAGGCAAAGACAGGCTCACGCAGAGGCCAGGAGGGCTGACGCAGTTGGCTGAGGAAGCTAATTTGCCGGTGCCAGGATTGTGCAGAGCCTAGGAGCTCTAACCTTCAGTTTGCTGGGGTTTAGGAGGTTGTGGGTAAGTTGCAGAGTAGAGCTGGTGGGGTAGTGTAGTCAAAACAGTACCTAACAGGGCAAGGCCAAGGAGGAGGGAGTTGCTACCTAGGATTTCTAGCTGAGAAATTCGGATCAGTGGTGCACCCGCACTAACGATCAGAGTGGGGGGCATCTCAACATTGGCAGAAGGGTTTCCAGGAGGGAAATCGAGGCTCAGAGGGAGTCACACCAAGAACTTCCAGGAGGGAAGTAGAGGAGCAGCGAGATGACAGTGAATGGGGTAAGAGACCAGGACAGACTGGACGAAGCCTCAAACTTCGTAGTCTACAAGGCTAGAATCCTATCCGTTCTAGATAGGAATCGTGTCAAGCACTTCACCTTGAGGACGATAGCTATCCCAGTTGACCCAGCTGATAACGACAAGTACGAGGAGGCAATGGCGAGGGCCAAGAGCATCATTCTTGATAGGGTCAAGGACCATGTAGTACCACATATTGTTGAAAAGGAAATGGCAAATGAGATGTGGGAGGCCCTAAAGAAATTGTACCAGCATACTTCTGTGCAGAGAAGGATGTTACTAGAAAATCAGCTGTGATCATACCAGATGCAGAAGGGAGAATAGATCGACCCCTTCCTCGGTCGATTGAAAGAGATCCGGGATCAACTGACTTCCATAGGGGCCACGCTGGATGAAGAATTGATGGTGAGAAGAACCCTGAACGCAGTCTCAGAAGACTGGGAGGTGTTTTTCCATAGCATACTGGGCAGGGCGACCCTTCCAGATTGGAAGGAAATGTGGGCTACTCTTCGCCAAGAAGAGATCAAAAGGCTAATCAAGGCGGGAAGCAGTGGCATGGGGATCAGAATTAAGAAAGAGGAGGAGGTGGATGCTGCCCTAGCATCTGAGGGAAAGCAGGAGAAACGGAAGAAGAAGGACCTCTCTAAGGTCAAATGCTTCCACTGTGGAGAGCTGGGTCATTATGCAACCCAGTGTCCAAGGAAGAAGAGCAAGGGAGAGGCCTCCGAGACCAAGGCTCCGCCAGCAAGGGTAGAGAAGGAAGTGGAGACAGATGATGATTGTGCCATGAGTGCACACACACCACTTGAGTGGAAGTGGGGAGACATTGAGCTGTAGTCAGGCGGACTACAAGCGATGAGGGACAGGATCCTTCAGGTACCCAGCCTCTTGGATTAGACCTTCTTACGGGAGCCTTGAAGAGGAGTAGCAATACTGGCGGATGTCAGTACAAACGGATGTAGATGGAGCGACAGAGGGAGCTATAGTGCAAGATTCCCAGGACAGCGTGAGGTAGTAGTGTGAGAAGCACGAGAGTGTTGTACCAGTGCAAGATGGCACAGAGAGGTGTGCAACGGTGCGAGATGCACATAGTTGTTGCAGCAGCGCAGAGGTCAAAGAGGGAGCATTTGTTAATGACAGAGGGAACTTCAGCATCAAGAGTGTTTCTAGCCTGATGGAGATGTCAGAGTTGGGAGATCAGTTACTTACTTCTCAGTAATTGAGTTGCAGTGCAGCGGTTAGCAGTGGTAGTGCTATGGGAAGCACGATGCAGCATGATGAGAGGGGTTGCAGTGCAGATGCAACAGTGGTAGCGGTAGGGCCATGGGCAGGAGCATAGAGGCAGAGGGAGTTGTAGTACGGATGCAGCAGGGCCATGGGTAGCAATACAGGATGCAACAGTGTAGATAATGGGCAGCAGGCCTAGTATCAGCAAAGGGACCGATGTCGGATGATCAGGGTAATACTCAATGAGGAGTATTTCTAGAGCACAGTCCTCGCTAAGAGGGAGTGTTGATTTGGGGTAGCATCGGATGTGCTCTAGCCACGAAAATTGGTGGAGAGGCTAAAGCACATGAGATCTCCAATACCCAGAAATGATTTGGGCAGACAATTTGGGAGATATTAAAATAATTAATATTTTTAATGTAGTCCCTAAGTCTAAACTTAGGGAAAATAAAATATTAATGTGAATTAATATAAAACTATGTTAGAATGGTCCAAAAGTCATGGATCAAGCCAGATCTAATCTTAGCTGTTGATTAGGGACTTAATCTCGGCCGTTGATTTGTCAACGAGAAAAGTATAAGAGGAGGTTTGAGGGTCACTTGGAGAACACACCAAGAGATCAAGATTTTGACTTTCTGGGGCTGGGTTTGCTGAAAAAGTTGAGAGAGTGATCAGAGTTGTAGCTGAGGGGTAGTGAATACAGAAGCAGAGAGGTAGAGATAGCACCAGGAGGATCAGCGCAGTAGCTGGAGAGAGGGACGTAGAAGCAGCCAAGGGTTCACGCAGAGGCAACTAGGGCTCACACAGAGGTAGCCAGGCACTGTGCAGTGCTTCAGAGGGCCACCGTGGGTGACACAAAGGGCCAAAGGACTGACTCAGTGCCTCCAGAGGCTAATGCAGGCCAAGCCAGAGTGACGTTGGGCTAACGCTTGGCCAGAGAGAGGCTGACACAGCGCCTAGAGGCTAACGGTAGGGTTTTGTGGGGCAGATTGGAGTTGTGGAGCTGCTGAAGTGTTTATCCGGGGTTTCAATCGGAATATCTGCTTTCGAGTAGAGAGGTACTACTACCGAGATTTTTCTTTGTTGGGTGAGCCGGATTTGGCACCCAGATTGTATTCTGAAACTGCTTAATAAATCAAACCCTCAGATAGTTGCACCGGTTTTCCCACATTGGGTTTTTGTGGGGACATGAGTCCAAAAACAACGATGTCACTTGTGTGCTTGTTTCTGTTTCCTTCCGTTGATGATTTGTAATGTGTTGAGCATGCACTTGTATTTATTTACAGTATTTACATGGTAAATAACTTGTTAATTAACATAACAAGTAGGTAGGAATAAATCAGAAAGTACATGAAGGGTTTCTAACGGGTCAGACTTAGAAATTCCAACAGTACAACTATGGCACATGGGATAGCTGTGCTAGCATGGTACAACTATGGCACATGGGACAACTGTGGTAGCATGGTGCAGCAATGGCACATGGGACAACTGTGGCAGCATGGTGCAACAATGGCACATGGGACAACAGTGGCAGCATAAGGTGCAACAATATGATGTGTGCAGCATGGTCATGAGGTCTAGCATAGTGATGATGGGTGCATCATGGTGCAGCACGGTGAGGTGCAACATGGTGACGAGGTGTAGCACAATGATAGGTGAAGAAGTCACCTTGAAGAATCAGTTGAAGCAGCATGTCTTCAACTGTGTTAAGCTATCTCATGTATCATCTTCTTAGAGATGATCTATGCTCTTATTTAGATAAGTCAAAGTGTTGAATTCTGTTGTAAATGTACTATCTCTCTCTCTCTCTCTCTTTGCTAAACTTTTGAAGAACATATAAGAAGACAAGGGTTTCCCCACATTGGGGTTTGTCCCTGGCTAGTGCCACATCTTGTGTCCTCTTGTCTTGGCTTGTCTTCTGCGATCTATGTTTATGTTCTATCTGCAATTTACTTTAATGCTGATGTGATTGCTAATTTGGAAAAGATATTGAGCTAACTGTGAAGATTGAAATAAATTACTTTAAGCATAGAACATACCTAAAATTAACATGGTATCAGAGCTGAGGTGAAGACAAAGCCTAAGCAAGAGTGAAGCAGTGATCACCAAAGATAGTTGGGAAAGGACAAAAGAGTCAATGGATTCCTCATCCCTTTTCAAATTCACCAAGGGTGAAGTCGAAGTAGAGAACATTATCAGAATGGCGCAATGAAAGCCTTTGATGGCCTACCTAAAGATCGCTTGAATGGGAAGTCTGGATCTAAGGGTGGAAGGAAAGGCAGATGCCTTGGTTGTAATAAGTCCGACCATTATGCGAAGATGTATCCGAATGGTAAGGACACATCACTTGATGATAACAATTAGTCCAGGGACATCGGAGGAATGACAGGTAATGCAGGTCATCAAGGAAACGACCGACTCTTCAAAGAAAGCAAGGAACCCTAGGTATGAAGAATCAAATGTTGTTTCTGATAAGATAACGAAGCATTATCTTATATTGGCCCTCTCCCCCAAATTCTTTGGGAATCCGGCGTATTGATTGTAGTGCTTCAAGGCACTTCATCAGATAGAAGGGTGCTCTCTCTAATTTGGTAGAGATGGAAACAATCTACTTGGAGTCGATGCCACCTATCCCGGAAAGGGTGTAGGGAATGTTACCCCTCAATTGTATAAGGGTAACTCGATTCTACATGAATCTCTTTTATGCACTTGATCGCAAGAAGAACCTGGTTTCCATTTCGGCAATGGAAGTCAAAGGTTTTAGAGTGGCATTCATCGATGGAAAGGTACGTGTTTAAAAATAGAATTTTCAAAAATGCTTTTACTCATGGGTTCAGGGTTGGCAATTTGTATCAAGTTGCAGGAAGTCCATTGGGGACCATGTCAATTGACACATCTCATCTATAGCACCGGAGGTCTACTTTATGGGGCCCTACCCAATGTGAGTAAGATGGTGTCAGGGATGCCTGAACTCAAGAAGAGCATGAAGGTACATGTCCAAGATGTACTAAAGGAAAATCTTATAAGGGGACCATTCCCCTCGTGTAGTAGGTCCATAGGTTTGGAACAACCCGAGGGGTTTGAGATTCATGATTGGGAATCTTATGTATCCAAGTGGAAGAAAGCCCTCTATGGCTTGAAGAAAACACCTTGGGCATAGTATGAGAGGATTGATAACTGTCTGAAGAAGTTGAGATTCACTAAGAGTGAAGCCGATCCAAACCATTGCTTGAAGGTTGTGGATTATAGACCTCTCATAACTGACACCTTATAAGGACGACCTCTTTCTGACAAGTGCAAACCCTCTCATTTGCAAAAGTAAGAGGCAGTTGGATTCCGGATTAGGAATGGTGATCTGGAAGCCTGTGACTACCTCGATGGATCTTAATTTTCAGAAGTTATGTGGTATGGATACCAGACCTAATTTGGGAAGTGCCTCTGAGTTTCTCAAACTCATACTAGCATTGATGTTCTTGGTGAACTCCCGTCCAGATATATGTTTTGCAGTTAGCATGGTGAGCTCATATATGGTTGAGCCTCACTAGATTGGTGCCAAGGATCTTCTGAGATATCTTCAGGGCACAATCTCTCATAGATTGAGATACACTGTCAGAAATATGAAGCTGCATGATTATTCGAATGTTGACTGGGCAGGCAGTGTGGAGGATCGCAAGAGCACTTCTGATTGCTAGCTCTCTTTGGGTTCTGCTTCGATATCCTGGATGAGCAGGAAGCAGAAGTCGGTTTCTATAAGCACCGCTGAGACCAAATACATAACTACGAGTATGACCTCGTGTGAAGCTGCTTGGTTGCGGAAGCTCTTCAGTGAGCTGTTTGAACTTTGTACACATGATGGATACCACCGCGATCTTCTGTGTTAACCAGAGGGGGATTTGATTATTGAGGAATCCCGTATTCTATGATTGCTCCAGCATATAGACATCAGATGCTACCTTATCTGGGATATGGTACGTCAATGAGCGAGGAGGCTCCATTGCATTGAGACTGATGTACAGGTTGCAGACATTCTGTCAAAGCCTCGAGAAAGGTCAAATTTGTGGCTTTCCCGAACGACTTGGAGTCGTTGAGAGACCCTCTTATGAGGGCCCTGCATGATGCATGCATTGAGCTCTGGGAGCTCGGGGGGGCTTGGGGTACTTCTTGGAGCAACAAGCAACCATAGGGCGACTCACCCTCCCCTGTGATACCCTGTGGCGACTTATCGACAGGATGGGTGGTTCTCCTGTTGAGGCATCCTACCCAGTGTGGAAAAAGCCTGCAAAAAATCCCGATTTAATCCTAAAAACACGATTTTTTGAACTAAACGATTTAATCCCCCGACTTTTTGGCGACTTTTTCACAAAGGAAAAAATCATGATTTTTTCCTTATAAATCGGGAGTGGACCCAAAAAGTCTGCCTCCCTTCCCAGGGCGTGGATAAAGAGGCCGCAAAGGTGAAAAAACTATAAATTGAAGCTTCCATCCATGCATTTTCAAGTTATTGCATTGTATTGTTTGTCATACTTCTTGCGAGCATAGTAGTCTCATTTGTAATCTGTTAGTTTTGAGGTTAAGATATGTTTTTGTTTTCCAAGGAAAAACAAATCTTTATACTTCATATTTCTAGTTAGAAAGCAAAGTATACATTGGCTAAGCCTCTAGGCTTTCAGTGATCTAGACTCTAACAACCACTACCCCTTCAAAAGATTACAAAAGTACCAAAAGGACAGGCATACAACAACCTTTCGTAGAAAGAACCCCACACCATCAAAAACATTGTTATAGTTGTTGAATGCTTCCAGAAGAAACAACAAAGAGGAGGTCATGAAGATCAAATAACAACAACCTGTCCAAAAAAACAAAACCAGTGCCTCAAAAAAGAACCCATTTTCAGACAGGAACAAAGTACTTGTGAAATCTTGTGACAGAAAAGATCCTTCCTGCAATGAGAGCACGTTTTGAAAGGGAATCTTCTTTAGTGGTGAACTCCTTGTAAATGTGGGGAAAGGTTATGTATCAGAAGTGGATTTTACCTCCAAGAGTTTTTGAATAATAGATGCCAAGGCTAGGTTAGTAATCTGACATCTACTGTTTTCTCAGAAAATAAGCAGCTTGGAGTCACCAAGCGTTAATTTTCACATCTACTGTGATACTCACTGTTTATTTTCATTGGACCTACCACCTGACACCTTATTACCCAAGTAGATTACAATCTATTGAATAAATGCATGACTTATTTCTTAATACAGTTAGTGGAAACAAAAATTAAAAGGGGAAGAGGATCTCAGTGACTGATTACTTGATGACTTTTAGATGACTCATGATATACATTTATTATATTTTTTGTTGATATTTTGACTCTTGAGAGTTGAGACTCAGACAAGACTCAAAATTCAGGAGTTGATTCACTATTTTGATATGTGATGTAGCACAATGCACTAGACTTCATATACATATTATATATTAGCTTACTTTACATGTTTATGTGGACATGCATTTATTTGATGTTGTGGATACTCTAGATGTTAAAAAAATAAAAAAAATGAATAATCTTGTGTTTTTTTAATTTTGCTGACTTTTTCAAAAAACTCCCGACTTTGACGAGTTTTTCAACTTTTGGACCCTTGCCGAATTAATCCCGACTTCGACTTTTTTCACATTGATCCTACCTATGCAGTCTGGTACTCATGGGAAGTACCTCTCATTTGGCCAATGAGCAGGGAAATGGGGCTAGGGACCATAGTAGTACTATCGATGGATGCATCGTTGTATCTACCGTACTCCCTATGCTAGGATGACCTCCATTGATCTGGGATCAATGAAACTGATCTTGGATCAATATGAGTGGTTTGAGACACTCTCTTGTGATATTGATCTGGGATCAATGAAATTGACTTTGGGTCAGTAAGAGTGACATAATTCACTCTTTTGGAACTGATCTGGGATCAGTGAGAGTGGTATGACACACTCTCTTCATATGGAACTGACTTCAGGTCAGTAGAGAATGGTATGAGACATTCTTGATCAATTCTTCTTCTTCATGGTTTCGCAGAGCAGAGCAGTGCAGGGCACTGATGGCAGAGATAATACAGTTGGATAGAGGGATCAACTGATGGAGTTCTCCCTAGTTGAGAGGGAGTGTTAAAATTGGCAACTAGGGCCAAACTCCATGTGGGTCATCTTATTTAGGGTAGCTGATATTTTTCTTGGATCCCTCTCATCAAGAGGTGTAGGATTGATCTAAAGATCATTTGGTTTCGATAAGTATTCATGGAGTTATGAATTTATTTGTGTTATACGTCAATTCGTCAAGGTCGGCCAGCAACTAAATAACACCCACATGTGTTCAACGTTTTAATATAAAAAGAGGTGACTTGATAGTCATTTCTACACACACTTCACTCGTGATTTCTCTCCACTTGTTCTGGGTTTTAGTGGAAGAGAAATCTAAGAGAGGAAACCCTAAACGCAGAAGGTAAGGAGCCCTAGTATGACCCTAGATGCAGTCAAGAAGGAGGGCTACTCGCTGCCCTGGTCTCTAGAAGTCCTAGACGTAGTAGGAGAGGAGCCCTAACATGATCTATGCATGACCTAGCCGCAGTCCTAGATGATCTATGCATGACTTAGAAGTGATGCCCTAACTCCTAACGCAGTGATGGAGGAGAGGCCTAAGTGCTGTCCTAAAGGAGATTCTGGGACAGTGTGATATGGAGGAGATTAAGGAGGCCAAGCCGTGGATGTTTTGAGGTCTGTTCTCTTGTAACAGGCCGAGTAAAGGGACCTTGCTAGGCTGCAGCTAAGACAACATTCCAGGGAGGAAAAGAAGGCAATGTGGAGCCCTCTAGGATCAATTTTGAGGGCTAGTTGCTATAGCAAGAAGGCTGAATGTGTTCAGGGCTAAACGCAGGTCTGTTGGGCAGAAAACAAGGTAAGGAACTCTGTTTTGAAGAGGGCTATAGGTGACAGTAAGGAATGTGGTAGGCCATAGGCCTAACCACTTCAAAACAGGTACAACATGGAAATGTTTGGGGCTGTATAGTGCCTAGAACAACAACATGAGTGGAGAGAAGCCTTACTAGCATAGGTCGCATTTCATAAGGGCAATTCTGGGCCAAGATTTGAGGACGGTTAGGGACTGTTGTGTGCCCTAACCAGTCCCAGAAATTACAGCTGTAATGAAGTGACAAACAACAATGTTTGTATGGTTTGTTGGCAGCAAGGTAGATGGGACAACAGGGACATGGTGCTTGCTGGAGCTTGGTACTTGGGAAAGCAAGCTATGACATGGCATGTAAAGACCGTAAACAGATGCAAAAACAGTAAGGGATTTATATCATGAACCTGTAAACAATTTCTTGAAATCTGACAAAATCAATTAACAAAACTGTTGAGGTACTTACCTGCGCCCCTGCGGTTGAAGATGCCTTCGGCTGCACTGCTACAGTTACCAAAAGACCGAATCCACCCAGCCAAACTGAGCAGAACCTGGCTGCTCAATCCAGTAAGCTTCTTAACAGAAGCCGACTATTCCCCCGTGCCCAAAACCTCAGAACAACTCAAGCTCTTCCTGTGGATGATTTCCTCCTCCTTCCCATTTCTTCCCTCTGTTTTTTTTCCCAAATCATTGTCCCGTGGTTTTATCCTGTTGTTTGGTGGTGGCCGCTCTTCCATCTGCAGCCCACCGCTCAGCCTGCTGATGACACGCTCCTCCCTTACGCATTCCTCCCTTATCTCTTTTAAGGTCGTGAATGTATATGTTTTATGTTTTTGAAATCATATTATATTTTTATTAAAATATTCTTTTAATATAACACTATATCGTATATATCACATTAAACATTATAAACATTATGATTTAATATATCACTTTGTTTTATTATATATTTTTTTAATATAACATCATAACTTTATACTTAAAGCCCCTTTTAATTAATTTCTTATATATATTTTGAAAATTTATTTTATTAATTTATTAATATAATTTTTATCAATAATCTAGAATATATAATTTATATAGTCCTCTTTTAAGATTTTCCTATACATTTAGCAATATTGATGAATGAGTAGAACCTCTATTCAAAGAAGTGTCATGGTATTTAGCACTTATAGTTAATTTAGTATATAATACTAGTGCAGTGTATGTGACACATGCATATGTAGCTATCATATGTATGTACCGTATGCCTGCTATTATTCTTGCGTTCTTTATATTTATAGATGGGTCGTTACATACACTCCCCCTTCAGAAAACTTCGTCCCGAAGTTAGAGTTTTTATCTTATCTGATTACTTATGATAGCAATTAGTACATTATTCTTAGGATTGTAAACTGAGGTTAAATTCTTATTTAATATAAGGAGACTATAAAATTGGTGTTTTGAATATTTTTAGGTTTATGATTTTAATGGTCATGCCTTGCCCTAACCAGGTTTCCAAGCTATTCTAAAATCATCCTATCCTTCCTAATCTCTTCCGCTCCCACTCTATCCATCCTCTACTGGAGTATGCCATGGCGTCAGTTTTACTGACCTAACCATTCATAAACTCTAAGGGTGATAGCGTCAGTTATACCGACCTGATTCCTAGTAGGCATCCGACAGTGATCATCACACGTCTAGGGGAGCGTGATTCGCACAGTCCTCCCATGACTCCAGGGTTCGGAGGATAAACGGTGGGCAACACCTCCACCCCTCCCAGTAGAATTAGGGTTAATACCCTATCATAGAATCTCTTCGAGCCTTAATTGTTCTGAGGTTCTGTCATCATGTGGTCATTTTGGTAACTGTTTATTATCTGCAATCATACACTTATCCATGCATTTATAAAATGTGCATTAGCATATTCAAAATAACTTATGTATAATTCACATATGTCAACTACAGTATAACATATTTTGCCATATTCTATTCATGTCATTGACTTTCATTTAAAATGTAATTATTCTTTGATTTCTATTCCATCGATCATATTGACATGTATAAATAAAACAGATTTATAATATCTTAATTCCTATCAGAAGTAAAATCATTTAATTGTCTTAAACTTTACTTTGACAACTATAATTTAGTAAGATCAATAACATATTTCGTTTTAGTATCCATGTACCAGCAGAATTTAAACATATATTATGTCACAAAATTTCACGTTTATATATAATCATTCAAAATGGTTTTGAGTCTCTGATTTGTAGTGAAGTAAATATATACTAAACATAGTTTAAAGTTCTTCAAAATTGACACAGATTAGGGTATTTTTGACATATGTCCTCTGTATCTTCCCAAGTAGCTGATCCAGGACTATACTTGTCCCATTGGACCTTAACTTGGTCTACCAGACGATTCCTGCGCTGTCGAACCCTACGTTCCAGTATACATAATGGTTCGACCGATATGATTCCCTCGTCCGATACCTGCAATTCCTTCCATTGAAGGTTATGAGATTGATCAGCTATATAATGTCTTAATACAGATACATGAAATACATTATGAATTTTATGCAAGTGAGGTGGCAGGGCAAGACGATAGGCGATAGGTACAACTCTTTCCATGACTTTAAATAGTCCAATAAATCGGGGTGACAATTTTGTCCCTTTTCCGAATTGAATAGTATTTCTTTTTGGTTTGATGCGGATGAAAACCTGATCCCCTACTTCATACTTCCTATCAGTTCTGTGAGCATCAGTGTAACTCTTTTGTCTATCCTGTGCTTCCTTTAATCATTGTTTAATTTGTCTTACCTGCTCTTCCATTTCATGGATTAATTCTGATCCTATTATTACTCGATCTTCTAACCTGTCCCAACTTAACAGTGTTCTGCAAGGTCTGTTGTATAATGCTTCAAATGGAGGCATTCCAATCGAACTGTGGTAACTGTTATTATATACGAATTCGACTAAAGGTAAGTACTTTTCCCAGTGTGATCGCTGATCCATAACATACATTCTCAACATGTCTTCAAGGACTTGATTTACTTTTTCTATTTGCCCATCAGTCTCAGGATGGTAAGCAGTGCTTAAATTTAGTTGAGTTCTTAAGACTGACTGCATGCAAGTCCAGAATCTTGAAGTGAATCGTGAATCTCTATCAGATATAATCTTTTTAGGTACTCCATGAAATCTGATAATTTCATTTATGAATACTCGAGCTACGTCAACAACTTCGTAAATATCTCTTACGAGAATGAAATGTGCGCTTTTCGTTAAGTTATCCACTACTACCAGAATGGCATTGTGTCTCTGAGAAGTAAGAGGTAGTCCAGTGATGAAATCCATAGAAATGATCTCCCATTTAGACATAGGAATGTCGTGAGGTTGTAAGAGACCCGCTGGGTGACAATGATCTGCTTTTACTTGTTGACATTCCAAACATTTTGCAACAAATTGAACGATATCACGTTTCATGCCCGACCAGAAGAAGAGTTTCTTGGTATCTGCATACATTTTCCCTACTCCAGGATGTGCACAATACACTACTCTGTGGGCTTCCCTAAGGATAGTGTCTCGAAGATCTTTATTATCAGGAATATACATCCTTCCATGGAATCGTAAGATTCCATCTTTTTCTAGTTCATATCCTTCAAACTTAGATTCTTTTGGCTTTTTACCCTCAAGACCAGATCTCACCTTTAAATACCAGCTATCTTTTATGAGATATTCTAGTACTCGTTGCCTTAAGCCTACTTTGATAGGTATGAGAGAGAATATCCGTGGTCTTCTGCTTAAAGCATCTGCTACTACATTTTCTTTTCCCTTAATGTATGATATTCCAAAGTCATATTCACTTAGGAATTCACTCCATCGCCTTTGTCTGGCATTTAAGTCTCTTTGGGTGAACAAATATTGTAGACTTTGATGGTCACTTTTAAGTATAAAACTTCGTCCCACTAGATAGTGTCTCCAAATCTTTAAAGCTAGCACTACAACGGCTAATTCTAAATCGTGAGTAGCATAGAGTTCTTCATGAGGTTTTAACTTTCTGGAAGTATATGCTATCACTCCTCTATCCTGCATCAATACTGCACCCAGCCCTTGTTTGGATGCATCAGTACATACCGTAAAATCTTTGTCCATATCAGGGACTCTTAGGATTGGTGCACTGGTGAGTAGTCTTTTGAGTTCAGAGAATGCTTTATTACATTCCTCAGTCCATTCATACTTAACACATTTACGCTGAAGGGTTGTAATCGGCTTTGCAATTTTGGAGAATCCTTCCACAAATCTTCGGTAGTAACCGACTAAATCCATAAAGCTTCGTATTTCATCTGTGTTTTTCGGTATTGGCCATTCCATGATTGCTTTTACCTTCTCAGGGTCTATGGAAATCCCTTCACCTGATATGATATGACATAAGTAATGAACCTTTTCCTGAAAGAATGAACATTTGGATAATTTTCCATACAACTGATGTTTTCTAAGGCAGGACAATACTATCCGTAAATGATCTTCATGCTCTTTCTTATTCTTGGAATAGATGAAAATATCATCTAAAAAGACTTGTACAAATTAATCAAGATATTCGCGGAAAACACTGTCCATAAACTTCATGAATACTACTGGTGTATTTGTTAATCCAAATGGTACCACAGTAAATTCATAATGTCCAAAACGTGTTCAGAATGCAGTCTTAGAAATATCGTTTTCAGAAATACTTAGCTGATGATAGCCTAATCGAAGATCAATTTTTGAAAAGACAGCAGCTACTTTCATTTGATCAAAAATATTATCGATTCGAGGCATAGGATATTGATTCTTTATTGTAGCTCGATTCAAGTCTCAATAATCTATGCATAATCTTAAAGATCCATCTTTCTTCTTCACAAAAATTACAGGAGCACCCCAAGGTGATATACTGGGTCGAATATGTCCTATATCCAGTAGTTCCTTCAATTGAATTTGCAATTCTTGAAGTTCTGGAGCTGTCATTCTATAAGGCGTTTTAGAGATCGGTTGGGTACCCAGTTTTAATTCAATAGTGAGATCCAACTCTCTTACAGGGGGTAATCTTGGTAGTTCTTTTGGAAATATATCTGGAAATTTAGCTAACACCGAATATTGTTCTAAGGATGGTCCTTTTTCTTTGCTTACTTCTTGAATTACATATACCTGACAACCTTTTCTTAAACAATGCTTCATTTTCATTGCTGATATGTAGCGTAAAGATACTTTTTCTCTTGATTCTTTGAATTTGGATTGCTTCTCCTTCATCATTTATACCTAGAATTCTTTTCCCATAACAGTCTACCCAAGCTTGATGAGCTTCTAGCCAATCCATACCTATGATAAGATCATAAGTTCCTAAGGCTGTGACATAAACTTTCAGTTTAGTCGTACAGACCCCTAGGTCAATTTTGCATTGATCCACACTTAAGCCCACGGATTGGAGTTCTCCTGAGGCCATTTCCACCTGTTTGAAATCATTTTGTCTGCGAGCTGCCAACCCACATTTGTTTAATGCATATGACGAAATGAAACTATCTGTGGCACCAGTATCAAATAAGATTTTGAGTTTTATACCATTAATAATACCTGAAGATTCCACTACAGTGGATTGATGTGCTGCTTGGTCGTTGCTGACTACTGCATGAATTCTATGATTACCTTGATTATTTGATATTGGTTCCTTTCCAGTCCTATGCAATATATTTGACGAAGCTTCTGGACAATCACGTTGAAAATGCGGTCCTCCACATCCCCAACAATTAAGCTGCGTTGATCCTCTTGAATCAGGACGTGAATTTCTAGATAAAGAGCTTCGTCCTCTCATGTTATTTCCTCTCGAATTTCTTCCTCTACTAGCAGTTCCACGAGATGTCCATGGACTGGTGTTTGATGATTCAGCGGCTATAGTGTTTACTGCCATGGGAGCTCTTGTTCCTACATTTCTTGGGGTAAATCTATTACCATAAGGTGGCCTCGAGCTACCTCCTCTGAAGAAATTTCGGGGAGTCTTTCCTGGAAATCCTGATTGTAAAGGTTCTGCTGGCCCTACATCTTTTTTGATCCCTAGATGTTCTTCCGCATAACGACCACATTCTACCGCCTCAGCTACTGATGATGGTTTCCACATGCTCACCAAGGCTCTGATGCGAGGATTTAACCCAAATATGAAGCGTTCAGCTTGACGTTCATCAGAATCTAAGTAGTGAATGTATTTTACAAGCTCCATAAACCTTATCTCATACTCTTCCACTGTTTTATTACCCTGAACTAAGGTATGGAAGGCTCTGGCTTGCTGTTGTTGAAAGTATGGAGGTAAATACTTTGCGCGGAATCTTTCCTCAAATAGTTCCCAAGGGACATTATCCGATGTAAGGTGCAGTTGCTTTTCCAGATTTCCCCACCAAATCAAGGCACTTTCCTTTAATTGAAATACAACAATTTTTTTTTTGCCGAAGAAAAGTATTCTCAATCTAAAGCATCTGTTCGTTCCTTCTAACCATGCCTCAGCGCGTTCACCTGCTCGACCTCCTGAAAATTCTGGGAGTTTAATTTTCTGAAGCTTCCTAGAAATATCTTCTTTTGATCTTTTGTGCTCAAAATTATTTGGTTCCGCTGAACTAGTAGCTAAGGGTTGAAGTTCTTCTTTGGTCTTAGCCATAGTTGATTCTTTTAATGTCTCCAATAAGGCTTCCAATGAGTTCATTATCACGGTCAACTCTGGTGCTGGAGCGATTGGTGTTGATAATGGTCTTGGTGGAGACGATGGTGATAGTGGTGGCGATGGGGATGATGATGGCGACGGTGGCGGCATTAATGACAGTGATGCTGCCCGATCACGTCGTCGTCGCTCATATGTCTTTACCATTGTAATGTTTCCTGTGTACATAATAAAATTCTATAAAAATTTGAGGTAGACATTCGAATTTAACATATAGTTTTCTTTTTGCAATTTCACATTCATAAACGGGTATAGTTTTTTTTGCTATTTTTATCTGCTAGGCAGATCTTACTAGTACCGAGGTCAAGGAGGGTGGTCTCGCGACCTCCTTGTCCTAATGCAGGGTATTCTATCCTAATATGAAATAATGCAAAAGTGTATGGTTATTAATGCCTAGGGTAGATCATCCAAAATTAATTACTAAGTAACATTCACAAAATTAAATATTTAAATATTAAATATCTCGTTATAATGAACATCGTCAACACCCATCACGCCTCAAACTATTACCTCTACAGAAGGACACACATAGTTACAATGTTGAATATGTTACTTAGATGTATACTATCAGAATATCAATTATAACTATAACATATTCATTGCAATTTATAAAAGAATTTTAAATTATTTTCATAAAAGAAATTTAAATTATTTTCATAAAAGAAATTTAAATTATTAAAAAACTCACACTTAAAAACTACTAATTTAGAAATTATCATGTTCTCTCAAAAACTAAATATTATTAGAAGTTACAAAAGCACATTTTAATCGAAATTGATATAAAACTGTTCGCCATGATGATTGCCATCAATCTAACTACAATGATTGTCAATAAACCAATATTTGACAACAAGAATTGATACGTTCTAGGGTAGGTTCTTCTAGAAACTAAATTTCAATGAGATATACCCAAAAGATTTGTGATGGCTTGGTAGAAATCTTTTCAATGGTGGACAATAGCAATGTATGTCAAAAGGCATTTTGTGTACACGATTCGTACTTCATAAGTCACTATCTCAAGAATGTAATAAAAGGATGATATGGATAAAGAGAATAATTTAAAGAAAATCCAAACCAAGGCTCGTTCGTGTATGAATGAACCTAAATCAAGACTCTCACTTGGATAGATCGATAAATGGATCTAATGAATAGCATCTTACTCAAATTTATCACCCTCCACTTGTTCTTTAATTAAAATACCATATTTCTTGCGGAAGAAACTATGAGGTAAGAAAAACAAGGCTTTAAACATACTTCGTTCAGTCATTTATTTTTATATGGAATGATATTACCTTTACGCACCCATATTAATCACAGGCACGGTTATAGCAATAGTATTGACACGCTAACGCTGGTAACTAAGACGCCGACACCCGACATGCGACCACCCGACAGATGGAACCATGCCGACACGCGGGTCACGGGTTCGAAATTTGTGGCGGGGATTCCTTCTCCTCCCACTCCAGCTGTAAGCGACTCTCTTATCAGTGGCCTTAATCACAAGCTTTGGGAAGCTTATCCAAGATACCAGTAGACAAAAGGGGCTAAAATAGCAGTGGCCGTTCGAGTCTCAACACCTCACCTTCATTCGTAGTAGCGGAATCACGGAATTAATGTTAACAGAATCCTGTTCCTACATCATCATATGAGAAGACAAAAGCTCAATTCAGTGCAGGCTCTGAGAATTCCGTTAATTTCACTGTCATTTGCATGGCACGGAAACAGAAAGCCCGCAGTAACATTTGCAGCCGTTAGGCAACTGCTTTTCTCAACAGCCTCCAGCGTGATTCCATGGATGCAGTGGTATTGATAGAAGAACAACGCGAGAAGCTGCGAAGAGTAGTAGATGAATGGCGCGGCCGGATTGTGGATAACCTCAGTCAGCTTCACGACAATCCTTTCGAGGCCTCTGCTGCCATTGATGTTGGCGATATAAACACCGACCTAATACATATTTTAACCGACCCAAAGGACAATTCAAGCTTGTTATGTCTGGTTGAAACTGACAATGTTTCACTCAACAAGTTCATCACAGTGCTTGCATACGATTGCCTTGAAATATCACGGCTTTCCCGCCAGGCATCAAAGAATGTGTATACACAACTGCTCTTGTTTGGTCATTCTAGTTCACATGAAGTTCCTTTTGGAAGGAGAGCCGCAAAAGGCATTTGGTCATTCATTGTCATTATTTATGGAGTTCTCAGAAAGCGTATGCAGGTTGAGGGAAGTACTGAACAATTTGGTTAGACAAGTTGATTCTATCTATTCGGCGGATACCAAAAACAACAAATTGTGTGCCTCATTCACTACCATCCATATGCCGAGTGTTTTTTCATCCTTTGCTGATGGCCTCACAGTTTTCCTTATTATGGATGAAATTATTGCCCAAAACAACCATGTAAAGCATTATGCATCAGTGTTTATGAGGATGTTGGACGCTGTGAAAATGGAACCTGACAAGTTTTGTATATCGGCTGAAAATGTGGACTGTCTTGAGCGTGTGGTCAATCAATTTGATGGAGTATTAGAAATTGGCCTTTTTCAGCGATTTGTACAGGAGAACTTAATGCTGAATGAAAGTACACAAAAGCTCAGGAGTAATAAACGATTTTTAGAAGAGAACTTTTTTGTCTTCGTGAGGGTTTGTTAGACATTCTTTCACGCCTAGATTCATTGAAGGAAGTGCCTTCTGAAAGAAGACGCATAGTTGGATATATGGCTTTATTTATACTGCAATCGTGGCTGACTGTGGAGCCTCCAGAAAAGAAAGGGGCAAGGGTGATTATGGAGGTCCTGAGAAGGCTGCCGGTGGTCCATGCAGATAATAACATCAGGTTTGTGCTCCTGGATTTATTGCTGGCACAACTTTTTTATATACTAAACCCATTTACGCAATGCCACTCAGGATGGTCCACTTCAAGAACAGAGGTGCTTGACAGAAAACATGAAAACTAGGGTTGGAATCTCTACGTAGCAGTTTCAACAGAAAATTCAAACAGAATTAAAATTCACAGAGAATTACACAATGCGTAGGGCCGGTAAGGTCGAAAGGGTTTAACCCGAGCTCTGATACCAAATGTAAAGACCGTAAACAGATGCAAAAATAGTAAGGGATTTATATCATGAACCTGTAAACAATTTCCTGAAATCTGAAAAAATCAATTAACAAAACTGTTGAGGTACTTACCTGCGCCCCTGCGGTTGAAGATGCCTCCGGCTGGGCTGCTACAGTTACCAAAAGACCGAATCCACCCAGCCAAACTAAGCAGAACTTGGCTGCTCAATCCAGTAGGCTTGTTAACAGAAGCTGACTGTTCCCCCGTGCCCAGAACCTCAGAACAACTCAGGCTCTTCCTGTGGATGATTTCCTCCTTCCCATTTCTTCCCTCTATTTTTTTTTTCCCAAATCACTGTCCCATGGTTTTATCCTGTTGTTTGGCGGTGGCCGCTCTTCCATTTGCAGCCCACCGCTCAGCTTGCTGATGACACGCTCTTCTCTTATCTCTTTTAAGGTTGTGAATGTATATGTTTTATGTTTTTGAAATCATATTATGTTTTTATTAAAATATTCTTTTAATATAACACTATATCGTATATATCACATTATGATTAAATATATCACATTAAACATGATAAACATTATGATTTAATATATCACATTGTTTTATTATATATTTTTTTAATATAACATCATAACTTTATACTTAAAGCCCCTTTTAATTAATTTCTTATGTATATTTTAAAAATTTATTTTATTAATTTATTAATATAATTTTTATCAATAATCTGGAATATATAATTTATATAGTCCTCTTTTAAGATTTACCCATACATTAAGCAATATTGGTGAATGAGTAGAACCTCTATTCAAAGAAGTGTCATGGTATTTAGCACTTATAGTTAATTTAGTATATAATATTAGTGTGGTGTATGCGACGCATGCATATGTAGCTATCATATGTATGTACCGTATGCCTGTTTTTATTTTTGCGTTCTTTATATTTATAGATGGGTCGTTACATGGCACAACATGCTAAACAGTTGGACAACAAGCAATCATAGGAGCAACAATGGATGTCTAAAATGGGACAACAATATGGCTAACATGGAATGGCAATGTCACTAACAGTGGGACAACAATATGCCACATGGGACAACAGTGGCTAGCATGGTACAACTATGGCACATGGGACAGCTGTGCTAGCATGGTACAACCATGTCACATGGGACAGTTGTGGTAGCATGGTGCAACAATGTCACATGGGACAACTGTGGCAACATGGTGCAACAATGGCACATGGGACAATAGTGGCAGCATAAGGTGCAACAGTATGATGTGTGCGGCATGATCATGAGGTCCAACATAGTGATGATGTGTGCATGGTGCAACACGGTGAGGTGCAACATGATGACGAGGTGCAACACAGTGATAGGTGAAGGAGTCACCTTGGAGAATCGGTTGAAGCAACATGTCTTCAACTGAGTTCAACTATCTCATGTATCATCTTCTTAGAGATGATCTATGCTCTTATTTAGATAAGTCAAAGTGTTGACTTCTGTTGTAAATGTACTGTCTCTCTCTCTCTCTCTGCTGAACTATTCAAGGACATATAAGAAGAATTGATCAAGGGTTTCTCCACATTGGAGTTTGTCCCTGGCTAGCGCCACATATTGTGTCCTCTTGTCTTGGCCTGTCTTCTGCGATCTATGTTATGTTCTATCTGCAATTTACTTTAATGCTGATGTGATTGCTAATCTGGTAAAGATATTGAGTTAACTGTGAAAATTGAAATAAATTGATCTAAGCATAGAACATACCTAAAATTAATAGGTGTCACCTCCTCCTCTTGTTGCTCCTCCTCCTCCTCCGCCCCCTCTATGCCTTCCACTACCTCCTGCTCTAACCAATCATCGACAGACTCCATGAGAGGCCTCTCGGTCTCAACCCTCCGTGCAACAGTGGTGTCAATCCCATCCAATGACATGGACTCCATATCAGGTGTCCTCTCAAGTTGCCTCACCCACAATCGAAGATTGTAGTAGACGTAGACGATGTCATTAAGTCGCTGGGACTCCAACCTGTACAAAGATCATAAAATAATAATAATAAAAAAATATTATTTAATGAATTCAAAAAATTAATTGGAAATTTGGAATCTTTTAAGTTTTAACTTGTTGCGCTTCTTGTTGTGTATTTTTTAAAATATACTCTAGTTGAGCTCGCATCTTGAGGGGCTACATGTTTGGATGAGGATTCGAATGGCAAGCTTTCGCAGATGGGGTACTCTGGCATCATAGCTTCTCCACCATGCATCTACAACAAAATTACAAATAAGATAAACATAAGAAAAAAAATGAATTTGAAAGTTGAAGCAAAGTATGAATTTATGAACTTGAAGAGACAATGATATTTGAAACAAACTAAAAAATACCTGGCATTTTAGTCTTCCTATCAACCACAACCATCTCAAAGCTAAATGTGCCACCTACCATCCTATATATCTCCATTTCTTTGGAGATTTCTGCACGTTCTGCTGGAGATGGCACCATCCTCTGAACACAGGTGAAGAATCCATCCATGATCTCAGCATCAAATAAGAACCCACAGGGGTAAGAAAATGCGGGGTTCAGGTAGATCCCTGCAGCATGAATGGGACGATGGAGTGTGTTGTTCCATCATTCATCAATCACTTCCCATAGGAGGAGTTGTTTCTGAAACCCCTCATCTCCCTTATCATCATAGTAGGCCCGAATGGATTCTTTGGCCCTGTCCATGGCCTCATACAAGTAGCCCATTGCGGGCTTGTCACCATCAACTAATCGAAAAACCTTTACCAAAGGTTCAGTAATGTTGCGCACCTCTTGCTCTCTCGCCCAGATGTTTTCCTGGTATGAAACTAATCTGCATGTGGCCTTTACCTCTGGTTTGCGGCTAAATGTCAAAGCACCACACTCATCTGAAAGAAACATTCTCTTCACATCCCACATAGAATTCAAGAGGGATTGAAGAGATATGAAATTGGTGGCAAACCGTGTAATGGCGGGGCGCACCAACTCCTTGTTGTTGGTGAATTTTCTCATCAAATGAAGCACATATGCATGATTATATATAAATTTTGTAATGCTTTTTGATGAGTCAACAATATTTTTGACAAAAGAAATTTTTCCTATGTCCTCCAACATCAAATCAATACAATGTGCAGCACAAGGTGTCCAAAATAAAGTAGGATGTGTCTCCATAAGCATCTTGCCAGCGACAACATAATTTGCAGCATTGTCCGTTATGACTTGGACAACATGTTCTGCACCCACCTCCAAAATAAACACATCCAACAAATCACATAATAATTTTGCATCTTTGATATGTGCAGATGCATCAACAGATTTCATAAACATTGTCCCCTTGGGACAATTAACCAAGAAGTTTATAAGGATTCTCCACTTTTGGTCGGTCCAACCATCTGACATCATAGTGCATCCTGTGTGTGCCCATGATGCCCTAAACTCCTCCAATCTTTTGGTGCAGTCAACCTTTTCATTTTGAAGAATTTTGCCTCTAAAGTCATCATAAGAAGGGATTTTGTATCACGGGCCAACAATTGCAATAGCATCAACAATACGCTGGAAAAATGGATTATTCCTTGTAACACTAAAAGGAATATCACTCCAAATGAGAAACTTGCCCAACAACTTGTAAGCTTCTTGTTTCACATTTTTTTTAAGCATTGAAGAGATAGAGGGTTGTGAACCAGCCGTGGTTCTAGGTACAAAATATGATGAGGTAGCTATAGGGTTGGTAGTAGATATTGATGCTGAAGTAGAACCAATGCCACTTTCATATTCACCTCCTAACACTCTCCCTGCTAGTTACTTGCTTTAATTCTTCCAATGATCTGAGGGCCCTTCGGATGATTTCCGGATTTGTAGTGGTGCAAGGCCCTACCTCATGTCCAGGGATTTTGTCAAGGTGATACTTCAATCTATAAACCCCCCTGTCATATGATACCCACACAACTTGCAAGACAGGTTTGATCTATCAAACCCTCCATCAGGTTCTCCAAATTTCCACAGAGGGTCCAATTGCCTTAGCATGTTTATAACTTGGTTGAGCTCTTGAGTTTTAATGTAAGATGAAGTTTGAAGTTGAAAGTTGAAATTTGAACCTATGGCACAAGAAGAATTGCAAGTTGAAAAAAAAATTACATACATGACACAACACATTGAATTTTTGATAAAAAAAAAACCTCAACTCAATCCAACAATAATAGAAAAAATGCACATTCAAACCCAATAAAAAATGATGCAAAAAAATAGAACGCAAGAAAAAATTAAACTAATAAATCTAACAATCAAGTTTTTGCATTTTTGACCAAAATGAAACCTCTCCACTCTATGAAACAAAAATGAAAAAAAAACACAATCAAATCCACTTAAAAATCATTGATAATCAATGGGTTATAGAAACCAAAGCAAAAACAAGAAAAAAACAAAAAAAATGGCCAAATTTGGTGCCCATACTTGGAAACCATGGTTTGCCGAAGAAATGTGGTCAAAACACGAATTTCTCTTGCTTGGGATGTTGAAATTTTCCGTTTTTTTCCTCCTCTGCGCTAATAGTTGCCTTCCTCTCCTCCTCAGCTCTCAAACAAGTCTGCTGTCTGCGGAAAATGACAAATAAAAACCATGAATTCGCTTTTAAAACGCGTTGTTCCGGAGGCTCATGATTTTTTCAATGATTTTTTCGAAAAAAAACGTCATAAAAATCGGGCGATTTTATCGGCAAGGCTAAAAAGTCACGATTTTTTGAAAACATCGCAATTAAATCGCGATGTTCGCAACACTGATACAAAGTACATCATCATGAGACGTCATAAACCATATCAAGCCATCTAGCGCCAATCCAAAGTAGTTCACAACTACGTTTGTGTGCAATATCAGATACATCTAAGAGAGATACCAACATAAGCAAAATCTTCATCGAGAACACTATCATGTATTGCAAGATCACTAAAATATAAATCCTTGTCATATGCATCATTGTCATCTTCGGATCATAAGAGAGAGACCACTGACATCATGCGGCCCAAGCAAGATTACTATCATCATGGAGCACTGTCATCTCATATAGCACTAACATCATATAATAAGCAACAAAGAACTGTCATTGTCAATCTTATCTCTGTCATCAAGGGTATTGAACTATCCTGCATGATTGCTCATAAATTTGCAAGGCAACACTATCATATATATATGAGTAATTAGATAATGCAATATGGAATCATTGCCTTCTATACAATTACATACATATTGTTCTGGATACCCAATACACTGTTCTGCATACAATACCATACATATTGCTTATACATATACAGTTGCAAACCATATATTGCTGGAGCGAGATCATTCCATACCATACATCCTCTGTATTGATTCCAATATACATGCCTTGTTACAGATATGCCGAGACCACTGTGAAAAGATTGCTATGCCGAGGAACCACATACATATGACACTGAGCCGAGATTACGAAGCCAAAGAACTACATACAAAAATTACTGTGCAAAGATCTGCCGAGATCAAAGCTATGCCAACACAGACGCAGAATCGAGACCAACCATATATTTAGTAGTGAGACAAGATATACATATACTGTACAAAGTTGAGACTTACATATATAATGATGAGACCTTAATATATAATACATAGAGCATTGTGATTGCAGAGAGAATAATGTTGATTTCGGGTAGGATCGGATGTGCTCCAAGTCTCAAATTTTGCAGGGAGACCTAGACACATGTATTCCACAATACCCAAGAATCGTTTTGGGAAATTCCACCTGGACACAGTTTTATTAAAATAATTAATTATTTTTAATGAGTGCCTAAGTCTAAACTTAGGAAATTAAAATAATTAAAGGGTATTAATCTAACTGTGGGTGAAACTTCTAGAAGAAGACGAGGATCAAGTCAATATGATATGAGCGATTGATTAGAATCTAATCTGGGCCGTTGAACACTCAACTGGAGGATTATAAGAAGGACTTCGATGGACTTTTGGAAAACACACCAAGCAGATACTCAGTTACTTGAGTAAAATCGATTTCCTCACTAGTCGAAGTTCAGCAAGAGGAAATTGATTCAGAGGGAGAGTTGTAGGTGAGTAGGAGAGAGGGTATCAACAACAGTCGAGAGGCAGGGGCAGAAGATACAGAGCATAGAAGAGATAGTGCAAACGCTGTGATGGAGAGGGACAACGCAAAAACTGAGACGCTGGGACTGCGCAGTCCCCACACAGAAGTTGAGGCAGTGAGTGACAGAGGGGGCAACAGGTCCTCTCCCAGACCAGAATCTCGCCAAAGAGTGAGAAAGTTGTCTGTAAAATTCTCACAGAGATATCTTTTCTATTATGCTAGTTGCATCTTGTACATGAGATTTTTACTGAAGATTAATAAAGAAACCGTCATTTGCTGCACCGATTTTTCCACATTAGGTTTTTCCGGGGACGATTATCCAAAAATAACTGTCATTGTGATTATCCTTGTGCTAGTATTTTTCTTTGCATTTACTTTGCGGAGTATTTTAATTGTGAAGGCTGCAGTAGAATTTATTTCGATATTTGTCGTAGAAACACTGTGAATAACTTATTTATGAATTAATAAGTAGAAGAAATAATATCAGTCACTGTAGTTGGATTTCTATTTTGAAATTTTCACATGGTATTAGAGCTTAGATAAGTGCAGACCGGAAGAGCCAAGCATTGGAGAGAAGAAGGGAGTTCGAAATTACTGCATAGGCAGAAAATTGAAACCCTAGAGGAATTGCGCAGTCTAGTCCTGGAGGGGCAATTTTTTCATAAGAAAATCCCTCTCTGAGTGAGTCGACAAAGAGGAAGATTTTCAGGTTGAAATTACCAGTGACAGAGGGAGCAGCGCAGAAGCTTCAGTGCAGAGCATTATTCAGGTAAATACTCAGTCTCTTCTACAACAGTTGCGAGAGCAGAAAAAGCGTCAGAGATCGATAGGAAAATAGCACTAAGAAGGATGGAAAATCAAGATGTCTCCAGATTATCTTCTAGATTAGAAGAAGAATTCACATGTTTGTCAAGTTCAGTATCAACGAATGTTTGGTACATTGATAGCGGGGCTTCAGCTCATATGACTGGAGTATGAGAATGTTTCTCGAGCTATCAAGAAGAACAAATGGACTTCCAGATTACTATGGGAAACAAAACTAAGTGTACTCCAGTAGGGAGACGCACCATAACATTTCAGACGGAAGAAGGAACCAACATCCGAGTCACTAATGTTCTACATGTGCTCGGGTTAGGAATGAATCTAATTTCAGTGCCCCAGTTACATGACAAGGGATACAATGTATACTTCATTGGAAGGAAAGTATATGTCAAACATCCAAGCTGGAAGAAGAGACAAATTGGAGCTTGAAGCAACAGACTGTATAGATTGCAGCTTGAGTCTCCAATGGCATTGTTAGGCAGCAATTTTAATGGTGAAAAGGAACTGAATAAGCTATGGCACAGGGGAATGAGACACTTACACCACGGAGCACTGAGGATGCTTAGAGAGATTGTGACAGGAGTTCCAGTCCTTAGTATTGAGCATGATGATATATGTAGGGGATGCGTACTAGGGAAGTACGCTAAAACAAATTTTCCCAGGAGTAAAAACAGAGCGGAAGGCGTATTGTGATTGATACACTTAGATATCTGTAGTCCAATGTCCACAAGAGCTCTTAGTGGTGGTGAATACTTCATCGCCTTTATTGATGATCACTCCATACAAACCTGGATCTATTTCTTAAAGACCAAGGATGAGGTCTTTGATCAGTTCAGAGAGTTTAAGGCTCTCGTTGAGAACATGACAGGGAAAAAGATAATGGTGGAGAATATACGGATAAAGACTTCATAGATTTCTATGCAAATGAGGGCATCAAAATAGAATGGACAACTCTCTATAATCTGGAGCAGAATAGAGTTGCAGAACACAAGAATAGAACTATTGTTGGAGCGGCAAAGGCTATGTTGTATGATCAAAATTTGCCTAAGTTCTTATGGGCAAAAGCTTGCAACACGACGGTGTATATCCATAATAGAACTCCTCACAGAGCATTGGGGAAGAAAACGCCCGAAGGAGTCTTCATAGGGAAGAAGCTGGAAGTCAGCATCTTAGGATATTTGGGAGCATGGCATATTGTCACATTCCAGACGAGAAGCGCAGTAAACTGGGTCAGACTGCAGAAAAGCGGTACCTCGTAGGATATAGCGAGACCTCAAAGGCATACAAAATCTACATTCCTAGCAGCAGGAAGATTGTAGTGAGACAGGATGCGAATTTCATGGAGGATAGAGCTTTTAGGAAATCTCGAGAGATGCCAGCCAAAGGTCAGTCAGTAGATGTTCCATTAGTTCAGCAGCAACAATAGGGGTAGTGAGGAGGACAGGCAAGAGGACAGACAACTGGATCGAATACAGTGACCAGTACTAATATTTCTTGAGAGGAAGGAAATCCAGATGGTTCTCAGTAGATGGAACGACAGGATTAGGAGGAGGAGTTGATTGAGCCTCCCACCACCAGTGGTAGAACTAGCAGGGAAGTATGACAGACACTAAGGGATGCCGAGGAGTTTGTGGGAGCTCCTAGAACCAAGAAGAGGCAGCGTAGACAACCTGCCTTGGTAGCACAGGTTGAAGAACTCTCTAGCTTTCAGGAAGCTGTTCAACACCAAGTTTGGGTGGATGCCATGGTAGAAGAGTATAGTTCTATCATGATGAATGATGTCTGGGAATTAGTACCTAGACCAGAGGATAGATTGGTGGTAGGATCAAGGTGGATCTACAAGATAAAGTATGCTGCAAATGGCAGTATAGAGAAGTACAAGGGTAGGTTCGTGGCAAAGGGGTATGCACAAAAAGAAGGAATAGAGTATGAAGGGACCTTCACCCTAGTAGCCTGATATACCTCTATCAGATCCATTATATCCCTTGCAGCTCAAATGGGATGGGAGATTCACTAGATGGATGTTAAGACAACATTCTTGAATGGGGTGATAGAAGAAGAGGTGTATATAGAACAATGCGAAGGCTTCGAAACTCATGAAAAGAGAACTCATGTATGCAGATTAAAGAAAGCCTTGTGTGGGCTTAAGCATGCACCCAGAGCATGGTATGGTCGGATTGATAGTTACTTGCAACAGTTAGGATTCGTCAAGAGTGAGGTTGATCCCAATCTCTACTATTTAATGGTAGAGAATGAGCCACTTATTCTAGTATTATATGTGGATGACTTGTTTTCAACAGGGTCATCGAGGCTCATACAAGATTGCAAGAAGAATCTCAAAGCATAATTCGACATGAAGGATATGGGGTTGATGCATTATTTTCTAGGATTGGAAGTTTGGCAGAAGAATGGGGAGATCTTCCTTGGGCAAGGAAGATATGCTACAGAGATTCTGAAGAGATTCAGAATGCAGGATTGTCGACCCATGGCTACACCCATGATCACCAACTGGAAGAAAATAGATGCATCAGGAGACAAGGAGGTGGATCCCACCTTGTACAGACAGCTCATTGGGTCGCTCATGTATCTGGTCAACACTAGGTCAGACATTTGCTTCGCTGTCAACACCCTTAGTCAGTTCATGGTGGAACCGAAAAGGGTGCATTGGGTAGCAACTAGGCACATTCTTAGGTATGTGTGTGGAACAATCGGATATGGGTTCATGGTGGAACCGAAAAGGGTGCATTGGGCAGCAGCTAGGCACATTCTTAGGTATGTGCGTGGAACAATCGGATATGGGTTGAAATACTCCCAAGGAGATGACGTCAGATTGGATGGATTCACAGATGCAGATTGGGCAGGTAGTTCAGTAGACTGGAAAAGTACCTCTGGGTACTGCTTCAGTGTTGGATCAAGAATGATCTCTTGGTGTAGCAGGAAACAGAAGTCGGTAGCTCTGAGCTCAGTAGAAGCTGAATATATGGCAGCAAGCACAACTACGTGTGAAGCTATATGGCTTAGAAAATTGCTTGTGAGTTTGTTCAGAAAAAGGATGGAAGCGACCAGGATTTATTGCGATAATCAGAGTTGTATCAAACTCTCTGAGAATCCAGTATTTCATGATTGGTCGAAACATATTGATATTAGATGTCACTTTATCAGAGACTGTGTTCAGCGTGGGGCAGTACAACTACAATATGTCCCCACAGGAGATCAGGTATTAGACGCACTCACAAAGGCTCTAGTAAGAGCTAAGTTCATTCAGTTTAGAGAGCAGATGGGTATGGTAGAGAATTCATTTCAGTAGCAGAAACAGGTGATTTCTCAGTTACAGTGACAGGAAATGAGAGGGAGTTGCAGTACAGATGTGGTGTTGGTAGTGGCAGGGTCAACAACAATACAGATGCAACATTTACGCAGTAATTTGTGGGCAACAATGTTAGACATCAACAGTGCAGAGGGAGATGTTACAAAACAGGGTGATGCTTTGACAGGTTGCATTGTTAGAGCACATAGCGAGGGAGTGTTGATTTCTAGTAGCATCAGATGTGCTTGAAGTCTCAAATTTTGCAGGGAGACTTAGACACATGTATTCCACAATACCCAGAAATATTTTTGGGAAATTCCACCTCGAGACAATTTTATTAAAATATTAATTATTTTTAATGAGTGCCTAAGTCTAAACTTAGGAAATCAAAATAATTAAAGGGTATTAATCTAACCATGGGTGAAACTTCTAGAAGAAGACGAGGATCAAGTCAATATGATCTGAGCCATTAATTAGAATCTAATCTGGGTCGTTGAACACTCAATTGGAGGATAATAAGAAGGACTTCGATGGGCTTTTGGAAAACACACCAGGGAGATATTGAGTTACCCGAGTAAAATCGATTTCCTCACTGGTCAAAGTTCGGCAAGAGGAAATCGATTCAGAGGGAGAGTTGCAGGTGAGGAGGAGAGAGGGTATCAGCAGCAGTCGAGAGGCAGGAGCAGAAGAAGCAGAGCAGAGAAGAGACAACGTAGAAGCTGAGACATGGGGACTGTGCAATCCCCACACAGACGCTGATGCAGTAAGTGACAGAGGGGGCAACAGGTCCTCTCCCAGATCAGAATCTCGCCAAAGAGTGTGAGAAAGTTGTCTGTAAAATTCTCACAGAGATATCTTTTCTATTCTGCTAGTTGCATCTTGTACATGAGATTTTTGCTGAAGATTAATAAAGAAACCCTCATTTGCTGCACCGGTTTTCCCACATTGGGTTTTTCCGGGGACGATTTTCCAAAAATAACTGTGTCATTGTGATTATCCTTGTGCTAGTATTTTTCTTTGCATTTACTTTCCGAAGTATTTTAATTGTGAAGGCTGCAGTAGAATTTATTTCGATATTTGTCGTAGAAACACTGTGAATAATTTAATTATGAATTAATAAGTAGAAGAAATAATATCAGTCGCTGTAGTTGGATTTCTATTTTGAAATTTTCACAAATAATATATAACACACTCATTGGAGAGAACAATAAATTGATGCCCATACTAATTGTCAATGTCAATAATCCTTACGGTGATTCTGGAGGCCTTACGGTGATTCTGGAGACTCATTTGAATACATCACCCAAAGAGCTCGTTCATCATAGAAAGGAGACATATGTTTGAGGTAGCCGCAAGCTCTTAAGGAGCTAATATCAGCTAGAGCGAAGGAGAAAGGAGGTCCCTTTTGGAAGAACAACAACTCCAAATGTGATTTTGGTATGACTGAGATGCTTTACTTGGGGCATGTGATAAGGGAAAACGAGGTCTAGGTACAGTATGAGAAAATCAGGGCAATCATCGAGTGGCCTACCCCAAAGAATGTTACAAAACTGAAAAGCTTCCTAGGCTTCTACACCTAATACAAGAGGTTTGTTAAGGGTTTGTCACAACTGACAACACCTCTTACAGAACTCACTAAGAAGGGAGCTTTTGGTTGGATCGATGAGGCATATGCGACCTTTGAGAGGATGAAACTGGTGATGAGTTCATGTCTCGTGCTAGCTTTGCTAGATTTCACTCAACCATTTGTGCTTGAGTGCGATGCTTCAGGGACTGGGATAGGAGCTGTATTGATGCAAAATAACCATCCCATTGCTTTTGAGAGCCGCAAACTCAAGGAATATGAGCGACATTACTCGATATACGACAAGGAGATGTTGGCCATTATGCATGCATTGGCCAAATTCATACAGTATTTGGTGAGGAACAAATTTAAGGTGAAGACAAATCACAATAGCTTAAGGTTCCTCATGGAGTAGAAAGAGTTAAGCGAGCGACAATAGAAGTGGATCAACAAACTTCAGGCATATGATTTTGAGATTGAGTATGTTAAGGGCAAGAACAATGTGGTAGCCGATTCTCTTTCTAGAATGCTACCAACTTTCTCTCTCTCATAGAGATTACAGTTGATTGGGAATCCCTCCTGCTCTTTGAGTACTCCAAGAACAAGTACTGTGTCATAGATGACATTATTTACTTGAAAGACAAGATCTACCTAGTACCAGAGTCTCAACTTGAGGAAACGATCATGCATGCAGCACACAATGCACCACTGGGAAGGCACCCTAGGTATTTAAAAACTTAAAGACAGATCAGGGAGAGGGTCACATGGAAAGGCATCAAGGCTGATGTTTTGCGATTTGTAAGGGAGTACAACATCTGGCAACAAAATAAATCAGAGCATACTCATTCGTTAAGGTTACTTCAACCACTTCCCATTCCAGAGGAAAAATGGGAAAGTATTTCGATGGATTTCATCACGGGGATACCTTAGGTGTAGGGAAAGGATTGCATTTATGTGGTGGTTGACAGACTAACAATGTTTGCACAATTTTTTTCCATACATTCCCGATTTTCGAGGTCACAAGTAGTAGAGTTATTCTTGAGAGAGATATTCTGATTGCACAAGCTTCCAAAGACCATTGTTAGTGACTGGGACAACAAATTCATTGGTGGATTTTGGCCAAAGTTGTTCAGGTTGGTTGGGATAGAGTTAATGTTGAGCACTAGTTACCACACATAGACAGATGGCTAGACCGAGATAGTCAACAAATGGCAGGAGGGCTATCTAAGAAACTATGTGTTAGGCCAACAAAAAACTTTGATAAAGTGGTTGCACTTGGGAGAACATTGTTATAACACCACTTATCACATGTTGATTAGGATGACTTCCTTTAGAACCCTATGTGGGTATGATGCACCAACATTTGTAGATCGGGTGTTTGGAGACAATAGGGTACCTATATGTTGACGGTGTTGGACCCGCCAACATGTCAGGTGATCTCCCTGGTAAGAAGTCCCAACTAGACCTCAGACCATTTGGAGTAAGAGTCCTAGCAGTGGGTAGTACGGTATCGCCTTGACTGCGATTGCGCGCAAAGGTAAGAAAGATGTCTTTGTTGGAAGCAAGGGTGTGACCTTGCAGCAAGTTAAGGGAGATGCATGGAGAGGCTCTAACACAAGGAAAGCAAGAGGAGTGTGTCCCTTAGAACCCTATAACAGTATGCAACTTGAAAGGGAACACACAAGTTGAAAGACATCACAAGATCGAAAGCAGAATAGTCGACAATCCAAAGTGATGAGTTAAACCAACAACACGTCTTGGTAAGATTCATACAAACACATACGGAATAGTCCATACATACATGCATAAGTTACAACTGTTGATTTGGGGTAGCATCGAATGTGCTCTAGCCACGAAAATTGGTGGAGAGAGGTAGACACAAAGCCAGAGGGAGCCACGCAGAGGCAACAGAGATTGCGCAGATCCAGAAGGGCATGTGTCATCCATGCAGAGGCTGCAGGAGTGACGCAGAGGGCCAGAGAGGCTGCGTAGAGCCTCAGTGGGCTGACACAGAGGGTTTCAGGCTGACGCAGAGGCTAGCAGGGCTGACGCTGGGCTTCAGATTGTGCTGGAGAGGGATTTCGTGGAGCAGGCTTTTCAAATACTTGCTTTCGAGGAGAGGTAATGTTGCTAGATTTTTTTTTAACTCTATTGGGTTAGCTAGTTCGACACCTAGTGTACTCAGAAAAGAGCTGCTTAATAATAAAACCCTCAGATCGCTGCACTGGTTTTCTTGCATTGGGTTTTTTTTGGGGACATTAGTCCAAAAATAACGGTGTCATTTGTGTGCTTGTTTTTGTTTCCTTTAGTTGATGATCTGTAATATGTTGATATTTATTTTCAGTATTTACATGGTAAATAATTATTAATTAATAGAACATGTAGGTAGGAATAAATCAGGAAAGTGCATGGAGGGTTTCTAACTAGTAGACGTAGAAACTTCAACATGGTATCAGAGCATGGTTGCAAATCACAGGAGAACTAAGGACATCAACAACAGAAAACAATGGTCCCGAGTGATAGAGGTTGTTCCTAGCAGCAAAGCAACAAGGAAGGGGTGACACAGTGCCTACGTCATCAAGTTCGAGCCAAGAAGAGGCTGCGGAGAGGCTGAAGGAAGCAAAGACAAGCTCACGCAGAGCCACACAGAGGTTAGGAGGGCTGACGCAGTTGCCTGAGGGAGCTAGTTTGCCGGTGCCGGGACTGTGCAGAGCCTAGGAGTTCTCACCTTCAGATTGCTGGGGTTTAGGAGGCTGTGGGTAAGTTGCAGAGTGGAGTTGGTGGGCTACTGTAGTCAGAACAGTACGTAACAGGGCAAGGCCAAGGAGGAGGGAGTTGCTACTGAGGGTTTCTAGCCGAGAAATCCGGATCAGTGGTGCAGTGGCACAAACGATCAGAATAGGGGGTATCTCGACATCGACAAAAGGGTTTCCAGGAGGGAAATCAAGGCCCAGAGGGAGTCACATCAAGAACTTCTAGGGGGGAAGTAGAAGAGTAGCATGGCACTACACGGAGTAAGAGACCAGGACAGATTGGGCGGAGCCTCAAACTTCGCAGTTTGGAAGGTCAAAAACTTATCCGTACTTTACAGAAATCGTGTCAAGCACTTTGCCTTAAGGACGATAGCGATCCTAGTTGACCCAGCTGATAACGACAAGTATGAGGAAGCAATGACAAGTGCCAAGAGCATCATCCTTGACGGGGTCATGGACCATGTTAGTACCACACATTGCCGAAAAGGAAACGACAAATGAGATGTGGGAGGTCCTAAAGAAATTGTACCAACATACTTCTGTGCAGAGAAGGATGTTACTAGAAAATCAGTTGCGGTCATACCAGATGAAGAAGGGAGAACCGATCGACACCTTCCTCGGTCGACTGAATGAGATCCGGGATCAGCTGACTTCCATAGGGGCCACGCCAAATCAGGAATTGATGGTGAGAACAACCCTGAACGTAGTCTCAGAAGACTGGGAGGTATTTTTACAAAGTATATTGGGCAGAGCGACCCTTCCACATTGGGAGGAAATGTGGGTGGATCTTCACTAAGAAGAATTCAGAAGGCTAAGTAAGGCGGGAAGTAGCAGAAAGGGGATCAAAGTCAAGGAGGAGGAGGATGTTGCCCTAGCATCTGAGGGAAAGCAAGAGAAATGGAAGAAAAAGAACCTCTCCAAGGTCAAATGCTTCCACTGTGGGGAGCTGGGTCATTATGCGACCCAGTGTCCAAGGAAGAAGAGTAAGGGAGAGGCCTCCGAGACCAGGGCAGCGCCAACAAGGGCAGAGAAGTAAGTGGAGACAAACGATGACTGTGCCATGAGTTCACATACGCCACTTGAGCAGAAGTGGGGAGACATCGAACTGTAGTCAGACGGACTACAGGTGATGAGGGGCAGGATCATCGAGGTACCCAGCCTCTTGGATTATACCTTGCTACGGGCGCCCCGAAGAGGAGTAGCAGGACTGGCGGATGTGGGCAGAGACGGATGCGGATGAAGCGGCACAGAGAGCTCCCATGTAGAATTCCCAGGACAGCGCGAGGCTAGCAGGCTGCAACAGTGCGAGAGGCACGGGAGTGTTGCACCAGTGCAAGATGGCACAGAGAGGTGTGCAACGGTGCGAGATGCAGGGAGTTGTTGCAGTAGCGCAGAGGTCAGAGAGGGAGCACTTGTTAATGACAGAGAGAGCTTTAGCATCAGGAGTGTTTCTAGCCTGACGGAGATGTCAGAGTTGGGAGATCAGTTACTTACTTCTCAGTAATTGAGTTGTAGTGTAATAGTTAGCAGTGGTAGTGCTATGAGTAACACGATGCAACATAATGAGAGGAGATGCAGTGCAGACGCAACAATGGCAGTGGCAGGGCCATGGGCAGCAACACAGATGCAGAGGGAGCTGTTGTATAGATGATTCAATGGCAGTGGCAGAGCTATGGGTAGCAGTATAGGATGCAGCAGTGCAGAGGATGTTGGGCAGCAGGCCTAGCATCAGCTCAGGGACCGATGCCGGATGATCAAGGTAACACTCAGTGAGGAGTATTTCTAGAGCATAGTCCTCGCTAAGAGGGAGTGTTGATTTGGGGTAGCATCGCATGTGCTCTAGCCACGAAAATTGGTGGAGAGGCTAAAGCACATGAGATCTCCAATACCCAGAAAGGATTTGGGCAGATTCTAAACAGTTTGGGAGATATTAAAATAATTAATATTTTTAATGGAGTCCCTATGTCTAAACTTAGGGAAATTAAAATATTAATGTGAATTAATATAAAACTGTGTTAGAATGGTCCAAAAGACATGGATCAAGCTAGATGTAATCTTAGCCGTCGATTAGGGACTTAATCTTGCTGTTGATATGTCAACAAGAAAAGTATAAGAGGAGGCTTGAGGGTCACTTGGAGAATACACCAGAGTGATCAGTCATTCTATTCTCTAGAGCGAGGTTTGCTAAGAGGGATGGAATCAGTGATCAGTGAGGGGCAGTGAGTACGAGGCAGAGAGGCAGGGATAGTGCCAAGAGATCAGCACAAAAGCAGATAGAGGCAGATGCAGAGCCAGAGGGAGCCATGTAGAGGCAACAGAGGCTGTGCAGATCTAGAAGGGCCTGTGTCATCCACGCAGAGGTTGCAGGAGTGACGCAGAGAGCCAAAGAGGCTGCGTAGAGCCTCAGTAGGTTGACACAGAGACCAGTAGTGTTGACGTTGGGCTTCGGATTGTGCTGGAGAGGGATTTCGTGGAGTAGGCTTTCTGAATACCTGCTCCCGAAGAGAGGTATTGCTGCCAGATTTTTTTTCTCTGTTGGGTTAGCCAGTTTGGCACCCAGTGTACTCAGAAAAGAGCTGCTTAATAATAAAACCCTCAGATAGCTGCACTGTTTTCCGGCATTGGGTTTTTCCGGGGGACATTAGTCCAAAAATAACAGTGTCATTTGTGTGCTTGTTTCTGTTTCCTTCAATTGATGATCTGTAATATGTTGAGCATGCACTTGTATTTATTTTCAGTATTTACATGGTAAATAACTTGTTAATTAACAGAATAAGTAGGTAGGAATAAATCAGTAAAGTGCATGGAGGGTTTCTAATTGGTAGACTTAGAAACTTCAACAACAACTACATACATTGTTAGAGTAACCAGAATAGTCGAACTACAATAACAATACATGCATGAAACGTGCTGGCTCTGCTACATTAAAAGAGTGAAAGATCTAATCATACATACTATTAGCGCTTGAAATTTCACCTCAGGCTGAGAAAGGTAAACTTCAAGGCAACATCAAACCACTTAGCCTCGTAGCTAGCCCTACGGGGCAGGAGAGGGCTCTCTCCGATCTATCTCGGTAAAGGTCTTCAACGGGCGAGATAACCAATGAGGAAACACTGATTTTAGGCTAGTAAACTGATAAAAAGGTTTGATTTGGGATTTTTTTAGGGTTTTGGTGGAAAATCGGGGAAAGGCAATTTTGGGTGCGGGGATTGGACACAGTTTTTGCAGGGGGTTCTTTGGGGCAAGGTAGGAGACTGTATTGATGCTTTTGAATTAAGTGAATGGATAGGAAATGACCGGTGAGGAGCTAAAGAGAGCAAGAAACCTTCAAGAGTTCTCTTTAGACAGATGAAAACATAAATATTAAGCAAACTTAAAAGCAGAGCATGACAATCATGAATTCTACTTTAACACTTCATTCGCCTAATTTGCAGAAGGAAAAGTAAGATGATGAATCACATAACAAATTTACAAGTACAAAGAGATACACACCATCAATACATATAACCACAAGAATCCCAAAAACACTGCAAAACCCTGGTCTTTCTTCATTTGCCAAAACTGCAGAGATACAATGAATAATACAATAGAGCTTTCTCCCTCAAGAGTCCAACCATGAAAATGACCAAGAAAGTACATAATATAGGCAATCTAACATCTTTCCTTGCCTCTAGGGGTCGAGCTCACTATCCTAGGAGCTGTTTCAACCAATTCTAAACTGAGCACTAAAAACTAGGCAGTCAAAACAACTTGCCTCTATAAGCTAGGAAACCAATTCATTCATTAAATTTTTGCTATTTCATGAATGAATTTTTTAGAATAGGTAAATAAGTGTCATGTCAACATGAAAATACATTAATTACATCAAAGAGGGTGAAAAATCTCAGTGTTGATAATATCGGTATCGGGAAAATATCGGCGAGGGTCTAGAAAATATCTTATCGGCAATATCGGCGAAAATATCGGCAAATATCGGCAAGCATAAAAAATGCATAATATATTCATTTTTTTTCAGATTTTTAAACATATAAAGCAATAACAACATGAAATAAACACATTGGCACATAAATATGAAGAAAACACTGATATATATGATGTCAAATAGAAATGATATATCAAAGGCGATACCAAATCGTGCTAATCCCTGATAATTGTCCATTCAAGGACTCAAATGTGGAGAACCAATACAAAATAACATCACATATAATAATAAAAGTATCTCATCATCATGAGTTACATGTAGCATAACAAATAAAACTAGTAGCTATCTATCTACTGCCCTCTCCCCCTTTTACGGGAAAACATGATGGGCTGTTTGCCAGGCCTGCCCCTAGTAGTAGAAGGCCCTGACACTGCCTCTGCACCTAATGTCAAATAATGAGTGCTAGGCATGGAGCTATGCTCTCCTATATCTATAGCAGATGGTGTTGATGCTGATGCTCCCGCAGTGTCTTGCTCCTCCTGCTCCTCCTCTAAGCGCTGCTACTCCTCTGACTCCGAGTCCTCCTCTTGCTGCCCCTGCTCTAATGGATCATCTGCCACTGGCTCTAACCATGAAGGTGACTCCTCCAATATGGGCTCCTGAGACTCCACCCTCCACGGAGACAATACATCAATATTGTCTAAGGAAATGGCATCTGGATCCACTGGTGATTCTATTTGCCTCACTCGAAGTCGGATGTTGTAATGCACATACACCAAATCGTTGAGGCGTGCGAACTCCAACCTGTAAGAGTGTCAAAAAAAGTAATGAGTCTCGACTCTTGACTCTTGACACTTGAAGGTCATAAATTAAAAATTAAAAATTACAATAAGTGTAATTGCTCAACTGAAGGCTTGAGTTCAAAGTTATACCTGTTGCGCTTTTTGGCGTGTATTTTCTCAAATACACTCCAATTGCGCTCACACCCTGAAGAGCTACATGTTTGACTCAAGATTCGTATAGCCAATTTTTGCAAATTTGGTGCCCTTGCACCATAGCTTCGCCACCAAATATCTACAACAAAATAATGAAATAAAAAATTCAAAAACTTAAAAGTTAAAAGTTAAAACATAATTAAATTCAAATTTCTAATTTCTAATGAGTGATGACTTGTCACTTACGTGGCATGAAGAGGTCCCTTTCCTTAGTGGCATCATCAAAGCCAAATAGGCCAACACAATCCTGATAACACTGTACCTCGCGCTTGATTTTGCTACGAAGCTCAGAATCAGGTACCATCCTCTGAATACAGGAATGGAGCCCTTCCATCACCTCGCCATCAAAACCAAAGTTGCATTTGTATGCAAATGCAGGGTTGAGGAAGAGTGTTGCTGCATGAATGGGTCGATGAAGCATCCCTGTCCATCGACTATCGATCACATCCCATAACATCATCTGCCTATTAAGGCCAGCAGAACCCTTGTCTGCATAATAGGAACAAATGGCCTCCTTGGCCCTATCCATGCCCTCATACAAATAAGGCATTGCAGGCTTCTCTCCATCCACCAATCTAAGAACCTTTACTATAGGTTCGCTAACTGCACATGCTTCTTGTACTCCACGCCAAAATGTCTCAGAGTACACCATTTTTGCAATGGCTCTCCCATCAGGTCTCCTGCTGTATCTACAATTACGCCAATCATCAGACACAAACATTTGCTTCAACTCGAACTGACATCGAAGCAAAGACTGAAGAGTAATAAAGGTTGTGGCAAAACGTGTGATGGCAGGACGCCGCAACTCCTTGTTTCTAGTGAACCTCCTCATAAGGCTAAGAACAAAAGCATGGTTATAAATAAACTTGGGGATGCTCCTAGCCATATCAACTGCCTCCTTGATGAAGGAGAGTTTCCCCATATCCTCAAGCAACAAATCAAGACAATGCGCTGCACATGGAGTCCAGAACAATGTGGGATGCCTCTCCATAAGCATTCTACCGGCAGACACATAATTAGCTGCATTGTTTGTTATGACTTGCACCACATTCTGCACACCAATCTCCCGAATGAACCCATCTAACAACTCACATATCGTTGCTGCATCTTTGATATGTTCTGATGCATCCAACGATTTAATAAACATGGTACCTTTAGGACAATGTACCAAGAAATTTAGAAGGGTCCTACCCTTCCTATCTGTCCAACCATCAGACATCACTGTGCATCCAGTGACTTCCCATGTCTTTTTCAACTCCGCCAATCTAGAGTTGATGTCCTGTTTTTCTACTTGAAGAATTGGCCCCCGCAACTCCTCATATGTGGCACTTTTGTACCCTGGGCCCACAACAGCAATAGCATCACACATTGGTTGCCAAAATGGATTGGTTTTTGTGATGCTGAGAGGTAAGTCGCTCCAAAAAATACACCTCCCCATGACTCTATCTGCTTCTTGCTTCTCCTTTTTTTTAACAAGCGATTTTATGCCAGGTTGTGCTCCAGCTTCTGTTCGTGGAACAAAAAATGATGACCTCGCATTCACACTAGCAGTAGCGCTAGCATGTGATGGTGTGCCAGTTGTGGAGCCCCTCCCACTAGGGCCAGTAGGGCCACTACCCTCAACATCAAAATCAGGAGAAGATATCCCGAAAGATCTACCTGCACGTTCAGCTTTGTTTCTTTCCACCTCTTCCTTCTTTCTGTCCTTTTCTTCAATTGCCTCAAGAGCTTTTCGTATAAGCTCCGGACTAGAAACTTCACAAATGCCAACATCATGCCCAGTGAGTCTAGCAAGATGGTATTTCAGTCGTGTAACCCCACCTGTCATCTTGGTCCCACACAATTTGCATGCAAGATATGCACGATTTGTCCCACCATCAGGGATCCCATACTCCCAAAATGGGTCCAAGTTTTTTGGCATATTTGTATTTTGTAGTGGGCTAACTCAAAAGGAAACCTACAACACCAAAAAAAATTTGGAATTAGTAACTTAATAAGTAATACGAAATTACAAATAAGTTAATAACCACATCATTTTACAAAACAACATCCTTATCTCTTAGATGATAGATCAGTGGAGGAAAGAAATTTTATTTCTGAGATTTTGCAATTTGTGATTGACCTCTCTGATTTAAACTCTGCTGCGTAATTTTATTTCTGATACAGCCAATGGTTTTTAACTTTTTATTATCTATAATTCAAATTTCAGAGACAGCTCCCAGCCTAGATTAAATAAATTTTAAAAAATGTAATATATAACCCTTGTTTTTTTAATATATAAAATTCTTAAGAAAATGACAGTTAATTTGTTTTGTTTGCAAGATAGTATGCATCAGAAACTCACCGCTGCAATGCTCATGTGTTTATTATTGTTGTTCCCGAGATAAGTTATTGTGCTAGTCTCTTTTCCTCCAACTGATTTGAACGGTGGGTCTCCAGCCATAGAAATAAGTTGTTCTTTTTATTACTCCTTACTAGGAACAAAATTTCAAAGTTTTTCTCTCACTTGTCATTCCCTTAAGCTCATTTACCCATGATAATTCATAGATACTTCTATTTTACATTTTGTTCTATCAAGGTGTATTAAAATGACAATCATTTTCCAACGACCATTACCTCAGTAATAAAACAGAAACTATAGTGTCAGTGTGTCCGATGCTTTATCTGTTTGATAATGCAAGTAAGATACTTTAGATGTACTCTTTTCTCTCCTGCTAATTGAGATTTACTGTGGTATTTAATACCGCCAATTCTTCATTTTCTCATCCGATCATTATGATATTACAGGACATATGTTGGTCAGCTTGTATCTAAGGGAAGAGTCACTGTATGGGGAGCTAAGGTTAGTGGTTAAACCGTATAACGCAGGCCTAAAAACACTTGTACATGGAGCCTAGTCTCTGCTGTAAGGAGTGCAGAGAAGCTGCAGTTGTACAAGGGTATGGAAAGGGATTCAAGCCCAGACGTATAGCCTAGAGAAAGGAGATCACTTTGAGAGGAAGCCACAACAAGTGAGGGTTCTGTGGGTGACTGTGTTAGGGATGTTGCAAGTTAAAAATACTAGCCATAAATCAGAAATTGATATTGCTACTGTTTCTCAACAAATTTCTATCATATAATTATAACTGTAATTTTATGCATTCAGGTTAACAACCTGATCAAAGAAGGCCAGATATGGAGACTTGTAACTTCTTCATTTCTTCATGCAGACATCGTGCATCTCTTGGTTTGTGTTGCTTAGTTACTATCAGTCCTTTTACCAAAGAAAACGTGTGGTTGATCCTTTTGATGATTTTGCAAAATCGGATTTAATGGTGTTGGTCCGTTGGAGTTATGTATGTTGGATTCATACCTGTTCTTGGCAGCCAAACCCTCCTTCGCATCGACCGTGTCCGTCTCCAGCTCTCACAAAAACAAAATGACGTGAAACCAAAAACCAAAAAATCAATTTATACAGGCGATTTCAACCTAACCGGCGATATTTTCAATCGTCTCGCGATATTTTCTAAAATATCGCCGAAATATCGGAAATCGCGCAAGAAATTTAAAATAGGAAAATATCGCGATTTTTTGGGGGCGATATTTCGGCTCGCCGAAAATATCGCGATATTTGCGAATATCGCCGATATTTCGGCGATATTATCAACACTGAAAAATCCCATCACAAGTCAAAACTGGTCAAAGCTGGGCGAATTCCTGAGCTGTAGATGAATTCCTGTGAAAACTGCCCAACGGGTCGCGCCCTCTTTCTGAACGGGTCGCGCTACTTTGGAGCTGATTTTGAGGTACTTCCAGGTGTCCAAATGAGGCAAAAGTGGGCTTGTTGGAAAGGTCTGGATGTCTACTTTCCAACCCAAGTGGAATTTCTGAATTTGGTGGTCATTTGCCCCTCCAAAATTGCAATCTCCCAAGACTGCTTCCTGTGTGTCAAAAAGGTGGCAGAAAGTCATTTTTTGCTTGTTTTTTGACTTTCTGGAGGCCCAAAACTTGGTGAAATTTCTTGGCAATGGCTGAGCAAGTGTATCTTTGCATGACAAATCCAAAAATGCTGAGTTTTCCCAAAAAGGAGTTGCCCAACGAAAAGCGCGCGACCCGTTGGTGGAGAAAACCTGTTTTTTGCCAAAAAAATCACAAATGACCAAAAATGCTCAAAATTTTTAGAATTTTGTGCTGGAGTTAAGTCATTTAGTATCATGCTCCTTCAAGGAAGCCTCAGCCAAGATGTGGAGGGGATTAGGCCTTTTCCTTCGTTTTAGTGCTTTGGCCAGCAACCTCTCCAAATGAGCATTGACCTGGAGAAACATAGCCTCTCGAGAGATAAAATCCTCCCATGGGATACCCTGCTGTTTTGACTGTTTAAATGCTGCTCCAAGGGGACAAAAACACAAGGGAGATGTTAGGGAGGGGGACTTTTGAAGGGATTTAGGGAAAATACATATGAAAGGGGAATTTAGGGAAGCAATTATGAAACATATACCATCACATAATCATATTTTGTAGGGGTTTCATAGGAGGTAGGGTTTAGGGACTTTGATATTTTTGGTAAGGAGATTAGGTGTAAATGACAAGGGAGATGGTTGGGATGTGGGGAAAAAATGGGAGTGAAAGGGATGACCTTGAGAGCAGCAAAACAAAACCCTAGCTTTACTTGCACTTTGACATTTTTAAACAAAATACACATGAACTTCTCCTTTCAAATTGATGGCATTAAAACACATTTTCATGCTCATGCAAGCTTTAGCAAGCAATAAACCTTGATGATTAGAGGCCTACCTGCAACCTTAAAGAATTTTGGGGTCAATTTGTAGTTTATAAGCAATTTTTTGTGGATGAATTCCCAACAGGTCGCGCGCGCCCAACAGGTCGCGCCAGTGTATTTTCCCAACTGGTAAGACCCCCCTGACAGGTCGCGCTTGCCCAACAGGTCGCGCGCTTTTGCAGGAGGCTTTTGGAGGCCTTCCCGGTGTCGGAATCGGGTGTAGGATAGCTCGTTGGAAAGGTCTTTGAGTCTACTTTCCAACCCAACTGGAATTTTTCAATTTGGAGTTCATTTGCCCTGTCAAAAATCAAATCTCCCAAGACTGGTCAAAAAGTGCCAAATGAGGCTGCCTCAAGGAAGAGTGCTGTTGCAGTCAACTTTTGAATGCCTTCCTCAACCCCAAATTGAGCTCATGATAGCTCATTGGAAAGCTCTTTGTGTCTAGTTATCATTTTACCCATCAAGCAAATCATTTGGCCAACCAAGCTAGGAGAAAACTTGATTTTCCCAAGGTCACTTCAGAGGTGTCTTTGATTCTCCTGAGGCAACGGTATTCTTGACATTTCTCTCAAACCATGACACCTGTGCAAAAAGTGAAGGAGGTTTTTCTTCTTTGGCATGTTGTGGACAAAAACCTCTCTCAGTTTCCCAAAATTCATCTTTGATTTCTCTAAAACATCTTTTGAGTGAAACTTATCCCGATGTGTGAAACAAGGAATTTTGTCGAAATGAAGCGAAATGAAGGGGATAAGGGGCTTCTAAATTCTTGGGGAAATTTTGGGGAGTAGGGAGGGATGTTAGGAAGCAGGGGAAAGTGGAATCTCAGAGATTGAGTGAGGGGAAGGGGTCCAGAAGGGCAAAACACAGGCCCAATCTAGAAAATTGCCAGGTTGTAGCTAGAAATTAGGGTTTGTGCGAAAATGAGGAATTTGGCGGATCTAAGGGATGGGAAGCATTTAATAAGGTACTTTAAGGATAGGGGAAGGTGTATGAACATCAGGATACAAGTTTTGCCGATGATTTGACCATCCAAGAGAAATTGCCTTCAAAACCCTAGGAGAGGGAAATGACCTTGCCTAGGCGCAACTGAAGCATGAACAAGGTGTAAAATGACTCATTAGACACTGACATGATAATGACAACCCTATGAATGATGATAGACTCAGCTGAATAGTAACATAGATTGGCGTTTGGGAAATTTTGAAAGGAGTGAAAGCAAACCCTAGACCTAATGCCTAGTGACCAAATTTTGCTTGAAAACTCTTTGAAATGACAAAATTTGACCTTGACACTCTGAGACCACTTTGTAAGAGCATATTTGATCATTGGAGGAAGGCTGGAAAGGCTGACACTAACACATACAACCATGACAACCACTAGCCCCAATAGTGGAACGTTACAATCATTGTTGTCTACTCCTCCAAAGAGATGTATTCGCTCTGCACTGTGGAGAAGCCAAGGCTCGTTACAATACACTCCAAGTTTTCTCTAAGTTATACTTATCAGAAGCTTGGCTCCCAAAAGCCTGTACAATGAGTTATGAGGTTCTATATATACCAAAGGGCGGGGTGACCCTTGACATTCCCCTTATGACTCTTCAACTTACACATGACTGTTTACATTCCACTATTGACACTTGGTCTTTCACTTTACAAGATGTTTACAATACATTCTACACATGTATCCATGTGAGGCAAAAGTGGGCTTGAGTAAGCCATACAAGACATCACTGAGACTCAGACAGTTGTCGGAAGACTAACTCGTTGACATCCTCTTAGTGATCGTTGGCGGGGAAGTAATGCCAAGCTTGCTAGTCTGTTATGGTGTCTGCGTACTCTGTGGTGACATCCTTCTGAAAGCGAACTCTTGCCTCCGTAGCATCCGGGTACATTGATCTGGCACCTCTGTCCAACTCGTCATGTAGCATGCGCATCATGGTCTTGAGTGCAATTGGACCAATGACATACTTGTGCATAGTGTTTGCGCTCATCTGCAAATCTGCACTAGTGGCTATGCGCATCAACTGCTTGAAGTACATGTCCTTCTCCAGTCGGACTTTGTTCTTTACCTTCGCCTTGGTGAGTGTGCCAATGGATGGGATCGCATGCGTGCGCACAATGACATCCATGCTCCTAAACACTCGTGCATGTGAAGCTTGTAAGTTGGTGATGAGCTATGGGAGTTCCTCATAGTTTCGGATCTGACTCTGGATGCGTGCTTTCAACTCCACTGCCTTTGGCTTCATCATCTTTGGCAAGTACAACGGGGCTCCCTTGTACCTCATTGTCCATATCTGCATGTGATTGACAATAGTGTGTATGTTTGTCAAGATGCGTGCTCTCCTAGCACAATGCTGCTGCCAACCATTAAGATGGACAACTGACTTATGCATGGTGACGAACCTGAAGTACAACTTCCGTATGACTATCTCGAGAGACAATACTTCATCAAGTATCGATTTCTTCCACTCTGCTCTGGCGGATGCTGTAGCTTTCTCTTCTCTCTGCTTGGCCGCTTGCAATTCCTTAGCCATGCGCTTGTTCTTAGCTATCAAGAATCTCACACTTGAGCTGGTGGCTTCGGCATATGCCTTTGTAGCATCGGCCAATGTACCTGGATGTCTGCGCACATTGGACACGATCATTCATTCTCGAAACTGCGCAAGAGATGCATGGACATCCGGGGTTGACACTCTGTGCAACTCTAGAATCCTGTGTTGTGGCTCATCAAAGGATATGTTGTGCGCATCTGCTTCCGGATTGTCCTCAAGGATTTCAGTGTCCCCTTGATCGTTTAGGACTTGCTTTGCTCCCAGATCTGGTGAAGCCTATGGAGTGACCTCTGGGTCCTCGGGCGTGAGGTCTGTATCCTCATCTTGCTATGGCTGAACCAAATCCATGCCCATCTGTTCCAGTATTTGTTCAATCTCCCGAGAAAAGTCCTGCTCCTGCGACTGCTCACCTATTTGCTATCTGCTAGCTGTTCTGATTCAATAACCTGTATTTGTGCAGTTTCATCAATGTGTGCACACTACGCTTCCTGTTGTTCCTATTCCTGTTGCGCTTCCTTCTCCCTTTTGCGCAACTCTTGTTCTTCCCTTAGTTGTTGCTCCACCTCCTGCAACTTCTCTGCCTCCTCCAGTCTCTGCTTCTCCCTTTGTCTTTACACAATCCTTCTGTTGTGTTGTCGCCTCTTTGCTTCAATCTCCAAAGCTGCTCTTTATACAAGTGGATCTTCCTTGAACTTGCAGCTTTGTTCCACCTCTGCGCTGTTGGCAATCTTCCTTTTGCCTTTGTCCAGCGCAGGTTTGCTGCTCTCTGCTGCTGTTGATGTTGCTACTCTGTCAAGTGCTGTTGTCTTGTGCGCTGCTAACCATTCTACAACCACTTTGACTGGTTCATTGAGCCTTGAGGAGTTGTAGCAATATCTCCATGGGTCTTCCTCAGGCCAATGACATGCCCCGTGGATCCAAGGATGATACACTCTTGTACAGTGTTCCTTCACTACACAGTGCGGGTTGTATGGATTGAAACTTCTGGTGCCGAAGGTGAATCTCTTGAATTCCTCCGTCTCGACCTTAGCATGCTTGAGACTCTGGATCTCATACAACTCGATCCGCAAAGGAAGAGCGGGCCAAGGTGCCTTCTTCTTCCTGTGCAGTCTTGCTGACAACCTTGTTGAGATGTGGTATGCAACCTATTGCATGACCAGGTTGTCCATGGAAAACTTGAGTAACACATGCAGCGCCTTCTCCACGCTGTACATCCGGATGAAGGTGCCAAGGGGTGAGGCATACCAATCTGCTATGTTAACCAATGCCTCCATCGCTGCCTGTGACATGCAAGGTGGATCCTGCTCAAAGATCATCCTGTACACCGGGGTGATGAAGTGGTCTGATAGATGTAGTATTACTCCACGGAAGCTGCACTTGGAGAACAACTTGCAATAGATGTGCACAAAGGGTTCTGAAGGTGTCCATGCCAAACCCAAGCCAGGGAACTGTTGATGGGCACAGATTGCATCAAGAATGTAGGCAGACATGAAGAGCTTTGCTTATTGACCCTTGGGCGGATGCCAAACATTTGTTACTTGCCCCTTCAGTTGGAGAGCCAACATGTCAGACCAGTTGAAAGGTCTTCCTTCGTTCGCCAGCTGATCCAACACAATCACCCAATTCTGCGGGAAGGTCTCTGTACTCTCTTGGCCGTATAAGCGGCATGCGAAGATGACCAAGAACTGATAAGCCTTCCGTATACCTGGTTGGGTGTCGTCCTGAACATAGACGACTCTCTTACCCATCTATTCAAGATGTCTCTTGAGTTCGCATTGTTGCTGGGATTGGTGAAGAGTGCATCCATTTTGTTCACCAACTGCGGCAAGTGATATATCTCTTGAAAGTTCTCTGCCCTGAAGGTAGCAAGTTTTGTTCCACTGACACTGCTCAGTACCATTGTCTCTGGATCAGTATGCGAGACAATCCAGTGGATCATGTCCGCACATGGAAATGCAGGATACCTGCATGCAACCCGGTACAAGCCAGACTTGTGTATGTTGACATAGACTTTGCGGTCCTCCAGATTCTCCTCAAAGGTGCCTGAAAAGATGTCATTGATGTCTTGCCATGTGATCTTGATCTCCTTGTCTATGAACAACTTAGTGTCTTCATAGATGGGCAAGCTCACAGACACTTGCTCGACCACATCTCCAGTTGTGCTCTCTATGGTGTCCTTTGACCCTACTCTCTTGGAAGCCATTGTACCTGTATTGCTGAGAGACTGATGAACACATGTGATACCTAGAGATAGAGCAATGCTCATGGCAAGAAAAATGTCAGTTGAAAACCAAAAGCAACTCGAGGACTGACATGCAACACACCTGGGTGACTACTTGGGAAAATTGCACAGTTTTCTCTGGGAGAGGCTGGGAGACTAACTGTTGGAACTGTGCAGAGCACAGTCCAGGCTGCCAGTGAGCTAACTGACTGCTGAAACTGCACAGAGCACAGTCCAGCTTGGCTTGCTAAGGATTGGAACTGCGCAATGCGCAGTTTCAGTCAGCATGACTGCTACCTGGGAAATTGCATTGCGCAATCCCGGGGGCCAACTGAGGCACTGCCTCTCAAAACTGCGTAGAGCACAGCCTGGGAGGCCAGTGTGAGGCAAGCTCTGCGCAATTCCTGGGAGCAAGGGAAGGCCTTCCATCCCAGAAATGCACAGTGCAAGCTAGGCAAGGCAAGGTCCGGGCCAAGGCAGCTCAGACTTGTCGATGGGCGACTAAAAATTAGTAAGGACTGAATGCATGTGCAAAGCTGGTGTAGACATGAGTGAATGAACATGCATGTGATTACAGTCAGTGTAGGATTCAGTAAGATGGGAAAACAATGAAGTGTGTGAAGCGAGTCGCCGCAACGACGACTGTTAGTGCAGAAATAGTGTCATGCATGTGACAACAAGGAAATGCAATGCAAAACTCGAAACAATGCTTCTACAAGCTAACATGCATTGAAACGATAACAAGCGTTCAATAAAACCAAGCAAACAACACTCACACAAACCGAAATACGAAAAGCGATAGAAAAGCAACAAAAGACATGAAAAGCAGACTTACCTGGAAAAAGCTGCGATGAGTGTGCCAAAGGTTCCTAGATGCATTGGGAATGCTAGAGCTCCAAGATCGAAAGTGAAGAATGAGCTCTGAGGCGTTGAATAAATAGTTTTGACAAGATCGAGGCTTATGACACGCATGCCACAAATCTAGGAAAAAACGACACTTGGTGGGAGGTTTCTAAAATGGATTTTGCATGTAACCCCCAGCTGCTAAAAATAGATCCCTAAAATCTAGGGATGCTTTTTTCTTTTTGCTTTTTCGGGAAAACTGCCCATGCATGCAAGGCAAGATTATGCAGTCTTGGAGGGAACTAGTCAACCTGTGAGCACATGCAACGGTTAGCAAACCACGGGATGACTTCTGCACAGTTTATGGGCTGAGTGGCTCTGGCTGCCCCTCAAGCTTAGCGCAGTTTTTGGACTGAAGCCAGGGCTTCCAACTAGAACTGCGCAATTTCTGAGAGCAAGCCTGGTGATGGGTTGCTCTGCATAGTTTTCTTGGGGAAGGCAGTCTGCCTGCTTTGCCCAATTCTGGAGAGCAATGCTAGCTTCCAGGATGCACTGCGCAATTCCAGAGAGCAAGGCTGGTTGCCCTCTAGTGCTGCGCAGTTTTCCAAGTCAGCACAAGAACCGGTTTGAGACCAAGTCATGAGAGGTCAGCTTGTGGGTGAAAGACAAACAAGTTAGCGAACACAAGCTGTTATGCCAAAGAAACTCAACTGAAATCATAAGTACCTGGGCAGTGCAAGACATGCTGCTAAGGATGGTTGGTAGGGAGGCTCCAAAACAAAGCTAAGGCAAAATTTTGGAGGGTGGTTGTAGCCGCTACAACACTATAGTTAAGGACTGGATTCATGAGAGCCATGACATACTGCGACTCCTCAAAGATAGTCTGCAGATGGCTCAAAATCAACAAAAGGTATATGTAGAGAGGCATTAGGTGGAGCGTAGCTTTGAGTTTGCAGACCTAGCTTATCATCACTTAAAAGGAAGGGGGCAAAGAAATTGAAACCCAAATTCTATGGACCCTACAAGATTGTGAGGCATATAAGAGAGGTGGCCTATGAGCTAGAGCTTCCAGAGGGGTGTAAGATACATAATGTCTTCCATGTTTCATGCCTCAAGAAGGCCCTAGGGCAACACATTGTCACTTCTATTGAGCTTCCACCATTGGATGAAGAAGGAAATTTGATTTTGATACTAGAAGAAATGTTGTATGAGAGCAGAAACTAAGTAATTGGACCATTAAAGAATATTTGGTCAAATGGAAAGATTTGCCTATCGAAGATGCCACTTGGGAAGGAGAACAGGTGCTCCAACATCTTGGACTGAATTTGCTTGAGGACAAACAATCTTGGGTGGGGAGGACTATAATGTCCCCATCTACTTAGGAGACATAAGGGGATGATTCCGCTAGCCTAATTAAGTTCCTGTAGGCTAGGATGGGAAAATTAATGAAGGGAATACAATTTGCTTAGGAGAAAACATTATAAAAGCTAAAGGGGGAAAAAGGGAACATGGGTCCTAGGCTAACGAAAAGTCACTTTTAAATTATAAAGTAAGATAACACACTAAAGTGATTCTATTAAAATGAAAGGTAAGAAGGTGGAAAAAGAGTCAAATGAGTTATAAAAAGGGGAAAATTGTTAAAAATTGGTAGATTTGGTCAGTTTTTCATTGGAAATTAAAGGAGAAAATTTGTATTTTTCATGTTGACCAAGTCAGCCTCACATATAAATAGAATATTGAGTGACCTCATTTGGCATCCATCCATCTCACTCATTTGATCTGAAACAAGAAGAAAAAGATCACACATGCGAAGGGAAGAATAGATGTCACTGTTGGGCTTCTGAGCCTACATAAGTTTACTGACCGACCTTGACAATTTGACCATAATCAAAATAAATTCATAACTCCATTTGTACATGTCAGAATCAGATGATCTTTAGATCAATCCTACACCTCTTGAAGAGAGGAATCCAAGAAAAATATCAACTGTCATAAATAAGATGAACCATGTGGAGTTTGGCCCTAGTTGCCAATTTTAACACTCCCTCTCAACTAGGGAAAACTACATCTGCTAATCCATCTGCCAATCTGTACTATCTCTGCCATCAATACACTGCTTTGCACTGCTCTACTCTGCTGAACCATGAAGAAGAAGAAGTGATCGAGAATGTATAATACCATTCTCTATTGACTCGAAGATAGTCCCAATCAAAGGAGAGTGTGTCATACCACTCTTACTGACCCGAAGTCAATTCCAATCAAAAGAGAGTGTCTCATACCACTCTTACTGTCCCGAAGTCAGTTCCAATTGTTCTTAGATCAATATTGGTCATCCTAGCATAGGGAGTACGGTAGAACACAATGCATCGATCGGTAGTACTATGGTCACTATCCTCATTTCCCTACTCATTGGCCAAATGAGAGGTACTTCCCTTGAGTCCCATACTACATGGGTAGGATGTCTCAGCAGGAGAAGGATGAACTACTCATCCTGCCTACATGTCGCCAAGGGGTATCGCAGGGGAAGGCTGAACCACTCACCCTGTACACAAGAAACCACTAGGGGAAGGCTGAACTACTCACCTTGTACATAGCAAACCATTAGGAGAAGGTTGAACCACTCACCCTATGGTTGCTCATCGCTCCAAGAAGTACCCCAAGCCCCCAAGAGCTCCCAGAGCTCAATGTCCATCTCATACAGGACCCTCATAAGAGGGTCTCTCCACGACTGCAAGTCGTTCTCGGAATTCTCCACGACTCCAAGTCGTTCTCGGAAGGCCAAGAACTTGACCTTCCCCAAGGGCTTTGTCAGAATATCGACGACCTGTGTTAGGTCCCTATAATACTAGTGATTACCCCATTACTATTGTAGTTGTATGCCTTATTAATATTGTTGTGCCCCTATTGTCCCCATATTGTTATTACTGTGCCCCATAGAATCCCTCTATTGTTATTTTTGTGCTTTTATATTATTATTGTTAGGTTGGCTGGGTTATATTGTGACTCCTTAGACCCCTGTATATATAAAGGAGGTTTTGTCATTTGAATCATCAAAGAATCATTCATTTGTGTAATGTAAAGGAGGTTGCCCCCTCAAAGAGGCTGAATTCTAAGGCATTGATCTTTCTTTTCTATCTTTTTGTGAGCTGGTTTCATAACATTTGGTATCAGAGCTTTGGATTTTAGGGTTTCGCTGCTCCAACTAGGTCATCGTGGCATTTTCGCTATAACTTTTTTTCTGCGACGTTTTGGAAGTGAAAAAAAAAAACCCATTTGAGACAAAATCGCACTGAACCTCGGGTCTAAATTTCAGAGCTTTTCGTGCTATATTTGCGGAGATATGATCTAAGGAAGTTGGTTTTTTTGCAGACTCCTGAATTACATTCCAAACATGTGACCTGGGGAAAATCGTCATAACTTTCTCTCTAAGCATTGGATTGAAATTTTGTAAGAAGGTACAGAAGGAGGACAGACTGTAGTTTCTTGTATATATTTTTCAGAGCCAAAGGTCGAAACAGGGACACGTGGCACGTCGTACAAGTTCGCTCTACTGAACTAGTCTATAATCAGGTCACTGTGGGAGATTTGGCTTAACTCTTCCTTAGAGAATCCAATTTGGATTAGACTGGTGGCATTGGAAAGAAGACACAAAGGGCTACTACAGGTCGCAATGTCAGAACTAGATGATCCGAAATTACAGAGATACATTAGAGGTAATATTGAGCTCCTACAAAGTGAAAAAAGGCGTGTAGATTTTTTTAAATTTTTGCTTAAGCTTGGTTTGAAAAATTATTTTGAAGGAATTCAAAGGGCATAGTAGAGCATTATTATCGGTAACTGATGCCCCGAAGAAAGAAAATGCAAACACCTAGTAAACAACCTGAAAGCTCTAGCATGACTCATGAAGAAGAGGAAGAAATGCTACATGATATATCAAAATTACAAGACCAAGTGTAACAGATGTCACTCTCACAAAAGCTAGCAGAAGCTAAGATAAATGGCGTGGAATCTAAGATAAAGGGCATGGAAGCTAAGATGGACAATTTGAAGATAGATTTGAAGACAGGCATGGCAGATTTGAAGACAGATTTGACAAATTTTCTACAAGAAATACTTACTAATGGTGGAAGGGTAGTAAAGAAAACTCATGATGCGAACAAAATAAATGTTAATAATGATTTCATAGAATCTAATGTTGGATCGAAGACCCACCATTTTCCAAAAATCGATATGAGGAAGTTTGATGGCAAGGATCCCGCAACATGGATATTAGAGATGGAGCAATTTTTCGATCTCAATAATGTGCAAAACACACAAAAGTTACGTATTGCAACTTTATATTTGGAACCAAATCAGTTTGTATGGTATCAATGGCTTTGCTCTTGTAAACAAATTATCACTTGGGCAATTTTTACGGAAGAATTGACAACACATTATGAGGATACAAAAAGCAACACTTTTTTTAGCCAATTGATAAGTCTCAAACAAAAGGGTTCAATAATGGAGCACATTTAGGAGTTCCAAAAATTGAACATAAGGGTAAAAAATATTCCAGAGGAGCATAAGATTGATGTGTTCATAGGGACTTTAAAGGATAATATCCAACATGATGTTCGCCTTTGGGAACCTGATTCAATAGAGAAGGCATTCAGGTTAGCAAGAAAAATGGAAAGCAAAAATATGGCAACCAAGAAGCAGACCACTCACAACTATAAAGATGGAAGTGTTGTTGCCTTTAGTCTTCCACAACCTATAAGGTTGACACCACAACAATTGGAAGAAAAAAGAGCAAAAGGGCTTTGTTACAGTTGTGATAGCACATACACTAAAGGTCATAAGTGTGCTGAGAAGAAATTATTTTACATAGATTGTGAAGAGAAAGAAGAAAATGAGCAAGAAAGGTCAAAAGAAGAGGATATACTCCAGGAACAAAGCCTAGATAAATAAAAAATGAATCTGACCATATCTTGTAATGCATTGGCTGGAATTACCACTCCTCAAACCATCAAGATAGAAGGACAAATCAAGAAGAAAAAGGTAATAGTGTTGATTGATTCAGGAAGTACCCACAATTTTATTCATTGTAAGATAGCAAAAGAATTGAATTGCTTCCTATATCCAGCACCAGAGTGTCAAGTGATGGTTGCAAATGGAGGAACGATAAATTGCTCTGGAAAGTGCCATAATATCAAGCTATCCATGGGAGAATATGTATTGACTAGCCCAATGCTTTCCATTCCAATGGGAGGTGCTGATGTTGTACTAGGAGTCCAATGGCTACAATCCTTGGGTACAATAGCTTTTAATTTTCAAGAACTTTTCATGAAATTTTCTGCGGAAGGAAAGGAAGTTGAATTAAGGGGTATTGTAGAGAAACTGGGAAAGATAATCAGCTCTAACGGTATGACAAAGCTTCTAAAAAAGGAACAAAGAGGTGTAATTGCACAATTATGTTCGTTAGATGTTTTCACATCAAAATCATCTATTTCTCCATATCTCCAAAAAGCCTTGGACAATCATTCCAAGGTATTTGAGACTCCCAAAGGTCTCCCACCTATTCGTGATCATGATCATGCTATTCATCTGATTCCAGGAAGTGTTCCTCCAAACATCAGGGTGTACAGATATCCCGATGCCCAAAAGAGTGAAATTGAACGTATGGTTGCAGAAATGCTAGAGGCTGGTATAATTCAACCTAGTCAAAGTTCTTTCTCTGCTCTAGTAGTATTGGTGCACAAGAAGGATGGATCATGGCAAATGTGTTTGGATTATAGGGAGCTCAACAAGCTCACTATTAAAGATAAGTTTCACATTCCTGCCATTGATGAATTATTGGATGAATTGCATGGATCAATTTACTTCACCAAGTTGGATCTTCGTTCAAGATATCATCAAATCAGAATGAAGACTGAAGACATTCCGAAAATAGCATTTAGAACTCATGAGGGTCATTATGAATTTTTGGTCATGCCTTTTGGCCTTACCAATGCACCTTCTACATTTCAAGGTTTGATGAATTTCATTTTCAAACCCTTCCTTAGAAAATTTGTGTTAGTATTTTTTGATGATATACTAATCTACAACAAGTCTTGGAAGGATCATGTTGAACATGTTGACAGGGTGCTACAACTATTGGAGGAGAAACAATTATATGCAAAAAGATCCAAATGTTTCTTTGGAGTACAAGAGGTGGAATATCTAGGTCATATTGTATCTCATGAAGGAGTTAAGGTAGACCCTAGCAAAATTAAAGCCATTAAGGAATGGAAAATTCCCACATCCATAAAGCAACTGCGAGGATTTCTCGGGTTGACAGGGTATTATCACAAGTTTGTTAAGAATTATGGGAGAATAGCAGCACCTCTAACAACATTATTGAAGAAAGATGCATTTTCATGGACTTCAGAAGCAACAAAGGCCTTCGAACATCTTAAAGAGGCAATGTGCCAAGCACCAGTCTTAGCTACACCGAACTTCACAAAAACCTTTATTGTGGAATGTGATGCTTCAGGAAATGGAATTGGTGTTGTTTTAATGCAAGATGAAAGACCCATTGCTTTTGAAAGTCGTCCAATCAAGGGAAAGTTTTTAAACAAAGCTATTTATGAGAAGGAAATGTTGGCAATACTACATGCACTTAAGAAATGGCGACCCTACCTAATGGGAAGACACTTCAAGGTAAAAACGGATCATGATAGCCTTAAATACTTTTTAGAACAAAGATTATCCTCTGAAGAGCAACAAAAGTGGGTCACAAAGATGTTGGGTTATGACTTTGAAATCATCTACAAAAAAGGGAAGCAAAATGTGGTGGCAGATGCACTCTCAAGAAAGGATGAGGATGTGGAAGCATTGTTGTGTGCCATTTCTATTATCCAACCAGATTGGATAAACGAAACAAGGGAGGAATGGAAGAATGATGAAGAAGAGTGGGCACTTATTCGAAAGTTACAACAAGATTCCAGTACATCTGATACATTTAGCTGGCAAAATGATTTGTTATGGTACAAAGATCGCTTATACCTCTGTAAGAATTCCCAACTCAAACAAAAGATTCTTATGGAATTGCACACTTCTCCCTTAGGAGGGCACTTAGGATTTTTAAAAACTTACCACAGGGTTAAGAAGGAATTTTTTTGGGATGGCCTTAAATAGGATATTCAAAAGTTTGTGGTGGAATGTTTGGTTTGCCAACAAAATAAAGTTGAAACAATTAAGACCCTAGGTCTATTACAACCTTTATCCATTCCAAGCCAATGTTGGGAGGAGGTTTCAATGGATTTTATCACAGGTTTACCCAAGTCTGAGGGAAAGAGTGTCATCATGGTGGTAGTTGACAGACTTACCAAGTATGCACACTTTTGTGCATTATCACATCCATTTAAAGCCAGTACAGTTTCTACTGCATTTATGGAAACAATTCAAAAGCTACATGGAAACCCAAAGATTATTGTAAGTGACAGAGATCCCATTTTCACTGGAAATTTTTGGACAGAATTATTTTCTTGTCTCGATACTTAGTTAGCTCATAGCTCATCTTATCATCCTCAATCTGATGGGCAAATTGAAATAGTAAACAAATGTTTGGAAGGATATCTTCGTTGCTTTGTATCTGATAAACAGACACAATGGGTCAAATGGTTGCCTCTAGCTGAATGGTGGTATAACATTTCCTTCCATACAACAAGAAAAATGACCCCATTTATGGCACTTTATGGATATCAACCACCATCCATCACATCATATTTAAGAGAAAATTCTAAGGTTCAAGCAGTGGAACATCACATCGAGCATCAACAACAAGTCCTCCAACTCTTAAAGGATAACCTCGTGTTGGTGCAGAATAGAATGAAACAACAGGCAGATCAACATCGCAGCGAAAGAAGTTTTGATGTAGGTGATTGGGTATTCCTACGGCTACAACCATATAAACAAATGTCCCTCAAGCAAGCTAAGAAGGATAATAAATTATCACCAAAGTATTATGGTCTGTACAAGGTGTTGCAAAAGATTGGTACTATGGCATACAAATTGGAGCTTCCTGCAGCTTCTTGTGTGCACCCAGTTTTCCATGTTTCATGTTTAAAGAAGGTTATAGGCGACAAGCTCCCAGTTCAAACAATATTGCCAGAACTTGACGAGGAAGGAAAAATTATATTGGAACCGGAAGCAGTCACAGAAACAAGAACTCGACAGCTACGGAATCGATCAATTTTGGAGTATCTCATCAAGTGGAAGAACTTATCCGCTGAAGATTCCACATGGGAGGATGAGAATTTTATACAGAAGCATGTAGAACTACTCAAGCGTTGAGGATAACACTTTTTTGAAGGAGAGGGGCATGTTAGGTCCCTATAATACTAGTGATTACCCCATTACTATTGTAGTTGTACCCTTGAGTAATATTGTTGTGCCCCTATTGTCCCCATATTGTTATTATTGTGCCCCATAGAATCCCTCTATTGTTATTTTTGTGCCTTTATATTATTATTGTTAGGTCAGCTGGGTTATATTGTGACTCCTTAGACTCCTATATATATAAAGGAGGTTTTGTCATTTGAATCATCAAAGAATCATTCATTTGTGTAATGTAAAGGAGGTTGCCCCGTTGAAGAGGCTGAATTTTGAAGTAGCACACACATAATGACCGTAGCATCCAGCTATCGCCCCGGATCAACTTTTTCAATATTGACTCCGGGGTGCATTGATATTTTTTTTCTATATTTTTGTGAGCTGGTTTCATAACAACTTGCTCATCAGTGCCAATGTGATAGAGCCTTATTGGTCCTCGTTGTACCATATTCTGGATTAAGTGGTACCTGATATCTATATGCTTGGAGCGATGATTCTCTGATAATCAGATCCCACTCTGGTTGTCGCAGAGGATCACGGTGGTTTCCAACTCATTTACAAACAACTCACTGAAGAGCTTCCTCAACTAGACAGCTCCATCGGAGGCCATACTTGCAGCTATGTATCGGCCTTGGCGGTGCTCAAGGCAATCGATTTCTGCTTCCTTCTCATCCAGGATACCAAAGCAGAACCCAAAGAAAAACAACATCCAGAAGTGCTCTTGTGATCCACCACACTGCCAGCCCAATCAACATCAAAATAACCATGCAGCCTCACATTTCCGACTGTGTATCTCAGTCCATTTCCGACTGTGTATCTCAGTCCATGCGATACTCAGAAGCATTTCCCAATTCAGGTCCAACAACACTACCACATAACTTCTTAAAGTTAAGTTCCATTGGAGTAGTCACAGGCTTGCAGTCACCATCCCAAATCTTTCCAATATCTTCACAACATATTTTCCTTAAGAGAGGAAAATTTCGCCTGGCTTTTGCTAGACCTCCAACCCTAGGAAATAGTGCATCGGTCCTAGGTCCTTCATCTCAAATTCAGAAGCCAACTCCCTCTTACATTTGTGAATGAGAGGGTCTGCACCTGTCAGAAAGAGGTCGTCCACATAAAGTACCAGAATGAGAGGTTTATCATTTTCAACCTTAAAGTAAAGGTTCAGATCGACTTCACTTCTAGTGAATCCTAACTTCATCAGATAGCTATCAATCCTCTCATACTAAGCCCGAGGTGCTTGCTTCAATCCATAGAGAGATTTCTTCAACCTGCATACATGAGATTCCCGATCATGAACCTCAAACCCCTCGGGTTGTTCCACATAGACTTCCTCTTTGATTGAACCATGCAAGAAAACGGTCTTGACATCCATCTGATGCAGGTTTCATCCTTGCCAGGCAGCAAGGGCTATGATCGAGCGGATGGTGGTGTATCAGGCAACAGGTGCAAATATCTCATTGTAATCTACACCTTCCTTTTGAGAGAAGCCTCGAGCAACAAAGCGAGCCTTGAACTTTTCTTTACTTCCATCAACTCCATGTTTGATTTTGTAGAGCCACTTAGAGGTGACAACCGATTTGTCCTAGGGTCTAGGGACCACATCCTAGACATCATTCTTCATTATTGACTCGTTTCTTCATTCATAGCATCCTTCCATACTTGATGCTTCACGACTTCTTCGAATGATGAAGACTCATTTTGAATGATAGTCTTCATGGCGGTCAAATATCCTTGATACCTGTTTGGCTTCTTGCTTTCATGAAAATTCCCCCGTGTTGCAATGTGTCTTTCGGCATCTTCGAGAGTCTCCCTAAGCCATGAGGGTCTCCTTTTGGAGGAGGATCAATAGGGTCCATAGGTTCATCAACATCATGCATTGTTTCGTCTTCTTTTGCACCATGATTTCCGGTGTCAACTTCTTTGTCCTTCCTTAGGATAGGAAGGTTGTTGATCTTCCTGAGGGCCATATCTTCGTTGAAGGTGACATCATGACTTATCTCAACTTCCTTTTGACCAACCACATAAATTTTATATTCCTTAGAATTTTCACTATAGCCCACAAAGATTCCTTTCTTCCCAGATGCACTTAATTTGTTTCTTTTCTCTTTCGACACATGAAAATATACGGGACTTTCAAAAATTCTAAAATGAGAGACATCAGGGTTCTTACAAGTGAACATTTCTTCGGATGTCTTAGAGTCTAATGCTTGATAAGGGCATCGGTTTTGAACATACACAACGATATTTGCAGCTTCAACTTATAGGAACTTTGAAAGGCCATGATCATGAAGCATGGCACAAACTGCTTCTACAATAGAGTGATTCTTCCTTTCAACCACACCATTCTGCTCAGGAGTGTATGGCGTTGTAGCCTCCCTCTTAATGCCAACTTCTCTGCAATAATCTTGGAATTCATTGGATTCATACTCGGTCCCATTATCAATCCTCAATATCTTGATTTTCTTTTCGAATTGGTTTTCAATCAAGGCTTTGAAGTGTCAGAACCAGGTGAACACTTCATCCTTCTTCTTCAAGAAGTAGATCCAGGTCTTGTGAGAATAATCATCCTTAAAGGTGAGATAATATAAGTATCCTCCCAAAGAGTTTACGGGAGTCATACCAGATATGGTGGAGTGGATCAATTGCAATATATCTGTGGTCGTGCTCTTACTTGAGGGGAATGGTCCCCTTGTAAGTTTTGCTTTGGCACATCCTGGACATACACCTTCATGCTCTATTTTGAACTCGGGCATACCTGTCACCATCTGTCTCACAATGGGTAGGGCCTTATAATGAAGATGGGCAAAACTTTGGTGCCATAGTTCACATTGTAGAGATGTACGTAAGACATGGCTCCCAATGGGCTTCCTCCAAATTGATACAAAGTGTCAACCTTGAACCCAAGAGTAAAAGCATCTTTAAAATTTCTTTTCCAAACACGTACCTTTCCATCGATGAATGCCACTTTGAATCCTTTGTCCTCCATGGCTGAAATGGACACTAGGTTCTTCTTGAGATCAGGTACATATAGTACTTCTTGCAAATGAATAGTGTTACCTTGATTCAATTGAAGGGTAACATTCCCTGCTCCCTTCACGGGATAGGTGGCATCATCTCCAAGGATGGTCTCCAAGTTTGTCTCCTTTTCTATCAGATTAGAGAGGGCTTCCTTGTATTCGGTGAAGTGACTTGAGGCACGACTATCAATTAGCCAATTTCCCAAAGTGTCTGGAGGAGAGGCAGTAGAGAGGGTTGATATAAGATAATACTCTTTTTGCTTATTGTTAACAACATTTGATTCTTCATACCTGGTGTTCCTAGATTTCTTGGAGGGTCGACTATTTCCTTGATGTCTCGCATTCCTTTTTCCTTTGCCATTGGACCTACCATTCCTTTGATCGTTGTTGTTGAAGTTGCCCCTGGAATGATTGTGATCATTATCATGGGATGTGTCCCTTCCATTTGGACACTCCCTTGCATAGTGGCCAAACTTATTGCAAACAAAGCATCCGCCCTTCCTTCCTCCCTTAGATCCAGGCTTTCCATGGAAATGACCTTTAGAGCCTGCATTATTTCTCCTTTTGGCTTGAGCAGAGAATGCAATGGGGTTGCTTCTTTTAGAAGGCATTTCTTGCTCCACCATTCTTGTTTCTTCTTGAATGCATCTCGACATCAATTCTTCAAACCCTGGAATTCAATCATTATTGAGGACGATGGTTCTAAATACATACCACTCAGGTGGGTGTCCTCCAAGGATGGTGAGAGTAAGTTCCCTGTCAAGAATGACTTCTCCAATCGAGAGTCGATCATTCTTGATTTCAGTAATCCTCAAGAAATAGGATTGAATATCCTCGTCCTTGCCCTTCTTAATATCCTTCAACTTATTCTTGAGAAATAGAATTTGATTAGCATTACTAACCTTGAACATGTTGACCAACCTGTCGTAGATCTCGTTGGAGGTCTTCAATTCGGAGATGAAGGCCACCAGATGCTTGTCACTGGAATCCCTGATAATCTTTTTTTCTTTGACTTCAGCCCTATTGTACTTGGTCTTCGCAGCAGTCGGTGCATTTGAAGGAGGTTCAGGGATTTTACCCTTCACAGAGTCCACCACTTCTCTTTCTTCGAAGGTCAAATCAAGAGACATATTCCATCCACGATAGACAGATTTATCATGGAGCTTGTCTTCAGCTGGGAATTAGGATGAGGAACCCATTGAACCTTTTGTCCTTGCCCAACTGTCTTTGATGATTGCTCTTTCACTCTTGCTTAGGCATTGTCTTCACCTCATCTCTGATTCCATGCTAATTTTAGGCAACAATGGTATGTTCTATGCTTTAGAGCAATTTTACTTCAATTTCTTTATTAGCTCAGTATCAATATTTAGATTAGCAATCACATCAACATGATAGTAAAATGCAGATAAAACGTAAACATAAACAGTAGAAGACAAGCTAAGACAAGAGGACACAAGATGTGGCACCATCCAGGGACAAACCCCAATATGGGGAAACCCTTGATGAAATCTTTTTTTAGTCTTCAATAGTTCAACAAAGAGAGATAGTACAATTTAAAAATCTGATAATTTATAATAGTAGCAAAAGAGCCCTAATCAGAAAAGTCAACGCTAGTCAACAGGGTAGATTTGACCCTCAGCAAATCGGTCAACTTCAGTCAACTTCGACCTCCAAACAACAAGATAAAACAACAGTCAAAACAATCAAATTCAGCCCAGTCAAAGTTTGGTTAAATAGCCCACCTATAGTCAGCGCTAGTTGCAGTCAACACTCGCCAACAATCAACGTTTAGCCTCGATTTCTGTGCCCAAAAATGCGGCCTACCCAAACAGAGATAGCCCTCACAAAAAACACAGTCAAAAGAGATCAACGCATGTTGGTCAACGCTCGGTCAAACTCTCCAAAAATTAGGTCTCCTGAAATTTCGGCCTCCTGAAATTTTAGCCTCTTGAAATTTCGGTCTTCTGAAATTTCAGCCTCTTGAAATTTCTCTCTCTTGAAATTTCGGAGTTGTGGAGAGAGAGGCCCAGAAATCTGTACCCAGTCAATGAGGAGAGAGAGAAAGAAGTGTGAAGATGATCCGAATTGGATCCATGAAAATTATCAGAGTTCTATGACTGTTTCAAATCATGACAGACTTCAAAATCTTGTAAACAACGAGCTATCAGAAATAACCTCTGTATAATGGTAATTTGCAGCCAACACGGAGCAACGAGGACCTTCGGTCAAAGCGCGCTGACTGTTGGCCCATGGGGACTGTGCCTGGCGCAAAAATGGCAGTTAGGAGGCTCAAACCCATAAATGAACGCTGTTTTTGATGCGCGATTAGTGCAATTGCCCATCGCAGGACAAAACCCCTCGAAAAGGAAAGGCCCTGAGCGCACGGTCACAATGGAAACCAGGAAATTGTGGGAAAAGCACTAAAACGACAAGCGGGCCCCGCGCTCCAAAACTAGCGGAATATCGGAGGCATTTCGGGCGGTAAGCGGGTTTGTTAGAGGAGCAAGCGATTCCATACATTGAATGATGCGTGTCCGGCGGATGAGAGAGAAAACCGCTCTCATCGTGGGCTAACGGTTGAGTAAGTCACTCGTGCTATAAAAGTGATGAACGTAGGATCTGGAGGCCCCAGATCAAACAACGGAGATTGCACCCGATGGGAGACTGGATTTGGCGGAAGAATAAGCTGAGGCATATAAATGTTTGAAGTTTGATTTGACCGTTGAGCTGGCGAATGAATCATTTCGCGGAATAACTGAAGTAACGAACCGTTCAAGGAAGAGCTAGTGCTCAGTTCGTGAAGGGACAAGTGGCCACCTCCCTATGAAATGTTACACAGTGGCGATGACGCAAAAGCAGGGAATTCCAAGCGGACAACGACAGGCAATCCAAAGGGCCGGAAGAGGAAGCGAACAGTCAAGGGACGGATTAGCTTTAAGCCACGAATAGACAGAGGAGACAGAATAGAGAGTGAAGCAAGAAGCAGAGAACAGAGAAGTCGAGCTGACCTGCAAAGCTAAGGCAGCATCGAGCAGACAGAACCGAGAAGGCTTGAGAGGTTCAAGCAATCCCTATCAGGATATCTGTTGGGAACTGAGTACCAAACTAGACTCATCCCATTAAGACCAGTTGAGGTCGAGACTTGGTAAGGGGGAGTCTGTGTACTCTAGTGGCTTGGGGAATCCAAGTACCACCCTACTAAGCATCATCTGTTGCAGGAGACTCAGATTGAGCTCCTCATTGTAAAAACTCTGCTTAAAGACACAATAAATAAGACCACCATTGAAAGTTGGACCAAGAGACGTAGCCCAGGAGGATTGGGTGAACTCCTTATTAAATTTTTGTGTTTTGTATTTGCTTACTGTGTTTCTCTTACTGTTTTCCATTGTTTGTGTATTTCACAATCTTATCGATCCGTTGCTTAAAATAACATAGGCATATCACCAGCACATGAGTCTGTAATACCTTCATTAATCTCCTGAGGTCACCTAGGGGTGATTTCAGATCAAGTGGCATCAGATCTCTAGGTTGTTAAGGTTAGACAAGCTTGTGCTGGATTTCGCTGTTCAATGCTAACTAGATCAAAGTTCAAATTGGGAGAAGGAGAGTTGGTTGAAACTAATCCTGAAATTGGAAGAGTCTATCCTCAGAAGACAATGTCGGAGGAAGGTTCTATGGGGCCAGACCCTCAATTTATAGATAGTTTCCTGGCCATAAGGTCCATGGTAGAGAAAATGTATAAGGACTTTAGAAAACATAAAGATGAAGATGCATCAGGCTCCAAACAAGATAAAGGAGAAGAGTCTCTCCTCCGTGACCACTCAAAAGGCAAAGGGAAAGAAGAAAGCTTTCTCACACCTCCTAATAGCCCTGAACATAAAAAGAAGGCATCTTTGATTAAACTAGATGTTAAATTTGATTTACCAATATATGATGGACAGTTGAATGCAAAAAAGTTGGACAATTGGATTAGACAAATTGATGTTTATTGCAGAGTGCAGAGTATTGATTCAGACAAGAGCAAGATTTAGCGGGCCAACCTATGCCTTGGAGGCACTGCCTTGGTTTTGTGGGAAGGCAGGACCAAAGCTGACATGAAGAGACATGGTAAGACTATTTCTATCTGGAGTGAATTTGTTTCTGCAATCAAAAAGCAGTTCTATCCACTGGCCTACATGCAACAAGCCATGATGAGCTGGTAAACTATTCGACAACTGAAAGGGCAAAGTGTACAAGGTTACACCCAAGAATTTAGGAAGAGAGCATTGATTCTAGGAATCTCATTAGACTCACCTGAGACTCTGTTGAAGTACATCGGTGGTCTACACAGCGACATGAGGCACACTATCCTCATGTTTAATCCCACTAGTATAGATGTGGTATCTGTTCAAGCTACGCATCTAGAAGCTAGAGGAAAGAATGGAAACCCAGAAGTTGGGGGATCATCCCAACCCACTGCAAGCAAGAATAAGGAGAAAAGAAAACAGAAATGGAAAGCAAGGAAGGCCAACACTGCACAAAAAAGCAAGTCTTCATGCACTCACTGTAAGAAGGATGGGCATGATGATGAGCACTGTTGGATTTTGCATCCAGAGCTAAGACTTAAGAAGTTTGAGGGCAAGAAGAAGAAGACTGCTGCAACTATTCAGAAAGATTTGGGGTCGGACTCAGGAGATGAAACAACCATTGCAGCCACAGGTATAAAAGGTAAGAATTCTGAAGCATCTACTAGTAATTCTGCACAATCTACTATTGATGAAGAAAATGAGAGAAAAAGACATGAGCTTTTCCATATTCGAGTTATTTCCAAACATCAAAAAATTGATACTTTGTTTGATAGTGGCTCACAAGTAAATTTAATTTCTGAAGTAATTGTAAAGCAGTTGGGATTACTGACTACACCTCACAAGAAACCATATCCATTAAGATGATTAAATGATAAAGCACAACTACAAGTGACTAGACAATGCAAACTCAAGTTTTCTTTTGGGTCAGCATTTGTAGATGAGGTTGAGTTAGACATATATCCTTTGGATATATGTGGAATTGTTTTAGGAAGTCCTTACTTGTATGAAAGAAAAGATCAATACAACACCAGTACTAGCACTGCCTGATCTTCAAAGACCCTTTGAGTTCCAAACAGATGCCAGTGACTATGCCATGGGAGCAGTGTTGACACAGCACGGTAGACCCATATGTTATCATTCTGAGACATTTAATTCTGCAGTAGTTAACTATCCCACATATGATAAAGAATTGTATGCACTAGTACAGAGTGTGAAAAAGTGGAAACATTACTTAATGGGCAAAGAGATAGTAATACATACTAATCATCAACCACTTCAATATCTACACTCCCAAACTAAGTTGCAGCAATCAAGACACTATAGATGGATGGGTTTTCTACAATAGTTTCATTTAGTCATCAAATATAAAAAGGGTATACACAATAAAGTTGCAGATATGTTATCTAGACCCATTATAAATGGATTTGCTATACTTAAGCATAATTCTATGTCACATGAGAGCTACATTGAACAATATGCTCAAGATATAGACTTTAAAGATGTATATGCAACTTTAAGTCAAGGCAAACGAGTAGAAGAATTGGATTATCATGTTAAGGACCAACTCCTATATCATTGTGGGAAGCTATGCATTCCACAAACTGAAAGAGTAAAGATAATTCGAAAAGCACACACTTTTCTAATATCAGGTCACTTTGGGGTAAGTAAAACAGTTGCACAGCTGCAAAGATTTTGTTATTGGCCAAAAATGAACGAGATAGTTTCTAGATATGTAAGAGGGTGTACTATGTGTGCTAAAAGCAAGCCCATCAATAGAAAACTAGGCTTGTACACTCCATTACCAGTTCCTTCTCATCCTTGGGAAAGTGTTTCCATGGATTTTGTTGGAGGACTGCCTAAATCTAGGAAAGGTCATGATTATCTGTATGTTGTTGTGGATAGGTTTAGCAAAATGTGTGTTTTGATACCTTGTAATAAACAGATTACAACTGAACAAACTGCAAAACTGTTCTTTCAACATGTATGGGTTCATTTTGGATTACCCACTTCCATTATATCTGATGAGACCCCTGATTTGTGGGAAAATTTTGGTCAAGTCTGTGGGAACTGATGGACACCAAACTGAAGAAAAGCACAGCTTTCCATCCACAAACCGATGGCCAGACAGAAGTAGTCAACAGGACAGTGATCCAGTTACTCAGGGGATATTGCAGTAAGCATCCTAAGCTTTGGGATGAACATTTGTGTTATGTGCAGCACACTTACAACCGAGCCAAACATTCTTCTACGTAGAGATCTCCTTTTGAGACCTGTTTTGGTTTCACGCCAAGGTCGCCCTTGGATTTTGTCTTTGGTAAGGACACAACAGTTGAGGGACACAACGATGTGGACAAGGCAACTAGGTTCATTGAACAAATCTAAGAGATTCACCAGGCAATACAGGAACAACTGGAAAAGAGCCAGGTCAAATACAAGGCAAGGCATGACAAGCATCAGATGGAGCATAGTTTCCAAGTTGGTGATCAAGTCTGGCTGTATATCAGCAAGGACAAGATGCTAGGGGATGGTGAAAAGCTAAAGCCTATCAGGTATAGACCTTTCAAGATACTTGAGAAGATTGGTGAGAATGCTTTTCGCCTTGATTTACCAGCTTACATGCACATCTTACTCAGTCGTAAATGCAGATAGCTTGAGATTATTTGAACCTTCACTAATTGAGGATCCCGAAAAGCAGAGTCAATTGCTTTCTATTGATGACCTGCTACCTGAATATGTTAATGAATTGCAGGAAGACACAGTTCTGGACAGCAAGGTGAGAACGACGTGCAGGGGAGATGTTGAGTACCTCAGACTTGGACTCGGGTTCAAAGTCGAGCAGTGCAAAATGGATAGAGATTGGACAGGTGAGAAGGTTGTATCCTCACTTAGTCGATGCTTGAAAACCAGCTTTTGGTGGTCCAAAAACTTTTTCAGTGGGAAGGCCGTGATCCGAATTGGATCTATGAAAATTATCAGAGTTCTATGACTGTTTCAAATCATGACAGACTTCAAAATCTTGTAAACAACGAACTATCAAAAATAACCTCTGGATAATGGTAATTTGCAGCCAGCACGGAGCAACGAGGACCTTTGGTCAAAGTGCACTGACCGTTGGCCCATGGGGACTGTGCCTGGCGCAAAAATGGCAGTTGGGAGCCTCAAACCCAGAAAAGGAAAGGCCTCGAGCACACGGTCACAAGGGAAACCAGGAAATTGTGAGAAAAGCGCTAAAATGACAGGTGGGTCCCGCGCTCCAAAACCGGCGGAATATCAGAGGCATTTCGGGCGGTAAGCGGGTTTGTCAGAGGACCAAGCAATTCCATACATTGAATGACGCGTGTCCGGTGGATGAGAGAGAAAACCGCTCTCATCGCGGGCTAACGGTCGAGCAAGTCACCCGTGCGATAAAAGCGATGACCGTAGGATCTGGAGGCCCCAGATCAAACGACGGAGATTGCACCCGATGGGAGACTGGATTTGGCGGAAGAATAAGCTGAGGCATATAAAGGTTTGAAGTCCGATTTGACCACTGAGCTGGCGGATGAATCATTTCGTGGAATAACCGAAGTAATGAACAGACAGGAGAACAGAGAGAGAATAGAGGAGACAGAGGAGATAGAATAGAGAGTGAAGCAAGAAGTAGAGAATAGCGAAGTCGAGCTGAGCTGCAGAGCTAAGGCAGCATTGAGCAGACAGAACCGAGAAGGCTTGAGAGGTTCAAGCAATCCCTGTGAGGATATTTGTCGCGAACTGAGTACCAAATTGGACTCATCCCATTAAGGCCAGTTGAGGTCGAGACTTTCTAAGGGGGAGTCTGTGTACTCTAGTGGCTTGGGGAATCCAAGTACCGCCCTACTAAGCATCATCTGTTGCAGGAGACTCAGATTGAGCTCCTCATTGTAAAAACTCTGCTTAAAGACACAATAAAGAAGGCCACCACTGAAAGCTGGACCAGGAGACGTAGCCCAGGAGGATTGGGTGAACTCCTTATTAAATTGTTGTGTTTTGTATTTGCTTACTGTGTTTCTCTTATTGTTTTCCATTGCCTATGTATTTCACAATCTTATCGATCTGTTGCTTAAAATAACATAGGCATATCACCAGCACATGAGTCTGTAATACCTTCATTAATCTCCTGAGGTCACCTAGGGGTGATTTTAGATCAGAAGATGAGTGTGTCCAAATGAGGGTAAGTCACCTTCTATTTATATGCAGCGTTGAGGATGAATAGACGTGACTTTTGGGCTTTTGAACCTACATAAGTTTCTTGGCCGACATTGACAATTTGACCATAATCAAAATAAATTCATAACTTCATTTGTACATGTCAGAATTGGATGATCTTTAGATCAATCATACACTTCTCGGAGAGAGGAATCCAAGAAAAATATCAGTGGTCATGAATAAGATGACCCATGTGGAGTTTGGCCCTAATTGCCAATTTTAACAAAATTTTCATGTATAACTGCTTAATGATTGGAAAGCTCTAAGAAGTCTAATTGTATCATTGGAAGTAGTTATCAGTTTGAAAAATTGTACGAGTCTTGATTTCACTAGAAAATCAACATGGTATCAGAGCTTTGGTGAAGGGAAAGAGATTTGAGATCACCTTGAAGAGCACCTTGAAGAGCATTGAGAGCACTTTGAAGAGCTTTTGGATTCTACATATTTTGTTTTGATTGGTCATCTTCATCATGAATTCCTTCATGAAGACTGAGGACAAGATAGAAGGAGCTACAAATTACAGGGCATGGAAGACTAGGATTGACTTAGTGCTTGCAAGGAATAAGGCCTTGGGTATTGTTTTGGGAAAAGTTACTGAACCAACTGATCAAGCAGGAAAGGGCAAGTTTCATGAGGATGACATCTTGGCTATGAGCATCATTGTGGAATTTGTTAGGGATCATCTGATTGTTTATATTGATCAATCTATAAATATAAGGGGCCAAATTCGTGATGTCAAGAATACAAAGAATGATACAGTGGCATAATACTTCGTAAGAATATCTCAAAAAAGAGATCAACTAAAGGCTATTGATGAAGTATCTGACAAAGAATTGGTAGTTGTAGCAATGGGTGGTTGACCTGAATCTTGGGACTCTTTTGCAACAAGCATTAATGGCAGAGAAAATGTTAGTTTTTCACATGTTATATGATGCAATAATTACTTAAAGCAATTTCATTCACCCCAGTAGCAGTTAAGCAATTATAGATAGAATAGTAAACAATAACGCATAATAGAAGATAGCCAAGCATAATGAGACACAAATATTTTTGGTCAAAGACCAGGGCAAAACCCCAAAGGGGGAAACCCATAATCAATTATTCTTCTTCTTAGTCAATAAGTGTTCAACATGAGATACAGTCCAATAGTACATCCATAAACTTCCAAATCAGCCAAATCAAATCCAGTCAAAATAGAGAGAGAATAGTCGACACTGGTCAAAGATAAGAGTTTACAATAGAGGGCTGGATTTCAACTTGTGGAAGGTCTGAACTTCGGTCCTGAAATGCCTCAAAAATTACAGTGAACGAACCAATCAAACCTGCGGTCAAAACCTTAGTCAAACTCTTCGGTCAATGCAAGTCAACGTGCCCAGGACAATGATGAATATGCAGTCAAAATAGAGTCAAAGTCTCCTGTGGTTTCGACCTTCCAATACAAACAAGAACTTGGTCAAAGCAGAGTCAAAGTCTCCTTCAATTCTCGGTCAAATATTCTAGTCAACTTTGTGGTCAACCTGTCAACGATGCCACAAAACAGAGATAATAGTGTGGTCAACCACAGTCAACCATAGTCCAAGATGCCATAGAGTATTCGGCTTCCATCCACATTCAAAGAGCTTGGTCAAAGCAAAAGAAAATAGCCCAAGTCAAAGCAGATCAAAAGACAGAGAAAATGCTGGTCAACGCAGATAGAAAAGGTCTCCTTGCCCCTTCGCATGTGTGAACTCCTCTTGCTATTTCAGATCGAATTTGTGTGATGGATGGATGTTTAAATGAAGGTTAATGAGTTCATATTTATATTTGGTTTTGGAGGAGCCTTTTGCACTGTGGGGTCGACTTGGAGAAACCCACAATTATGAATTTTCTTTATTATTTTGATGATGAAATTTTAATTGAATCTGCGATTTTCAACAGAAAATGCACTTACCATTGACAAGCTATGGGCTTCCTACACTCAAGAAGAATCAAGGTTGCTATCTAGAGGCAAGGTTACAAATCCAAGTGAAGATTCTCAAACTTTTGCAACCCACTCAAAGAATAGCAAGGGAAGAAGATACTTTGGAAGATTTCAAAGAAATACAGGTAGAAGACTTGCTCCAATAAGGGGACCTACTCCACATAGAAAACCTCCTCCTCCCTCTCAAGATAGAAAAGACATGACAAATGTTCAATGTCCTCAAAGGAATGATTATTAAAGGAATGCTGATCGAAAAAGGAAAGGGAAGCACCATGCTTCTGTTGCTGACCTTAATGAACCATCTCATAAGAGGAGGCCTAGAAAGAAAGATTATGATGAATATTCATTTTATTCTACTTTTACAGGTTCCATTGCAGTTCATGATGAAATTTGGTTGTTGTACAGTGGTGCCTCTAGGCACATGATTGGAAGTCGTGAGAATCTCTTTGAAATGGTTGAAAAGAAGATGACTCAAAGGGTTGAGCTTGGAGGCAATGGCAAGTGCGAAGTTGAAGGGATTGGTTCATTGTCCTTCCAATTGGAGTCGGGAGGTAATGTCACTATTAACAATATTTTATATGTTCTTGGTTTGAAGAAGAATTTGTTGTCCATTTCATCTCTTGAAGACAAAGGGTATAGAATTGCATTTGTTGATGGACAAGTTCTAGTATGGAAGAAGGATTCCTCCTTTGAATCTACCAAAGTCATTGGTATATGAATTGGAGGCATATATCGTCTCCTTGGTCGCTCTATTCAAGCCTTGATACACAATACGTCTGATCTTTGTGAACTGTGGCATCGAAGGAACACTCATGTTAATTATAAAGCATTGTCTAGAATGAAAGATTTTGTTAAAGGTGTACCTGAAATCAAGATTGAACATGATGGTGTTTGCAAAGGATGCGCTCTTGGGAAAAATGTTAAAGGACGATGTACTAGCAACGATAGTAGATCCAAATGAATCTTGGATCTTGTGTATTTTGATGTTTGTGGGCCTATGTTTGACAAGTCCTATGGTTGTAATTTATAGTATGTTACTTCCATTGATGATTACTCTCGTAAAACATGGATTTATTTCTTGAGATCCAAGGATGAAGTATTTGAAAAGTTTTGGGAATTCAAGGCACAGGTTGAAAATGCTACAGGAAGAAGGATCAAGACTTTAAGGTCTGACAATGGAGGAGAGTATGTATCCAAGGAGCTGATTGCTTTTTGCAAGGATGCTAGAATTAAGAGGGAGCGGATAGTTCCCTACTATCCTCAACAAAATGAAATTGTCGAAAGGAAGAATAGGACTATTATGGAAGCTGCCAAATCCATGCTTCATGATCAAGAGTTGTTGATGTTTCTATGGGGAGAAGCTTTAAAGATAGTTGTTCATGTTCAAAATAGATGTCCACACCGAATATTGGATTACAAGACTCCTGAAGAAGTCTTCACAAGTGAGAGACCCAATGTTGAACATTTAAGAATCTTTGGTTGTCCTATTTATGTCCATGTGGCCAAGGAGAAAGGGATGCAGTTGGAACCTTCCAGGAAGAAGGGAACTTTTGTTGACTACAGTGAAAATTCAAAGGCATTCAGGGTCTATGTTCTAGGATAATGTTCTATTGAAACTTGCAGGGATGTCATTTTGGATGAAGAAATTGCTTTATGGAAGTCTATGGGATCAGACTTGGACTTTGATGATGAGATGCAGGTGGCTTCGAAGAATGTGGAATCAAAATCTAAAGAACTTGAACCTATGGAACAAGATCCTCATGAAGAGTCCAATGATCCACATGAATTTGTTGACTCATGGAGAGTCACTATACCTGAGACTAGAAAGAGACCTACTTGGCTTGAAACAACTTTGAAAGAAGTCGAAGGACATGCAACACCTTGGGGGACCTTTCGGGAAAGCAAGAGGCTGCAGAAGTATTTAGGGTGTGCAATAATGATGTGTAAGATCATTGAGTTTGAGCCATCTACCTATGAAGAAGCTGTTGAACATCAAGTTTGGAAATATGCTATGATTGAAGAGTACCAATCTATATTGAAGAATGATGTTTGGGAAATCGTGCCAAGGCTTGAAGGAAAATCTGTTGTCTTCCAAATGGATCTACAAAATCAAGCATGCAACTGATGGAAGTATTGAGAAGTACAAGGCAAGATTTGTGCCCGAGGATTCTCCCGGAAAGAGGGAGAGGTTTATGAAGAAACATTTTCTCCCGTCGTTAGGTATTCTTCTATTGGATTTGTTATTGCTCTTGCTTCTATTGCAAGTTGAAATATGCGTCAAATGTTGATTTTGGGTAGCATCGAATGTGCTCTAGCCTTGAAAATTGGTGGAGAGGCTAAGGCACATGAGATCTCCAAGACCCAGAAATCGTTTGGAGAAATTCCACCCGGATAAGGAGTTATTAAAATAATTAATATTTTTAATGGGTTCCTAAGTCTAAACTTAGGAAAATAAAAATATCAATGTGTATTAATAAAATATGGGTGAGAAAGTTCAAAGTGATGAGGATCAAGCTAGTTTTAATCGTAGTCGTTGATTAGGGACTTAATCTCGACCGTTGATTCGACAACAGGAAAAGTATAAGAGGAGGCTTGAGGGTTAGTTGAAGATACACAAAGAGAGATCAAGAATTTGATTTTCTGGGGCGAGGTTTGTTGAGGAAATCGAGTTAGTGATCAGTTGCAGTCAGGGGCAGTTCAGTAAGGGATTTCCATCCAAGGCTGAAGAATACATAGTAGAGAGGCAGTGAAGTGTCGGGAGAGACAGCGCAGACCTTAGAAGGGCTGACGCAGAGGCCGTAGGAGCTGACGCAGAGGACAGGGCCGTAGAGGCTGATGCAGAAGCCGTAGAGGCTGACACAGAAGTCGTAGAGGGCTTCAGAGGCAGTGCTGAGAGATTCTGTTGGGTAGACTGGGAGCAGGTCAGCAGATTCTGAGCCGAAGAGGGTGATGCAGCTCTTGGAGGAGTGACACGGTTCCAGAGCAGTGCTTGGAGCAGCTTTAGCTATCTCGCATAGGGAACAATGAAGTCACTATGGGGTTTGATCATCCTGTTGCTGATTTGCTAGAATATTTGTCTTCGGATAAAGGTACTATTGCCAAGGATATTCTCTGTTGGGTGAGCCATTTCTGGCACCCTAGTTGTATTCACGAAATCTGCTTAATAATACAAACCCTCTATATGCTGCACCGGTTTTCCCTAATTGGGTTTTTCCGGGTATGATTTTCCAAAAATAGTAGTGTCCCTTGTGTTATTGTTTCTGTTTACTTAAGTGCTTGTTATGTATATTTGTGAAGGTTGCAATTGTGTATACTTCGATGTTTATGCAATTAAATAACTTGTTAATGTAAAGAACAAGTAGGAGATAGTAAACTAGAAATTGTAGTAGGGGTTTCTGATGTGTTAGATTCAGGAATTTTCACATCAAATAGATGTCAAGACTGCCTTTTGAATGGAGTCATTGAAGATGAAGTTTATATTGAGCAACCTCAAGGCTTTGAAATTCATGATAGAGAGACGTGTGTTTGAAAATTGAAGAAAGCCTTGTATGGGCTTAAGCAAGCTCCTTGTGCGTGGTACTCTCACATTGATAACTATTTGTTGAGCCTTGGTTTCAATAAAAGTGATGCTAATCCGAATTTGTACTTCAAAGTTGTTGAAGGTGAGCCCTTGATTTTGTTTCTATATGTAGATGATTTGTTTATGAAGGTTCTAATTGTCTAGTGTAAGAGGGGGCTGATTTCTAAGTTTGAGATGAAGGATCTTGGTCTTATGCTTTACTATTTGGGATTGGAATTTTGGCAAAAGCCCGATGAAATCTTTGTTGGACAAGGCAAGTACACTATTAAGATCCTTCATAAATTTGGCATGATGGACTACAAGTCCACGGATGCTCCCATGACAAATTTGAAGAAGATACGAGACTGCGATTCTTATCTGATTGATCCCTCTATGTATTGCAAACTAATTGGCTCATTGAACTATCTAGTGAACACCAGATATGATATTTGCTATGCCGTGAACACGTTGAGCCAATTCTTGGTTGAGCGCTAACATGTCCATTGGGTTGCAACGAAATATATATTGAGATTTCTGCATAGCACCATTGACTATGGTCTGAGATTTGTTTCTAATAGAAAATGGCATTTGCATGGTTTTACTGATGCTAATTGGGCTAGAAGTACTAATGATAGAAAAAGCACCTCTGGTTTCTATTTTTGCTTGGGCTCTGCTTTGATTTCATGGTCAAGTAAGAAGCAAACTTTTGTTGGTCTTAGTGCGGATGAAACTGAGTATATAGCTACATGTTCAGCCTGTTGTGAAGTTGTGTGGCTTCGTACACTGTTCGCCGGTTTGTTTGATCAGGGGTTGGAATTGATTGTTGTATATTGTGATAATCAAAGCTATGTAAAGCTTTTTGAGATCCTATTTTATCATGACATGCCAAAGCACATTGAGATCAAGTATCACTACATTCGGAATATTGTCAAGAGAGGAGCTGTGAGGCTCGAGTATATACCTGCTAATCAACAAGTTGCTGATGTTTTGACAAAACCATTGTCCCAGATGAAGTTTGCTTATTTTAGAGAACAACTTAGAGTTATTTAGAATCCCTCTCTGGGTGAGAGCGAGCATTGATTGTATAGCATCATGTGATTGACAATCTTCCTTGGGCTGAGCTGAGAGAGCTGTGATTGACAATCTTCCTTGGGAATATTGTCCTGATTACTCCCTTTGGTCTTTAAGATTGGTTGAGAAACCAATGTGGTTGGGGAGTTTGATTTTTGGTTTTGAGGCTTGGAGTGATCCCTTAAGTCCTTGTGTTTGACTGAGAGGTCAGTTGGTTTGCTCAGGGACACTGATTTTGAGTTTTCTCCCTTGGGTCATTATATTTGATTGAGAGACTATAAGGTCGGGGAGTTTGATATCGAGATAGGTATTCCTCCCTTGGGTCATGGACTGAGAGACCTTGTTTATGGTCAGGGAGATGGTCAGTTCTTTTACCACAAAATCTTAACTTCTATTTACAGTGATGATTTCAGCCCCTTTCACAGACTATATACCCCATATTTTCGGTCTTGTAACATAGAGTTGATCGCATAATTTTCTATTCATTTTGCTCAAAGGGGTAACATAGAGGAGCTCGATTCTTTAGAGAGATATGTCACATATAAGTCTTGTTCCTTGACTTGCTTTGTATGCCTTTAAATTCATCATTCGCATTGTTATATGCTTTAGAGATTTCATAGAGTTATTGCTATAGTTTTTGCTTCTCTTTTTCCACCTTCATACCTTTTCGTCTCAGACCTATATTTGTGATTTTGCGTCCCAAATTTCCTTGTAGCCTTGTCTACTATTTAAGATCAAATGTGTGTGTGTTGATGAGCTTCAAATAAGAGATGTGAATGTTCTTCTTTCAAGGATATATACTACAATACAACCCTGAATGTAATCACATAGATGACATAAGATATGTAGCCCTTCTTCCAAGTCAGTCCTTTCTTCATAGAGATGTATTTCAAAGTTCTAGGTCCTTTGTCTAGGATAGTAAGCACAATTTTGGACTTCTTGCACAGGTACAAGGTTCAAACTTCAATCTTTTAACTTAGGTCATTTGTCACATATTTTGGAATTCTTTTTGAATAGTGACAAATATAAGATGTTCTTTCAAGTTTTTCTTCCAAGCTTTTAACTCTTTTTATTTCAGCCTTAGGTCTACTTAGGGATTCGTCAATAGTGCTCCTGCTTTTACAGTAGCTCTGATACCATGTTGTGAAACCAAGTTCAAAATAGTTTAAAGCTTGATTCCTCTTCTTGATAATTACCTGTGAATGTTAGATAGATTTTTATTATGTGTTGTCTTCTTCATCAAGCAATTATACAAATGTTCAATCAACCAAGAAAACAAAGATACAAGAGATACCAAAATTAGGCTACAAGCCAGGGAAAAACCCCACAAAGAGGAAAATTCAACAATCCTTCTCTTATAGAATCAAATCAAAATGAGATATCCAAGAACAACACCAGAATTCCCACCAAAAACTCCAAGTCCAACCCTCCTCCAAGTCACCTCCAAAGTCAAAGTCAACATAGGTCAAATTGATCAACCTCCTGAAATTTTGGGCTTGGTGTAGCACAAAAGAATTTCGTCTTGTTCACACGTGCGCACTGTGGAAGGTCTAAAAATTTAGTCAAGCAAGAATATTTCTCTCCTTTGACTTCTATTCTCTCTCCTTTGAATTTTGCTCCTTGTTCTCCTTCGTTTGGTTCATATGTACTTCTTGTTGTGTCAAATGCATGATCTCCCAAATGAGTTGATCTACCGAACAGGGGTCTCTAGGAGGCCTAATATAACAAACTAAATTTATATAAAAATAAACACAAATAATGTAAAAACAACAAAAAAGATTAAATGATTAATTAGTTAGCAATTAATGAAAAGGTATGTTCCTAAAGGACATATATGTTCGTGAATGGGTACTTATTTGGCTATATATACAAGACCCTCATTCTCATTGTATCATCATATATCAATTCTTTTATTTAATATACAATTTACATGTACTATCCTACAATGGATGTATTTGTCTATGAAGTATTTTAATATTTCCACTGCGTATACGATTAGTGGTCGTTACATTGGTATCAGAGCGGTTCTATCCTCTGGCCTCTCTACCGCTGCATAGATTCACGCTCTTCGATCTAGGCCCTTGGCCAATCAGTTTTCGTTAACATTGTTGTTGTCAAGATTGAAGCGTTTTGCTACACTTTTGGGAGTTTCTCTGTCACTAATTCGTCAGAGGCCTTTGGCCATTAAACAAAAAAAAATAAAGAAAAAAAGAGGATAGTCAAAGAAAAAAAAGTACATATAAAGAAAACAAATTAAAGAAAAAAAATCATATATATATATATATATATATAGTCTGGTGTAAAATTTGAAGGAGAACATTCATATATATAAAAAGGTTCTACATTATTGATAAAAAGTGCATGATAAAGTTAAGAGGGAACCTTTCCAAATATCTTTAAAACTATACGTAAGAGAAGGAAGAGTATATAATATTATCTGTAAAATTTGAAGAACATTCATATATATAAAAAGGTTCTACATTATTGATAAAAAGTGCATGATAAAATTAAGAGGGAACCTTTCTAAATATCTTTAAAACTATACGTAAGAGAAGGAAGAGTATATAATATTATCTTGACTCTTCATTAAGTGGCTTACAACCCTGTGGTTTTAGCAAGCCATGGTAATTGCCCATGGTATTTTCAAGGTAAAAGAGAAAGAAAAGGAATACAAAAACTCTATATGTGAATGGTAAGTTTTACTTTTACGTGGAGAAAATTAACCGAGCCAAAGCAACATAAGTGGACATATATTTTATATTATACCCCAAAGAGATAAATAGCCATGTTTCACTAGGGTTGTAACTTTTCAAAAAGAAAAAGAAGAGATTGTAAATTAAAGATATATACAAAGAATTTTATATTATAAATGGGTATTTTAAAGAAAAGTTCAAGTCAAAAAAAGGGAGAGAATATAAAGTTTAAAATATATATATATATATATTAAAAATTAAGAAGGTTACGTGAAAACATATCTCTTTATATAATTATAAAGAGAAACATTCAAATATATATAAGTGAATATAAGAAAAGGGTAGTATTAAATTTTATTCCTTAGTGGATTAAAGGGAAGATATATATTCTTATAAAACATAAAAAGGTGAATTTGGAGAATATTCCAATTGATAGTTAAGTGTTCACAATCCATAAAATTAAAAGAAATTTTATATATTTAGATTACATAATACCTTAAGTCATCTCGACAAAACAAATGGGATCAATCACTGAAAAAAATTGATGGAGCTCAATTCGAAAATGACGAAGGAAGAAAGATTTTCCTATAATGGTATTTCAGTTACAAATCACAGAGTAATTACATTAAAAGTAAGTATCCAAGGAAGAGAAGTTAATGTCGCTATCAGCCCAAGCAATGATAAAAATTATATCAACATCAACTTGGCAAATCAACTATTAATTCCAGATCTAAGCATTGGTGTAAAGAAAATATTTTTGACCAAAAAGAGTATAAAATTAGTGATCTACAAGTGACAGTAGGCCATTATGAGTACATATCTCGATTTCATGTTGTAAGGACGGATAAAAATATAGACATCGTACTTGGTCAACCCTGGTTTAAGGATTTGGGTACATTCATGTTAAACATAGAGAAACAAGTTTTGATGTTTCCTTATAAAGGGAAGATGGTCACATTTCGAGACATAACAAGTAAATCAAAATCAATAAAATCTTCATTAGAAGACCTTAAGGATATCTCAGACTTGATGTTTCAAGATAACGAAAAAACTATATCAAAAAAGCAAAAAGAGCTTGAAAAAGTCATCTGCAACAAAGACAAAGAAATTTCACGCCTGGGAGATCACCAAGAAAAACTACTCGAACAAGTCAAGAAAGCTAAAGCATCAAAGAAGGAACTCAAGAAGTGTTTATTAGAACAAGAAGACAAAAATTTACGTTTAAAGAGATTTAACCAAACATTAGTAGAACAAATCAAGTGTTTAAAAGACGAGAAGCGTGAAGGCCAAAATAAAGTTGACTCAGAGAATGAGGAATGCTTACATCTCAAAAATCATAATCAAAATCTGCTCAAACAGATTAAAAAAATTAAGGACGAAAATAAATCATTGATGAATAGGTTCAAAGAACTTGTCGCAAAGGAAGCACCAAAATCTCCAGATGTAGCAATCCAAACTGAAGAAACAAACATCAATACCACTAATCCCGCAGTTCAGGCAAATCCAAACCATATTGAAGTAAAATCGTACTTAGAGGTTGTTGTTCAAACAGAGGACACCCCAAATAAGGATTTAGTAGTTAAAACTTAAGTCAACAACAATAATGCCTAATGGAAATCAGGAAACTGCCATAAAAACGTTGAAGGAAGTTCAAACAAGAAAAATTCCTTATCTACATCTGAATAACAAGAGTAGATGCCTTAATAAATCTTATATCACGTAGAACATAAACAAAAAACTTATGTTCCAAAGAATATTGAAGTGAGCTCAATCCAATCATATGATAACTATTCACCACACAACTCCAAGGGTCAGAAGATTTCCCAAAAGATTAATCTAGGATGGTTTGATCTGTTTTCAGTACAACAATTCTGTCTATCACTCAAAACATCATATCGTCTTGTATCAACAAAGATGAAAGCTCAGAAATAAGAAGATATGCCGATCAACAGAAGATAACCGATCCTTCATTAGTAAGCTTTGAGGACAAAACTTTTTGAAGGGGAAGGCAATGTAACAAACTAAATTTATATAAAAATAAACACAAATAATGTAAAAACAACAAAAAAGATTAAATGATTAATTAGTTAGCAATTAATGAAAAGGTATGTCCCTAAAGGACATATCTGTTGGTACTTACCTGGCTATATATACAGGACCCTCATTCTCATTGTATCATCATATATCAATTCTTTTATTCAGTATACAATTTACACTTACTATCCTACGATGGATGTATTTGTCTATGAAGTATTTTAATATTTCCGCTGTGTATACGACTAGTGGTCATTACACCCAGGCTGACTTTTTCCAAGGAGGGCCGACTTGACATTTTGTGGACTTATTGACTCAACATAAAATTCAAAATTCTTTTCTTACAAATTTCCAAAAGGGACATGACTCAAGTAAACTTTTCTTTGACTCATAATCATTTTTTTTGACTCTTTTTGACTTTATAAGCATGAAGAACATGCTTTGACCAAAAATAGATATAATAATGAATATAATAAATACATCAATGATTGTTTTACACTACATTATGAAGATCGACACTAGTTACAACTTCAACACTCCTTTATCTTTCATTTTCATCCTTTTACTTAATTTTTTAACATTATCATGAAATGACTCAGGTTGTTTGAGAGTGGTTTCGACCTCATTGGATTTCATATGGAGAAAGTAGAATTTTAGATTTCACTTAATATTTAGCAGACTTATCAGTTTTTCAGGATTTCAAGATTGGGGGGATTACAATGTTTCCATTGGATTTTGTCATGTACTAGGGTATGAAACTCGTATTTTATTGAGAGCATCAAGCCCTCTGTGTACCTTGACGTTAGTGACATTGGTTGTCAAATTCCTCTATCATGACCCTACTAAAAATATACCCTTCACTGAAACAAAATCTTGACTTGACATGCTATGTTTTTCTATCTTATGTTAATGCTTAGAGGGTGATATTAATGACAAAGATCCCAAAATAGGTAATGATTTTGATGATATGTAGGTATTTGTTGTAGCATGATTTTTTGGGATGCTAGAGGCCATCTAGAGCCTATTTGTTGATGTATTTTCGGTTCAGAGGTGGATTTCACTCAATGTTATTTTGGTTATGTGCACCCTTACATGCCATATAAATGAGAACTTGTAATTTGTGGACTTGTGGTTGATGAATATTATAAGTACTAGATGAATGATCTTATATGGTTTAATCCATGTTTTTATGTTTTTTTATCACCAATTCAGCATTCTACATGCTTTTGTTGACATATATGCATCAAAATATATATTATATAAAAATTGCTCCCAAAATCGCTCTCGACCCGGAAGCTTTTGAAAATGTCGCTCCTCGCTCTCGCTTCCCTTGCCGCTCCCAAGTAGCCTAGTGCAACATTCTTGTTCATAAAACAACCTCACTTTACGTCTTGTAGTGATAGGAATATTTGCATGCAACTGATCCATTTGCATGCTGCCCCGAGCATCAACTACCCATTTTCTTGACAGAAGCTTGCACCATTTTTTCATGGCATTCTATCACAACCACTTCCATGTCCAAGACTCGCTTTGGGCATATTCTTGCAAAAGAACCTCATGATCCTTGATGATAATGCAAACTTGCAGTTCACGTGATTTCATGGCTTGCACATTCCTATATGGTTTAGAAAACTTTAATCTCAATTCATTCATTACTTCCAAAGTCATTACATTAGTAGATGTTCTCGAATCAAACATGTAATTGTGAAGCATCAAACCATTAATAAGCAAATAAATGTAGAATGGCACTGGATCTCTAGCCTTACCCATACTGATGTATACTTGTGGGTGATCATTTGATGGGTCAATGGAATCACCGAAACCCAAAAATCAATTGATGGCGTCACTTTGTCTAGGAATGTGGATCAAATCCTTAAGATGTACAATAATTTTTACCTTTGATAATTCACTTTCCAAGTAGAAACTTGTTGGATCATGTTGAACTAGGGCATCCACTAGTTTGCTATCATTCTTCGTCTTTGGGCCACCTCACACTTTTCCCCTCCTAGCAGTTGTCTTGGTATTCTCAAGTTTCAACTACCATGGAAGCAGCTTTAGACTCTTCTTTCTCAATGTTTGTTCTAAATATAGCTACAAGCAATAGCCATACTAGTAGGCACTTGACATTTATTAAATTGCTCCAGATTCAAATGAATAAAACTTTGAGAACTTACCCCCTTACCACCTGACGCTTGGAATATTTGAGGGCTAAAACTTTCCTTAGTGATTGAGTATTTTTGCTTACTTATCATGGACACATTTGGACATGGATTAGTGGGGGGGGGGGGGGGTTTAGTGGAAAGAATGGGCCTGGTTTATACACTTGTCCCTTGTCCAACTTGGTGGTTAGTATTGTATCATAGTCCCATGCGATCCCCTTTATTGGCTATTAGCTTTAGGGGTGGCACTACATGGGAAACCCCGATTTTGGTTGCTTGGTCCTGCTTCTCGACACCACATACTTCAGCCCCTTTCGGTCAGTATAACCCGTTTTCACACTTTTCCCATCCGGGTCCACATTTGTCCATTGGGTCCACAAAGAGTTAACCTCCCTCTCCCCTTGTCCGCACTTTGGGTCGGGTCTGGAAAGATACCCAGAGGCTGATGCAACTAAAAAGAAAGTTAAAAGCATAATTTGGCCACTTACAATAGGAAATCTACCATAAAATGCAAACGATGTCTAAGAAATAAGAATTTAGCACGTGGGCAAAAGCCAAACATGAGCTCTACCCCCTATCATTATGGCCATCACCCTGGTTCCTAGGGCCCCATATGAGCCCCCTGCATCATTAAGGAACCCATGATTGTCCCAACTCCCAACCATTGGTGGGTGATGAACTGCCCAACCTTAAGGGGGTATTCACTGCTATATCATACACATCATGCTCTCATTCCCTGGAGCCCTGCATAGTTAAAAGAAAGAAAAATCAATAAAAGGAAAAAGGCATATGAAGAAGGGTGGAAAAAAAAGGCCAGGGTAACTCATGTACCATGATTGCTCCCTCCTACATCTATACACCCATGTGTGGGCTTCCCTCATTATAGCTACCCTTGTACCATGGCATGTGGCTTGGAGCCTTCCTTGCTACCCCACTCTGTTCCACCATTATTTCACATGACACTTGCCATTTGATGGATGTACCATGGACCTGTCACTCCCTTAGAGGTTGAAACCACCTAATAGGGTCCTTTATTAACCTCCCTCTTGAGCTTGGGAACACCTGTACATTCTAAAGCCCACTTGGAAGGGCATGTGAAAATTTCTGAATCTAACAAACCAGAAATCTTACTATAGTAAACTGATTTGCATTACCTACTTGTGTTCTTCAGTTTAACAAGTTATTTATAAAATTATTCAGAAAATATTAATGCAAATACACTGCAGCCTACACCAATATATAGATCAAGCATTGAAAAATAAATGAGACAACCACACAAGGGACACACTTATTTTTGGACTAAATGTCCACGGAAAAACCCAGTGTTGGAAAACCGATGGAGTAGATATGAGGGTTTTATTATTAAGCAAATTTCTGAATACAACTAGGGTTCCAGATCCATCTCACCAATAGAGAATAAACCTGGCAGAAGTACTTCTATCCAGAGACAAATATTTTAGCGAATCCAACAACTGGATGAACAAACCCCACAGGTGACTATGCTGTCCCCAGTGCTGTGCAGCGATGGCTGCTCCCAACTCTGCGCTGGAACTGCGTCACCTCCTCTAGGAGCTGCGTCACCCTCCCAGTGAGCCTTCCCGACTCAGAAATCGATTTGCTGAACTGCTGCTCGATCTGCCTCACAGAAACCCCAGCGTTGCCTCTAAGTGACTATGTCAGCTCGTCTAGCCTCTGTGTAACCCTTTTGGAGCAACACTATCTCTCCCTAGTGTTGTGTTGCCTCTCTGCTATGTATTCTTGACCTTGGACTGAAGTCCCTCTGCCGAACTGCCCCTCTCTGCACTAGAAGCTCACTCCGAAATTCTCAGCAAACCATGCCCCAAAATTTCAATTTAGCTCAAGTGCTGCTCTCACTGTGTGTATTCTCCAACTGACCCCAAGCCTTCCTTTATACTTTTCCTGTTGAGAAATCAACGACCATGATCTAATCTCTAATCAATGGCTAAGATTAAATTAGACTTGATCATCGTTTCTTAGAAGCTTCTCTCCCATGTTTTCATTAATGCCCATTAATATTTTAATTTTCCTAAGTTTAGACTTACGAACCCCATTAAAAATATTAATTATTTTAATAAAATACAATCCGGGTGGAATTTCACCAAACGATTTCTAGTCTTGGAGATCTCATGTGTTCTAGCCCCTCCACAAAATTTTGGAGCTAGAGCACATTTGATGCTACCCAAAAATCAACACTCCCTCTTAGCGAGGAATGTGCTCTAGCAATACTTCCCAGCAGAAGTATCACACTGATCCACGACATCGGTCCTCTATGCTGCTGATGCTTGGCCTGCTGCCCTTCATCCATTGCGCTGCTGCAATCTGTACTACTGCCCATGACACTGCCACTGTCACTACTACATCTATACTGCAGCTCCCTCTCAATATGCTGCATCATGCTGCCCATAACACTGCCACTGCTAACTGCTGCACTGCAACTCAGTTGCTGAGAAGTAAGAAACTGAAAAGCCACCCAAAAGCTGACATGATGGTCAGTATTGATGCCCTTTGACGCTGAAGCTACCTCTACTGTTAATCTGAAGCTACCTCTGCTGCTAATATGTGCTGATCCTCTGATGCTACTGTGCTGTTATAGTATCTGCTTTGTGCCATCCACATTGCTGCAACACTCCACTGCGCTGCTTCAGACCTTGGCACTCTAGCTTTGCCACTGTTGCTCCATCATCCCTCGCACCAACTGACTCCTGTCATTTTGCTATTGTCATTAAAGGCTTCTGTAGCCGTATGTGATCCAAGAGTTTGGGCACCTCAAGGTCCTGCCCACGACTGTAGTCCTCTCGACTACAACTCAATATTGCCCCAATTCTTCTCGAGAGGTGCATGAACACTCATGGCGCAATCATCATTGTCCTCTTTGTCAACTTGTGTTGGAGCAAACTTTGAGTCATATTTCTCTTCTTTGCCGTTCTTCTGAGGACATTGCGTGGCGAAATGACCCATTTCTCCACATTTGAAACATCTGACTTTGGATATGTCCTCCTTTCGTTTTTGCTGCCCTTGTTGTCCCGCTGATGCGAGAGCCGCATCCTCCTCTTCCTCCTTGATTCTAATCCCTTTGCTGCTGCTTCCCGCCTTGGTCAATCGTTTGATCTCTTCTTGTCGAAGAGCTACCCACATCTCCTCCCAACTGGGAAGAGAAGCCCTGCCCAAGATGCTTTGGACAAAGGTTTCCCAGTCTTCAGTGACTGCATTCAGGGCAGTCCTGACCATAAATTCAGGATCTGGTGTAGCCCCTACGGAAGTTAGTTGGTCACGAATCCTTTGCAACCTAAGAAGGAAGGGATCGATTTCTTCTCCCTTCTGCATCTGAAATTGTCTCAGCTGACTCTCAAGCAACATCTTCTGCTGAATGGAAGTTCCCTCGTACAATGTGGTCAAGGCCTCCCACATTTCCCTTGTTGTGTCTTTCTCAACAATATGTGGGATCACATGATCCTTGACCCCGTCCAAGATCATGCACTTTTCTTTTGCCTGAGCCTCCTCGTACTTCTTGAGAGGATCAACATCAACCAGAACAACAATTGTCCTCAAGGCATAATCCTTGATGCGATTTTTATCCAAAACTGCCAGGATCTTGGCCTTCCAGATGATGAAGTTGGATGCTCCATCTAACCTGTCTTGATCCCTCAATCTGTTAACTATTATCTCTACTCAAATAAATGTCAAACTGGTTCTCTTATCCCTCTTTAGCTGTTGCCCCAACAAAACTCGGATTTGGATTCCTTTGGCGCTATAAATCCTCTAAGGAACAAGCTCCATCTAAATTTCGATTTCCTTCACGGAAATCCTTTTGCCAACCACTGTTGAACCACCCCTCTCTGATCTCTCTTTGTCGCCGTTTAGCACTGGATCTAAATTTCCTGGCAAGAAGTCTTTTGAGGAACTGGTTTCCTCTTCTTTGCTTCTGCCCCACTAGGCACTGTTCTGCACAAATAGAATCAACACCCCACTAGCAACTCCAGATGAAATCTGTGCTGCACTTCTAGCCATAGCGACCAGAAAAACGAGACTCAACAGTCTTTGCACTGGCCCAGTAACCACTGCGCTGCCATCTGCAGCAACAACGTCACCCAATCAGGTTGACGCAGACTCTGCGTGAGCCTTCCTTGGTCATTGTGTCACCCCTTCTCTACTCTCTCGGCGAGAAACTGCGCTATCTCTCGGGACAACTGACTTCACACACAGATTTTACTCTGTCCTTTTGCCGATGGCATCAGTCCTCCTTGATCTGCGATCGCTCTGGTACCATGTGAAAATTTCTGAATCTAACAAACCAAAAATCCTATTGCAATAAACTGATTTTCATTACCTACTTGTGTTCTTCAGTTTAACAAGTTATTTTCAGAATTATTCAGAAAATATTAATGCAAATACACTGCAACCTACACCAATATACAGATCAAGTATTGAAAAATAAATGAGACAACCACACAAGGGACACTTATTTTTGGACTAAAAGTTCTCGGAAAAACCCAGTGTGGGAAAACTTTTGCAACAGATATGAGGGTTTTATTATAAGCAGATTTCTGAATACAACTGGGGTGCCAAATCCGGCTTACCCAACGGAGAATAAACCCAGTAGAAGTACCTCTATCCGGAGATACATATTTTGGCGGATCCAACAACTGGATGAAAAACCCCAGAGGTGACTGCGCTATCCCTAGTGCTGTGTGGCGATGGCGGCTCCCACCTCCTCTAGGAGTTGCGTCACCTCCTCTAGGAGCTGCGTCATCCTCCCAATGAGCCTTCCCGGCTTAGAAATCAATCTATTGAACTGTTGCTCGATCTGCCTCATAGAAACCCCAGCGTTGCCTCTAAGTGACTGCGTCAGCTCCTCTAGCCTCTGCGTCACCCTTTTGGAGCAGCGCTGTCTCTTCCTGGTGCTGTGCTTCCTCTCTGTTATGTATTCTCAACCTTGGATTGAAGTCCCTCTGCTGAACTGCCCCTCTCCACACTAGAAGCTCACTCCAAAATTTTCACCAAACCATGCCCTAGAATTTAGATTCAGCTCAAGTGCTACTCCCACTGTGTGTATTCTCCAACTGACCCCAAGCCTTCCTTTATACTTTTCATGTTGAGAAATCAACGACTGTAATCTAATCTCTAATCAACAGGTAAGATTAAATTAGACTTGATCCTCGTCTCTTAAAAGCTTCTCACACATATTTTCATTAATACCCATTAAAAATTTAATTTTCCTAAGTTTAGACTTAGGAACCCCATTAAAAAATTAATTATTTTAATAAAATACAATCCGGGTGGAATTTCACGAAACGAATTTAGGGTCTTGGAGATCTCATGTGTTTTAGCCCCTCCACAAAATTTTGGAGCTAGAGCACATCCAATGCTACCCAAAAATCAACAGGGCATGCCGCTATGAAGTGTCTGCTTGGGCCCCTGATTTGCAATCTTATTTATTCAATTTATCTAATGAATTTTTGTACTGGCAGGTGAGGAGACGCATTGGATCTTATACAGGATTGCAGCTGAGTCTTCATCTTGGGTTTGGCCTCCCTATACGGGATCCAAGCCCTCCGAGGATCATGATGGTGCTTGTATGGTGAGCATTGAGAGTCGTGGGCCTCCACCATAGTGAAGCATTGATTGTCACACCATGGGATTCTTTAGCTCCACATTATGCTTGCTTGTACCCCAACCATGCAAATATGATGATGCATAAGGACCACATTGCTCAACCAGCCTCATACTTGCACTAAACACTTGGCGGTTGATCTAAGGCCTAGATGGGGTTTTGTCTCACCTAGGGAGACATGGGAGGGCTTGTATCATCATTCTAACCCTCATTGACGGAGTATCGACATGTTCGACCCAGTTGGAGACCACCAGTGTGCCCTACAACCATTTGGGAGTACCACAGATGTTTTGTTTGGAAACCAAGGGGCCAACCCCTTGGTCATCATTTTGAGAGCTCTCTTCTTCATTTTAGTACATGAGGGACATGTATTGGCCTCCCAATGGCCCTTTGCACCATGATTCTAACATATGGGCCTCATTAGAAAGGTTTATTTTGTACTCTTGAGCTATTTGGTGGGCTTGTGTTACAAACAAAGTTCGTATACACATTGGAGAGATTCAAAATATCTTAAATATAAAAATATCCATTATAGGATGGATAATATATATGTGTGTGTGTGTGTGTGTGAATACAGAAGAGATATGAGATATGATGTTAGAAATGAGGGGGGCCACTTATATACCTAGGTAGGTGCCCTTTCATGACTGGTCATGTCCTTAGAGACATGCCTCTTCAGTAAATAGTTATTGTTTAATTAACTATTATTACATTTATTATTTATTTATATATTTATATTATTTATATATATTTTATTCATAACATTTCCTTCCCCTTTAGAAAAGCTTTGTCCTCAAAGCTTACTAATGAAAAGGCTTGATCTCTTTTTTTGTTTTGAATGTCTTCTCGTCTCGAAATTGTTATCTTTGTTGATACAAGACGATATGATCCTCTGAGTGATAAACAAAATTGTCAAACTGAGAATGGATCTGATCATCCTTGATTAATCTTTTGTGTAATGTTGTAGTTATTGGATATTTCCGATTAATTTTTATCACAAGATTGAACATATGTATGTTGTTTCTGTTCTAAGTGATACATACTTGTAGATTGATGGAGATGTCTGCTCTTGTGATTCGGATGTTGACAAGGAATTCTTGTGATTTGATTTCCCTTAAACATGTTTGTGACGATTTCTTGACTTACTTGAGGTATCTGATTTCCTTCAGGTACAAAAGTCACTTGGTTAATTGTTAGATCTTTACTTGAAATCTTTGTCATTTGAATTGTAACATTCGAGTATGTTTTCACTTCTACTGGTTTGTCATCTTCTTGAATTGTGATGTTCACTGGATCAATATTCGTTCCTTTTTCTTCAACTTGAGTTGTTTCATCTGGAGACTTCGATTTTGTCATAATTTCTTCTAGTTTTTCTCCAATGATTTCTTATCATTTTTAAGTTTCTTGATTTGCATGAGTAGCTTTTGATTGTGATTCTTGATACGTGAAAGTTCATCGCTCTCTGGATTGTTGGTTTTATTCTTAATGTCCTTCTCCTCATCTTTTAAACTTTTGATTTGTTCTAATAATGTTTGATTAAGGTTCTTTAAATGTAAATTTTCCTCTTCTTGTTCTGATAGGCGCTTCTTGAGTTCTTTCTTTGTGGCCTTAGCTTTCTTGACTTGTTCGAGTAGTTTTTCACTGTGATCTTTGAGGCGCGAAATTTCTGTCTTTACTGGAGATGACTTCTTCAAGCTCTTTCTGCTTCTTTGATATTATTTTTTGATTATCTTGAAACATCAGTTTTGAAATATCTTTAAAATTTTCTGATGAGGGCATTATCGTCTTTGACTTCTTTGTCATGTCTTGGAGTGTGATCAACTTCTTTTTATAAGAAAGCAGCAAAATTTTTTCCTCTATGTTTAACATGAACGTACCCAATTCTTTACACCAAGGTACACTGGGAATTATGTCAATTTCTTTCTTAACCATTGTTACGAAACTAAATTGATAAATGCATTCATAACGATCAATTGTCTCTTGTAACTTATTAAAAAATATCTTTTCTTTCACCAATGCTTAGTTGTTGAATTGATAGTTGATTCGCCAAATTAATATTGATGTAATTTTTCTCGTTGCTTGTTCTGATAGCGATATTAATTTCTTTCCCTTGAATACTTCCTTTTAATGTAATTAATTTGTGATCTATAATTGAAAGACCTTTGTAGGAAAATCTTCCTTCCTTTGTTTGCATATTATAATGGGTTTTTTTGTCTTCAGTAATTGACTTATATGTGGAACTCATCTTCGGTTCCTTCTTGACTTATTTGATGTGTATTTTCTTGATAATCACTTAGAATCCACTAATTTAATGTGATTCCTTTTCCTTTTAGTGATACAATAGCTTTTTATTTTTTATTTTTTAAAGTTAAATAAAAATATTTTCTTCTATAATAATAACTTTTGTATATATATATATATATATTTCTTGAAGTCCACTAATACAATGTAACTCCTCCTTTGGTGATACAATAATATATTTTACTTTTCAAGTTTTATAAATAAAACTCTTAGTAGTTTCTTAATTTCCTGTATGAAAATAAATATTCCTAAGTTGCACGAAACGGGGAAACGGGTACGAGTTTCCGAAACGGGCACGGGTACGAAACGTGACCTCCCCAAATTTTGGAAACGGGGAAACACAATATATATATATATATATATATATATATATATATATATATATATATATATATTAGGACATTTAAGAAATATGTGCAATCATAAAGCATATATGATACATTCTAATTTATTACATTATGATTAAATTGTCAATTGTCAATGCATAAACTATAAGTCTCTAAATTTACATCACATTTACTCATGAATGATCACATAATGAAAATAGCAATATCAAAAATCAGCCACGAGAAATTTCTAATTTCTTGTCTCGTGCTTGATTGGGAGTCTCCTCTTACATAGTCGAACGACCTTAGTGCTCTTGATTAAATACAAGTTCCATACCCTAGTACCCTACATGCTCTTGATTATTGGGAGTCTCCCCTGCATAGAGGGCTTGGTTCTCTTGATTAAATACAAGTTCCATACCCTAGTACATGACAAAATCCAATGGAAACATTGTAATCCCCCCAATCCTGAAATCCTGAAAAACAGATAAGTCTGCTGGATTTTGAGTGAGATCTAAAATTCTACTTTCTCCATATGAAATCCAATGAGGGCGAAACTACTCTCAAACATCCTGAGTCATTTCATGGTAATGTTAAAAATTTAAGTAAAAGGTTACCATGAACTGCATATCAACACTAGGGCCATAGGCTTGAACATTAGGCTGCCCCACTCAGAAAATCCTCTTTTCTATAACTTGAGAGGCATCTAGAAGCATCCAGAAGATATTTTAGTCGCCCAATAAAAATTAGAAGCGAAAACATAAAAAAAATACAGGAAAAAGTTAAGTTAGAAGAGGAAACTCCACCGTACGGCCTAGAAACACGTTTCCAAGCCGTATGGTACGAGTTTCCTCGTTTCCGTTTCGTTTCCGGCCGGAAACGGACCCTTCTCCAATGTTTCCTGCAACTTAGATTGGGGACCATGTCAGATGACACATCTCATCTATAATATTCTCTTTTTATTGTTTCCCAATGATTAATTACTCTCACTAAATGTCGTGTGGACTTACCAAAATTTCATCGACTTAATTAAACTGGATTTGTAAGGGTTCAACCATCATGTCTTCCAGATGGCAAATGAGATTATAACGAATAGACGTGTACATATGCAATTCTTGGCATAACAATGATGCTCGGGCGCAATTTTATGTAGGTTTTGGTAGCGGTCGAGAGACAGCATGCTGCGCGGTTGGGTTGTTGTAGTACTTGGTTCCAGGCTTTGTAAATTACACATGTTTTTGCTAGCCCACAAGACGGTAGAAGGGTGCGTCACGAGAACATAGTTGTATGACTAGACAAAGTCGGCTGCAACTTTATTTTTTCATTCGAGTGTAGATGCAACGGTGACTACCTGTGGTTGTAGCGGAATAGGATGAGGAAGGTGCCCTTACATGACTGGTCATGTCCTTAGAGATATGCCTCTTTAGTAAATTGTTATTGTTTAATTAACCATTATTTATTTATTTATATTATTTATATAGGATTTATTCTTAACAACTTGTCACGAATTATATTGTTATTTTTCACATTAGAGTTGTTTTTAGGGGCTCATTAGGCTAATTAGACCCATTCAAACTATTGGACGCTCATATAAATTAGAGAGGAGCTTGATTTGTTGAACGTCATCATTTTGATTGGATTTCTCTTGAGAAAAAGAACTTGGACCTGCAATTGAAGGACGAATTGGATGTTTTGGATGCATTTTGATGTTTGGAAACTTCACTATCTTATTTTGGAGCTTCTCTTTGATGTTTTGATGGATGGATATATTCGCTTTCTCTTGTAAGTGCTATTTTCATGCTATTTTCTTTACTATGCTACATGATTAATGTATGGAATGTTTGTCAAGTCTTATTGTGCCCTAATTGAAATGCAAATTCTTGGAAACACTGGGATTTGAAGTATTGCATGCATTACATGTTAAAGATTAAGTGAATGAATGTTCCTAGAGGTCTAATTGCACATTGCATTGCCTTGAAATTCCATCAATCATTAATAATGAAGTATAAATACCTATATTAGCTGTAGGAAGTTGGTTAGGTCTCCTTAATAGAGCGAAATTTTGAAATCAAAATAACTCTTGACTCCATTCTTCCCAATTGTAAGGCATTGGGTCTAGAATCCTTGGTGATCACCCTCAAACCTTTTTTTCACTTTTTTTCCGTTTTCCTGCCCTAACCCTTAATAGTCTCCTAGTGCCTAGTGTGAAATGCATTAGGCTAGTTCATTTGTAGAGTGAGATGGTCTACTACTACGTTGGTGTCCTCAAAATTTGAACGAATTCCCATGACTAGAATTGTAGATATCCCAAGCCCTAGCTTCAACAATATTTCTAAGCCTAGGTTTCTTTGGTTAGTGGCTTTCCATAGGTCAACTATACTTGAAAACTCGTTGGAAGTTAACCATTCATTGACCTATCTTACCCTCACTTAACTTAAGGCATCTTATTCCTCCTTTATCCTTCAAACCCTAAGCCTAGTTTGGGAACCCCTAGGTCTCTCTTGTGGTCCCAATGATTATATGATTGCTATCTTGCAAAACCTTGAGAGAGGTCCTTTTCTTTCTCTTGGAAGCCTTGATCTAGGCATATCCCCTCTATTGAATATCCCTTTCACCTAGGTCTAAGCCTCTTACAATAAGCCTTTCTTGGAGAGTCCTTTCTCCTACTTTAAAAGCAAGCAAGCCGTTATCTAAGCCTCTCCTTTGAATGGGCTTTTGGAAATCACACCATATCTAGTCATTGACCTCGTCATTCTAGTGATTTATTTCATACTCGAACTCCTCCCATTGGTGAAAGTCCATAAAAAGCAGGGGACATCGACTAAGGTGACAGTGGGCCCTTGTCCCCTTGTTTCCCTCTGGTCTAGTTGTTCTTTTGGCTGATTAACTCTTCTTACCTATGCATCAAACAATCATGGTAGTGATAGTTGAATATTTTTGGCTGCCATAATGTTCTTCTCGATTTTGGTAGCAGTAGCCAAAATCACCTCATGTAAGTCCTTTTTCCTTAAGCAAGAAAGCAAAAGACCCATCAAATTCTTTGAAGTAATACAATAAAGAAATATTAGAGCTGGTTCTAACATTTTGAGGAATCCTATTATAGAGTTTAGAGAATCGAGTATTGAAAGCTAATATAGTTTCATTCTCATCCTTGTAGATGGAAGTGAACTCATCTGACATAAATAAATGGTCCTGCTTGTATGTCCACGTCTCAGTAAACTGGCACTTGAATGAATCTCACTGGTCAATGGAATTAGCAAGAAGCGCTTTATACCACAGTCATGCATATGAACATCTTCATAACAACATGCTTGTGCCCAACTTTTAAATCATCAACAATTTTCAAGAAGGCATTCACATGATCTTCAACCATGATGACATTGTTTGCTGCAAACTTTGGGAGGCGATCGTGATATTCTGTTATCAACAAAGCATGATGTTGCACACAAATTAGGTTAGATTCAATGGCTCATACGCAGTGAGAGAAAATCAAGCTACAACACCTGGCATTGTATGAACATGAATTGAAATTAAAGAAATAGGAGATGCAGGTATAGGGGGAACACATACCACACCTGATGAACTAGTTGATGAAGCACTTACTAAAGTAATTACGGTTGTGGAAGGTTGATTAACTACTTAGGATGTAGTTGCGGTAGTAGAAGTCCTAGGCATTGTTGGTGTATTTCAGAACAAATGCTTGGGCATGTTAAGGGTTGGAAATAGACCTTGAGTAGGATCAAGCCTTGGTGATTTTCTTGATTTGTCAAGTTTGGATTCAATCTTGTGAAGAGTGGAGTTGCTAGGGGAGTTGGAAAAATAAAAAAATGAAAACACTTATCAATGTTGATGAAGAATTGAGGATTGGCGATTATCCCCTGCAATGGCACTAGTTTGTTAGTGTAGAAATCTGCACAATAGGGAAATAAATAACTCTGAAAAGATGCAGTGGGATATCGATGTTAACATGTAGGAGATTTTGTCCAATTTGGGACCAACAAAACTCCTCTCCATTTGGGCTGGTGCTTTTCTAACCTTAGCAAAGGTCCATAGCTACTCGTGTTGAAACCCTGTGGATTTGTGTAATAAACATGTAGAAACAACACAAGAAATAATCTTTGGTGTGCAATCAAGTAGCCGAAGATGTGGTGAAAAATATTTTGAAATAATTTAGTGGAAATTATCTTTTAGAATAGCTTGATAATGGTAAAGGAAAGAGATAAAAAGCGCTCCAAGTGGTAAATATTACAAAAATAAAGGCCCAAGAAACTTCAAGAATATTGTGGAAAGAATCACAATGTACCAACAAGCTCAAAGAGCTAGAGAAATAACATAACCAAACTTTATTTTGCATTAGCCATGAGGTTGAATACACCATAGAGACAAATATAAAACTATTCCAGTGATATCCCCTGCAGAGTATACAAGAAGCAGAATGGAAGAGAAATGCTAATGTTGCAAAGAAATTATACTCTTGACTCTTAGAACCTTCCTCCTCTTATCAATTACCTACTGTTCACTAGCCATGCTTTAAGTCTTCCCTAGCCAATGTGCATTGATGGCTAAGTGTAGATCTTCCCTCGTCCATTTAATATAAAGGAAGTGTTAATCATGGTTGTCATTGATGTCAATATGAAATTGTTGAAGATGACTAAAACACTAATAATGTCCTAACCCTAAGTGATTAAAAACCCTAGCCTTGACCTATGAAGAAACCCTAAGTACATACCCTCGGTACATGACAAACCCTTGCTCTTGTTGAAGCAAGTCTAGCTTGACCAACCTTAGCTATAGCATGCTTAAACCCTAGATGTGTTGAAAAACCCTAAATGCATATGCCTAGCTTGTTTATAAAACCACAAGGGTTGTCATAAAATATATTCTTGGAAGAAAAAATTTACATTAGAAAAAATCTCTCTCTCTCTCTCTCTATATATATATATATATATATTAGCATGTATATATATACAAAGGACATATATATAGGCCAATACTATTCCATATATGGGCATTTATATTTATTAGACATATATACATATATTGGATATATATGTTCCTTTTATCTTGGCAGGCATACCCCTCATTGGTTCTCTCGTTTATCTCTTGGTGGTCCCTACCTATCCATGTTAGCATTGCTCTCTACAACAATCCTCTCCCTCGATGGTCCACTACACCTCAGCAACAACACGACATTCCTGCATCCCCACAACTTCGACAGTTAGCAGATTCGGTCCCATGTCTCGATCTGGAGATCAACGATCAATAAGGGGTGTGGATTTGTCAACGTGCATTAGGAGTTAACTCTCCCATTTGACCTCGCAGTTAGTTAAAACCACAGGTCGGAAAAAATGCAAGTTGGCTCCAATTTGGTTATGTCGGCCTCACAAGTTTGTTGCCCTCTTCTTGCAGTCACGTCTTTCCAAATTCATTGTATGTATATATATATATATATATATATATATATATATATATATATATATATATATATATACGTATTAAATGAAACTGGTGACACTGGTCAGAAATTATCAATGGCAGGAGTAATAAAATAAGAGTGAGGATAATACATATTGAAACTTGGGATCAAGACAACGTTTTTAATTGTTTTTGGAACAACGTGAACTTGGGATCGAGGTCAAATCGTTAATGAAGATAACCAGAGAGTGGAAAAGAAGATTATTAGTTCACATCTCGTGAACTATAAGGACAAAATTTGGTGGAAGTCTTCTAAATCGTGATTGGGTATATCTCTGTCCAGATTTGTTGCTCAGAAGCAAAGATTCATAAACCTGTGAAAGACTCAGATTATCGACTAGTGGAGGCTTGGTTCTAGGACTCGGTCCTATAATCATAACCTCGAGCTAGTAAATATGTGATACTTCGACTTGAGATCAGGAAGGCTCAGATTTGTTTGAGAGGCTCATTGAAGCTTGATCAGTGGACAATTATCCTTGGAAGGTTCGACCAAACATGCCATGTTCCTTGTGAAGGTTCAGTTTTGAGATTGGACGGTTCTCTGTGGATCGGTCTAATAACTTAAAGCTTGAAGCCTTATTAGCTATCCTTAACCTATAAAACAGTCATATTACCTCAGACTTGAAGCATTTGCAGAATATTGGTTTCCTGTGGGTGTAAATCTCGGACTATAGTCACTTGTTAAGGCTCTCATTTATGGATGGCTGGACTTAACTCCAATCTTTGGACATTGATTTGAACTCGGTCCTTTATATACATGTGTATATCTATACGAGACCAGTGAAGGAGGAGATATCTACAAGGATAACACTCAGATACAGTCCAACACCTTAAGGTAACTGTGGTTGCATCATCAAGGCATATGCAGTCAATGGTCGAGGCCTAAAGATTGAATAAAGTTGGACAATCGAGCTCTAATTGTTTTTGGAACTAATTGGACATATGAGACATTGAACAGTGCAAAATTTGGCAATTCATTGAAGACACCTTGAGGCATCATTGAATGTAGTTTGGAGTTTGCTTGACACATCACCAAACATTGTTGAAAAACTAGAGCTGCGTTGGGGATATTCTTGAGCATACCTTGGAGAGTCATCAAGAAGCCCTCTAGAGATATTTGTTGCAGCAGCCTTTGGAGTAGACTTGTAGACATTGGAGACTTCTTGGGGAATCCTATTGAAGAAACCTTGAAGGATTCTTGAAGACATTTTGAAGGCACCCTTGGAGACCATGATGCATTGAAGCCATCATGAGGTGGCCTTGAAAATTTTATTTGGGTGACATGAAGAGCAGTGGAGATACCTTCTAAGAAGATAAGGTTGCCATTGATGAAGTAATTTGGAGGAGGCATTGCTGAAGATTGAAGAAGACATAGGGAGCTGTGAAGTATAACCAAACATATCTTGACGAAGTAAAGATAAGGGTTGGAGCCTCGTAGAAGACAAGGTTGGTGCCTTGGAAGATAGGGTTGGAGCCCTAGAGGATAGGAGTCCTCAAGAAACCAGGTCGGAGCCTGAACTAGAAATAGGGTTCGAGCCCTAGAGGTTGGTGCCTCGAAATTGACAAGGTTGGAGCCTTGGAAAGTCCAAGTCTGTGATTGGCTTATTACAAGTTGGAGCTTGGGAGATTGAAGATCGAAGTCTTCAACTAGGGTTGGAGCCCTACATATATTGTACTTGATTTATTGTAAAGAAGAAATTAATAAAAGCATTTATTCTTATTGTTCATTTTGTGTTCTGAATATAAGTGATCTAATTGGTAAAAATAACAATTGAAAAGAAATATCGATTCACCCCCTCTCTAAGTATTTCCCACAGGAAGATGAGTTCTATTGACTGGATGTGAGAGTGTAGAGAAGTGGATTTGCACTCTAATCATAGTGGAGTTATCTTTCCTAGTCCAAGTGGAGTCATCCCTCATGCACTCTACTTCACTAGAGATGTGCTTTGTTAGACCAATGCTAGACTAAGGTAAGTAGCCATGTGCTCAAGTCCAAGTGATGATGCTCTTTAGTTGGTTGAGGATGAATTGAGGTGAAGTGTCCCCACTCCAGTCGACTAGAAAGGGCGCTTTAGTTCTCCTAGTTAATGCGCTCAAGTGGCTTCCTAGTTAACTTAGGCATATACTTAGTTGACTTAATAATCACCCCACATGTATGAAGTTATCTTCCCAATTGATGCATGTGTCCCAGTGAACTGAAGTATGCACCTAGTTAACTCAACCATTCACCTTGTTAACTCCATGCACAACCTCACTCCCTGACTCATGCTTGTGAAAATTTGGATGCCCAAATTCCTACTGCAGTAATTGATTAAGTTTCTTCTATTTGTTAATCATTGAACAAAATTATTTACTATTTTCTACAGTAAACACCGAAACTAATACACTGCATCCTTCACCATTTGAATAAAATGTGGAAACAAGAAATTCAACAAGAAAGAAATACAACACATCTACACAGTGATTTTTGGACAAATGTCCCCGGAAAACCCAGTGTGGGAAAATTGGTGCAGCAGCTGAGGGTTATTAAGCAGTAGTAATTTCTGAATACAATCTCTGGATGCCTTCTCAACAATCCAGTTACAGAGAATATCACTGACAGAGAGATAAGTGAGGTTACCTCACACTATCATTGGAAGTCCTGGCTGATCCAACCACTGAATGAATTGCCCCTGGCTGCGTCTGCGCAGTTATTGCATCAACCCAACGTCACACCCTCTGGGGACAATGTCACCCCTTCAACTGATCGATTTGCTGCCCAGGAACTTCGATTTTCACCTCCCTGTCTCACACATTGGTCCCTGACTTCCGACTTCTGCAATCGATTCCTTCAGCAAATTTTCAGATTCCCTCTTAGCTTCTGCGCTGCCTCTGCGTGGCTCTGCGTCAGCCTCCCTGGCTCTGTGTTGCCTCTACTGGATCTCTCTCTGTCTTCTCTACTGAGTATTCTCTGACAGGGAAAGATTTCCCTTCGGATACTATCCACGCCCCTCATTGCAAAAGATCACTATCGAAAATCTCTCCGGCAGCTGCTGTACTTCAGAAAATCGAACTTCTAATCTCCCCTCTGTGTGTTCTCCAAGTGCCCCTCAAGCATCTTCTTGTATCTTTCTGTTGGACAATCAACGGCCCAGATTAACTCCTAATCAATGGCTCAGATCATTTTGGCTTGATCCTCGTCTTATTCTAGAAGTTACACCCATAGTTTAGATTAATGCCCATTAATTATTTTAATTTCCTTAGTTTAGACTTAGGGTCCCATTAAAAATAATTAATTATTTTAATAAAACTGTCTCCGGGTGGAATTTCCCAAAACGATTTCTGGGTATTGGAGAATGCACGTGTCTAAGCCTCCCTGCAAATTTTGAGACTTAGAGCACATCTGATGCTACCAGAAATCAACAGCTTGCACCTTGATCACCCTTAGTTGACTCATGCATGCACCTTAAATGACTCGAGCACACATCCAGTCAACTCCAGCACGTGCTATATCACTCTAGTTTCATGCATGTGCCCTCATCCTGCCGCCACTTGTTGATCCCTGAAGCTTTCATGTGTCAGCACATGAAGCTGCCATGTGTCACTATGGACAGATGCCACATGTTACTCTGCATGGCTGACTGCTGATGCCACATGTTATTCTGCATTGCTTTATTCTAGACTGACTGCTGCACCTGCTTGATCTCTACAGCAAGTGTGCACCACAGCTGGAATTCTGTCTAAGTTGTATTTATTTTTGGTGTTTTGCAAAGTGATTGGATAATGGTGAATCCTCGAGTCCTTGTTAGTGTGATTTCTCCCCTTTTTGTCTTTTCTGTGAGCATTTGGTGTTTATGTGTTTTGTGGCAACATCTTTGGCAGTTTTGGTGTCATGCCTTGTGGGCCATCTTTGGCTTGTAATTGTTATCTATATGATGTCTACAATACTATCTTACTACAGTGGGATATCCCTGTGTTGGGATTTTGTTCCACATCATTACTTACTATATGATGTCTACAATACTATCTTACTACGGTGGCATATCCCTGTGCTGGGATTTTGTTCCACATCATTACTTACTCTATGGTGTCTACCATACTATCTTACTGCAGTGCCATATCCCTGTGTTGGGATTTTGTTCCACATCATTACTTAATTCATTCATTCTAAACATCTTTTCCCCTTACAATCTAGTCTATGAATCATGATTTTTATGCCAATTTTAGGACTGGAAAGATCATGGCAATATAATGATTTGGAAATCAACAGCTGCATTTTTCTTTGATAAAGTAAAAAAGCAATGGGAATCTGAAAAGAGGAAGGATAAACGAAGTGGTAAAAGTGATGGTTTTATGGAAGATGCTGATTGGTTTCAAATCAATATTTAGTTTCTTTCTTTAAAAAGATTGTATCCATGCATTAATGTTATTCTGTCAATTTACAGGTCTTGCAAATCCTGCACCGATAATTCAGACATTCTATGCTGAAGATAATATTGCAGAACATATAAAACTTGATGGAGTAGTTACTTTGGTTGATGTAAAAAATGCACAAAGACATCTGGAGCAGGTTAAGCCCAAAGGGGTTGTGAATGAGGCTGTCGAACAAATTGCATATGCTGATCGCATCATACTTAACAAGGTTTATTATACCAGCTAATTAATAGTAGAAATATGTTGAAATAATTTTTTAAGAAGCAGAGCAATACTATCAGAGTGCTTTTCCAAAATTTTCTGTTACATCTGAAGTTATGATATGAATTGAAGTTCTTCTTTTACATGGACCTTCTGGAGTTGTTACTGTTATGTTTTCTTGCATGCTGCAGATTGATTTGGTTGGTGAAGCAGAGACAAAGGCGTTGATGCAAAAGATAAAGGTTTGACACTATTGCTTATTATCATTTGAATATATAGATGTATTTGCTAGTGTGTATTCAAATTTGGGTTTGAATTTTGTTCTGTCCTGAAACCATAAAAGTGACAGGTCTCACAAACTAGAAATCGAGAGCACTGTTGACTCATATATTTCTCACTTACTACAAGGCTTGCAAAGTGTTGCAAAGCCTATATCCCTGTGTTTTAAAACAGAGGTAGGTGGAGCCCCCTAGGAAAAGTTTGTCAATTATCTGACATGGAACTTCCATTGAGCACGAAAGTTACTGGCTTGTTTATTTTATTGGTGCATCTCTATTCAGGTTGGGGAACACTTCTGCTGTTCATAATGCAAATTGTTTCATATGCATGACTGTACATGGCATTTGAAAGGAGAAACAAGTAGCTATGTAACATATTTTTGGCATTCATGAGATATTTATTGATTATTAAATGGGTTCATGATAGCTTTTTCACAACGTATATATATTGCTTACGGTTCTACATTCGATCAAGTAGTGATAAGATGTTATATAAGTAGTATTTAAGGTACAGAGCCTTGATTTTCATGCACCAAAGGGGAATCACTACATTATATGAAAGCCATACTCATTTAAAAACACAAGACACAAACCTTGAAGTTGTATTATGGTTGGTTTATGCAAGGAATATGGCTTAAGCATTGAATGTGGTATGTGTTTTAGGTTTGAAACATGGTAAAGACATTGTTGATATTACATGGCTTGAAGCTATTACATAATGGTTTATGTCACACACCATGACACCTCAAGGAGCTTATGGTTCAATGGATTGTATATGTATATATATATATATATATAAATAAGATAAGTATTGATCCAAGGTGGTATATACTATGGAGTCTGGACCATAGTTTTAAAACTAGGTTGGTCTGACTCGGAATCAGCCTGGTTGACCGAGCCATACACTTGCCCGAACCGACTAGGTCAATTATCCGGTTCGGCAGCTGGTCCGTTACCGAACTAACTGAGTTGTTCACTACCGAACCAGTAGGATTGACTGAGCCCGACTTAAACTGATCGGTCTCGGCGGCGGGGAAAAAGGTGGGCTGGGCGGACTTGAAATCAATTTTTTTGGTTTAAACTATTTCCTAGCCCCTTTACCTTTATCCATGCCTATAAAGGTGACCCAACCCCCTCATATTTCCTCACAACTATCTCATTGCATTTATGTGAGCATTTGTGAGGAGTTTGTGAGTAGTTGGAGTTGGTTTTTGGAGCAACATTGAGGAGGTTCTTGGGCGATCTTTGGAGCAACATTGAGGAGTTGGTTTTTGGAGCAACATTGGTTATGTGTTTTTGTTTTGATCTCTATATATTACATGTATTGGACAGTGCACTCAGTGCCATTTTGATATAATAGATATATTCATGAGCATGCTTTGATCAAGTGTTGTCTTCTCTCTATTATTCTAATGCTTTGAGTTTGGAAACATGAATGAAAATATTTAAAAATATGATTTTTCATTAAAATTAAATATTTAATGTACTTTTTACAAAGCCTGAGTCATTGGAATCAACTAGTCTGAGTCGATATCGAGTCAGAGTTGATCCTCGACCGATTCTAAGTCCAAGTACGAGTTTTAAAACTATGCTATGGACCATGTGTGTTAATATTACATGCTTTAATATAATTACAAAGGTGGTGGAGTTGATGAATTTAGCGGTGGCGCAGCGAGGTGGCATGAATGTAGACTCCATGCATTAATGCTGATGGAATGGTGCATTAAGACTGCCGACTTTGCGGCTGGCCCATCTTGGAACTTGTTATGTGGTATTTCAAAATGCATTCTCTGTTGTTTCTTGGCCGTTCGAACAACATTTTCACCCAGAACATTTTGCTATGTGAAGAATTTGAAATTGCACGAGACTAGATAGTTCATCAACGGCCTGCATAGGTTTATAAGTTCAACACTCGGTATTCTCTTTGGTTAAGGCTAGTTTAACACCTCAATCACTGATTTTTATTATTACATGTTAAATATGCTTTAATGATGTTGGGCTTCTTGTTGGAAAATGTAACTAGGTTTGGTCTTCATTATTGTACTTGAGTGAAATGTCATTTATTTTTCAAATGAAAGTGAAAATAATTTTATTATTAAATTGATTTGACTTATTAAAGCATGGGTTTCATGCTTGGGTCAATTATAGGTCAAGCCTCCATTGTAGGCTTTAGGTGATTTGTCACAGTCATTTATTGTTTGACTCCTCCATCAAGTCATTCCCTTCAACAAAGTAATTTACTCGGCCTCTTCAAAGTCCACAAGAAAGTCTTCATCAAAGTGTTCAAGTCGGCCTCAAACAATTATCTTCATGTCGACTTTATAACAGTGACACATCTATTAAAATAGACACGTTGGCTCATTTATGTGGAGGAACCACTCTATATACCAAACTAAGGACTTGACACAAAAGACAGTCAAGAAGTTTCGGATCTCTCTCAAATCAAGTTTGGTAATCACAGAGATAACAGTTTGGACAAGAGACAAGTGTTTTTGGTGTTAGTATATGAGCTTGAATAAAATATAGAGACTATAGTTCGGTGCTATACTACAGTCTGGTGCTATTTCACTGTTCTCATAATTTGCTATTACCACAGTTCATAACTATCACTGTAAGAAGGGTTTGAAGGTCACATAATTTCAATGATATGTCACAGTGACAGGGTGCTACAGTTTGGGTGCCATTTCAGCTCGATGACAATGCAATGACCCCAATTCGGAAGTATCACAGTGACAGAAGTTTGGTGAACCTAGAGTAAGGTCTTGGCGATATGATGATGTCTTGGTGCTAACACAGTGAAAGGAGGATGACTTGATGGACATAGTCTCGAGTCCAAGTTGTAAGGGTCTTGTTCGTCTCATCTTGAATCTATTGAAGGAAGAATTTGTGACTGCATTTTCCCCTCGAGGGGGGTTTCTCCCTGGCAACGTGCCTACATCTTGTGTTCTCTTCCATTTGTTGCTTGGCATTAATCTTGATGGTAAGAAAAGATAATACTAATAATGAAAACATCACAAGTTAATGTCATTAGTAAGGAAAATCATTTAACTGCCACCTATATGGATTTTCCAACACTTCTCTTTATTTTTTGTGATGTTTGACAAGTCAAACATGAAAGGGGAAAATCTTTTTTGTGGATGGGATGGAATAAACGGGTACATTGGAAAGTGAAGTATGATTGGGATGTGTAAGAGACTACCTTAACCAGTTCCCAAGTGGTACAAGTTGACTTGAGAATTGACAACACTTCTAAAGCAAAACCATGTCCTCCATATGATGATGAGGCAATGAATAAATCTATAATGTTATGAAGTGTTATCAAATTTCACAAGAGTTTACCACTTTCACAGCAAGACCAAGAAGTTATATCACTACACCCAAGCGAGAACATCAATACATGGAATATCGAAATAGAACATGCTGTCATCTAACTGTACCATCCATAAATTCATATGTAAATATGAGAGGTGAGGGTGGAGAATTTGATATACCATTGCTGATCTAGTACAACACTATATCTGAAGGAGAAAATCAAAAAACTGTCGAGTTTGGAGAGTCTGAGCAAGAGTGCTCATGGGATTAGGACAATTTAACCCCTGTGAGGGTGCCTCTAAGCAGTGTTCCGTGGGAACACATCCCCCAGGGTGGGGTGCATTCACCTCACGCTTCCTATGCACTTGGTATGGGGGGATGCATGGGGAAACGTTTCCCCACATCTCCCTTTTGGTGAGATGCGAGGAGACATAGGGAGAAACGTCTCTTTAGCGTGGGGTCCACATTTCCCCAAAATGGATTCTTGTGGGCACCCCCCCGTTAGAAAGGGCTAGGTGCTCCCCCGTAATTTTTCTTGAAAATAGTAATTTGTGAGTGGGGAATCTTAATATTCAACCATAGGACCCTACTAATTCTATGTAATTAATGGTAATGTTAAGTTCTTAAAGTGAAAGTCACTTAATTTTTGAACATTACCATTAATTGACTTAGGATGTTTTAGAGTGGTTTTGACCTCATTGGAATTCATTTGGAGAAAGTAGAATTTTAGATCCCACTTAAATGCCATTAGACTTATCAGTGTTTAGGATTTTAGGATTGGGGGGATTGCAATGTTCCATTTGATTTTATCATGTATGAGGCTCTGGAACCAAAATTTAATCAAGAGAAGAAAGCCCAGACGTACTCGTTTTGACCTCAATTTTTTCTAATAACCCTTGAAATATATATATATATATATATTTAACAAAAATAAAAAAAAACTAAAACTAAAAAGAAAAATGCATAACAAATATCAAAACCTAAACTAATTTTCAATCCCTAATTCACTCATTCGACTTATCAATCTTACCTCTAGATGGCTTACCCTGCGGTGCTATCTGACTTACCACTTAACTGTTGCCTCTTCTCCCTTGCGACGCTCATTCAATAGCCATTGTCCATTTTCAATTTTCATTTTTAACATTTGAGCCTTGACTCTAGATATCGATGACCTTATACTGATTCTTTGACTCGTGTCTCTTTACTATTTTTGAGTTTGAGTTATATCAATTTACTGTTCCAGTATTTAGACTTTAGTATCTACTGTAGTCTATTTTGCTTAGTACTAATTTGTTAAATTTAGTTAACAATGGTATGTTCTATGCTTGCAACAATTACTTCAATGTCCTTTTATTAGCCCAATGATAATTTCTGCTTATTTCCAATTGCAATCATATAAACCATTAATCACATTGACAGGAACTGTAGATAGAACATAAAAATGCAAAAGACAATCCAAGACAAGAGAACACCAATATTTGGCTCAAGCCAAGGAAAAACCCCAAGATGGGGAAAACCCTTGATCAATTCTTCTTATTATAAATATCAAATGTTCTGCAAAGAGAGAGTACAATAATACAAAGTAACAATCAAAGCATCAATAATTTTGCACCTTTGGCCTATTCTGTACCTAGTTTGGTACTTAAGGTTTTGCACCTAGTTCAGTACTTACAGTTCTGCACCTAGTTCGGTACTATGATTCTACACCCAATTCGGTACTTTCAGTTTTGCACTTATTTCGGTACTTACGGTTTTGCACCGAGTTCGGTACTTACGGTTCTGCACCCAGTTCGGTACTTACAGTTTTGCACTCAGTTCGGTACCTACGGCCAGTTCGGTACCTACGGCTAGTTCAGTACCTTCGCTAGAAAATTTAGATATATCAAGAAGAGAGAGAGATTGAAGTGTGTGTTGGAAAATGTAACTATGTTCGGTCTTCATTAATGTACTTGAGTCATCATGTATTGTGTTGATTTTTGTAGCATCGAATGTGCTCTAGCCGCGAGATTCGCAGAGAGGCTAAGACACATGCATTCTCCAAGACCCAGAAATTGTTTGGAAAAAATTCCGCCTAGAGATGGTTTAATTAAAATAATTAATCATTTTTAATGCATTCCTAAGTCTAAACTTAGAAAATGTGATTAATTAAAGGGTATTAGTTAAATTTGGTGTGAATCTTCTAGATAAAGACGAGGATCAACTCTCAGTTAATTTTAGCCGCTGATTATGTTTGAATCTTGGCTGTTGGTGCTCCAACAAGAGATTATAAGAAGGAGCTTGATGAGCACTTGGATAACACACCGAGATAGTGAGATTTAAAGATCAAATTTCTCAAAAGTAACAACGCTGAGTTGCCGAGGAGAGATCTAGTGATCTTCTTGCAGTGAGGGGCAGGGATAGTAGATCAGAGGCGATTTTTCTAGTTCCGAAGAGTGCAAAGCAGAGAAGGCAACGAGAGGTTCAAAGAGGCAGCACAATGCTTCAGAGGGAGTCCTTAATTTTGCTGGGAGAGTCGAGATCTAGTGCCAGATGCCGAGTGTGAGATCGGAGGGCCAGAGAGTTGAGTTCTAGTCAACAAATTGATCAACTAGAAGGGTGACATAGTTCCTAGAAGCTGTGACACAGATCTGCATAGGCTGACGCAGAGGCAGCGTGGGGCTAGCCATCCAGAGCCTGGATCAGAGTCAGATTACCAGTGACAGTGTGATAATATTTCTCACTACCTCTTTTCCAGTTTATTCTCTGTATCAGATTGCCAGTTTGCACATCTAAAGATTTGTATTTAGATTTACTACTGCATAACAATCAAACCCTCAACTGCTGCACCAGTTTTCCCAAGTTGGGTTTTTTTGGGGACGTTTGTCCAAAAACAACGGTTTATTTGTGTGTGTTTATTTCTCTCCTGTGCAGTATTTTGTTTCCGTAGTGTTTTATGTTGTGAAGGCTGCAGTGTATTAGTTTTGATATTTACTGTAGAACATTGTAAATAATTTGTTCAGTTTATTTAACAAATAGAAGAAACTTAATCAGTTGTTGCAGTAGGAATTTGGGTCTCCGAATTTTCACATGGTATCAGAGCACAAATCGTAAGCTAGAGAGCTCAGCGAAGGAGATGGCGAAAGCTAAGACGCTGATTCTCGATGGGGTTCGAGATCACGTGGTAGCTCACATAGCTGGAAAAGATACTGCCCAACAGATGTGGGAGGCACTAGCTACGCTATACGAGGGATCTTCCGAGCAGTGAAAGATTGATCTTGAGGAGAAGCTGCGATGCACGAGGATACAGAAAGGGGAGCGTATAAACTCCTTCCTTACTAGGCTTCAGGATGTCCGGGATCAACTAGCTTCACTAGGGACAACTCCCCAACCTACAGAGTTTGTACGATTAGCTTTGAACAACGTTTCCGAAGAATGGCAAGTTTTCGTCTAGAGTATCTTGGGTAGAGAGAAACTACCAGATTGGGAATGTGTGTGGGCTGATCTGCAGCAGGAGGAGATGAGGCGAGATCTGGTGAAGAGCACCATCAGTGGTGCTAGCAGCAGCAATGGGACGAAGCAAGTAAAGGAGGAGGAAGATGTGGCCCTCGCATTTAAGGGGCAACAAGAGAAGCGCAGGAGGAAGAAGGACATTTCCAAGATCAAGTGCTTCAGGTGTGGTGAGCTTGGCCACTACAACACTCAGTGTCCTCTCAGAAAGAAGGACAAGGAGGAGAAGTAGGATCAGCAGGTTGCATCCACTGAGATCGACAGGCTGTCCTCCATATTGGAGGAAGAGTTTTCCATGATCACCGAGATACCTCGAGGAGTGAGGTGGGGTGATTTGGTTTTGTAGCCCCATAGAGCTACAAGATGGGAAGGATTCTTGAGGAGGTCCACCTCATGAATCAATACCTTGCTACGAGAGCCCATAATATACAGTAGCAGGATGGACCAATGGCAGTTGGTGTAGTCAGTGCCAAAGTGACAGATGCAATAGCTAATAGCTGTTAGATACTAGGTAGCGCAATGCAGAGTTGGCAACATTGCAATTGGCACAGAGCAGAGTCATCAGCAACGCAGAGGCTTCAGTGACAATGCAAAGTCTAGCAGTAGTCAGAACTTGGGTGACGGATGCATCATACTGACCACAATTGGTTCAGTGTTTTGGATGATTTTCCATGCAGTTGTTGCAGTTGCAACAACAACAGTTGGAGAAGGTTGCAATGCAGATGCAGTGTTGCCAGTAGTTCAGCAGGGCCAACAACAACATGGATGCAACAATCAGAGTTGCGCAGTAGTTGATGGGTAGCAGAGCTAAACATCAGTAGCACAACAGGAGATGGTGCAGAGACAGAGTGATGCTTCAGTGGCTTGCAACACTAGAGCACATTCCTTGCTAAGAGGGAGTGTTTATTTTTGAAACATCATATGTGCTCTGGCGTCGAGATTTTGCAGAGAGGCTAAGACATGCATTCTTCAAGACCCAGAAATTGTTTGGGAAAGTTCTGCCTAGAGATGGTTTAATTAAAATAATTAATCATTTTTAATGTATTCCTAAGTCTAAACTTAGGAAATGTGATTAATTAAAGGGTATTAATTAAATTTGGTGTGAATCTTCTAGATAAAGAGGAGGATTAACTCCCTTTGATTATGTTTTAATCTTGGCCGTTGGTGCACCAACGAGAGATTATAAGGAGCTTGGTGGGCACTTGGAGAACACACCGAGATAGTGAGGTCTAGAGATCAAATTTCTCAAAAGTAGCAGCGCTGAGTTGCCGGAGAGAGATCGAGTGATCTTCTTGCAGTGAGGGGCATGGATAGTAGACTGGAGGGGATTTTTCTAGTTCGGAGAGTGCAAAGAAGAGAAGGCAACGAGAGGTTCAGAGAGGCAGCACAGTGCTTCAGAGGGAGTTCGTAATTTTGCTGGAAGAGTCGAGATCTAGTGCCAAACGTTGGGGTGTCGGAGGGCCAGAGAGTCGAGTTCCAGTCAGCAAATTGATCAGCTGGAAGGGTGACGCAATTCCTAGAAGTTGTGTCACAGATCTGCGTAGGTTGACGTTGAGGCAGGGTGGGGCTAGCCATCCAGAGCCTGGATCAGAGTCGGATTGCTAGTGACAGTGTGAGAATATATCTCACTACCTGTTTGCCAGTTTATTCTTTGTATCAGATTGCCAGTTTGGGCATCTAAAGATTTGTACTCAGATTTACTACTGCATAATAATCAAACCCTCAGCTGCTGCACCGGTTTTCCCAAGTTGGGTTCTTCTGGGGACATTTGTCCAAAAACAACGGTGTATTTGTGTGTATTTATTTCTCTCCTGTGCAGTATTTTGTTTCCGCATTATTTTATGTTGTGAAGGTTGTAGTGTATTAGTTTCGATATTTACCGTAGAACACAGTAAATAGTTTGTTTAGTTTATTTAACAAATAGAAGAAACCTAATCAGTTGCTGCAATAGGAATATAGGTCTTCGAATTTTCACATATTGTACTTGTCAAAAGAATAAAGAAAATAATTTTTATTATTGTAACAATGACTTATTAAAGCATGGGTTTCATGCTTGGGTCATCATTATATTAGTCAAAGTCCCCATTGTGGACTCCTAGGATTAATATTGAGTTTATAGAGTCATTGTACATTCAAAGAGACCCTTCTTGGGCTTTTGAATCATGTAAAAAGGTTTAGTATTGAGTCAAATATGATTTATGTATCCTCCACATCAACTCGGCCTAGAGAGAGAGAAGTCGGTCTAAGGACCCTAATTCGACCCACAATAAGCCTATAAATACAAGCTAGTCAAAGTTATTTGGAGTATCATCTCTCAAGCTAGTTCGATATCTCAAGAGTAGCTGGAGAAGTGCGAATTTTGTTGCCGAGAAGTCAAAAGAAGTACAAGTTTGGGGAAGTCTAAAGAGAGGAAGAAAATTGAGCTTTTGGTGCCTCTCTCTTTGTTTTTCGTGCTCTCGATTGGGAGATGGAAGTCTCCTAAGTTTCGTTGTTGCCAGAAGTGCTTGTTGCTAAAAGCTGCTGCCTAGCCGAACTTGCTGGAAGGGGTTGAAGATCTGGAAGGTTGACTTGGTGTGGAGGGAAGGTCTGGTCTTGGTCTAGGGTGAAGAGTCTCAAGGAATACTATTGAAAGGAAGAATTATCTTGACTGGTTTTCCCCTTGAGGGAGGTTTTTCCCTGGCATAATGCCTATATCTTGTGTCTCTTGTTTTGTGATCTTCATACACACATAATATCGTAATTGCTTGATGGAAGATAAGATAATAAAGAAGTAAAAGAAGCCAACACACTCACAAGTAGTTATCAAGAAAGGATAATCAAACCCTAATATAACTACTTTGATTTTCCAACATGGTATCAGAGCTGAGGTCAGGAAGAGTTGAAGATCATTTTGTTGGCATGGATTCTCCCTCTATGATGAACTACATAACAATGGGTTGCAACAATGCTGGAAGATGGATCAAGAAGGTCATCTACTACTTGTTCAACAAGGCCAAGAGTCAAGGATTCTTGGTTGCCCTTACAAGTTCTCTTACTGATGATAATGCATGGATTATTGATAGTGGAGTATGTTGATTTTGGGTAGCATCGGATGTGCTCTAGCTCCAAAATCTTGTGGAGGGGCTAGAACACATGAGATATCCAAAACCCAGAAATCGTTTGGTGAAATTCCACCCGGATGAGTAGTTATTAAAATAATTAATATTTTAATGGGTTCCTAAGTCTAAACTTAGGAAAATAAAAATATTAATGGGTATTAATAAGAATATGGGTGAGAAACTCTAAGTGACGAGGATCAGGTCTGTTTTAATCTTAGCCATTGATTAGGGACTTAATCTTGGCTGTTGAATCATCAACAGAAAAAAATATAAGAGGAGGCTTGAGGGTCAGTTGGAGATGCACTTGAGAGATCAGTCAGTTTGATTTTTTTGGGGTGAGGTTTGTTGAAAAAATCGAATAAGTGATCTGTTGCGGCAGAGGGGCAGGGATAGTTGATGTTGGAAGATCTTCTTTGGGACTCGAATACACATCAGAGAGAGGTAGAGACACGCCAGAGGAGGCAACGCAAACCTAGGGAGGCTGACGCTGGGCCAGGAGGGCCCACGCATTGCTTGACGCAGTGCCAATGCAGGGGTAGAGCCATCCTCCAGCAGAAGTCCGAATTTAGCCGGGGAGCAACAGGATATGCGAGAAGGTTGATGTCAGAGCTCCAGGAAGCAGAGGAGGTAGCGCAGTGTTGACGCAGTGTCCTAGTGTTCTGCACGCAACACTGCGAAGGGGCAACGGGTTGTAGCTGGGGTAGTCATTCTAGGTATCGGAACAGAGAGATTTTGCTGGGTGAAGTGAGGTAATCTCACTTAGGTTTCTGCTAGTATGTTTTTATCTCTGTAACTGGATAGCCGAGAGAGGGCATACAGAGTTGTATTCAAAAACTACTGCTTAATAATAGAAAACCCTCAGAGTTGCTGTGCCAGTTTTCTCGCATTGGGTTTTTCCGGGACGTTTGTCCAAAAATAACAGTGTCCCTTGTATATTTGTCTTATTTTATTTTCAGTTCATGATCTATATGTATGTGTGTCTGCAATAGTGTTTTCATCACTGTTTAAATGATTAATAACTTGTTGAATGTAAAAACAAGGAGGAGATGATAAACCAGTGATTGCAGTAGGATTTCTGATGTGTAGATTCATAAATTTTCACAGAGCATCGAGACACATGACCGGTGGAAGTAAGAAACTTCATAGACTATCAAAGGAGCCATCTTCTCATGCAATGAAATT